>OY728132.1:1656076815-1657326815 GCA_963277665.1 Viscum album | reverse complement strand
GCTTTTATGTTGTGAATTAGTGAGTAGGGGGACTTACCTTTTATAAGAGGGGTGAGGGGCACCTTAGGAAAAGCTAGAAATATTATTTTATAAAAAAGTAATATTCGGTTTCAAATTTCTCCAAAGAGGATTATTCAAAGGTTACGATAGTTATAGGTCAAAAACCACTCAAACAATAGGTTTTATATAGGGTTGTGTCGCTATATTATCATTATCTTTTTGATATAAATCTTAGTTAAATAGTTTGACATTTACCATATTTCTTTGTATTTTTATATTATATAGGTAATAAACATACTATATACTTCCAAAGTGACCCCCATGTGGTCCATTAATTATACAAATATAATTATATAAGTCCTCTGGACGAACCTTAGATTTTTAGGAATATAATATAAATTAATAATATAATATTTGTTTTAAAAACTCATTTATGTCAATTTTTACACTACTTAATAATTGATTTTTGTTAAAGTTTTAAAAAATCAATTAATTCGATAAAAATTCATTTAAGAAATCCTAACATGTCATATTAACCAATAAAATTCGTGGATGTCATCAAAACATTCAAAATATATTTATTTTAACATTTATAATACCAATTATTTGATTCTTTCATTAATAAGGAAAATACTGCATCAGTATTGTGTCCTAAATAAATTTAGTTATTAAATGTCTAAAAATTATAAATAAAATACCATTATTTATGAAATATTATTATATTTCTAATGAATTTTTATAGTCGAAAATATAACATATATAACCCTATGTAAAAATTGTTTTTCTAAATGATATATGCTTATTTCATTTTTGTATTTACTTTATCTTAATTAATATAAAGTGTCATTATCACATAAAAGTGGCTCTATGGGGTCCCAAAATCGACCCAAAGATTTCCATGGTAGGCCACGTATCAACCAATAAGTTTAGGACACGTTTTAGGATAATTTAATATTATTATAATATTATTTTTCTACCATTATATACCATATTTATCCTTTAATCGTGGTAAATAAAATATTTACCAAAATAATTATTCAAATTTTCTAAAAATAACATTAACTATTTACATAATTTGGACCTCATGATTCTAAATATGGAATCCATTTTTCTAAATTCAAAACATATAAGTGGAAGTAATTAATTTAAAATTAATTATCATCGTCAAAACAAAGAGCTTGTTTTTTAAGAAATAATAACCATGAAAAGATTGACCATTGTTTATGTCTAGTTTAAATGTGAAATTACATCCAATTAAGAATATTGGATTAAATAGTAAAAATATATTCTAATTATACATTAAAACTACTCAATAGTATAATTTTACAATATTAATTATTTGGATAAAAAATGTTTTATTTTATTAATGTTTAGTATTTTTCCCAATTGATCAAAATTTCAATCTTTTATAAAAAATACCAAAACATCACCCTATGATAATTTCAATATTCCGAATCCAAAAATGATGTCCATTTTGAAAGGCAAAATTTATAAAATTTCAAAAAGTTGGTATTATTATTCATAACAGCTAGTTTGATTGGTTTGGGTGTGTGTTAGAACTCGATGTTGTGTAGAACACACGCTATTGTATCATTCAAAGGGAAGATTACCATGGATGCTTTGGGTGTAACATTACCTAAAAAGTACATGTAACCCTTTGGGAAGTGAACTCAGCCTAACCCCTCTAGTCCAGTCATAAGAATATAATAAGACTCTCTGAGGAAGCACCCACAGTCAATTCCCCTTATAGTCATAGGTAAAGAAAGTCTCTTTGAGGAAGCTCACACAGTCAATTCCATGTATAGTCTATGTTAGTCAAGGACTCTCTGAGGATTATCGCATGGTCAATTCCCCTTATATCCC
This sequence comes from Viscum album, assembly GCA_963277665.1. Classification (NCBI taxonomy): domain Eukaryota; kingdom Viridiplantae; phylum Streptophyta; class Magnoliopsida; order Santalales; family Viscaceae; genus Viscum; species Viscum album. The sequence goes on along the minus strand of OY728132.1, from coordinate 1,657,324,952 downwards.
CAAGGTCTAGGACTCTCTGAGGAAGCTCACACGGTGAATTCCCCTTATAGCCTAGGTCATTCAATTAAAATAAAGACTCTGAGGAAGCTCAAGTGGTGAATCCCATTATAGTCTAAAGCAATCAAGGACTCTCTGAGGATGCTCACTCATTCAATAATGATAATATCCTAAATTGTTTCAAGGCTCTCTGAGGATGCTCACTCGGTCAATCCCACTTATATATTAATTTCTCAAAGAATCTCTGAGGAAGCTCACTCGGTCAATTCCCATTATAGTCTAGTACACCAGGTACTCACGGCCCTGTGTAGGTCAACGATCATATCAGTGCAATATGGCCAAAGTAAACAAACATAACTACTTGGATAACCAGTTTATATAATATCAATCACGTGAGAACACAAACTCTCCATCCTACATCAATAGGCATGGAAAATAGCCAAGGCAGCCAAACTGGTTACAAAGGACCAAACGGTCATAAGCAGATCATGCAAGGGAAATACATCCAAAACATAGAAATAATACCTATCCATATCCAAATCACATCCACACAAGCATACAAACATGGATGGAAATCAACAGGGGTAAAACGGTAAACACCCTATACCTCGTTCAATGGTATTGTTGTAATTTGCACATAATACTCAAAGACATTGAATGGAAAGGCACAAACCACCTACCTCAGGGATAAGAGATTGCTATATGTTAACCTAGAAGCTTGAATCTCTTTATAATGCTGAAGATCTATGAAAACTTATAAAAGGTTCAAACCATGATAACTTGGAAAAGAAGAGTAATCATGAAACGAGACTCAAGAAGAAGATAGAACTCATCGATGCTATTCCAACGCAACTAACATTGTTCAATTCAGAGGACAGATGGAGTCTCGTGGGTTCTTCAAAGATCCATAGTTGTACGGGTTATCTCAGTCGAATGGAACCTAAAAGAACATCATTCTATCTGTCAGACGCTACCTTGGTGCATTTAATGAAAAAAAAATACATGGCGTGTACTTGTTGTTTCTGTACTCCACATTATGTGGCCTACAAGTCACTCCCACATAGCTGTGTGTGTGGCTACTACACTGGCAGTTCACTACCTCCTATGGAAATTAAGTACAAGACGTGTACTCATAAAGTACATTGCGTGCACTTAGAAAAATTCCATGTTTTTCCTTTTTCCTAAAAAACAACTAGAATAGAAAAAATATACCTGAAAAATGATCCGGGTTATTAGAGATTTATCTTAGAATAATCATTCATTTATTCAAAAATATCATGACATTATTCCATAGAGATATGTGGAGGAATATCATGTTTCCAACATCAAACTCTAGCTATCATCTAAGATTGTCAGTATATCTCTTTTGGAAACTCTATATAGCCTTTGATGTATTATTGAATGGTTTTTCACTTTTATACCACTTCATAAACCATTTTATGACCTAGTAGTATTTCCCCAACATTATTCCAACAAGTATTTTCTTTTCACCTCTTCCCATAAAGGGTTTCAAAAGGAGCTGTATAGATAATGGAGTGTAAAATTTTATTCTATGATAACTTAACCATAGAATGATGTTGCTCCCATCCTCCTTTAAAGTCAATTAACCATTCACATAGCATGTCCTCATGTATCAGGATAGTCCACCCATATTGGCCATTAGTTTATGGCTGACAATATATGATTAATTTCAACTCATTATTTATATTGTGCTAAAGAATCTTCCAAAACATAGAAGTAAATATTAGATCTCGATCGGATACAATCAATAGTGTTTCCCATGAAGCCTTGTCACTTTTTTAATGTATATCCAAGATTTTTGGTTAATTGAGAATTAACATCAAATCATAATGAATTCTTCATACTTTTTAAGATGATCCACTAAAATCGAGACCACATTATTTCATCTACATGAATTTGGAAGACTAGTGAAAATGTCTAGTGTGATGGATTCCCATTTCTATGTAGTTATGGATAATGGATTCATCATCCCATTTTATTTTTTCCTTTACACTTATAATTAGTGACATGCAAGACAACTTGATATATATTTTACACTATCATTCTTCATATTATCCCAAAAATAGTTCTCTTATAGATCTTGATACATATTTTATCTTCCTGAATAGATTGAAAATGTAGACCTATGGGAATCATCCAAAAACATTTTTCATTAAATCAGAATTTGATGATGCACATATTCATGACCCAAATCTAACAAACCATTCTTCATAAACATTGAACTCATTGGGTTTTATTTTTCTTATAGCTTCCACTCTTCTCTAAATTCCCACATCATATCTTGGAGAATACATTATCTTTTCTAGATGGTATAGTTGAGAAATAATTAGTGAGAATATGGATATTTTTCATTCCTTTATGATCCAATTTTCTATCCTATTAAAACAAATAAATATATTATCCTTTTAAATTATCATCAATGTTATAAATGTTTTATCGTTTCTACTTAGAGAATCTTATAATTTATTCTATTTCCTAGGGCCATAGAGGAGTGACCAATAATATTCTTTGATTAGCTCTAACAATAATTGTTGGCCTATATTATTCTATCTTTGTTTGAATATATACATGAGGATTTTGTGAGATTTATATATATTACACTTCTCCCCAATGAGATATTCTTTCCATATTTTCAATGTAAATATCACTACATCTAATTACAGATCATGAGTTGGGTAGTTATGTTCATTAACATTCAAATTTATTGAATAATAGGGTATCACATTTTCATTTATCATTAACACACAACCCAATACCTTTTTTGAAGCATCACTTAATACCAAGAAAATTTCTTCACTTGTGGGTAGTGTGAGTAAAGGTGCAGTGATAAGAATATTTTCAACTCTATGATTGTCTCATAAAGTTCATCATTAGATGAAACCCTAAATCCCTTCTATGTTATCTCAGTAAGAAGGTTTGAAAATCATGAGAAGTTTCTCACAAATAAAAGATATCACCATGATAATAAAAATAAACTAGTGATACCTGTCGAATATTTTGGTTTTTTCCATCCTTCAAATATTTTTCTCTTTGAAGGGTCCCCAAATATCTAATTTTTGGTGATAATATTCTCCAGGAATAATAATTAATTCAACTAGAACTCATAATTCTCATACTTGGCATAAAGCTTCACCATTCATAAGGTCCTTAGAACAATTCAATGATAATCCTCATGTTCCTCCTTGATTTTAGATTATATTATAATATCATCTATAAATACTACAACAACTTTTTTTCATTATCATTAATTATTATATTCATCAACGACTTGAATATTTCTAGTGAATTAGTGAGTCTGAATGGAATTACTAAGAACTCAATGTGTCAGTACCTTTTATTAAAAGTAGTCTTGGGGATATCCCCCTTATTTAACCTAACTTGGTAATACCCCGACCATAGATCTACCTTAGATAAGTATTTTTCTCCCCATAATTGTTCAAACAAATAATCATTATGTGGACGATGATGCTTTTTCATTATCATGATCCTATTTGGTTCATGATAATCAATGAAAATGATCATTGACAAATCCTTCATATTGATGAAAAGGACTGGTACACCCCAAGATGATGAACTTGGGAATATGACCCCTTTATCAAGATCGTCATGTAAATTTTCCCTCATGTACTAATTATACTAAACTTCTATTCTAATAATATTCTCGGATAATGGAAATTCTCCAGGTATAAGAGATATTGAAAATTTAATCTCTCGGCTAAGAGGGAGTTAGGAAAATTCTTCAGGAAACACACCTGTGTAATGAATCGCAATGGCATTGTATTCAAGGATGATACATTCATTAGAATAAATCAATTTATCTTGATATTTTTTCTCATAGAAAAATAATATCAATTATTGAGATATTAGTGAAAAATAAGATTCATCATTATTTGTTATTCATAGAATCAGAGAATGATTCACAATACAGAGAGTGATTTTCTTCTCTCAACAATTTATGTTCTCTATATACATGGAAACCGAATCCATAACTAGAATTACATAAAATTCCAGAGAAGGGAGTATAAAAAAGTATCATTGTGTTTTTTATCCCTTAAATTTGATAGGTTGTGAGTTATATACATCATATGTATTAATTTTTCCATTTTACGTTTTCACTAACATCTCAACTTCTATACATTGAAGTATTGTTTGAATTGTTCTAATAAACATTAATGATTTGAAGGAATTCATAGAACCAGAATCAAAAAGTATGTTCTCTATTATTTAGTGAATAAATATTTTATCTTTAAACCCTTCATTTTTGGGATCCACCTCAATATTTTTTATGTCAAAATCTCTGTCTTGTTGAGTTTTAGGGTTTTGGTGTTCGTAAAAACCCCTGGCTTAGTGCATTGGTTTTAAAAGTTCCATGGTCTTATGAAGTTTATTTAATAAAAAATATGCTAAGGTTTGAGTTGGGCATTCATATCCTCCAACACATTAGTGGATTTTTCCTGTCAGATATCTATAGCTCGATGTCCTTCCTTCCCGCACCTAAAGAATTTCCTCCTCCACCTTTGGAATTTTATAGGGTTCTTATTTTTGAACCCTTGATGAGTGGTATGTTTATATATCTTAGAAATTTTATATTTTTTCATCAAACATCTAGAATAAAACTCCACTTTATTATTCATATCCTTGTGATACCATTGAGATTCATCAATCTCCATTTAGACAATGAGGGAACATCAAACAATTTTCTTATAGCCATTAATGTCTTGGACCACCAAGGATTTTTATTGATCGGGTTTTTTCTCACCAAAGATGAGTTCAATCATTAATTTGGTCGTAATAAAAAACCTAAAGTTTTATCATGAAATACTTGTGATGATTTCCTCAAATACCCTAATACGTTATTCTTCTTTATTATTGAAGAAAAGGAAATCCCCTTCCATTTTAAGTCGGAGATTGAGATGCAAATATTAATTGGAAATCATTTTCCAGAATTTTTTCCACCCCATTGCTTCAATCTCATCCTTAGGTTTTCTATTTTTGATCAATTTACACTATTGATCAGCATCTCTCTCTATAAGATAAACATATAGTAGAACTTTGTCATGCTTGTAATGCTAAAGAAGAGATAATATCTTCTCACTAGAGTAGTTCCATTGCTACATTGTTAAGGGACCAGATGATCCAATGAAGGTTGGAGTCCATTATCACATATAGGTATCGATTGTAGAATACTCTTTCATAAGTGTATTTGGGTGCTTTTCTTGATCTAGGTTTCTATTCATAACCTAATTATTGATAGATAATATCATCACATTTTTTCCGATTCCCACTCCCATTGGTTTGGGAATCTCATTGGGGAAGCTATCAGATTTTTCATAAAATCAGTTGTTTAATTCATTCCTCCTATTTTAGAAAATTATATAGAATAAAAGTAAAATTAGGGATAATTATTTATAAACTATTAGACACATAAAAATGAATCCAATTACATAAAATAGATAATGTATAAATTACATGTATTTCCTTAACTTAAGAATTTATGGGCTTCAATATTTGTTATCCATGATAAATTTCCAAACATATATTCTTATTGGTATTTTTCCAGGAATAATAGTTTTTAATGGGTCTGTTAATTTACCAAATCATATCCCCTAGGAGTTTCAAACTAGGTTTGAATGAAGGCCAGTTTTGATGAACCTTTTCTTGGTTGAATCTAGCACACCGTGGGGATTTCAAGTTTTACCCCGATGTATATATGTTGGATAGACACATCCACTTGTAGTATCCATATAGGAATGAATTTGATTGATAAAAAACATAATATATAATAACTAAAATTTAGTGAAGTTTTATTATTATTAGATTAATACTTAAATATTTCTCTAGTGTTTTCTAATAACAATCCCAAAATAACTAATCTTTTACATTCATCAAAACTATGACAACACTTCTCTTTATTCCATATTAATTCATGATATATTACATAAGAATTTACATAATACATACCATAAGGTAGATAAGTATATTGTCTTTTGGAATTAGGTAACTTATAGAACATCTTATATTAGGGAATGCATCTCTATTATTGGAATCTTAATTAACAATATCATAATATTGTTTCATACTTAAAATTGAATGGGATAACATGGGGACATACATAAGAAAGGGTGAACTATAAATACCAACAATGGAATAATCATGGAATAACATGATGAAATTCATACATTTTAGAGAATATTAATATCAATGGAGAATAGTAAAATTGAGAATCATAAACATGAAAAATGAATCATGGTATAGAATGATAATCATAAAGGAAACATAGAAAATGTGGAAACAACTTAAAAAACTTCATCATAAACATTGGTCAAGGTGGAATGCTATGAAACCATGATGGAAAATTCTCATGATATAATAAGATCACTAACTATTCCCTTTTATTTTGTTCCATGAGACTAAAACAATACCCAATACATTGGAGCACTATATAATTCTGGGTGCACCCATCACTTTCATTTCATTCTCGGGATTAAGTGTCGCACATAGACCATACTACATGGATTCATTCATCATAAAATGTTTTCCATGATAAAGGTGTTTGTAATACAAACTTTTTATTTCCTAATAATGATTTATATATTCAGAAATGATGACACCCTTTAGAATATATTTTTATGGTGTTCACTACTTAATAATTTGGTATGGAAAATGTAACACCCCAAGCTTCTACGGTACGCTTCCCTTTGAATAATGCAATAGTGTGTGTTGTATGCAACATCGAGTTCTAACACACACTACAACCGAGCTAACTAGCCGTTATGAATAGTAATACTACTTTTTGAAATTTTATCTCTCAAAATGGAATTCATTTTTGTATTCAGAGTATCAAATTTATCCTAAGGTGAAATTTTAGTACTTTTCAGATAACATTAATATTTTGATGAATAGTGAAAATTACTAAATTTTAATTAAAAACAACTTTTTTAATAAAAATAATCAATAGTGATAAATTATGAATTTGAGTGGTTTTAAAGTATATTTAGAATATATTTTTACTATTTAATACAATTTTTGTAATTGGACATAATTTCACAATTAAACCGAACATAAACAAGTATCAATCTTTTGATAGATATTATATCTTAAAAACACACTTTTTGTTTTGAAAGCGGTAATTAATTTTAAATTAATTTCTTCCACTTCTATGTTTTGAATTTAGAAAATTGGATTCCATATTTGGAATCAGGATGTTCAAATTGTGTAAATATGTAACTTTTATTTTTAGATATTCTGAATAATTACTTCAGTAAATATTTTATTTACCATGGTTTAAGGGTAAATCCGGTAAATAAGGGTTAAATAATATTATTATAATAATACAAAATTACCCTAAAACATGTCCCAACCTTATTGGTTGATACATGTTCGACCATGGGAATCTTTGGGTCGATTTTGGAACCCCATGGTGCCACTTGTAAGTGATAGGGACACTTTATTTTAATTAAGATAAAATGAATACAAAAATGACACAAGCATATATCTTCTTGAAAAACAAGTTTTACATAGGGTTATATATGTGAGATTTTCAACTATAAATATTCATTAGGAATATAAAAATATTTACTACATAATTATATTTTATTTATAATTTTTTGACATTATATAATTTAATTTATTTATGACACAATGATGATGAAGTAATTAACATAATAGTGAAAAATTAAAATAATTGATATTATAAATACCCAAATAAATATAATTGGAGACTTTTATTGAATTACACTAATTTCATAGGTTAATATGAAATATTATTATTTATTTAATTAACTTTGTTTAAATTAATAATTCTGATATGAGTTTTACAAAAATCAATTATTGAATAGTGTCAAAATTGACATAAAATAGTTTTTAAAACATATATTATCTTATTAATTGATATTAAATTCCTAAAAATCTAAGGTTCGGAAAAAAGACTTATATCATGATAGATAATCATTAATGGACCACTTGGGGTCTCTTGTATGTTTATTGTATGTTTATTAACCATATAATATAAAAATACAAAGAGACATTGTAAAAGTGAAACTAATTAACTAAGAGTTAATACTTAAATATATGGTTATTATAGAAACTGAAACCTGTCTAAATTCTATTGGTTTAGTGGTTTTAAACCTATCCCAACCTTAAAATTTAAATAATCCACTTTGGAGCCATTAGAAACCGAATATGAATTTATAATAAAATAATATTTCTAGCTTTTCCAAAGATGCCCCTCACCACTCTTATAAAAGGGCACTCTCCCTTATCATTAAATCACACCATCAAAGCCTTTTGGTTTGGCCAACCTCTACCAAAATACTCTCTAATATTCCCTCACTTCATCCTAGAGGCCTTCCTTTAGTCAGAAATCTAACCAAAGATCCTTTTTGATCAAATCAAAAGGAAGAACCCGAAGAAGTGGTAATGATTTCACAACCCTTTTCCAAGTTCCTTTCTTCTTCCACTTCTTCTTTCTTTGTTATTACCATTACAAAATAATGAATCCAATATCTCCTATATACTTTAATATTATTATAAAAATGGTACAATCATATTCAGTATTCTATCCATCCTTTGAATAACATGTCACCATACGTGCGTACGTACGACTTACCGTCTCCACGTCGTGGTGTAATTGTTATTCAATAAATTATTATTTGGATGGGTATAATAATGATGTGTTATTCATGTAAATAATAAATATAACATGATAATGATTCTGTATATATGATATACCATCCAATTATATATTATTTTAATATCAAAATAATGATATTGTCGCTCGTGCCTACGTACGGACTACCATCTCCACGAATGCGATGAGATTCATTCTCCATCGTATCCATTCAAGTATAATTATAATTTGATGATTAATAATATTATTTAATGACATTATATCATTATTTATATAAATATGATACAACCTATCCATAACAAACATGGCTTATGTAACAAAACATATAAAAGAAAATGAGTAAGTTAACACCCGAAAAAGAGATAAATCTAGGATATTATTAACAAAACAGTGTTAAAAGATCATATATGATATCATATTAATGTATATGATTCATCAATAATTTAATAAAAATTATTTCACTATTATACAGGAGGTTAACCTACCCCAACCAAGGAAAATTACAAAGTCAGTATTTATTTCGCAATCTCTTCATTATCCGAGGTTGTTTATACGTAATCATCTACTGGGATCTCTTTATCATCCACATCCATGTTTCTTAAAAATGTATTTAAAAAAAAATTTCCTATTTACAAGAATATGGGTTAAAGTCATTTATACCCTTCTTTGAATTTTTATAAGAGTTTTATAAAGGAATCTTTCCGTCGTTTTCCAAACGAGGTGCTTTTTAACCTTTTCGATAAAATTAAGGTAAGAATGTTTTTTTAACTTATACAGCGGCTGCGGCTATTTTCCACCGTAATAAAATCTACGAAGCTACCTTTACAAGATTATAAGAATATTTTCAAAGAAAATGTTTTATTTTATAAATATATGACTCTTAAATGATTTCAAAATAGAAAGAGATATTTCTTTAAAAAGAGTTTTGATTTCATCTATGTCAACATTCTTTGATGGATTTTAGGATTATTTGAAGTTGATTTGTTATGATACAAAACATCCATATTGTATTGAAGGTTTTGTTATATGTCTGACTATGGATGTGTTATTTTTATACCATTCATGGTTTATGGATGAAGTATTTACATTTTGTATGCTAGTTTTAATACGAATGTTTATGTTATGTTTAAACCTTTTCATATGGTAATGCATTGGAATTATTATGTGACGGGTGGAGACCGCTATAGCTACTCGATGAATCGGTAGGTCTCATGAGGCAAACTAGTGTCTTGGCACAAGGCCTTGGAAAAATCTTATTTTTAGTCTTGGCACGAAGCCTTGGCTAGGTGGTTATGATAGTCTGGCATTATGCATTCCATCATTATGAAAGTGGTTATTGGTATTGCATGTGGTTATTTGATTAGTAAAATATCCATGTCAATAATTAAATGGCATTATTTCATTTTATTTTTTCCATACTAGGTTGAAGTTCAAGTTTAAAAGGCTTTTGTTTTAGTTATACATTGCCTTAAATGTTTATTCTCATTTATGAATGTTTCTGCTATATTGTTATCCTTACTGGGCATTTGAGCTCACCCCTTTTCTATGTTTTATTTTTTCCAGGGTGTGAAGAAGTAAATTATGAATGACCTGCTGGGATATTATGAGGGGATAACAATGTGGAATATGGAGACAATATGTTTTTGTAGTATTTTTTCACTTTATGATGTAATGTAAAACATTATGAATATATCTAGTGTTTCCAAAGCTACTAAACCAATCGGTCTTTTGAGATTTGATCTTTCTTGTGATCATGCCAATGTTATGTAATAATGCACCGACTTTGGGTAACTGGGGTCGAGGCGTTACAGTTTGTATCATAGGAAGTTTAGTACAAACCTTGAAAGCTAGATTTAGATAAACTATGATTAGAGCACATAGATTTAAGATGGACTTTGAGGATTAGTATAGAAAAACTTCCTAGAATTTTGGTATTGTAGAGATTTTGTGAGTTTTCCGAGCAATACATCCCTGTCTTAATACGACAAGGTAGAGGCGGCTCTGGCACAGATGTACCTAGGGGTAAAACCCGAAAACACCACATTGAGATAGAATCGAACAGGAACTGGTGCACAACAGCAGGCCTTGCTGCACTCTTTGTTACGATACTCCCGGTGGATATGCTTAGGATAACTCTAATTTTCTTTAAAAATAATAATGAAGGGTTTATGAGTATATACTTCCTCAAAACTAAATTTATGATTATGGATTATATCCATAAATAGTTCAATTTATGTTAAGTGTTTTATATGTATGGAATTATGTATTCTGATTCATAAACTGATCTAGTTTATGCCATTGTTTAAGAAATGGTGCCTAGTGGAAGAAATGGAAACTCTATCAATGCACACACTCCATGTAGGGATTTCCCTCCTGCTCAAGATAATTATATTGGAGCTGGTGATGCAACTGGTGCCGATCAGCTAATCACCATACTGGGACAACTCACTCAGGTTATGAATAATAACCTTAACCGTATGGAGCACCCTGATCCACAGCGTGGAGGATCAATGTTAGATCGATGCATGAAGAAACAATCACCAACGTTAAATGGGAGTACAAGTCAATTAGTAGCTGAGCAATGGATAAATCCCCTAGAGAAAATATTTCAGGCTTTGGGGAGTAGTGAAAGGGAAAAAGTTATCATGTCAGTTTACCGCCTCACTGGAGATGCTGATCAATGGTGGTCATTGATTCGAAATACGAAGGAAGATGATGAAGTATCAAATATGGAATTGAGGGGGTTCAAAGATCTGTTTTTAGAAAAATACTTTCCTCGCGACCATTGAGCAGATATGGAAAGGAAATTTCTGAGTCTGAGACAAAAGGAGGATGAGAATGTCACAAAGTATGAGGCTAACTTTACAACTGTAGCAAGGTATGCTGAAGATTATATACATAACCCAAGAAGTAATATTGATCGTTTCTTTCATTGGTTAAAAACATTTCTTCGTCGAGCATTAGTCTCACAATCCTTCCCATCATATGAAGACATTGTCTCAAGTGCTATCAAGACCGAAAAGGAATCCTCTAAGTCTTATGACTTTAAAGCAAAGCAAGAGAAGAATATATCTGCTCATCAATCTGGGAATAGAAATAAGGGGAAGAAGGGAATGGTTGAATATCCATCCTGTGGTAAATGTGGGAAGAAACACCCCAATACTTGCTTGAAGGGAACGAGAGTCTGTTAGAAGTGTGGTGAAAAAGCCCACCAAGCTCGTGAATGCAAAGGGAAGAAGGAAGCTACCAATGTTCAGTGCTACAATTGCAGGGAGATGGGAAATTATGAAAATGAATGTCCTAAGCGTTAGGAGAACTTACCTTAGAAAAGGCCAAGGGATCAAGGCCAAGCTTATGCTATCACTACTGCTGATGTAGAAGCTCCGAAAGACGTGGTGGAAGGTAATTTAATGGTTTCCTCAAGTTTAGAAAATGCATTATTTGATTCTGGATCATGGTATTGTTTCATATCTTCCCAGTTTGATAAGAAAATTAGATATTTCCAATTTGTTTTAACAAGGGAGTTGTCAGTTAAAAATCCTAAGGGAAGTATCATTGCAACAAAGTTTTGTGAATCAGTCCCCATTAGAGCACATAAATGTTCTTTATCTGTTGATATCATCGTCATACCTTTGATTGAGTTTGATATAATCCTCGGTATGGACTGGCTTTCGGACTATGATGCAAATATTTATTGTAAGAAGAAATAGGTTACGATTCTTGATGATGATGATAAGGAACACCTTATATTTAGAGCAGAATCGTCACCACCTATTTCTTATCTAGATCCACCCCCTGTAGCTCAACTAAATTCAATTATTGGGGAGGAAGAGAATGAAATGACTGTGGGTGAGGAAAGGAATGTTCAATTAGAGGATGTACCTATTGTGAACGAATATGTAGATGTATTTCTGGAATATTTACCTACACATCCTCAAGAATGAGAAGTTGAGTTTTCCATTGATTTAATTCGTGTATCAAGGCCTATATCAAAGACCCCTTATAGAATGGCCACTGTAGAATTAGTTGAGCTAGAGAAACAACTAGAGGAATTGAGTAATAATGGATTTATTCGCCCTAGTGTTTTTTCATGGGGAGCCCCTATTATTTTTGTTAAAAAGAAAGATGGATCTATGAGGTTATGTATCGACTATAGGGAGATCAATGCTATAACAATAAAGAACAAGTATCCCCTACCTCGCATTGATTATTTATTTGAACAAATTCATGGAGCTCAATACTTTTCAAAGATTGACCTTCGATCTGGATACAATTAGTTGTGTGTAAATAAGGAAGACATTTCAAAGACATCATTTCAAACCAGGTACGAGCATTACGAGTTTACAGTAATTCCCTTTGGATTGACTAATGCACCCTTTGTATTCATTAATCTGATGAATAGAGTTTTCAAGGAATATCTCGATGAATTTGTGGTGGTATTTATTGATGATATCTTAGTATACTCTAAAAACTATGAAGATCATGAAAATTACTTGTGCGTTATCCTGAAGACTCTGAGAAGACATGAATTATATGAGATGTTTAGCAAGTGTGAATTCTGGCTTCAGGCGATTTCTTTTCTTGGTCATATTGTCTCTAAAGATGGAATCGATGTTGATCCCTCTAAGACCAAGGCAATCAAATAATGGCCAGCACCGATGAGTATAACTGAGGTACGTAGTTTTATTGGTTTAGCAGGTAATTATCGATGTTTCTTCCAGAATTTTGCCCGGTTGTCTAACCCATTAACAAAGCTCACACGTAAAGGGGTTAAATTTTTTTGGACAAAAGAGTTTGAAGAATGTTTAGATGAACTGAAGAGAAGATTAGCCAATGCTCTTATATTGACTCTACCATCGGGGAATGATGGGTTCATTATTTATAGTGATGCATCGAAGAAAGGACTTGGTTGTTTCCTTATGAAGAATGATAGGGTTATTGCCTATGCATCACGACAGTTGAAAATTCATGAGCAAAACTATCATATTCACGATCTCGAATTAGCAGCTGTGATCTTTTCTTTGAAGATATGGAGGCACTACCTCTATGGTGAAAAATGTGAGATTTATTCTGATCACAAGAGTTTGAAGTATATTTTCTCACAAAAATAACTCAACATGAGGCAAAGGAGATGGCTTGAATTACTCAAAGATTATGATTGCACGATACACTACCACCCGGGGAAGGAAAACAAGGTGGCAGATGCTTTGAGCAGAAAAGACCATGGAGTTTTGAAAAATATGAGAATTGAAAGGGATCCAATTTTCATGGATCTAGTGAAGATGGACATGGGAATAACCAGGGATGGTTAAACATCAATGATTTTTCAAATGGTTGTCAAGCCATCATTACTAGAAAGGATTAAGAGTTCTTAGACCGATGATGAAGAATTTCAAATGAAGATTAATGCTGTGAATGATGGGAGATTGGGATACTTTGTTTATGAAGATGGAATTTTGAAATTTGTGAAGAGACTTTGTGTTCCCTATATACCTGATCTAAAAAGGGAATTTCTGGATGATGCTCATAGTTCTAATTTCTCTATACACCCTGGGAGAACCAAAATGTATAGAGATTTGAAGGGACTTTTTTGGTGGGATAACATGAAGAGGGAGATTGCTGATTTTGTGTCAAGATGTATGGTTTGTCAAAAATTGAAAGCTGGAAGGAAACATCCTAGAGGAGTCATGCAACCTCTTCCCATACCGGAGTGGAAATGGGACAATATTACGGTGGACTTTGTCATGGTACTACCAAAGACTCCTAGAAGGAACGATGCAATATGGGTCATTGTTGATCGTCTTACCAAGTCAGCACATTTTCTTGCTATAAGAGAAGATCTACCACTGGAATGTATAACAATACTATATATTGATGAAGTTGTGAGACTTCATGGAGTACCCCTATCGATTGTTTCTGATTGTGATCCCCGTTTTACTTCGAGATTCTGGAAAAGTCTTCAGAAAGCCTTGGATACTGAACTTCATTTTAGCACTGCCTACCACCCTCAGACAGATGGTCAATCAGAATGGACTATTAAAACCATAGAAGACATGTTGAGATCTTGCTCACTTGACTTTCAGGGTATGTGGGATCCATATTTACCTTTGGTAGAATTTTCCTATAACAATAGCTTCCATTCGAGTATTCAGATGGCACCATATGAAGCATTATACGTAAAGAGATGTTGCACACCAACCTATTGGGATGAAGTTGGTGAAAGAAAACATGTAGGTCCAGAACTAGTGTAGGAAACGATGGAAAAGGTGAAAGTAATCCAAAATCACATCAAAGCAGCTCAAAGTAGGCATAAGAGCTATGCCGATAATCGACGGAAATATTGGGAATTTCAAGTCGGTGATCATGTTTTCCTGAAGGTATCTCCATTGAAGGGAGTCATACATTTTAGTAAGAAAGGTAAATTGAGTCCCAGGTACATCGGAACTTTCAAAATTCTAGAACGAATTGGGGTTGTAGCTTATCGATTGGCAATGCCGCCAAGTCTCTCCAAAGTTCACGATGTGTTCCACGTATCTCTATTAAGGAAATACATGCCTGAACCAACACATGTACTCACCTATGAGGAATTAGAACTGAAACTCGATCTGTCTTATTGTGAAGAGCCCATCAAAATTCTTGATACGAGAGAACAAGTGATGAGAAACTGGACGACGCGTCTGGTAAAAGTTTTGTGGAGAAACCATAAGATGGAAGAGGCAACGTGGGAACCCGAGGAACATATGATGAAGAACCACCCGAGTCTTTTTGTGCGGTAGTATTCTAGAAATTTCGAGGATGAAATTATTTGAAGGAGGGGAGAATGTAACTCCCCAAGCTTCTACGGTATGCTTCCCTTTGAATAATGCAATAGTGTGTGTTGTACGCAACATCGAGTTCTAACACACACCACAACCGATCAAACTAGCCGTTATGAATAGTAATACCTACTTTTTGAAATTTTATCTCTCAAAATGGACTTCATTTTTGGATTCGGAGTATCGAATTTAGACTAAGGTGAAATTTTGGTACTTTTCGGATAACTTTAATATTTTGATGAATAGTGAAAATTAATAAATTTTAATTATAAACAACTTTATTAATAAAAATAACTAATAGTGATAAATATTGAATTTGAGTGGTTTTAAAGTATATTTAGAATATATTTTTACCATTTAATACAATTCCGGTCATTGGACATAATTTTACAATTAAACCGAACATAAACAAGTATCAATCTTTTGATAGTTATTATATCTTAAAAACACGCTTTTTGTTTTGAGAGTGGGAATTAATTTTAAATTAATTTCTACCAATTCTGTGTTTGGAATTTGGAAAAATGGATTCCATATTTGGAATCATATGTTCAAATTGTTTAAATATGTATTTTTTATTTTTAGACATTTTGAATAATTACTTCGGTAAATATTTTATTTACCATGGTTAAAGGGTAAATCTGGTAAATAAGGGTTAAATAATAATATTATAATAATAAAAAATTACCCTAAAACGTGTCCTAACCTTATTGGTTGATACATGTTCGACCATGGGAATCTTTGGGTCGATTTTGGGACCCCATGGTGCCACTTGTAAGTGATAGGGACACTTTATTTTAATTAAGTTAAAATGAATACAAAAATGACACAAGCATATATCATTTAGAAAAACAATTTTTACATAGGTTTATATATGTTATCTTTTAGACTATAAATATTCATTAGAAATCTAAAAGGATTTAATACATAATTATATTTTATTTATAATTTTTATACCTTAAATAATTTAATTTATATATGACACAATGATGATGCAGTAATTACCATAATATTGAAAAATTGACATAATTGATATTATAAATACCCAAATAAATATAATTTGAGACTTTTATTGAATTACACTAATTTTCTAGGTTAATATGACATATTAGGATTGATTCAATTGACGTTTTTAGAAGTAATCATTCTGATATGAGTTTCACAAAAATCAATTATTGAATAGTGTCAAAATTGACATAAAAGAGTTTTTAAAAACCATACTATATTATTAATTTATATTAAATTCTTAAAAACCTAATTTTCGGCCAAAAGACTTATAGAATGATAGGTTTATCATTAATGGACCACTTGTGGGTCGTTTGGATGTTTATAGTAAGTCTATTAACCATATAATATAAAAATACAACGAGATATTGTAAAAGTGAAACTAATTAACTAAGAGTTAATACTTAATGATAAGGTTAATATAGTAACCCAAACCTATCCAAATTCTATTGGATGAGTGGTTTTAGACCTATTACTACCTTAAAATTTAAATAATCCACTTTGGATCCATTAGAAACCGAATATGAATTTATTATAAAATAATATTTCTATCTTTTCCAAAGGTGCCCCTCACCCCTCTTATAAAAAGACACTCTCCCTTCTCATTAACTCACACCTTCATAGCCTTTTAGTTCGGACAAACTCTACTAAAATACCCTCTAAACTTCCATAACTTCATCTTTGATGCCTTCCTTTTGTCAGAAAGCCAACCTAAGAGCCCATTTGTTCAAATCAAAAGGAAGAACCCGAAGAAGAGGTAATGATTTCACCACCCTTTTCCATGTTCCTTCCATCATCCACTTCTTCTTTCTTTGTTATTACCATTCCAAAATAACGAATCCAGTATCTCCTATATACTGTAATATTATTATAAATATGGTACAATCATATTCAGTATTCTATCCATCCTTTGAATAACATGTCACCATATGTGCGTACGTACGTCTTACCGTCTTCACGTTGTGGTGTAATTGTTATTCAATAAATTATTATTTGGATGGGTATAATAATGATGTTTTATTCATGTAAATAATAAATGTAACATGATAATGATTCTGTATATATGATATACCATCCAATTATATATTATTTTAATATCAAAAGAATGATATTGTCGCTTGTGCGTACGTACGGACTACTGTCTCCACGAACGCGATGAGATTCATTCTCCATCGTAACCATTCAATTATAATTATCATTTGATGATTAATAATAGTATTTTATGGACTTCATATAATTATTTATATGAATAAGATACAAACTATCCATAACAAACACGGCTTATGTAACAAAACATATAAAAGAAAACAAGTAATTTAACACCCGAAACAACAAAAATTCTAGGATATTATTAACAAAGCAATG
This sequence comes from Viscum album, assembly GCA_963277665.1. Classification (NCBI taxonomy): domain Eukaryota; kingdom Viridiplantae; phylum Streptophyta; class Magnoliopsida; order Santalales; family Viscaceae; genus Viscum; species Viscum album. The sequence goes on along the minus strand of OY728132.1, from coordinate 1,657,307,123 downwards.
TTAAAATATCATATATGATATCATATTAATGTATATGATTCTTGAATAATTTAATAACAATTATTTCGCCATTATACAAGATGTTAACCTACCCCCAACCAAGGAAAAGTACAAGGTAAGGGTTATTTCCCGATCTCTTCATTATCCGAGGTTGTTTATACGTAATAATCTACTAGGATGTCTTTATCATCCACATCCATGTTTCTTAAAAATGTATTTAAAAACATTTTTACTATTTACAAGAATATGGGTTAAAGTAATTTATACCCTTTTTTGACTTTTTATAACAGTTTTATAAAGGAATCTTTCCGTCGTTTTCCAAACGAGGTGCTTTTTTACCTTTTCGACAGAATTAAGGTAAGAATGTTTTTTTAACTTATACGGCGGGTGCGGCTATTTTCCGCCGTAATAAAATCATCGAAGCTTCCTTTACAAGCTTATAAGAATATTTTCAAAGAAGATGTTTTATTTTATAAATATATGACTCTTAAATGATTTCAAAATAGAAATAGATATTTCTCAAAAAAGAGTTTTGATTTCCTCTATGACAACATCCCTTGATGGATTTTACGCTTATTTGAAGTTGATTTATTATGATACAAAACTTCTATATTGTATTGAAGGTTTTGTGATATGTTTGACTATGGATGTGTTATTTTTATACCATTCATGGTTTATGGATGAAGTATTTATATTTCGTATGCTATTTTTAATATGAATGTTTATGTTATGTTTAAACCTTTTCATATGGGAATGCATTGGACTTATTTTGTGACGGGTGGAGCCCGCTATAACTCCTCGATGCATCGGTAAGTCTCATGAGACAAACTAGTGTCTTGGAACAAGGCCTTGTCAAAATCTTATTTTTAGTCTTGGCACGAGGCCTTGGCTATGTGGTTGTGATAGTCTGCCATATGCATTCCATCATTATGAAAGTGGTTATTCGTATTGCATGTGATTATTCGATTAGTAGAATATCCATGTGAATAAGTAAATGGAATTATTTCATTTTATTTTTGTCATACTATGTTGAAGTTCATGTTTAAAAGGCTTTTGTTTTAGTTATACATTGCCTTAAATGTTTATTCTCATTTATGAAATTTTCTGCTATATTGTTATCCTTACTGGCATTTCAGCTCACCCCTTTTCTATGTTTTATTTTTTCCAGGATGTGAAGAAGTAATTATGAATGACCTGTAGTGATATTATGAGGGGATAATAGTGTGGAATATGGAGACAATATGTTGTTGTAATAGTTTTTCACTTTATGATGTAATGTAAAACTTTATGAATATATCTAGTGTTTCTAAGGCTACTAAACCAATCGGTATTTCTAGATTTGATCTTTCTTGGGATCATGCCAATGTTATGTAATAATGCACCGACTCTGGGTAACTGGGGTCAGGGCGTTACAGAAAATCTTGGGGAAATTTTGACATCACAATGGGGGTGTATAATTATTCATGGGAGGGAATGATGAGAGTGAAATGGGTGTCTAAAAATTTATGTATAAAATATAATGAATTGGGGATATGAAACAATGTATCCCAATAATAGTAAATGAAGATAAAATACCTAATATAATATAGATACTTAAATAAATATAAGGACAAGAAATGTAACACCCCATGCTTCCACAATACACTACTCTTTGAATAATATAGTAGCATGTTTTGTACGTAACCTCAAGTTCTAACACACAATAACCAATCAAACAAGCCGTTAGGAATAGTAGTAACCACTTTTTAAAATTTTATAATATATATCTTTCAAAATGGACTTCATTTTTTGGATTCTTAATATCGAAATTAGCTTAGGGTGAATTTTTTGTATTTTTCTGAAAACCTTCAATTTTTGATGAATAGTGAAAAACAATGAGTTATAGTTTAAAACCGAATTTTTATTTAAATAATTATTTATTTTATTTAAATTTATTTAGGGTCAAAATAGATATATAATACCTATATATGTTCAATGTAATTCATTGGAGGCAGTTTATAATAATTTTAGATATATGAAAATTTTATTGAAATTTTCACCGTCTTTTACCCACCTCCAAGGAGAATTTTCAAATTCATAGAAAACATAATTTTACCTCTTCTGTGAGTGGAATTTCATAAATATGAGACAAAATTTTGATATCAGTAAGATAAAAGTTTTTCAATAAGGTTTAAATAATCTTTGTCGAATAGAAACTTTTTACTTTTATTTACCATGGCTAAAAGTAAATAGGGTAATTAAGGGTAAAAATGATATTATTATTACCCTAACATATTTACTAATTCTATTGGATAAGTATAATTCGACCAAAAAAACCTTAGGAATAAAATATTAACCTATTTTGTCCACTTGGTTTTGATTTGGAAATTTATTATTATTTAATTCAAATAAGAGTTAAAAGAGTTAAAATCAGAGTTTAATACCTAATACACTTTTAATATAGGGTTATACATAAGATAAAATCAACTATAAATATTTATTAGAAAGATAAAAATATTTCCTACAAAATGGTATTTTATTTATAGTTTTAGACAATAAATAATTTAATTTATTTATGACACAATAATGATGTTGTAATTACCTAATTAATAAAATATTAAAATAATTGATATTATAAATATCCAAATAAATATAATTTGAGACTTTCTATGAATTAAAATAATTTTATAGGTTAATATTACATTTTAGGGTTGGATAGATGACTTTTTTTCGAAGTAATAATGTTGTTATAAAATTAGAAAAAACAAAATACCAAATACTATCAAAATTGAAATAAAAGAGTTTTTTAAAAAAATATTATGTTATTAATTTATATTTTATTCCTAAATATCTATGTTTCAGCCAAAGGACTTATATAATGATAGTTTCATAATTAATGAACCACTTTCGGTTCATTTGGAAGTATATAGTATGTTTATTAACCATATAATATAAAAATAAAAAGATACATGGTAAATGTCAAACTATTTAACTACGAGTTAAATCTAAAAGATAAAGTTAATATAGTGACACAAACCGGTCTAAAACCTATTGGTTGAGTATTTTACGACCCATACTTACCTTATACTATAAATAATACATTTTTGATCAATTATAAACCGAAAATGATTTTATTACAAAATAATATTTCAAGCTTTTCCTAAGATTCCCTTCACCCCTCTTATAAAAGGGCCCACCCCCTTCTCTCTAGTTCACAGAGTCAAATCCATTTGGATTGCCCAAATCCTGACCAAATACCCAAAAACATTTCCTCCCTTACTCCTAGAGGCATTCCTTTAGTCATAAATCCAAACTACGGATCCCTTTTGATCAAATAAAAAGAAAGAACCCGAAGAAAAGGTAAATATTTCATCACCTCTTTCAGGTTCATTTCTTCTTCCACTTCCTTTTTCATTGTTGATTACATTATAAAAAAACAACTACAATATCTTCTATATATTTTGATATTATTATAAATATGGTACAACCAATTAAATTTCCATCCTTTGAATGACATGTCACCATATGTGCGTACGTACGGCTTACCGTCTCTACGTCGTGGTGTAATTGTTATTCAATACATTATTATTTGGATAGGTATTATAATGATGTGTAATTGATGTAATTTATAAATATAACATGATAATGATTCTGCATATATGATATACCATCCTATTACATTTTATTTTAGCATCAAAAGAAGGATTTTATCACTCGTGCGTACGTACGGATTACCGTCTCCACGAACCCGATGAGTTTCATTCCCCATCATATCCATTCGAGACTAATTTTCATTTGATGATTAAATATAATGTTTAAAGACTTGATATCATTCTGGATATGAATAATATACATCCAATCCATAACAAATATGACTCATATAACAATGAATATAAAGGAAAATGAATCCTTTAACACCTGAAACAACAATAATACTAAGATATTACTAATAATGCAATGTTAAAAGATCATATATGATATAATATAAATTTATATGATTATTGAATAATTTAATAAGAATTATTTCAACAATATACTAGATTTTAACCTACCTTTGTCCAAGGAAATGTACAAGGTAAGGATTAATTTCAAAATCTTTTTATTATCCGAGGTTGTTTTTACATAAGTATCTACTGAGACCTCTATATCATCCACGTCCATGTTTCTTAAAAATGTATTCCCAAACATTTTTACAATTCACTATAATATAGGTTAAAGTAATTTATACCCTTTATTTACTTTTTATAACATGTTTTAAAGGGAATTTTTCCGTTATTTTCCAAACAAGGTACCATTTTTACTTTTCGACAAAATTAAGGTAAGAATGTTTTTTTAACTTACATGGCTGGTGTAGCTATATTACGCCATTATAACATTGTAAAAGCTTAACTTACAAGATTATAATAATTTTTTCCAATATAAATTTTATGTTTTATAATTACGTGACTTTTAAATGATTTCAGAATAGAAAGAGGTATTTCTCTAAAAAGGTTATGATTTCATCTATGTCATCATCCTTTGATATATTTATAGTTTGTTTGAAGTTTATATATTATGATACAAAACATCCATATTTTATTGAAGGTTTTTTTGATATGTTTGAATATGTATGTTTTATTTCATACCATTCATGGTTTGTGGATAAATTATTGACATTTCGCATGCTAGTTTCAATATGAATGTTTATGTAATGTTTAAAAAATTTCATATGAGGAATGCATTGGACTTAGTAAGTGACGGGTGGAGACAGTTATAGCTCATCAATGCATCGGTAGGTCTCATGAGACAAACTTGTGTGTTCGTACAAGGCCTAGAAAGAATCTTATTTGTAGTCATGGCACAAGGCCTTGACTATGTGGTTATGAAAGTCTGGCATTATGCATTCCATCATTATGAATGAGGATTTTGATATTTCATGTGATTATTCGACTAGTAGAATATCCTTGTGATTAAGTAAATGGCATTATTTTAATATTCCATATTATGATGAAGTTTATGTTGAAAAATCTTTTGTTTTTGTTTTATACATTGCCTTAAATGTTTATGCTTATTTTTGAAAGCATCCCCTATATCGTTATCCTTACTGAGCATCTAAGCTCACCCATTTCTATGTTTTATTTTTCATAGGATGTGAAGAAGTATTTTATTACTGACCGAATGGGATAGTCTAAGAGTATATGAGTGTGGACTATGGAGACTATATTGTTGTGTTTTTTCACTTTATCATGTAATGTAAGACTTATGAATGTATCTAGTGTTTCCAAGTCTACTAAACTAATCGGTCTTTCGAGAATTAATCTATTGTGATCTTACGAATGTTTTTTAATAATGCACCAACTCTACGTAACTTGGGTCAGGGTGTTACAATTGATATTAGAGAAAGCTTAGTATGAACCATGGAATCTAGATTTAGATACACTTTGATTAGAGAACATTACCGTAAGATAGACTTTGAGGATTAGTATAGAACAACTTCCTATAATATTGGTATTGTAGAGATTTTGTGAGTTTTGGAAGCAATACATCCCTGCCTGGATACGAGCAGGTAGAGGCAGCTCTGGCATTGTAGTAACCTGGGGTAAAACTCGAAAATACCACTATAAGCTAGACTCGAACGAGAACTAGTGCATGACAACAAGCCTTACTACACTCATGGTAATGATACTCCTGGGGGATATGATTAGGAAAAATCTCATTTCATTTACAAACCATTATGAAGGGTTTATGAGTATATACTTCCTAAATGAAATGTCTTTATGATTATGGATTATATCCATAAACTGTTCAATTTATGTTAAGTGTTTCACAAGTTTGCAATTATGTATTTCGATTCATAAACTAATCTAGTTTATGCCATTGTTTACAAATGGTCCCCAGTGGAAGGAATGGAAACTTTATGAATTCACTCACTTCATGTAGAGATTTCTCTCCTACTCAAGATAATTATAGTGGAGCTAGTGATACAACTGGTGCTGATCAGCTAATCACCATACTATGACAACTCACTCAAGTTATGAATAATAACCTTACCTATATGGAGCACCCTGATCCACAACATGGAGGATCAATGATAGATCGCTTATGAGGCATCAACCAACAATATTTAATGGGAGTAAAAATCCATTAGTAGCTGAGAAATTGATAAATTCCTTAGAGAAAATATTCCATGACTTGGGGAGTAGTGAAAGGGAAAATTTTATCATGGTAGTTTACCGCCGCACTGGAGATACTGATAAGTAGTGGTCATCGATTCAAAACACAAAGGAAGATGATAAAGTATAAAATATGGATTGAAGGGAGTCTAAATATCTTTTCTTAGAAAAAAACTTTCCTTGTGACCATCGATCAGATATGGAAAGGCAATTTCTAAGTCTGAGGCAAAAGGATGATTAGAATGTCACAAAGTATGAGGCTGACTTTACAAGGTTAGCGAGGCATGCTGAAGATTAAATATATAACCACAGAAATAATATTGATCATTTCGTTGATGGGTTAAAACTGTTTCTCCGTCGAGAATTTGTCTCACAATCCTTCTCGTTATAAGAAGATATTGTCTCATGTTCTATCAAGACAAAAAATAGTTCTCTATGTCTTATGAATTTAATGTAAAGAAAGAGAAGAAGTGATCCTTTGAACACTCAGGAAATGGAAATAATGGGAATAAGGGAAAAGTTGAATATCCATCCTGAAATTAATGTGGGAAGAAACACCCTGGTACTTTCCTAAAAGGAATGGGAATCTGTTATAAGTGTGGTGAAAAAGGCCACCAAGATCGTGATTGCAAGGGGAATAAAGAGGCTGTCGATGTTGAATTATACCATTGTAGAGAAAGGGGGAATTATGCAAATTAATTTCCTAATAATCAGTGGAACTTACCTCCAAAAATGCCAAGGGATCAAGGCTAATCATATTCTATCACAACTACTAAGTTTGAAGCTCCAAAAGACATATTGGCAGGTAATTTAATTGTTTCCTCAAGAATAGAAAATGCATTATTTGATTCTTGATCATCGTATTGTTTCATATCAACCCATTTTTTATATGAAAATTATATATTTTCAATTTGATTTAACAAAGGAGTTGTCTGAAAGAAATCTTAAGGGAAGTATCATTGCGATAAAGTTTTGTGCATCAGTCCCCATTAGGGCATATAAATGTTCATTATCTACGGATCCCATCATCATACCCAAGATTGAATTTTATATAATCCTCGGTATGGATTTCCTTTCAGGCCATGATGCAAAAATTTATTGTTAGAAGAAGGAGGATACAATTTTTTATGATGATGATAAAGAACACCTTATCTTTAGAGAAAAATCATCACCGCCTAATTCTTATCTAGATCAACCGCCAGTAGTTCAACTAAATTCAATTATTGGGGATGATGAGAATGAAATAAATGTGGGTGATGAAAGTAATGTTTCAATAGAGGATGTACCTATTGTGAAGGAATATGTTGATGTGTTTGCAGAATATTTACTTGGACATCCTCCAGAATGAGAAATTGAGTTTTCCATTGATTTAATTCATGGTTAAAGGACTATATCAAAGACCCCTTATAGAATGAAAACTATGGAATTAGTGGAACAAAATAAACAACTAGAGAAATTGAGTAAAAAGGGATTTATTCGCCCCAGTGTTTCCCCATGGGGAGCCCCTGTCCTTTTTGTTTAGAAGAATGATAGATCTATGAGTTTGTGTATCGACTACAGGTAGATCAATGATATGATAATAAATAACAAGTATCTTCTACCTCTAATTGATGATTTATTTGACCAACTTCATGGAGATCAATACTTTTCAAAGATTGACCTTCGATCTAGATATCATCAGTTGTGTATGAATAAGGAAGACATTCAAAAGACAACATTTCGAACCAGGTATGGGCATTATGACTTTAGAGTAATGCCATTTGGATCGACTAATCCTCCCAATGTCTTCATGGATATAATGAATAGGGTTCTCATGAAATATCTAGATGAAGATTTAGTGGTATTCATTGATGATATCTTGGTGTACTCAAAATCTATGAAGATCATGAAAATCACTTGTGCATTATCTCGAAGACTCTTAGAAAAGATGAATTTTATATGATCTTTAGCAAGTGTGAATTACGGCTTCAGAAGATTTATTTTCTAGGCCATATTGTCTCCAAGGATGGAATATCTATTGATCCTTCAAAGAACATGGCAATCCAAGAATGGCTAGCACTGACGAGTATAACTAAGGTACGCAGTTTTATTATTTTAGTAGGTTATTATCGACATTTCATCCTGAATTTTTCCCGGTTGGCTATCCCATTAACAATGATCACACGAAAAGGGGTTAAATTTGTTTGGACAAAAGAGCGTGAAGAATGTTTTGAATAAATGAAGAGAATATTAGTCAATTCTCCTATCTTGACTCTACCATCAAGGAATGATGGGTTTTTTATTTATAATGATGCATCAATGAAAGGACTTAGATGTGTCATTATTCAGGATGATAGAGTTATTGCCTATGCATCATGATAGCTGATAATTAATGAGAAAAACTATCCAACTCATGATCTTGAGTTAGTATCTGTAATATTTGCTTTGGTTTTTTAGAGACACTATCTCTATGGTGAAAAAGTTGAGATATATACCAATCACAAGTGTTTGAAATATATTTTATCTCAAAAAGAACTCAACATGAGGCAAAGGTGATGAGCTGAACTACTCAAGGATTATCATTACATGATACACTACCACCCAGGGGCGGCAAATAAGGTGGAAGAAGCTTTGAGTAGAAAGGATCATGGAGTTTTGAACAAGATGAGAGTTGAAAAGGATCCTATATATATGGATCTAGTAAAGATGGATATGGTAATCTCCATGGAAGGTGAAACATCAATATTTTTTCAAATGGTATCCAAACCATCATTACTAGAAAGAATAAAGAGTTCTTAGACTAGTGATGAAGAGATTAAAAAGATGTTTAATACTGTGAATGATAGAAGACTGAGTGAAATTGTATATTAAGATGGAATTTTGAAAATTGGGAAGAGACATTATGATCCCGATATACCATATCTAAAAAGATAGTTGTTAGATGATGCTCATAGTTCCAATTTCACTAAACACCCTGGTAGCACCAAAATATATAGAGATTTGAAGGAAAATTTTTTTGGGACAACATGTAGAGGGAGATTGATGAGTTTGTGTCATGATGTATGGTATGTCAACAAGTTAATGATGGAAGGCAACTTCCTAGAGGATTCATGCAACCTATTTCCTTACCTGAGCGGAAATGGGATAATATTAAGATGGAATTTTTCAGGGGACTACCAAGGACTTCTAAAATGAACGATTCAATATGGGTCATTTTTGATCATCTTACCAAGTCAGCACATTTTCATTCTATAAGATAGGATTTACCACTTGAATGATTGGAAATACTATATATTAATGAAGTTGTTAGACTTCATGGAGTACCACTATTGATTGTTTTTTATCATGATCCACATTTTCCATTAGGATTCTGGAAAAGTCTTCAGAAATACCTGGATACTGAACTTCGTTTGAGCACTACCTACCACCCTAAAACTGATGGGAAATCAGAACAGACTATTCAAAACGTCTATGACATGTTGATATCATGCTCACATGACTTTCATGTTATGTGGGATCAATATTTTCCTCTGGCAGAATTTTCCTGTAACAATAGCTTCCATTCAAGTTTTCAGATGGGACCATATGAATCGTTATACAGAAAGAGATGTCGCACACCAACCTATTGAGATGATGTTGGTGAAAGAAAACTCGTACGCCCAAAACTTGTGGAGGAAATGATGGAAAATGTGAATGTAATCCAAAACCATATCAAGAGAGCTAAAAGTAGGCAGAAGTGCTGTACCGATAACCAAAGGAAGGATTTGGAATTTCAGGAAGGAGATCATGTTTTCTTGAATGTATATCCATGGAATGGTGTTATATGTTTTGGTAGGAAAGGTAAATTGAGTCCCAGGAACAACAGACCATTCGAAATTCTAGAACGGATTGGGATTGTAGCATTCGGTTTGGCAATGCCGCTATGTCTCTTCAAAGTCCATGACGTGTTCCACGTATCACTGTTGAAAAAAATACATGCATGTTCCAATGCATGTACTTGCCTATGACGAATTAGTACTGGATCCCGATCTATCTTATTGTGAAGAGCCTATAAAGGTTCTTGATACAAGAGAACAAGTGAGAAACCAGATGACTCGTCTGGTAAAATCACTATAGAGAAACCATAAGATGGAAGAGGAAACGTGGGATCCTAAGAAACTTTTGATGAAGAACCACCAGAGTCTTTTTATGTATTAATATTCAAGAAATTTAAAGGATGAAATTATTTAATGGAGGGAATAATTTAACACCCCATGCTTCCATGGTACGCTTCCCTTTAAATTATATAGTAGCATGTGTTGTACGCAACTTCGAGTTCTAACACCCCAAAACAAATCAAACTAGCCGTTATGAATAGTAATACCCACTTTTTCAAAATTTATAAATTTGATCTTTCAAAATGGACTTCATTTTTGGATTTGGAATATCTAAATTATCTTAGGGTGAATTTTTTGTATTTTTTTTTGAAAACTTTCAATTTTTGATGAATAGTAATAAAACTGAGTTATAGTTCGAAAATGAATCTTTATTTAAAGAATTATTTATTTTATATAAATTTATTTATGGTAAAAATATATGTATAATACCTATATAAGTTCTATGTAATTCATTGGAGTCAGTTTATAATAATTTTAGATATATAAAAAAATTTGAACTTTTCACCGTCTTTTACCCATCTCCTAGGAAAATTTGAAAATTCACATAAAACATTATTTTACCACTTCTGTGAGTGGAATTCCAAAATTCCAAGACACACAGTTGATATTAGTAATAAAAATGTTGTTACCTAAGATGAAAATAATTTTTGGTGAACAGTAACTTTTTACTTTTATTTACCACTGTGAAAAGTAAATAGGGTAATAAAGGGGAAAAATGTTATTATTATTACCCTAACCCATGTCCTAATTCTATTGGACAAGTATAATTCTACCAAAAAAACATAGTAATAATATATGAACCTCTATGGTCCACTTGGTTTATAATAGAACATTTATTATTATTTAATTCAAATAAGTGTTAAAAGAGTAAAAATCAAAGTTTAAAAACTAAAAAAAAATTAATATAGAGTTATGCATAAGAAAATTCAACTATAAAAATTCATTATAAATATATAAATATTTACTAAATAATTGTATTTATTTATATTTTTTAGACGTTAATTAATTTCATTTATTTATGATACAATGAAGATGTAGTAATTACCTAATTAATGAAATATTAAAATAATTGATATTATAAATATAAAAATAAATGTAATTTGAAAATTTTTATGAATTAAACTAATTTTATAGGATAATATTACATGTTAGGGTTGGTTAGATGATTTTTTTGAAGTAATAATGCTCTTATGAATTTAGAAAAAACAAAATACCAAATTGGGTCAAAATTGACATAAAGGTGTTTTTAAAACAAATATTTTATTATAAATTGGTATTCTATTTTTAAAAATATAATGTTCAGAAAAAGGACTTATGTAATTATATTTTAGTCATTAAGGAACCACTTGGGGTTCTCTTGGAAGTATATAGTAATTTTATTTACCATATAACATAAAAATACAATGATACATGGTAAATGTCAAACTATTTAACTAAGAGTTAAATCTAAAAGACAAAGTTAATATTATGACAACAACCTGTATAAACCTATTGGTTGAGTGTTTTTAGACCCATCCCACCTTATCCTATATAAAATAAATTTTGGAGCCATTATAAAACGAAAATTATTTTATTATAAAATAATATTTCTAGCTTTTCCTAAGGTCCCCCTCACCCCTCCTATAAAAGGTCACTCCCCCTTCTCTCTAATTTACACCATCAAAGCCATTTTAATCGGCCAACCCCTACCCATACTCCCTCTCAACTGTTCTTCCTTCATCCTAGATGAATTCCTTTATCGGAAACCCAACTTTCGGAGCCCTTTTGATCAAATAAAAAGAAAGAACCTAAAGAAGAGGTAAATAATTCATCACCTCTTTCAAGTTCATTTCTTCTTCCACTTCCGTTTTCTTGGTTGTTTCCATTATAAAATAATAACTACAGTATATTCTATATAATTTGGTGTTATTATAAATATGGTATAACCAAATTCATTATTCTATCTATCCTTTGAATGACATGTCACCATACGTGCACACGTACGGCTTACCGTCTCCACGTCAGGGTATAATTGATATTCAATACATTATTATTTGGATGGGTATAATAATGATATGTAATTGATGTAATTAATAAATATAAAATGATAATTATTTTGTATATTTTATATAACATCCAATTATATATTATTTTAATATCAAAAGATCGATTCTGTCACTTGTACGTACGTACGGATTACCGTCTCCAAGAACACGATGAGATTCATTCCCCATCTTATCCATTAAAGACTAATTTTCATTAGATGATTAATATTAATGTTTAAAGACTTGTTTTCATTATGGATATTAATAAGATACATCCAATCTATAACAAATATGACTCACATAACAATGAAAATAAAGGAAAATGAAACCATTAACACCCGAAACAATTATAATACTAAGATATTATTACCAAAGCAATGTTAAAAGATCAAATACGATATCATGTTAATGTATATGATTCTTGTATAATTTAATAATAATTATTTCACCATTATACAGGAGGTTATCCTACCCTCGACCAAGGAAAAGTACAAGGTAAGTATTAATTTCACAATCTCTTTATTATCTGAGTTTGTATTTACGTAAGTATCTACTAGGACCTCTTTATCATCAACATCCATTTTTCTTAAAAATGTATTCCAAAACTTTTTTACTATTCACTACACTATGAGTTAATTTCAATTATACCCTTGATTGACTTTTTATAAAATGGTTTGAAGGGAATTTTTCCATCATTTTCCAAACAATTTACCTTTTTAGCTTTTCGAAAAAACTATGGTATGAATGTTATTTTAACTTATACGGCCGGTGTGTCTATATTACGCAATTATAACAAAGTCCAAGCTTCCCTTAAATGATTATAAGAATATTTTACAATATAAATGTTTTCTTTTATAATTACATGACTTTTAAATGATTTCAAAATAGAAAGAGATATTTATTTAAAAATGTTTTGATTTCATCTATGTCAGCATCCTTTGATATATTTTAAGTTTGTTTGAAGTTTATTTATTATGATACAAAACATCCATATTGTATTGAACGTTTTTTGATATATTTGACTATGGATGTGTTATTTGATACCATTCATGGTTTATGGATAAATTATTGTCATTTCGTATTCTAGTTTCAATACGAATGTTTCTGTTTTGTTTAAACCTTTTCATATGATGAATGCATTGAACATAGTAAGTGACGGGTGGAGCCCAATACTGCTCCTAGATGCATCGGTAGGTCTCATGAGACAAATTAGTTTCATGGCACAAGGCCTTGACAAAATATTTTTTGTGGTCTTGGCACAAAGCCTTGACTATGTGGTTATGAAAGTCTGGAATTATGCATTCCATCATTATGAAAGTGGATTTGGATATTTCATGTGATTATTCAACTAGTAGAATATACATGTGAGTAATTGAATGGAATTATTTTGATTTTCCATATTATGATGAAGGTTATGTTGGAAAGGCTTTAGTTTTAGATTAATACATTGCCTTAAATTTTTATTCTTATTTATGAAAGCTACCACTATATTGTTATCCTTACTGAGCATCTGATCTCACCCCTTTCTATGTTTTATTTCTCCCAGGACGTGAAAAGTATTTTATGATTGACTTGTTGGGATAGTATGATGGGATATGAGTGTGAAATATAGACACTATGTTATTTTAGTTTTTCTCTTTATCATGTAATGTAAAACATTTGAATGTATCTAGTGTTTCCAAGAAAACTAAACTAATCGGAATTTCGAGACTTGATCTTTTTTTATCATGCCAATGTTATGTAATAATGCACCGACTCTTGGTAATTGGGGTTGGGGCATTACAAGAAAACTTACCTTGAGAGTGTGACTCCAAATTCCTCAGAAGAGCTTCTTGAGAGCTTAGGGACACCTTAAGAGGACACAAGAGAGGTGTGGGAAGAATAAGTATGTGCTCCAAGGATTTTTAGTGATGAAAAATGAGAGCTAGGGTGGGTTAATATAGGAAAAGTGAGGGAAGTTCTTTGTTATTTATCAAACATAGGTTTTGGACACTATAAAATAATAACAAAAACTACAAACCTTAAAATGGGGTTTCCCATGTGTTCTACCAAAGAGGTGTGGTTTTCATTATTTTTAAAGTAAAAGGGATTAAATTAATAAAATAATAAACCTTATAATATGGAATATGGTCATACTCTTAAAGAAATTATTTTAAAATCATAAAATATATTAATGGTTTTGGAGGATTCATAACTGATTTATTAAATTAATTAAAAATAAAATAAAACTATTTAAAATGGAAAACATATATTTAGTCGTTGAAACACTTTATAGTATTTATTACATCACTTTTGGTATATTATGATGTCATAATACACATCATATATTTATACTATATTTAATCTTTACCCAAAACATTAACTATCATAGAAACTTATAAATAATTCACCACCATATAATGTCAACATTATTATTTCACAATTTTTAATTTTCTATAAATAATATTTTTCGAAAAGAATTTCTTTTCAACCCTTATAAAAAATACATTTGTTTTCATACAAATTAGAGGATTATTTGTATTCAATAAAAATTATATAATGTTAATATATTGTTAATTTTTTTTTATTTTAAAAATCCATTTATTGATAAAAATAAACATCTTAATTTAAATATAATAAAAATTAAAAATAAATTTTTTTTCTTGTATAAAAAACTAAAACATTTATAAATTCGAAATAAGAATAATATTTATACATTATTCTATTTAAAATAAAATAAACATATTCATTTTATTATGGATTGATACATATCCATTTAATACATCATAAGTCACCCTATGGGGAAAGATTATTATGGTGAGACTTTCATGGAGTGGTTTGATGTACATGGCATGTGTCTTGATTTGGATGAGAATAAACTTCTCCAAAAAAAAATTATCATACTTAATTTATTGAATATTGTCTTGGGTTTAGTCAATGGAAAATCTCACTGAATCTATCTCCCTTGGATGCTCTAATAAATGGGCTTCATAGGGTACAATTTTATTATTTCATCCCATCACTTTCATCGTTTATGTCAATTAGTTTTGTAAAAATCTATATTTATACAAATCATATGATCAATGTTCAACGACAATATTATCAATGGTAATTATACATAACAGTCATTTAAATTGGATAGGATATTATAAAACAAAATAAATGCATGTGTTTTTTATATACATAATATATAAAATATCATTTTATTTAAACAAATAGTTTTTTTTAAAACAGCTTGGTTCATTACATAACCAATATCCATATTGAGTAAAGAATACAGATTTATGAATATTTCCATAGTTAACCAAATAAATCTAGATGAAAATACCAATATAGATATTATATATAGCTTAAAAAATAATTATATCCATGATAATCAATATAGATATTTACATGAAATGTAATTTCCAAGGATCAAAACAAAGTAAATGTTTTAAAAGAAATTTAACGACTACCAAATGATTCCAGAAATTGAATTCAAATAATTTCTTTGGTTAAAATTAATCATAAACTATATTTAGAAATAATTAGGATGATATCATTCTGACATGACCAAGTGTATTATAAGTGTTTACACTAATAATCATGCATAATCCACTTTGTCGTAATGCACACCTGAGATGAGTGATTAGTTGATCATAATAATGATAATTGGGGAATGAACATTTATTATACAATTTATTGTGTTTTATTATTATTATTATGTATTACAGATAATAATAACAAAAGTGGGTAAAATAAAATAAACAAAATTGAATTTTTTAATTTTTTCAATAAGGAGCATATCGTGTGAAGGATAGGCAATGTCGCACAAGGTCATATTCAACCTCATTGTGTGGGGGTTCTAGTTTTCCTATTGTAGCTGGAATGGATATCACACATCATATTTAGAGGATGAGATTTATTTTTTTGGAACTCTGCATGCCCAAATATCCATATGAGGTGATTTCATATAGATAAGTTTCACTAGATAAACTATCAAATGAAGATATAGAAACCTCGCGCATGACAATGTGAAGAACGGTGGAATCAGGCTTTCAAATAGTGAAAGACATAGCCTACATCATGGGTTTTGGGTTCACGCAAAAAATAGTCATTTTAGTATGGAATGATGTAGGATGCTTTTCACCCTTTGCATGAATCCCCTGATGTGTTTGTGAATCCAAGAAACTCAATGACGATAATAGACCATATCATGGAGGAGATGATGATCCATTACACATACTACTCTCAAGTATGTGGGAATACAGATATCATGATCAAACCATTGGTGTGTGATGAATGGTGGAACGTGTTTGGAGGATGCACCACCTTTTTCAGATGTGCAGATTTAGTGCAATCCTACATCTATATATATGATGGGATCATGAGTCTAATAGAGGCCACTACCACCCCGAAAAGAGATCTATTGTTTTCCTTGCAAAAAAAAAGAGAATCACTTACCCTATAATGTTTATGTGGAGCGATCATTCATGCATTCACGTGAATAATTGGTCCACCATGTAACCCATTATGCAAAACATTATAGCACTCTGTATCTATCATGTTGAATGTGGAGACACCACAAGATATCATCCATTGAAAATAAGAAATCTGATTTCTTGTGAATAAACATGTGGTCAAACATATAAATAGATTGTGCATATGTGATAGTGGGTAATTTGATCAAAATACATGATCATTTAATCATTATAGTATCATGAAAAGAAACCAAATGTGGTTATTGAAAATGTAAGGATACTTTTTTTGGGATCATGTGATGTCCATAGGGACATGTGATCAGAGGATGTTAATTGTATTAAATGATGGGATTTGGAAAAGCCACCCATGATGCGATGAATTGCGCTCAATTTAATTCATGTGACACCTGCATGCAAATAATCACATGTGCGACACATTCATGAAACATGGAATGTGTAACGCATTCATTAGATGACTTGTGACATGAAGCCTTACATCCTTTCAGATGGTGTGACTCCTCTATAGTTATGCAGGACATCTCCCTTGTCATGCAAACCCATAGACATGTTTCCTTGAGAGGCACCTGGAAATGAAACTCAAACCCATGTTATAAAGACACATTTTGAAACATAGGATGTTGAGCACATACCCTTAGTCGATAGGACATGGATATGGCCCCTTGATCATGTGATGGCTTCATATACCATTTATTTCGTGATCCCATTTATGGGATCGCATGACACATTAAATATCATGCGACACCTCTTAATGTCTATAGAAAATTTGAGCAACAATCCATAATGATAATCACACATCATTTCATGATCCATCTCTAATCATGCAATACACCTTAGACAAAAAGAATGGTTTTCCATAAAATTGATTTTGTGTCATCATGAGATTCATAATTAATCATGTGACGCATCATTGAAGGGGAGGATATATACCCTTGAAAATATTCAAGAAAAATCATGAGTCCCTAAGCCACTATAAAATTAAACAAGGAAGATAATAAGGGACGATTTGGAGCTACTCACTGTCATTGAAGGACATGCAGCATGCCCCTGGTGATACAGAAGGCACCGCGAGTCCCTAGCGACTTGGTCGCCTCATCCTGTGAAGTCCCGTAGACTTGTTAGCCTCATCGAATAGAAGGGATCAGGTATGTCCAGAAAACGTTTTAATTACCTACCGCGCTCTAAGTACAATTTGATTGACTAGTCCACAACATGATCTCACATCCTCAAACGACCGATATTTTTCATGTGAGGCATCATCATAAAATCGAGAAAATATCCTTGATATTACTCCTAGAAACTCGCATAATCTTCGAACATTAAAAAATAAAATAAATGGAATAAAAATGAGGGGACAAGAGATATATTAATCACTCAAATACATGTGGAATGCCCAGGTTTCCCAAAACACAACCCCATGAGACCACCTGACAAGTCAACTACACCTCATGTAGAAACCTGGGAAAGGCAACCATGCCTCACAAAATTTTTAAGGGAATGCATCAAGATCTCACAAAATCCCATGTGAATGTCCATAGGAGAAGAGGGAAATTTCTTATATATACCAACATGACCAAACAAGTCTTCATCAATCAAATATAATCTGATAAAGAGTGAATTAATTGAAGATACTTTTGACCACATAAATTCATGTGACACATCCGGAAGGGTCTACGACAGAGACTCATAGGGCCATGTGGCGCTAGATCCCTTCACCAGATCCACCCTAGATTCATGGAAGATATGTTGTAGAAAGTTTTGAAAAATCAGGGTGGTAATTCTTATAAATTACCAACCCTAAAAAATTGTTGTACTATGAGTGGTTGGATGGTTGAACTCAGGATGATTCGACTCTCAACCTCTATAGACTTCTTAGAGTGGATGTCTTTGAGACAGAGGATCCTTTCTTCAGGTAATATATCTGTGAAAAAACTGAATTAATAATTCACTATACGTAAGTTACTTCATGTGATAAATCGTAGATCCTATAAAGGATTTCCACTGAGATGTGCGAAGAACATTCTGTATGTCTCCCAAATCACATAAGACTAAAAGAAACCAATATTGAAAAAGTCTAAGGGCTTCAAAAATAAAAGGTTTTAACCAATATAAAAGTAGAATAATTAAAAGAAAACATGTTCTTTAGACTTCATGCACTTCTTTTGGACAAAAATCCCTCAAGGTATCATTGTTGCATTTTTGATGTGATTGTGTTTGTTGACAAAGTGGATATCTGTGTTGTGATTGTTGACAAAGAAAACCATGATGTACACATTTATTGACAATGAGGATTTCATTGTGGCATGTCTAGTTCAAGGTATGTGGTTAACGATCCATGATTGATTAAAGAACTTCGACAAAGGAATGGATGATCTGGAGGTTGTTCAAAAAGAGCAGATACAAGGTGACGCTATTTTCCAGTGTTTGCCAATTTTTTGGGTCTAAAAATCAACAAATGGAGAAAAGTGGTTTTGGAAAAGGGACTTGATCATCGTTGTCTTGATGGAGAGAAAACTTGCGTTCCATATATTTTTCAAGTTCAGAACATCAAAATATGGCAAAAGAATAAGGGTTGCCCAAGTTTTAGGGTTGGTCGCGCAAGCGACTTGCACGACAGAGACAGGCGCACGGAGACTTGCATGCCGAGAGGAGACTTGTGCGCCACCACGTGGGGTGTCCAAATTCCTATAAATAGAGGTTCACCCCTCCTCATTTGGTACAAGTTCAACACTTAGAGAAAATCAGATCTCCTGTCGTGCAGATGTGGTGGTCGCGCAAGTGGTGGTGTGGTCGCGCAAGTAGTATTTGCGCTCCAATTTTTTCTTGCGCACCCAAGGAGGTTTGGGTAAGAAATAAAGGGAGTAGCCCATGTTTTGAGTTGAAGAATGGGGTGTCACGCATGTGGTTTTATGACACTTTCACACCATGTTTTGAAGAAGCATGACAGTTGATGGTTGCGCGCCAAAATTGGTTTGGGCGTAAAAGTGTGTGAGATGTGCAAGTTTGGAGTTGCAGGAGATTGTGTCACGCAAGTGGATGAGGTGGACTTGAATTCTAGTTTTTACTTGTGCGCTGACACTTGCACGCCGTCTTAGAGAAGGGTTCCAGGTAAGGTTGATTTGCGACAGTGATTCAGGGCTGCGTGAAAGCTGGAAGATTGCCCAATACCTTCGGTGAAAAGTGAGATTAATCTATGGGTGAATGTTGGACTTCAACAGAGCATCCACATACAACAGCGGATGTATTCATTAGTGATAATGAAGAGACCTATAGTTCTATAAACATTGAGTGGATCCTTTCCAGAGTAGTGAGAAAAGGAGAAGGAAGAAGGTGATCCTCTCCACCGGCAGTGAGCCAGAGAGAGAGGAACAGTGAGTGACCTTTGGGAAAGCAGTGAGTTGACCCTATGCATTGTAAAGGCAGTGAGCATTGGAATAGAAGTGATCTATCTCAAAATTAGTAAACAGTAGTGTGTTTTTAGTGGATTTTTTATAGTGGCGCATCACTTTTGTATTCTCCGTGGGCGTAGCCCAGTGTGGGTAAACCAAGTAAAAGTCTCTATGTCTGCCTGCTTACTTCCCTGCGTTGCATTTAAAGCATCATCACCAGATAAAGAAGAAAATTAGTTTTCATAATAAAAAACAAGTGCAAACAAAGTGACCCTTGTAATAAAGAGGTAAATATCAGGTGGGGAAGGAAGAATTTTGAAAAATAATATCCATACACTGATTCACCCCCCCTCTCAGCGTATATAGGCCCCTATTGGTCCTAACAACTTCATATGTGTCATATAAGGACACAAGATAACACCAAGACATATCTCATACATATCATGATGTTCCCTCATCATGTGACTTGGGACACACAAAAACATCCTAAAAAGTCAAATAAAGTCACATGGTACCCCTTGGTACACCACCTTTGTCTTGTGAAACATTCTAGGTCCATCACCTGATCCTTGAAATGTCCATAAAATACATTACATGACTCATATAATTGAATTCCATCATGTCAGCCGTTTCTCACCATTGAATATGTGAATGATAACCAATATCTCGCGACACCCTACGACCAAGCCAGATAAGACCCATGACTCCCTCCATACAAGACGGTCTGGTCTCACGATGACCTCTAAATATGTTATCAAAGATACGCTACATCCTTTGAACCATTTTGTACTAAAAATTGCAACTCCATCCATATGTTTCAAGACAGATCAAGTCATGGCCTCAAGAAAAATCCAGCTAGGTTATTTGATGGATTATAAGAAAAGACAATAGGGTCATGTGTCACCCTTTAGGAAAGTAGTAAAGGAAAACCTTAGATTGTAAGACCTGATCAAAAGAGAAACATCAAAGTGTAAGCCCCAATTAATCAGTAACCCCATAGTGTAATCCCCAATAAAAAATTCAAACCTCAAATTATACACCCCGACCAGAAGTAAAACTTGAGAGTGTAACCCCAAATCAAAAGTGAAACCTCATAGTGTAAGCCCCAATAAAAATGGAAACCTCATTTTCTAATCTTGGATCAAAAGGGAAACTGTAGTGTGTAAGCACTGATCAAAATGGAAAACACACAGTGTAAGCCCCTATCAAAAGGGAAACCTCATAATGTAATCCTCGATCAAAAGGGAACCAATAGAGTGTAAGCCCTGATCTAAAGGGAAACTTCAGTGTGTAATCCCTGATCAAAAGGGAAACCTCATAGTGTAATCCCCAATCAATAGGGAAACCATAGATTGTATTCCCCAGTCAAAACGGCATCCTCAAAGTGTAATCACTGATCAAAAGGTAAAACTCAATGTTTAATAATTTATCATAATGGAAACCTTAGAGTGTAATACTCATTCAAAAGGGCCTCCAAGGACATGAAAAAAATCATCCTTCCTTGGTGTGTAAGCCCTGAACAATAGGGAAACCTCAGTGTGTAATCATCGACCAATGGAACTATGAAGTCTCTAATTCATACCATATTCAGAATATGTAGGCCACCACTTCTTGGTTCGATCTATGTATTGAACATCCAGGGTGATCCCAGTATCCAACCCCTTATCCAGACCAATGACATTTATTACATGATTAACCTTGTTTCTCACAATGATCATAACTCACATGGGATTAGGTAGTCTCACTAATCATGTCATATGCAATATACACCCTAGGGTCACAAAAGAAACATCATTGTGTAAGCTCCCATCTACCGAAATCATATAGTATGTCCCTGATAAATTGGGAATCCATCTTTGTATAAGCCCCTAGAATTCCCAATAACTCAAGGATAGTCATAATGTCCTTGAGTGTGATCATCCACCATAGACTATCAATGGGATAAGAGAAAAGTGAATTGTGAGAACTATAATTCTTATCATAATTAGGATACATACGACACCTTCTCAAGGCACAAGCTCTATACCAAAGACCCCAAGTATTTTCCATGTACCAAAGTCTCATGTCTACATGACATGAGTGTGATCTTTTTTTTCCTTATTTTTTACATCAAGAATTGATTACGTGGGAATATGAAGATACAATGAGAACCTCTTTAGGAATCCAAAATCTCCACTAAATAGGGTAATTATAAGTATGTAAGCCCTGATGAGTGTTATGGAATAGACACCCTTCATATAAGGGAATATACTTTTGTCTCAGTCCTAAAGTCATGATTGTACAATGACGACTCAGATTCCTTCCATAACTAGGATACGTTTGATGTCTCTCTCAAACCCAATATCAAACATTTAGTGTCATTGTACCCACACATAAATCCTCTCTACATTACACTAAACTACACAGGATTAAAAAACTATGTGTTTTTTTATTCTTATGATGACTAGGATATGTAGGATGCCTCCTAATGGTGAAATCCAATCCTTATAATATTAATGGCCTCCTCATGAGGTTACACATTTCAAATTACTTTTTCATATGGGTTCATAACTTAAAGAGTATATTCACTATTAAGGAAGTGGATGAAGAGTGTTGGATACATATAAATGGATTCACTATTGATACCACAGTACCCTAATTTCATCAATGAGATTCCCCTTCATTTTTTAACAATATAATTAACCAATGAATCATTTTCTAAGGGTAAATGGTCCCATATTAGGATTAAGAAGTGACTCAATGACATATATTAAGTCTATAATATATCCCCATGATAGGAAACGGTTTCCCCCAAATGGGTTTGATGAGCCTGATATCCAATCCTCTCAACCAATGTATGCCCAGAGAGTCTTTGGGCCTAGAATCCTAGATGACTACCGACTTTATGAAAGAAAATATTCACCCAGATACAGATGGGGGTACCACTAAGATTTTCTGGAAAAAGTGAAAATGGTTTCTCGATGATCAAAACCCATTTCACACTTCAAAAAACCCAAAAAAATAAGAAACTAATGTGAATATCTCTAATGAAAAAAATTAATAGTTATTATCCAATGAGCCATTTCATTTTTTCTTATATGAAAACAAAATGGTGAGACCAACAATAATCACTGTATTAATATAATGATTACTTTATAATGTGTCCGAAAAATCTGTTTTTAAAACTCTATATAAACACAAAATTAATAACAAAAGGATCTTATTTATGATCCTTTGTAACTAAGGTTATTATGAAATAACTCCATTCTGGTTTGGATAAATCCAAACCAGAATAATGTAAGAATCATGGAATATCATTATGATTGTGTTAACCATTCATATCTCATTGAGAACATTATACCTATGATATTTCACTAATTTTTAGATTTGTTCTCTGCCTGACTGTAGATGTTGACAACATCACAATTCGAGACAATATCTTCATCATCTTGCATTCACTCTAGAAAATCATTTGTGACTGAAAACTGTGCGGGTCAAATGATAATATCACCTACATGAAATCTCCAATGATAGGTAATAAACATGATGGTCCAGGAGTACCACTGACATGGTATAATTCTGACCGTGGAATATTCTCATGAGGTTCTCCAAGAATGATGATCGGCGAGTCCGCATTGCCCAGGAAAGGATATTGTTATGCCATTAGCTCTCATCACCATGACCAATAGCATTGGGATCTTATCCTCAAAGGGAGAAAACCACCATATTCCATATCTAAAAATGGTGGATCAAGAGGCCAAATATGACTCCCTTAAATTTCAAGGGACACTAATGAGGTCCCCTATCATTCGTCGTCACCAACACCATCCCATTAGTACCCATCATTCACATGTTGAGGGTACCATCTAACACACATTTTCCTCTAAAAAACATCCATAGGATACAACGAATACTCGATGAAGGGGGAAGGAATTGGTTATCAAGAAGAGGGCCCAGACCCCCACTCTTTGTGATGATTACATTCATCTTATCCAACCAGAAACTAGTAAGAAGGATCATATCCCTTTTCATTCAGAACAAGTTTTTTGGAATATCCCCATATTTGGCATAGGGTATGCTCATATGCCTACCCCTATTCATGAATCACATCATCATATTATGGTGGAACAATGAGGATCGAAGGGGGAACATATCCCCACTTTAATGAAAAACATATTCTAGATTATAATGGATATAGAAAATGTGCCTGCTTATATTACTAGACACACTTTTCTAAAATGATAATATCTATTTGCAACAAATATAGAACTCTTCCAGCATATTATGGAATAGTTGTAGATGAAGGAATAGGTTCATTCTTCTACCCTTAATGTCAGGACATCTCAACACTCTGAGAATCACAAAAAAAAGTGTCTAAAATGGAGCAATCACACATTCTTACTCACGCCCAGGAGGATTATAGACATATTCTAACGAAGGGAGAGGCAAAAGACCGAGGTCATATCCTTGTTCTAACTGGGGTACCTTGTCCAGAGCAGCACATGAATTTGGATAGGGGATCATGCATGTTGAATAATTCTGATGGAATATTACAAATTCCAAGGATCGGGATCATATTCCTATTCTGGTACGGGCTCTCCATGTCAGAATAGAACATGCCTCAGGACATGGTTATATTACTGTTGAAGAAATATAGCGACATAATCAAAAGTCCTAGGATAGGAACATATCCCCATTCTAGCTGGGGTTAACCATTTGAGAATGGAATAAGCCTCAAGAGAGGCTCATATTTTTATTAGTGAATGTGTTTGGAATATTCCAACAGATCATCTAATCTAGGATCATATTTCTACTTCACTAATAAATGATTTCACAATAATAATTCCAAGGAAATGCCAGGGGAGGCCCATTTTATTTCTCCCATTACAAAGTTCCATTAGCATATTCTGACAGTGAATTCATATTACAAACAGGATCATATTCCTGATGCAAAAAATTCCCACTTTGTGAGAGTGACACAAGCCTCATGGTAGGATTGTATTACTACCAAAAAACCATTTACATATTCCAAAGTATCTAGATTAGGCTCATATTAGCATCCTACCTGAGGCTCACCAAGTGAGAATGGGACATGACTTAGGAAAGACTCACATTTCTATCAATAATGACAGTGATCATTGGAATATTTTAGAAGTTTTTATATTTCAATAATATTTTACCACATAACCTGATGTTTATATACAATTTTTGGAAACTGTCCTACAACATGCTCATAACCCCACACAATCTCAATGACTGATCATCATATTCCAACCACGATGCAGAACATCGTACGTGCTGCTAATTCTCTCAATTCCAGTGTCATTGAGGTCATTAGAGAAACATTATCAACACCACAAGGGTATGTAAACTCTTTTATCAATGAGTAAGGAGAATAAGTTAATTACCATAAGAGCCCTCCAAGTGGTAGTGTGGAGATAGATCATAGAGACCTTACTCTATAATTCCACGATGGTTAACCTCCCTATGATGATATCTCCCATGGGAATGACAATCCAACCTTTATTCTAGAGCCTCCAAATAGAGGGGTGAACAAAAATCTAACACCGCCATATAGGGTGGTGCTCGAAACATCAGGGTCAACTATATATGGTTCCCCACCAACATCCTGCTGTACTCCACTATTGTTTGCAGGAAACCATTAGATATATCTTCTATGGTCTAACTAGATGGAGGCATGTAATTCTAATTAAGAGGAGGAAAACACTAACATATAGAGGGAGTTATATAGAAAAAACCTCCCCATAATGTCTTTGGCCCCTTTTTATTATTGACTATGAAATACCATATGAACTGGAAAAGAAGTTCATGTCATATCAACACCAGAACATGTTGGAAAATCATCAATGACTGAAGTCTTGACGTCTCCAATATATGTGATATGAGTGTCACCTTAAAACAATCAATATAAAATGCTATCAATTAGACCAGGTTTCAATCTCTATGTCTTGGGATCAAAAAATCATAATGGAACATTGTAAATCAACCACATGCTTGTTTCTCTGGAATCACAACTCTTCAAAAGCTTCTCTTTGAATCCACATCATGCATCCATATTAAAGGATGGAGTATTGTGAAGTGTTAAAATTTTCCACTCCCCTGAAACTGAAAATACACTTAGATGGGGCATCCATCAATGTTATAGCCTCCAGTAAAATCTGGGGAATGTGTAACGGTTGGGCCAGTTTATAACATGCTCTGAATTTCCCCACTACAATAGTGCCCAGACACCACAAATATAAATATAGTATAGCCAATGGGATTTAAAACTATGAACCTGATGAAAATAGTGGAAATTCTATACACATATACCAAAGTTTCGATCAATAAGACAACATCTCAGAATGAATGGTTCTCACCATGGGTTTCCATCGTACCCAGATTCCACACGAGCACAACTACACCACATCATGCAAACCATAGTAGCAGCTACCATAGTATCTATCCATGACTAGACTCTTCCCCTTGGGATAGGGGAATATCTACCACCACCTCTACTCCTCGGGTCATCAATTTCTGAGAGGATTCCGAATATACCCTCGATAGCCACAGGCAAACCCCAACATGCTGGGATGGGGGAATTTATATCTCAATCATCATAACCTTGTTCTTTTTCCCCTAACTGGACCCTAGACACATCATAGAGGATTTCAAATTACCCCCACCCCACTGGGTTGGAAGAATTTATATCTTCATGTCCATCCAAGGCATCATCATGTCCCCAACAAGAGTAATTGGATTCCCAAAAACCAGACAAATCCATGACAGTTGCGGACCCAAATGACCCCCACAAATTAGGGTTGGGGAAATTTTTATCATCATCACCATTGTAGAGAGAATTATTATTTCTAGGTTGAGAAAAATCCATCAAAGGTTATAATTCCACCAACTCCTCTCATCAAAAGTCAAAACCCTACTAGATGGGAAAAATTAAACAACCATAACTGGAAACTCCTTTAGATTCACTGTTCATAGAACAAAATGGGAGGAACGTATAAAGAAGAAAATCATAACCCATCAGGGTCGCAATCCAAAATGGCCGAATATGGACAAGTGTTTGAATGATGACCCTAAAGAAGATAGTACATAATCATCATGTTGCATCGAATGTAATGGATCAACCACCATTTTTGGATATGCTTATGTGAATGTTGTCACTTTCAGCCTTGAATATATTGATCAAGATTCATGTTTAAAAGTCCATGAAATGGAAAAAATACATTAGGAGGAGGGTGACTTGGATGCACCAAATGATGTTTCATGCATGAGAAACCAAAGAAATATCCAAAACATGGCACCCCAAATATTGATTTTCCACCTCCAAGATGAAATATTACCAAGGGTAAGGGTACATCCACATCCCAACCACCTCCTAAAAGAATCATGGTTCCTTCCTCAGAAGAAATATTGTCTCAATATGATATTGAAATTAAAATCTCTAGAAACTCAATGGGGAGCTACTTGGAGGCAATATTCCCACTTGGTATCGCTTTCAAGAAAAGAATAATGTTCTCCCTCCAATGGCTAATATGAGAGGAATGTAATGCCCTGACCCTAGTTACCTAGAGTTGGTGAATTATTATGTATCATTGGAATGATCACAAAAGATCAAGTCTTGAAATACCGATTAGTTTAGTAGCCTTGGACGTACTAGATATATTCATAATGTTTACATTACATTATAAAAGGGAAAACTACAACAACATCATTTCCATAGACAACACTGAGATCCCATAGGCTATCCCTACAGGTCAGCCATAATATACTTCTTCGCATCCTGGGAAAAATAAAACATATAAATTCATGAGATCAGATGCTCAGAAAGGATAACAAAATAAGAAGAAGCTTTTATATATAAGCATAAATAGTTAATGAAATGTATAAAACTAAAAAAAAAGCCATTTAAACATAAACTTCTTCATAATATTGAAAATATAAATCAAAATAATTCCATTTACTTACATACATTGATATTCTACTAGTCTAATAGTCACATGCAGTATCAATAGAGACTTTCATAATGATAGAATGCATAATGTCGTACTTTCATAACCACATAGTCAAGGCCTTGGGCCAAGAATACAAAAAATATTTGGTCAAGGCCATGTTCCAAGACACTAGTTTGTCTCATGAGACCTTCCGATGCATCGAGAAGCAATAACGGGCTCCACCCGTCACATACTAAGTCCAATGCATTCCTCATATGAAAAGGATTAAACATAACATAAACATTCGTATTAAAAAAGCATACAAAATGTCAATACTTAATCATAAAATATAAACGGTATACAAATAACACATCCATAGTCAAACATATCACAAAAACTTCAATACGATATGCTGTTAAGTCAATAATGTTTTCCTTATTACTTTTCCATTCCTTCATGTTTTGAAAATCACCAACACCTTATACTTAAGAAAATCTATATTTTACTTCTATAAGTTAAATTTCCTTCCCAATGTAATTTACTCCTTCCATGTTTTCATTGTTCATATCAATATTTTTATTAAGTATAAAAATTGGATTCATATAAAAAAACTCGGAATCATATAATACTTAGATATGAAGCATTTTGTTTTAGGATCTGAATTCCAGATACGAACTGTCACGATGTTCCACTCCAAATTCTGGATACGAACTCTCAGGAAGATTCACTACGAATTTCGAGTACGAACTATCATGATGTTCCACTCCGAATTTTGGATACGAACTCTCATAATGTTCAACTCCGAATTTCGGATACGAACTCTCAAGAAGTTCAACTGCGAATTATGGATATGAACTTATATGAGTTCGAATCTGAACTCCTACTAGTTTGACTCCGACCTTCGATGATTTGGACTCTGAACTCCTACTTATTCGACTCTGAACTTCTTTGATTTTGACTCCGAACTCCTACTAGTTCGACTCCGAACTTCTATGAGTTCGACTCTAAACTCCTAATAGTTTGACATCGAACATCTATGAGTTCGACTCTGAACTCCTACTAGTGCGACTCTGAACATCTATGAGTTCGACTCCGAATTCTTACTAGTTTTACTTCGAACTTCTTTGAGTTCAACTCCGAACCTGTATGTTCAGATTCCAAATTATCATGAAACCAGACACTGAATTTCCTTAGAAATTCAGACTCCATATTTCTACAGAATTCGGGTTCCTAATTCCTACAAAACGGAATCCGAACATCTCTTTCTTATAGTCTCCGAATTCCATTTTGGTTAGACTCCGAACTTTTATTTGATTACATTATGAACTTCAGTTTTACTTATGCTTAAACTTGTTTCATTACAAAATGATGTTGTGTTTCAGTTATTAAATAATTGTTGGTTGAGTGACACATGTATAGGTCCCTCTAACATTCATGGAAAAATATGACCGTTAGAGGCGGGAGCTAACCGTTGGAGCGTTTCCTATAAATAGGAGCTCATTTGAAAGTGTTCGAGACTTTTGACTTTTTACACATTTATTACATGTTGTTGAAGTGATTTCTAGAGAGAGAGGATCATTTCGACTCTCAAAACTTCATGCATAATATTTTAACATCTTGTTCAAACTTTTCCTTGTGCAGACTTTCTTCGAGCGACTCTGATTTTTGCTGATTACAATCGAGGGCTTCTGGGGATAGAAAGACAATGGTTCAAACACCTTAAAGTTGGGGGCTTCCTTGCTGTGGAAGACAGAGGTGCCGAATACCAGATAGTTGAGGTCTTGTGGGGATTGAAATATATACTTCAATCTTTGTATCGAGGGACCTCTTATCCAGGGTTGTTGGATATCCTTCTATTTGGGTTAAAAGATTTATTTTTTGTTACTTGTAGTTTTACTACTTTGTTTTTCCGTTGCATTTTGTATTCTTAATGAAATTATAACTTTATTATACTTCCTTACTTGTACACTTATTTAGTTAGATTCTATATTCTTTAGGGTAGAATCTTAGCTGGTGTAAACTTTTTTTATGTTTCATTACCGGAATATTTTTTCCAGAATCAAGCAAGTCTTTAGAACTTAGAGGTGTTCTGAATTTTGGTTATCCAAAATTTCCTAAGGGAATTTTTAAAAAGTACACAATTAACCAACCTCTTGTGTTTGTATCTCATTATACTTATTGGATCCTATGTTTGGTATTACAGAGTATATCATACTCAGAGTCATACAATGCTAACAATTGGTATCAGAGCACTTGGTTCAATCTGAATTAATCTCACTATTAGATTCAGATGTTTTTTTGCATAACGTTCAGAATTGAACATTCATATTCATATTTCCAGATTCATAATTTTCAGTGTCTATTTTTTATAATCATTGTTCAGATTCACTTTTTTCTTAGATATTTTTAGAATATTTTATCTTGTTTACAGGCTTATTCTTCTAATAAGTTTATGTGCCAATGTTTTTCATAAGGATGGCAGGTTTAAATGTTGGTTCTATCGACAACCTAAATACTACTAGACCACCCATCTTTGATGGTAATGATTATGAATATTGGAGAGATCGTATGAAGAATTTCATTATCGATATTGGGGCAGATAACTTTCTCATGCTTACCAGAGGATACAAAATTTCTGAAAAGGAAGTATGTTCTTTCACTAATGAAGAAAATCATGAATACCAACTCAACTATATGGTACACAATACTTTACATTGTTCAATGACTAGGAACATATATATCCAAATTTCTTCTTGTGAAACAACTAACTATATATATAAGAAACTTGATGTTACGCATTTTGGTACATCTAAAGTGATTGAGACTAGAAGTGCCATGCTTAGAGCTGAGTGTAACGCCCCGACCCTAGTTACCCAAAGTCAGTGCATTATTACATAACATTGGCATGATTACAAGAAAGATCAAATATCGAAAGATAGATTCATTTAGTAGCCTTGGAAACAGTAGATATATTCATAAATTTTTACATTAGTTCGTAAAAAATAAAACTACAACAACATAGTCTCCATAGTCCACACTATTATCCCCTCATACTATCCCTTCAGGTTATTCATAATTTACTTCTTCACATCCGGGGAAAATTAAGCCATAGAAAAGGGGTGAGCTCAAATTCCTTGTAAGGATAACAATATAGCGGAAAATATCATAAATAAGAATAAACATTTAAGGCAATGAATAACTAAAACAAAATACTTCTAAACATGAACTTCAACATAGTATGGAAAAAATAAAATGAAATAATTCCATTTACTTATTCATATGGATATTCTACTAATCGAATAATCACATGCAATATAAATAACCACTTTCATAATGATGTAATGCATAATGCCCGACTATCATAACCACATAGCCAAGGCCTCGTTCCAAGACTACAAATAAGATTTTGTCAAAGCCTTGTTCCAAGACACTAGATTGTCTCATGAGACCTACCGATGCATTGAGGAGCTATAGCGGGCTCCACCCGTCACTTATTAAGTCCAATGCATTCCTCATATGAACAGTTTTAAACATAACATAAGCATTCATATTAAAACTAGCATTTGAAATGTCAATACTTTAACCATACACAATTAATGGTATAAAAATAACACATCCACAGTCAAACATATCATAAAACATTCAATACAATATGGATGTTTTTTTCATAATAAATCCACTTCAAATACGCTTAAAATCCATCAAAGGATGTTGACATAGATAAAATCAAATCTCTTTTTAGAGAAATATCTCTTTCTATTTTGCAATCATTTAAGAGTCATATATTTATAAAATAAAAAATATTCTTTGTAAATATTTTTATAAGCTTGTAAGGTAAGCTTCGATGATTTTATAACGGTGGAAAATAGCCGCACCCGCTGTATAAGTTAAAAAAACATTCTTACCCTAATTCTGTCAAAAA
Organism: Viscum album; assembly: GCA_963277665.1. Lineage (NCBI taxonomy): Eukaryota > Viridiplantae > Streptophyta > Magnoliopsida > Santalales > Viscaceae > Viscum > Viscum album. The sequence continues at coordinate 1,657,275,136 of OY728132.1, read as the reverse complement.
GGTTAAAAAGGACCTTGTTTGGAAAATGACGAAAGATTACTTTATAAACCACTTATAAAAGTCAGAAACGGTATAAATGACTTTAACCCATATTCTAGTAAATAGTAAAAATGTTTTGAAATACATTTTTAAGAAACATGGATGTGGATGATAAAGAAGACCCAGTAGATTATTACGTATAAAGAACCTCAGATAATGAAGAGATTGTGAAATAAACCCTTACCTTGTAATTTTCCTTGGTTGGGTTAGGTTAACCTCCTGTATAATGGTAAAATAATTGTTATTAAATTATACAAGAATCATATACATTAATATTATATCATATATGATCTTTTAACATTGATATGTTAATAATATCTTAGTATTATCGTTGTTTCGGGTGTTAACTTACTCATTTTCTTTTATATTTTTTGTTACATAAGCTGTGTTTGTCATGGATAGTTTGTTTCTTAATAATATCCAGAATTATATCAAGTCCTTAGATACTATTATTAATCATCAAATGAGAATTATACTTTAATGGATACGATGGAGAATGAATCTCATCGCGTTCGTAGAGACGGTAGTCCGTATATACGCACGAGCGACAATATCATTCTTTTGATATTAAAATAATATATAATTGGATGTTATATCTTATATAAAGAATCTTTATCATGTTATATTTATTATTTAAATGAATTACACAACATTATTATACCCATCCAAATAATACTTTGTTGAATAACAATTACACCACGATGTGGAGACGGTAAGCCGTACGTACGCACGTTTGGTGACATGTTATTCAAAGGATGGATAGAATACTGAATATGGTTATACCATATTTATGATAACATCACATTATATATAATATACTAGAGTGATTATTTTATAATGGGAAAGAAAGAAGAAGTTGAAGAAGAAAGGAACTTGAAAGAGGTTGGTGAAAACATTACCTCTTCTCCGGGTTCTTCCTTTTGATTTGATCAAAAGGGATCTTTAGGGTGTAATTATTACTAAAGTATGTCCTCTAGGATGAATTGAGGGACGTTTAGAGAGTATTTGAGTAGATTTTGGCCGAGCCAAATGGATTTGAAGGTGTGAATTAATGAGAAGGGGGAGTGCCCTTTTATAAGAGGGGTGAGGGGCACCTTGAAAAAAGCTAGAAATATTATTTTATAATAAATTCATATTCAGTTTATAATGGCTCCAAAGTGTATTATTTAAAGTTTAAGGTGGGTAGGGGTCGAAAACCTCTCAACCAATATAATTTAGATAGATTTGGGTCATTATATTAACCTTATTTTTAGTTTTAACACTTAGTTAATTAGTTTGACACTTACCATGTCACTTTGTATTTTTATATTATGTAGTTAATAAACTTACTATATACCTCCAAAAGACCCCCAAATAGTCTATTAATGATACACCTATCATTATATAAGTCTCCTGGTTGATCCTTAGATTTTTAGGAATTTAATATCAATTAATAATATAATATATTTTTTTAAAAACACTTTTTTATGTCAATTTTGACACTATTTTGAAAATTGATTTTTGTGAAAATCATAATAGAATTATTACTCCTAAAAAATTCAATTAAAATAATCCTAATATGTCATATTTACCTATAAAATTATTTTATTTTATAAAAAGTCTCAAATTATATTTATTTGGGTGTTTATAATATCAATTATTATAATTTTTCACTATTATAGTAATTATTGCATCATCATTGTGTCATAAATAAAATAAATTATCTGTTTTCTAAAAATTATAAATAAAATATAATTATGTAGTTAATCTTTTTAGATTTCTAATTATTATTTCCAATCGAATTTACCATATGTATAACCCTATATTAAAAATGATGTAGTAAATAAACATTGATTTTAACTCTTTTAATTCTTCGTTGAATTAAATAATAATAAATGTCCTAATCTAATCCAAGTGGACCTAAATGATAATATTTTATTCTTAAGGTTGGTTTTGGTCGAGATACACTTGTATAATAGAATTAGGACATGTGTTAGGGTAATATTAATATCATTTTTACCCTTAATTACCCTATTTACTTTTAACCGTGGTAAATAAAAGTAAAAAGTTACTATTGACCGAAAATTATTTTCATCCCAATGAACCACATTTTACTCCTTGATATTAAAAATGTCTCTCAGATTTTCTAAATTCGACCCCAGAAGTAGTGAAATTATGTTTTATGAAAAATTTAGTTTTTTTAACTACCACTTAGTGGTTTCACTATTCATCAAAAAATGATGTTTTTTCAGAAAAATACCAAAAATTCACCCTAGTATAATTTCGATATTACAAATCCAAAAATGAAGTCTATTTTGAAAAATAAAATTTATAATTTTCAAACAGTGGGTATTAATATTCATAACGGCTAGTTTGATTAGTTGTGGTGTGTTAGAACTCGATGTTGTGTACAACACGCACTATTGCATTATTCAAAGAGAAGCGTACCGTAGAAGCTTGGGGTGTTACAGTCTCCCCTCCATTAAATAATTTTGTTGTAGAAATTTTTAGAATACTACCGCATGAAAAGACTTGGGTGGTTCTTCAACATAAGTTCCTCATGTTCCCACGTTGCCTCTTCCATCTTATGGTTTCTACAAAAGACTTTTACCAGACGAGTCGTCCGGTTTCTTAGTACTTGTTCTCTCATATCAAGAATCTTGGCAGGCTCTTTGTAATAAGATAGATCGGGTTTGAGTTCTAATTCTTCATAGGTGAGTACATGCGTTGGGTCCGGCATGTATTTTCTCAACAGAGATACGTGGAACACATCGTGAACTTTGGAGTGACTTGGCGACATTGCAAAATGGTAAGATACAGCCCCAATTCATTCTAGAATTTCAAAAGGTCCGATATACCTGGGACTCAATTTACATTTCTTAAAAAATGTATGACTCCCTTCCATGGAGATACCTTCCAAAAAACATGATCACTGACTTGAAATTCCAAATCCTTCCTTCGATTATCGGCATAGCTCTTCTACCTACATTGAGCTGGTTTGATGTGGTTTTGGATTTCCTTAATCTTTTCCATCGTTTTTTCCACCAGTTCTGGGCCTACATGTTTTCTTTCACCAATGTCATCCCTACAGGTTGGTGTGAGACATCTCATTCCTTATAATGCTTCATATGGTGCCATCTGAATACTCAAATAGAAGCTATTGTTATAGGAAAATTCTAACATAGGTAAATATTGATCCCACATACCCTGAAAGTCAAGTGAGCAGGATCTCAACATGTCTTCTAAGGTTTTAATAGTTTGTTCAGATTGTCCTTCTGTTTGAGTTTGGTAGGCAGTGCTCAAATGAATTTCAGTATCCAAGGCTTTCTGAAGACTTTTCCAGAATCTTGATGTAAAACAGGGATCATGATCAGAAACAATCGATAGGTGTAATCCATGAGGTCTCACAACTTCAATAATATATAGTCTTTCAAGTCATTAAAGTGGTAAATCTTCTCTTATAGCATGAAAATGTGCTTACATGGTAAGATGATCAACAATAACCCATATTACATCATTCCTTCAAGGAGTCTTTGGTAGCCCCATGACAAAGTCCATCATAATATTGTCCCGTTTCCACTCTGGTATGGGAAGAGGTTGCATGACTCATCTAGGCCATTGCCTTCCAGCTTTCACTTGTTAAAAAACCATACATCTTGACACAAAATCAGCAATCTCCCACTTCCTGTTGTCCCACCATAAATTTTCCATCAAGTCTCTATACATTTTGGTGCTCCCAAGGTGAATAGAGAAATTGGAACTATGAGCATCATCCATAAATACCCTTTTTAGACCAGGTATATCGGGAACACAAAGTCTCTTCCCAAATTTCAAAATTTCATATCCATACAAAAAGTCTCTCAATCTCCCATCATTCACAGCTTTAATCTTCTTTTGATATTATCTATCATAGTTCTAAGAACTCTTAATCTTTCTAGTAAATATGGTTTGACAACCATTTGAAAAATCATTGATGTTTCAACTTCCTTAGTTATTCCCATGTCCATATTCACTGGATCCGTGAAAATTGGATCCCTTTCAATTCTCATATTGTTCAAAACTCCATGGTATTTTCTTCTCAAAGCATCTTCCACCTTGTTTTCCTTCCCCGGGTGGTAGTGTATCCTACAATCAAAATCCTTGAGTAATTAAATCCATCTTCTTTGCCTCATGTTGAGTTCTTTTTGTGAGATAATATACTTCAAACTCTTGTGATCAGTATAAATCTCACATTTTTCACCATAGAGGTAGTGCCTCCATATCTTCAAATCAAAGATCACAGCTGCTAACTCGACAACATGAGTAGGATAGTTTTTTTCATGAATTTTCAAATATCATGATGCATAGGAAATAACCTTAACATTCTTCATAAGGACACAAACAAGTCCTTTCTTCGATGCATCACTATAAATAATGAACCCATCATTCCCCGATGGTAGAGTCAATATAAGAGCATTGACTAATCTTCTCTTCAGTTCTTCGAAACATTATTCACACTCTTTGGTCCAAACAAATTTAACCCCTTTATGTGTGATCTTTGTTAATTGGTTATCCAACCGGGAAAAATTCTGGACGAAACGTCGATAATAACCTGCTAAACCAATAAAACTATGCACCTCAGTTATACTCATTGGTGCAGGCCATTCTGGGATTGCCTTGGTCTTAGAGGGATCAACATATATTCCATCTTTAGAGATAATATGGCCAAGAAAAGAAATCTCCTGAAGCTAGAATTCACACTTGCTAAACTTCCCATATAATTCATGTCTTGTCAGAGTCTTCAGGATAATGCGCAAGTGATTTTCATGATCTTCGTAGATTTTGGAGTATACCAAGATATCATTAATAAATACCACCAAAAATTCATCGAGATATTCCTTGAAAACTCTATTCAACAGATCCATGAATACAGAGGGTGAATTAGTCAATCCAAAAGGCATTAATGTAAACTCGTAATGCCCGTACCTGGTTCGAAATGTTGTCTTTGGAATGTCTTCTTTCTTCACACACAACTGATGGTATCCAGATCAAAGTTCAATTATTGAAAATTATTGAGCTCCATGTAGTTGGTCAACTAAATCATCAATACGAGGTAGGTGATACTTGTCCTTTATTGTTATAGCATTGATCTCCATGCAGTCGATACATAACCTCATAGATCCATCTTCTATTTTAACAAAAAGAACAGGGGCTCCCCATGGAGAAACAGTAGGGTGAATAAATCCCTTATTACTAAATTCCTCTATTTGTTTCTTTAGTTCAACTAATTCTATAGTGGCTATTCTATAAGGGGTCTTCAATATAGGCCTTTATCAAAGAATTAAATCAATGGAAAACTCAACTTCTCATTCTGGAGGATGTCCAGGTAAATATTCCAGAAATACATCTACATATTCTTTCACAATAGGTACATACTCTATTTGAACATTCCTTTCCTGCCCCACTGTAATTTCATCCTCTTCCTCCCCAATAATTGAATTTAGTTGAGCTACTGGGGGTGGATCTAGATAAGAATTAGGTGGTGACGATTCTGCTCTAAAGATAAGGTGTTCCTTATCATCATCATCAAAAATCGTAACCTCCTTCTTCTTATAATAAATCTTCACATCATGGTCCGAAATCCAATCCATACCGAAGATTATATCAAACTCAATCATAGGTATGATTATGAGATCAGCGGATAAAGAACATTTATGTTCTCTAATGGGGACTGATTCACAAAACATTGTTGCAATGATACATCCCTTAAGAGTTTTAACTGAAAACTCCCATGTTAAATAAAATTGGAAATATCTAATTTTCATAGAAAACTGGGAAGATATGAAACAATGCTATGATCCAGAATCAAATAATTCATTTTCTAAACATGAGGAAACCATTAAATTACCTTCCACCACGTCTATCGGAGCTTCTACCTCAGCAGTAGTGATAGCATATGCATGGCCTTGATCCCTTGGCCTTTTCTGAGGTAAGTTCCCCTGACACTTAGGAAATTCATTTACATAATGTCCCATCTCCCTGCAATTGTAGCATTGGACATCGATATCTTCCTTCTTCCCCTTGAAATCACGAGCTTGATGGCCTTTTTCACCACACTTTTAACAAACTCATGTTCCTTTTAAGCAAGTACCAGGGTGTTTCTTCCGACATTAACTGTAGGATGGATATTCAACTTTTCCCTTCTTCCCTTTATTTGCATTCCCAGATTGATCAGCAGATATCTTCTTCTCTTTCATTGATTTAAAGTCATATGACTTAGTGAATTATTTCTCTGTCTTGATAACACATGAGACAATGTCTTCGTATGACAAGAAGGATTGTGAGACTAATTCTCGAAGGAGAAAAGGTTTTAACCCAAAAAAGAAATGATAAATATTACTTCTTGGGTTACGTATATAATCTCCAGCATACCTTGCTAACCTTGTAATGTTAGCCTCATACTTTGTGATATTATCATCCTCCTTTTGTCTCAGACTCAAAAATTTCCTTTCAATATCTCCTCGATGGTCACGTGGAATGAATTTTTCTAAAAATAGATCTTTGAACTCCCTCTATTCCATATTTGATACTTCATCATCTTCCTTCATTTTTTGAATCAATGACCACCATTGATCAGCATCTCTAGTGAGTCGGTAAACTGCCAAGATAACTTTTTCCTTTTCCCTACTTCCCAGCGCCTGAAATATGTTTTCTAGGGAACTTATTCATTGCTCAACTACCAATGGATTTGTACTCCCATTTAATGTTGGGGGTTGTTGCCTCGTGAAGCGATCTAACATTGTTCCTCCGTGCTATGGATCAGGGTGCTCCATACGGGTAAGGTTATTATTCATAACCTGAGTGAGTTGTCCCAATATGGTGATTAGTTGATCAGAACCAGTTGCATCACCAGATCCAATATAATTATCTTGGACAGGAGGGAAATCCATACATGGAGTGCATGCGTTAATACAGTTTCCATTTCTTCCAGTAGGCACTACTTCTAAAAATGGCATAAACTAGATCAGTTTATGAATCAAAATACAAAATTCCATACTTATAAAACACTTAACATAAATTGAACTATTTATGGATATAATCCATAATCATAAAAAAAATTCGTTGAGGAAGTATATACTTATAAACTCTTCATAATGATTTGTAAAGAAAATGAGAGTTATTCTAAGCATACCCTCCAGGAGTGGCGTAACCAATAGTTCAGCAAGGACCATTGTTGTGCACAGGTTCCCATTCGATTCTAGCTCAAAGTGGTGTTTTCGGTTTTTACCCCTAGGTACATCTGTGCTAGAGCCACCTCTACCTGCTCGTATCCAGACATGGATGTATTGCTCAGAAAACTCAAAAAATCTCTACAATACAAAAATTCTAGGATGTTCTTCTATACAAATCATCAACGTCCATCTTAAATCTATGTGATCTAATCAGAGTTTATCTAAATATAGCTTCCAAGGTTTGTACTAAACTTCCTCAGATACCAACTGTAACGCCCCAACCCCAGTTACCTAGAGTCGGTGCATTATTACATAACATTGGCATGATCACAAGAAATATCAAATCTCAAAAGGCCGACTAGTTTAGTAGCCTTGGAAACACTAGATATATTCATAATGTTTTACATTACATCATAAAAATGAAAACTACAATAACATAGTCTACATAGTCCACACTCTTATCCCCTCATACTATCCTTTAAGGTCATTAATAATTTACTTATTCACATACTGGGAAAAATAAAACATAGAAAAGGGGTGAGCTCAAATTCTCAGTAAGGATAACAATATAGCGGAAACATTCATAAATAAGAATAAACTTTTATGGCAATGTATAACTAAAACAAAATCCTTTTAAAAATGTACTTCAACGTAGTATGGAAAAAATGAAATGAAATAATTCCATTTACTTATTCACATGGATATTCTACTAATTGAAAAATCACATGAAATATCAATAACCACATTCATAATGATGGAATGCATAATGCCAAACTATCATAACCACATAGCCAAGGCCTCGTGCCAAGACTACAAATAAGATTTTTTCAAGGCCTTGTGCCAAGACACTAGTTTGTCTCATGATACCTAACGATGCTTCGAGGAGCTATAGCGGGCTCCACCTGTCACTTATTAAGTCCAATGCATTCCTCATATGAACAGGTTTAAACATAACATACACATTCGTATTAAAACTAGCATACAAAATGTCAATACTTTCAACATAAACCATGAATGGTATAACAATAACACATCCAAAGTAAAACATATCACAAAACCTTCAATACAATATGGATGTTTTGTTTCATAATAAATCAACTTCAAATACGCTTAAAATACATCAAAGGATGTTGACATAGATGAAATCAAAACTCTTTTTAGAGAAATATCTCTTTCTATTTTGAAATCATTTAAGAGTCATATATTTATAAAATAAAACATTTTATTTGAAAATATTTTTATAATCTTGTAATGGATGCTTTGATGATTTTATAATGGCAGAAAATAGCCGCACCTACCGTATAAGTTAAAAAAACATTCTTACCCTAATTCGGTCGAAAAGGTTAAAAAGAAACTTGTTTGGAAAACGACAGAAAGATTTCTTCATAAACCACTTATAAAAGTCAACAATGGTATAAATGACTTTAACCCATATTCTAATAAATATTAAAAATTGTTTGAAATATATTTTTAAGAAACATGGATGTGGATGATAAAGAAGTCTCAGTAGATTATTACGTATAAACAACCTCGAATAATGAAGAGATTGTGAAATAAACCCTTACCTTGTAATTTTCCTTGGTTGGGGTAGGCTAACCTCTAGTATAGTGGTGAAATAATTGTTATTAAATTATACAAGAATCATATACATTAATATGATATCATATATGATCTTTTAACATTGATTTGTTAATAATATCTTAGTATTATCGTTGTTTCAGGTGTTAATTTACTCATTTTATTTTATATTTTTTATTACATAAGACGTGTTTGTAATGGATAGGTTGTATATTAATCATATCCAGAATGATATCAGGTCCTTAGATACTATTATTAATCTTCAAATGAGAATTAGACTTGAATGGATACGATGGAAAATGAATCTCATCACGTTTGTGGAGACGGTAGTCCGTACGTACGCACGAGCGACAGATCATAATTTTGATATTAAAATAATATGTAATTGGATGGTATATCATATATACAGAATAATTATCATGTTATATATATAATTTACATGAATTACACATCATTATTATACCCATCCAAATAATAATTTGATGAATAACAATTACACCACGACGTGGAGACGGTAAGCCATACGTACGCACGTATGGTGACATGTTATTCAAATGATGGATAGAATACTGAATATGGTTGTACCATATTTATAATAACATCATAGTATATATATGATAGTGGAGATATTATTTTAGAATGGTAAATAAAGAAGAAGTTGAAGAAGAAAGGAACTTGAAAGAGTGTGGTGAAAACATTACCCTCGAGTTCTTCCTTTTGATTTGATCAAAAGGGCTCCTTAGGTTGGATTTCTGACTAAATGATTTCCTCTAGGTTGAATTGAGGGAAGTTTAGAGAGTATTTGGGTAGAGTTTGGCTGAGAAAAATGGCTTTGAAGGTGTGAATTAATGAGAAGGAGATGTGCCTTTTTATAAGAGGGGTGAGGGGCACATCTAGAAAAGCTAGAAATATTATTTTATAATAAATTCAAATTTGGTTTCAAATGGCTCCAAAGTATATTATTTAAAGGTTAAGGTGGGGATGGGTCGAAAACCCCTCAAATAATATAATTTAGACAGGTTTGGGTCATTATATTAACCTTATCTTTTAGTTTTAACTCTTAGATAATTAGTTTGACATTTACCATGTCACTTTGTATTTTTATATTATATAGATAATAAACATACTATATACATATAATCGACCCACAAGTGGTCCATTAATGATACACCTATCATGATATAAGTTTTTTGGCCTAATCGTAGATTTTTCAGAATTTAAAATCAATTAATAATATAATATTTGTTTTAAAAACTCTTTTATGTCAATTTTGACACTATTTGGAAAATTGATTTTTTTGAAAATCATAACAGAATGATTACTTCGACAAAAGTCAATTAAATAAATCCAAATATGTCATATTAACCTATAAAATTTGTTTCATTTATAAAAAGTCTCAATTTATATTTATTTCGGTATTTATAATATCAATTATTTTAATTTTTCACTACTATGGTAATTACTGCATTATCATTGTGTAATAAATAAATTAAATTATTTGTTGTCTAAAAATTATAAATAAAATATCACTATATAGGAAATATTTTTAGCTTTCTAATGAATATTTACAATCGATTTTACCTGATGTATGACCCGATATTAAAAATATTTTAGTAAATAAAAATTGATTTTAACTCTTTTAACTCTTCATTGAATTAAATATTAATAAATGTCCTAATCTAATCAAAGTGGACCCAAATGATAATAATTTATTCCTAAGGTTGTTTTTGGTCGAGATACACTTGTACAATAGAATTATGAAATGTGTTTGGATAATATTAATATCATTGTTACCCTTAATTACCCAATTTACTATTAACCATTGTAAATAAAAGTAAAAAAGTTACTATTCACAAAAAATTATTTTCATCTCAATGAACCATGTTTTACTCCTTGATATTAACCATGTCTCTCGGATTTTTGAAATTCCACTCACAGAAGCGGTAAAATTAAGTTTTATGAAAAATTCAGTTTTTTTAACTAGCACTTAGTGGTTTCACTATTCATCAAAAATAGAAGTTTTTCAGAAAAATACCAAAAATAACCCTAGGCTAATTTCAATATTACAAATCAAAAAATGAAGTCCATTTTGAAAAATAAAATTTATAAATTTCAAAAAGTGGGTATTACTATTCATAACGGCTAGTTTTATTGGTTGTGGTGTGTTAGAACTCGATGTTGCGTACAACACACGCTATTGCATTATTCAAAGAGAAGCGTACCGTAGAAGCGTGGGGTATTACACTGAGTATCATGGTTTTAATTTTCCTTATGGATAACCAATTTGTAAGGTGCAACAGAGATTCATGAATATCGTGAATAGATTACAATCTTTGGGAGAGAAAGGTCTAGATGATGAAGCTCTTGTTGACATGATTATTGACATCATGCCGAATGAGTGGGAATCAAAGATAACTACTATCGATGAAAACAAAAAGGTTACTCAAATTTTTCTTGATGACTATTTGGAACTCTTATTCAACATGAGACTAGAATGGAGATAGATACTGCCAACATAATGAAGAAGAATGGAAATGGTAGTGTTGATTTTACTACAACTTCAAATCACATGAAAGCTAAGACTCCTGAGAGAGTTACTAGAACCAAATATAAGAAGGTTATTATCCAATTCAAATCTAGTGAGAGTAAAATCTCAGAAAATGAATTATCTAATCTTTCTCGAAGGATGAACAAGATAGTTGGATATAGAAATTTCTAATCCAAGTATAAGAAGAAGGAAAGGAAAGATAATAATGATTCAGAGGTCACATGATATGAATGCAAGAGAGCTGGACACATAAGACCAAATTGCCCTATGTTCATGAAGAAATAAAAAAAAGAGGCATTCGGAAAAGAAGAGAAAGATGTATTACAAGTCAAAAGATACGAATGTTTGGAAAGCTAATGACACCTGGAGTGCCTGTGGTGGAGAGTCTTCAGATGAATCTTCAGATTATGAATCTTCTGGACAAAAGAATCATGGTCTTCTATCCAGGATACCTATTGATAATATTTGGTTTATGGATAAGGTACACAATGCAGAATCATTGACCAACATTTATCTTAATGCTAATGATAGTGAATATTATAACTCTTTGGATGAAGAATCTTCTTCTGATGAAGAAAATACTTTACCTACCTATGAAGATGTTTCTAAGTTTTCCGAGCTTCTTGATATTTAGAACTCAAAACTCATGAAGAAGTATGATAAGAAAAACTCTATGAATACTATTCTTAAAAAGGAAATTCAGATCTTTATAAAGATCTTGATAAGAAAATTACTCATTTGGAAAGTATTTCAAAAAATCTTGAGGAAGTAAATTCTGAGAAGAATAAACTTTCCAAAGATTTAGAAAACGTAAATTCTAAGAAATATTTTTTTGAGTGTAGATCAAAATCAAATGTTTTTTAAGACAAGAACCTTGTTATAAAACTCAAATCTGAAATATTTTATTTGAGGTAGTATTTTTCAAACATTTCCCTAGGTAATGAAAATTTTGATAAAATGTATTCACAAATTCGACCTCGAAGGAATACTTCTGGTTTTGGTTACACTAGTTCCAAACTGATTTTTATTAACAACTACTTTGTTCCTCAAAGTGCCCCATTTTGAACAAAGTGTCATTGTGGTGGTCACTGGGCAAAAAACTCTTCATTAAACAAAACCCAATCTTTAGGATTTCATAAGACTTTTTTTTCTAAGATGATGTGGGTGCCCAAAATTGTACTTTCTGAAACATTCAGATCCAAGAACGTCTGGATTCCGAAAACCTAAATTTTTCTTATTTTCAAGAAAATAGGGAATGTACCAACAATAATATTTGGTACATGGATAGTGAATGTTCCCAGAATATGGCTGGTAACAAAAACTATTTTGAAAGGATTATCAAGATGAAAGGAGGAAAAGTAACTTTTGTAGATAATGCTCAGGGAGAAATTATTGGTATAGGTAACATCGTTCTTCTTGGAAAAACATTGATTTCAAATGTTTTATTTAGTAAGCGTCTTAAGAACAACCTCATCAGCATAAGTCAACTATGTGATGAAGGATACCTTTTAAATTTTCTGAATGATAAGTTTTTAGTACACAATTCCAAAGAAGAATATATTCTTGCTGCCAATAGGTAAGAGAATGTTTACACAATAAACTTAGAAAACCTTTGTATCCAAGACTTACCTTTCCTTAGTGCAATGGAAGATCATTCATGGTTGTGGCATAGAAGGTTAGGACAATGTAACCTTAGGAACTTATGAAAACATTCTATGAATTGATTAGTTAGGGATCTACCAGAGTTTAGAATTGATTATTCAAATTTATTTGACTCTTGTCAATATGGAATGAAACATAAATCAAGTTTTAAATCAATCGGTGAAGTCTGAACAACTGATGCACTATAGATGGTGCACATGGATCTTTTTGGTCCAACACAAACTGGAATAATTGTGGGGAAAGTATTATGTATTTGTCTTAGTTGATGATTACACTAAATTTACATGTGTCTATTTTCTTGCAAATAAGTCAGAAGGTTTTTCTTATTTCAAAAGTTTTAGAGCCCTAGATAAAAATGAGAAAAATCTTCCGTTGAAAACTATTCATAGTGATCATGGAGGAGAACTTCAAAATTATGATTTTGAAACTTTTTGTAGTAGAAAATGTATTACTCACAACTTCTCATCTCCCAGAATACCTCCACAAAATGGTGTTGTTGAAAAAAGAAATAGAATTCTTCAAGAGATAACTAGAACGATGTTGAGTGAGTATTCTATTGCAAAACATTTTTGGGTTGAATCTGTAAGTACTTCTTGTTATACTATAAATCATGTTTTAATTAGACTTTTTCTTAATAAAACTATTTATGAGTTATGGAATGGTAGAAAACCTAGAAATTCATACTTTAACATTTTTGGTTGAAAAATATTCTTCTGAATATTAAAGGAAACTTACACAAATTCGCACCAAAATATGAGGAAGGAATTTTCTTAGGCTACTCAAAAACTTCTAAGGCTTATATAGTTTTCAACAAAATACATGCGTTGTTGAAGAGACATTACATGTCAAATTTGATGAAATTGATCCCTTTGTTTTCAAACAACCTCAACCTACATCCATGGGTATGTTTTCAAAAACTGATTATCAACCATTGATATAAAATCTTTCTGATAAGGAAAATGTTCAAGAAGATGCTTCTGAAACATTTACCCCAGAATAATTCCTACCCTACATTGATGAACAGGTTCTTCAAAACCCAAATCAGTCATTTCTTAAGAATCATCCTAGTGATATCATCATTGTTGATTTCAATCAACCTGTAATGAATATAATTTCCTTAATAAATGAAGTATAACATCTAGAATTCCTTTCCCAATTAGAACAAAAAAGAACTGATGAAGATTCAGCTGATGATGATTGGATGAAATCCATGCAAGATGAACTAACTGAACTCGAAAGAATAAAGACCGGACCTTGGTTGAAAGACCTAAGGAAACTTCTGTAATTGGACTAAAATGGGTTTTCAGAAATAAGTGTGATGAAAATGGAATCATCGTAACAAATAAAGATAGATTAGTTTCTAAAGGCTGTAATCAACAAGAAAGAATATACTATGAAGAAACTTATGTTCCAGTATCTAGACATGAATCTATTCATATTTTACGTGCCTTTTTAGAATTCTTCAATTTAATACTTTTTCAAATGGATGTTAAATGTTCTTTCCATAATGGTTATGTTCAAGATGATGTTTTTATTGAACAAACTCCTAGATTTGAAGATACAAAACAACATGATCATGTTTTTAGACTTACCAATGCATTGTATGGCCTTAAACAAGCCCCACGAGTTTTGTATGATAGCATTACATGATTTTTTCATCAAAATAACTATGTTATGTGAAATGCAGATCCAACCCTTTTTATAAAGAAATATAAGAAAAATGTTTTGATTGTTAAAATTTATATTAATGACATTATATTTGGTTCAACTAAAAAATATTCAACTAGTTCCTTTTCGGATCTAATGAAATCTGATTTTTAAATGAGTATGATGGGTGAGTTAATGTTTATCCATGGTTTTCAAATTTCTCAAAAACCATAAAGAATCTACATATCCCAACATAAGTATATTAAATATCTTCTTAAAATGTATTGGTATGAAAACACTAAGAGTATAAGTACTCCTATTGGTACCTCAAACACACTTGATCATGATGAAGCTGGGAAACCAGTAGATCAAACATATTTTAGAGGTATGATAGGAATTCTACTTTACTTGACAGCTAGTCGACCAGACTTGATGTTTTCAGTATGCTTATGTGCAAGATATCAATCCAATCCTAATGAATCTCATTTAAAGGCAGTGAAAAGAATTTTTCACTAATTAAAGTGAACCATGGATCTAAGACTATTTTATACTTCTGGAAATGATTTTATCTTAAAATGTTTTTCAGATGATGACATTGGTGGATGTAGTATGGATATAAAGAGTACATTCGGAATGTGTCATTTCATAGGAGATTCATTAGATTCTTGGTCATGCAAGAAGCAACATTATGTATCACCATCCACTACTAGAGCTGAATATGTAGCAGCTAGAAGCTGTTTTGTTCAAGTGTTGTGGATGCAACACACACACACAGACTATGGCTTGAGTTTTACTAGGACTCAAATTTTTTGTGATAAGACAAGTTCCATTTCCCTTAGTAAAAACTCTGCACATCACTCCCGTGCAAATCACATAGATATTAGGCATCACTTTTTTAGGGATCACACACTAAAAAGAGATATCAATCATTAGTTTATCATAACACAAGATCAACATGTTGACATTTTCACAAAATCCTTACCCTATGATAGATTTGAATACATTAAACAGAAGTTAGGGATGATAACCATGAGGTAATATTCCTTCATTGACTTCTTGTTGAGCCATTCTCTTATAGTAATAAACTAATTTTCATATAGGGGGTGCATCTCCTTGTAAGTTTTGCAAAATTTTCAGTAGTTGTTTTTTTATAATTTTCGCAATGATGTTTTTGTGCTGGAAAATTTTTTAATGAAGTTTTCCTACTAGAAATTTTCATAATGAATTTTTCGTACTGGAAATTTTCATAATGAAGTTTTCGTACTAGAAATTTTTGTAATGAAGTTTTCGTACTATAAAATTTTGTAATGATGTTTTCATACTGGAAATTTTCGTAATGAAGTTTTCGTACTGGAAATTTTTGTAATGATGTTTTCGTACTAGAAATTTTCGTAATGAATTTTTCGTACTGGAAATTTTCATAATGAAGTTTTCGTATTGGAATTTTTCGTAATGAAGTTTTCATACTGGAAGTTTTCGTAATGAGAACTTTTGTAGGGAGAATTTTCGTAATGAGAATTTTTGTACTCATACTTTTTGTACTAGAGTTTTGGAACTCAACGTTTTGGCATTAAATATTTTGACTTTATTCTTTTTCGTGATTTTTTCGTAGTATGTTTTTCGTAGTTAAATTTTCTTCAAGAAGAATATCACTTATTATGAATAAACTTCCTAGCCAATTCGAAGGTATTTTATTCTTACTTATGTTTTCATAATCATATTTTTCATGATGGTATTTTCTATTATGTTTTTCGTATTTGTTTCTTATTAAATCCGAATGTTTTTGTTAAAACCTTGAAAGATTGGATTCATGATTTCCTTGTGGGTATGTTTTCAACCGTCAGATTAGATCAGAGAGTTTTTCAACCATTAGATTGGTTTTGGAAGATGAAAGGTCACCTCATCTACCTATAAAAATGGGACCCCCAATGGTGTCCCACATCGATTTCAAAGCCCTCGCGTGTCGAAGCTCTACCTCAGTTCTTAAAGCCCGTTCCGAATTTTCAGTTCTCCTTCATTCTGAATGTCTGTAGAAGCCACTTCACAAGAAATTTCTACTATCAAGCAAATCTCAAGTTGGTTAGTCTACAGGGAATGTTTGGTCCATCCGAAATTTTTTAGTAAGTATAATTCTCTTATTTCTATGAATATAAAGCTAAATGGGTGGGAATATTTCATCATATCAAAGACAAAGGATCAGGATGTTGTTTATATGGATTTTCATGTATAATTTTAAGAGTCTGTTTCCTTCTATTAAGAAGATGGAAGAGAAAAATTCTCCTTTAAGAGCTTTGGAAAGACTTAAAAGCTTTCTTAAACCAAGGATGCATGCTTGGTGGGCTTTTCATACGATGGTGAAGCCAAATTTGTTTCACATAAGTTACCAAATATGTAGAGAAGTATCAGTAAAGTGAAGGAAATGGAATTCCTTGGACTCAAATATGAAAAAACAGCAAATATTACCCATCTCTCCACCAACAAATGGATTCTGATATTGTGGGTTCAAGGGTTTTTCGTTCCGATAAGAGGTGATAAGGATAACCTAATGAAAAGTGATATTTAAATTTTGGATTTCTTGGTAAATCTATGAAAGATCAATCTGATGAGGCACATTCTTATTACAGTTCAGAACATCAAGAATGGGACTTTGAAAGCTCAAATTATTATGTATCATGCTCTTCTCTCCAAGCTTATTATTCGATGTATTGATTCATTAAAGGTTTATTGCACTACCAAGGTGAGGAATTGTAAGGTGATGTTGATTAGTGATGAAACCTTAAAGAGGATGAATTTCCATTTTTCAAAATAGTTAGGTGAGTTTTATGATCTTCCAGAGGAGCAGGCAGAAGCCGTTCCGGAAAATGTAGAGAAAACTGAACCATCTAAGAATGAAGAGAAGAAGAGGAAGCTGAAGGAAGTGGTGGATGAAGGTAAAACTCCTAAGTCTATGTAATTTGAATCTACACCTATGAATCTGATGAAACAGAAATCATATACAGATGAGGTGGTTGCTAAATGGAGGGACTATAAGGAGAAAAGGAAAGATGGGGAACCACAGTTCGGATTGGACCATGCTGAAGCTAAATACTTAAGGGAGAAGACTACTGAATACCATGAGAAGGTAGAAAGTGAGAAGAAGATGAAGATGAAGATGTTTGAAACTGAAGTAGTACAATCCCTTTTTATAGACACAGACGTAGATTCTGAGAAGATTCCCGTACCAGATACTTTTGTTGTTCAACCATTACCGGAGACCCCTGGAAAAAACTACTTCACTCTGAAAAAACCTAAAGAGAAAGAATTTGTTGAAAGAGTAGAAGAAGAGGAGGAAGTATAAGAATAATTAGTAGTAGAAGAATACAGTGGTGATCTATATGACTTGACTAAACAAGTTGAGGAATATCAATAGAAGGCAAACCCATTAGAAAATCTATCACTCTGATCTTCTAAGGACGATTCCTCAATGTTTGTCACTCTAGGAAAGGGAGATGGGAAAGATGGTAAGATAGATGATGAATAGTAAGAAGATAAAGAAAATTAATTATTTGAGGAAGAAAGCTATGAGAATCACTTTCTTGAAGAAAGAGAAGAGAAGGATAAACCTGATGATGACAAGATAGTTCAACTATCTGAAAGTGAGCAAGAATCTCTTAATGGGGAACCCAATCTGAAAGTTGATAAGGGAAAGAAAGTGCTTACGGACACCAAAACAAAAGATATCTTAAGGAAGAAGGATTTATGTGGCTCTTCAAGAAGAAATTTTGTGGATATTGAAGAAGAATAATCCCTTAGCAAGGTGTCTGATTTAGAATCATCAGCACTGGGACATGATTTTTTTGTTGAATCATTGAAGAAATTGGTGGATACAATTTCGATCTTTCCCACCATAGACTGTAGATTCCAGATGCTTCAACACATCCTAAATCAGAAATCCAAATTAGTATGTATGGTAATGGATAAGTGTGTGAAGATTGAGGCTGAGCATAGAAATGTTTTCATCAATTATGATGTTTACAAAAAATCATGCTACAAAACCAATGTATGGTCAATGAAAATTGATGATGACATGGAAGAGCTTGATCAATTTCATAATGATGTAAAAGAAGCTTTTGAAATCGATGATTCCAAGATAATGAATCTTCAGGATAAGCTGACCCTTGAGAAAAATTCTCAGAATCAATAGGTGAGGGATCTGAATGGGAAGCTTAACTCGGTTGCTCAAAACTGGAAAGGGGAAAGAGATCTACGGATTGAGATTGAAGAGAAACTTGTGAAGCATGATGAAATTTTTAGGTCATAGTCTGAGGCTCTGAAGGCTCAGGATGAAAGGATTAAAGACTTATAAAAACAAACCGAGGAGGACCAGAAAGATTTTAAGAAGCTGAAAACCCTGTTGAAGAAGTTAATACCCACGGAAAAGGAAGACAAATAGACTAATCCGATTTTTTATTGTAATGTTTTTCCTTCTAAAAATTCTTTCAATTCTAATGAAATCTCTGGTTTTTTGTATCTTGTTTTATTATGTACTAATGTTTCAGGTACTTTATTTCTTTTCCATTCCCTTAAATTGTTTTTGAAAATCAAAAAGGGGGAGAAGGAAAAAAGAACTACTCAAAAGGGGGAGAAGGAAAAATATAAAAGGGATAAGAAAAATTTCTAAGTTAAGAACTATCCTTATGTAAGGGGGAGTTTCTCATTACGATGATTTTCATTCTGATGATAATGAAAACTCCATTCTAGAAATCCATAATACAATCCTTAGTGTTCCTAGCCTAAGGGGGAGTTAGTTGTATTCTCCATCATCTATGAACAAATAGAGATAAGTTTTAATTTCAAAGTCTAATGAATTTTCTCTATGTCCTTATATTCTTTTTCTAAAGGTTGTTTGTGCTTTCCAAAAAGGGGGATATTATTTAGTCAATAAAGTTTTCCTAATGACTTTTCCATTCCTTCTTGTTTTGAAAATCACAAACACCTTATACTTATGCAAATATATATTTTACTTCTATAAGGAAAATTTATTTCCCAAAGGAATTTACCCCTACCATGTTTTCATTGTTCATATCAATGTTTTTCTTGAGTATAAAAATCAGATTCATATCTAAAACCTCATAACCATATAATACTTAGATATGAAGAATTCTATTTTAGGATCCAAATTCATGATATGATCTCTCATGAAGTTCCACTCCAAATTTAGGATACGAACTCTCACGAAGTTCCACTCCGAATTCCGAGTACGAACACTCATTAAGTTCTATTCCTAATTAAGGATATGAACTCTCATATAGTTCAACTCCGAATTCTAGATACGAACTCTCAAGATGTTCAACTCTTAATTAAGGATATGAACGTATATGTGTTCGACTCCAAACTCCTTCTTGTTCGACTCCGAACTTCTATGAGTTCGACTCCAAACTCCTACTAGTTCGACTCTGATCTCCTACTAGTTCGACTCCAAACATCTATGAGTTGACTCCAAACTCCTATTAGTTCGACACCGAAATTCTATGACTTCAACCCCAAACTCCTACATGTTTGACTCTGACCTTCTATGAGTTCGACTATGAATTCAGACTAGCTCGACTCCAAACTTCTATGAGTTCGACTCTGAACTCTATAAGTTCAGATTCCGAATTCTAGTGAAACAAGACTCCAAATTTCCTCAGATATTCAGACTTTGTATTTCTACAGAATTCAGGTTCAAAATTCCTTCAAAAAAGTCCAATCATCTCTTTCTTATAGACTCAGAATTCCATTTTGGTTAGACTCCAAACTTTTATTTTCTTAAATTCCGAACTTTAGTTTTACTATTTCTTACACTTTTTTTATTACAAAACGATATTGTGCTTTTAGTTATTGACTAACCGTTGGTTAAGTGACACATGTACAGGTCCCTCCGAAATTCAAGGAAAAATATGACCATTGGAGGAGGGAGCTGACCATTGGAGTTTCGCCTATAAATAGGAGCTCATTTGAAAGTGTTCGAGACTTTTGACTTTTGACACATTTCTTACATGCTGTTGAAGTGATTTATAGAGAGAGGGGATCTTATCAAATATCAAAGCATCATATAGAAACTTTGAACAGCTTCTTCAAACATTGCATTGTGCATACTTGATTCGTGTGACTCCGATTATTGCTGATTACAATAGGGGGATTTCATGGATAGGAAAACAGAGGTTCAAACACCGTAAAGTTCAGGGCTTCCTTACGGAGGAAGAAAGAGGTGCCGACTACCTGATAGTTGAGGGCTTGTGGGGATAGCAAGACAGACTCTGATATTCGTATCGAGGAACCTCTTATCCAGGTTTGTTAGATACCCTTCTTGTTGGGTTATAAGATTTATTATTTGTTAATTGTAGTTTTACAAATTTGTTTTTCCGTTATATTTTGTATTGTTAAGGAAAGTATAACTTTCTAATACTTCCTTACTTATACTCTGATTTAGTTAGATTCTCTATGCTTTAAGGTATAATCTTAGCAGGTGTAAACTTTTGTTATGTTTCATTTCCAAAATCACTTTCCCAGAATCAAGTAAGTCTTTATAACTTAGAGGTGTTGTGAATTTTGGTTATCCAAAATTTCCTAAAGGATTTTTTTAAAAGTACACAATTAACCCCCCCCCCCACCCCCGCACTCTTGTATTTGTATCTCATTGTACTTATTTGATCCTACGTTTCATATTACAGAGTATATCATACATAATGTCATACTATTTTAACATATGGAAGTTCTGTATCATAATAAATCAACTTCAAATAGGCTTTAAATCCATTAAAGGATGTTGACATTGAAGAAATAATAACATTTTTTAGAGAAATATCTCTTAATATTTTGAAATCATTTATGAAAAAAAATTGAAATATTTTTATAATATTTTAAGGGAAGATTTGACGATGTTATAATGGCTTAAAATAGACGCACCCGCTGTATAAGTTATAAAAAGACATTCTTACCTTAATTTTTTCAAAAACGTTATAAAGGACCTTGTTTGGGAAATGACGGAATGATTCCTTTATAAAAATCTAAAAAAAGTCAAAAAATTGTATAAATTACTTTAACCGATAGTCAAGTAAATAGCAATAATGTTGTGAAATATATTTTAAAGAAACATGGATGTGAATGATAAAGAGGTCCCAGTAGATAATTACGTATAAACAACCATGGATAATGAAGAGATTGTAGAATTAACCCTTACCTTGTACTTTTCCATGGTCGGTGGTAGGTTAAGCTCTTGTATAATGTAGTAATAATTGTTATTAAATTATACAAGAATCATATACATTAATATGATATCATATATTATCTTTTAACTTTGCTTTGTTAATAATATCTTAGTATTATCATTGATTTGGGTGTTAATGGATTTGTTTTCCTTTATATTTTTTGTTATGTGAGTCATATTTGTTATGGATGGGATGTATCTTATTCATATAAAGAATTATATCAGGTCTTTAAACATTATTTTTCATAATCAAATGAAAATTAGTCTTGAATGGATACGATGGGGAATGAATCTCATCACGTTCGTTGAGACGGTAATCCGAACGTATGCACGAGCGTCAATATCATTCTATTGATATTAAAACAATAGAAAATTGGATGGTATATCATATATATAGAATCATTGTCAGGTTATATTTATTATTTAAAACAATTACAAATCATTATTATACCCATCCAAATAACAAAGTAGTGAATAACAATTACATCACGACGTGGAGATGGTAAGTCATACGTACGCACGTATGGTGACATGTCATTCAAAAGATGGATGCAATAATGAATATTGTTGTACCATATTTATAATAAAATCACAGTATATAGAAGATACTAGAGTTATAATTTTATAATGGAAACAACAATGAAAGAGTAAGTGGAATAAGAAAGGAACATGAAAGAGGTGATGAAATATTTACCTCTTCTTTGGGTTCTTCTTTTTGATTTGATCAAAAGGGCTTCTTAGGTTGGTTTTCTGACTAAAATAAGGCCTCTAGGATAAAGGGAGGACATTTTAGAGGGTATTTTTTCTAGGTTTGGCCGATCCAAATGGCTTTGATGGTGTGAATTAGAGAGAAGGGGGAGTGCCCTTTTATAATCTTGGTGAGGGGAACCTTAGGAAAATATAGAAATATTATTTTATAATAAAATAATTTTTGGATTGTAATGGCTCAAAAATAAAATATTTAGAGGATAAGGTGGCTATGGGTCGAAACTCACTCAACTAATATGTTATAGACATGTTTGGGTCACTATATTAACATTATCTTTTACATTAACTCTTAGGTAAATAATTTTACATTTACCCAGTCTCTCTGTATTTTTATATTATATGGTAAATAAAATTACTATATACTTCCAATAAAACCCCAAGTGGTTTATAAATGATAAACCTATAAATATATAATTTTTTTGACCAAACCATAGATTTTTAGGAATAAAATATCAATTAATAATACAATATTTGTTTTAAAAACTCTTTTATGTCAATTTTGACAGTATTTCATATTTTGTTTTTACTAAATTCATACCTGCATTATTTCTCTAAAAAATCATCTAACCAACTCAAAAATTTCATATTAACCTAGAAAATTAGTGAAATTCATAAAACGTCTCAGATTACATTTATTTGGAAATTTATAATATCAATTATTTTAATATTTCATTAATTAGTTAATTGTTGCATCATCATTGTGTCATTAATAAATTAAGTTATTTAATGTATAAAAAGTATAAAAAACTAACATTATGTAGGAAATATTTTTAACTTTCCAATTAATATTTATAGTAAAAAATATGACTTATATAACCCCAAGTAAAATTTTATTTACTAAATATATTTTTTATGTCATTTCTTCATTTACTTTATGTTAATTAAAATAAAGGGTCATTATCATTCATAAATGGCTCCATGGGGTCAAAAAATCGACCCAAGGATGACCATGGTCGGCCATGACTCATCCAATAAGGTTACGACAAGTGTTAAGGTAATTTTGTATTATTATAATATTCTTTTTACCTTGAATTACAGTATTTACTTTTAACCAAGGTAAATAAAAGTCAAAAATTACTATTCACAAAAAATTATTTTCATCTTATTGAACTAAATTTTACTTAATGATATCAGCCATGTCACTCAGATTTTGGAAATTCAATTCACAGAAGCAGTAAAATTACGTTTTATGAAAATTTGCAAACGCTCGTAGGAGGTGGGTAAAAGATGGTAAGAAGTTCAATAAAATTTTTATATATTTAATTTATTATAAACTGACTCGAATTAATTAAATTGAACTTATATAAGTATTATATATCTATTTAGACCTAAAATAAATTTAAATAAAATAAATAATTATTTAAAAAAAGGTCGGGTTTAAACAATAACTCACTGTTTTTCACTATTCATCAAAAATTGAATGTTTTCTGAAAGATTACAAAAATACACCCTAAGATAATTTTGATATTATAAATTGATAAATGAATTAAATTTTACCAATTTCAAAACATATAACTTTAATTAATTAATTTAAAATCAATTCCCTACATCAAAACCAAAAGGCGTATTTTTATGAAATAAGAACTCTCAAAAGATTGACAATTGTTTATATCCAATTTCAATGTGAAATGACTTACAATAACCATAATTGGATTAAATGGAAAAAATATAATCTAATTATACTTCCAACCCATTAAAATTTATAATTCAACAGTATTAATTATTTTGAGTAAAAAATTTATTTTCAGTTAAAATTTATTATTTCCGACTATTCACACAAATATGAAAGTTATCAGAAAACACCAAAAATTTATTGAAACAAAATTCTTATGTCCAGATTCTAAAGAAGAAGTATATTTTTTCAAATTGAATATATAAAAGATTAAAATATTGTATTTAAAAAGGGTTCCCCATTAAAAGGTGTTAAAATTGAATTTTTTGAAAAAATACTTCTTTTGTCTGAAAAAATGAATTTGTTCTTACATTATGTCCAAGAAACTCATAATATGGATTCTAAAATAATAAGTATTATATAAAGTACAAAGTTCAGTTAATTCTATTCATTACTCCTTTTGAATGGCTAGTATGGTAAGTCGTGGTGCGCTTGAACTCAATGTTGCGTGTAGTGCATGTTATTTAATTACTTTGAAGAAATGACGTACTATGAAATCTTGGGGTGTTAAATTCTTCCCCCCTTTAATAAATCGCATCCTCACAATTTCAAATTGTTATTCTAAAATAAATGGTTGAAAATAGAAAATAATTTTGTGGGAAAACCCACATCGGAAATTGGGTTAATATAATTTAGTCTTAATAAGAGGAAAAGGGGAACGAAAAAGTCACCACCAAATTAGGATCTCAATTAAGAAAAAATTAGAGGAAATTAGAGACACGTAATTGGAGGAAAAACGTAAATATTTATAAAGAGTGATTGAGGTCATCATTCACAAGAAAATGTAGAATTGAGGGCCTCAAATCCATCAATCTATGATGATTTAAAATATCATCGGTTCGACAATACTTAAGGTATTAGGATAACACATTTTTAGTTTTAAGATCCCTTACCTAATGTTTAAGAATTAATTTCTTCATAGAATAAGAGAAGAAATAAAATATATACTTGAAAAGTAGAGTTCCATCCATTAACTAATTTCTACCACAACATCATATTTCACTCTAAAAGATAATAGAATATTAAATAATATTATATTTATCCTATTTATATAGGGTTTAAAAAATGAATTTCTAATTCACCTATCAGAACCATTAAAAAAGAAAGAACATTATACAATCTAGGGACTTCACGTAGTCCAGTGGTAGGTGATAAATCTCAATCGCACTTTGGTTTTGGGTTTGAATATCACAGCTTTGTCTGACATGATGGGTTGTCACACGGTCTGTGTGTTGTCCTTTTTATAAAAATCCAAAAATAACCATAACAATAGTATCCAATTTCAAACTTCATTCATTCCAACCTTTCGACTTATCCAAAATACTTCTATCCAAACTCAAAGTCCAAAATTTATAAAGAAGTAAAACACAATGAAGTTCCTTTTTTCCACATAATAACATTTGAACACCTTTATCATATATTATTTTAAAACATGGTAACACCCTGAATTACCATAAAACCTTATATATTAAATTCATGCTCCCTTATCCTTTATATCATACTGGATATATTCTCTGTATCAAAAATATTGAATATTCCAATAATGATGAAATAAACAACTATTATTCAGTTCCAAGGAAGTCAAGAATATCCAATATAATTCATCCAAATCAACCATCTCTTATTCCAAAATCACTACCTCATTTTTAGGACCATATTAAGGATTACATTTCCTTCGACCATTTATTTTTTCAAAAATTGTAG
This sequence comes from Viscum album, assembly GCA_963277665.1. Taxonomy (NCBI): domain Eukaryota; kingdom Viridiplantae; phylum Streptophyta; class Magnoliopsida; order Santalales; family Viscaceae; genus Viscum; species Viscum album. The sequence goes on along the minus strand of OY728132.1, from coordinate 1,657,249,100 downwards.
ATTACTATTAAATCACTTTTCATAAAACCATATAATCTCAAATCCTCAATAAAATAGTACTGCAGTACAACCCTTATTTATCTCCATAATTATTATAACCAGTATATTGTTGATACATCACTCAAATAAAATAATTCCTTAATAACAACATAAGAACACTAGCCAATCCTATTCTTATGAGGTATTATCATAACATGATTATTATTCAATAGCATTATTTAAGTTATACTTTAATGACTAGGACATTGATTCTATAACGACCCAAAGTTTCATTAATGGAAACCCCTCTTTATCTTATTAAATGTCACTTTAAAAAAATTGTTTTATAAAATGTCAACTTCTTTGGTTTTATGATATGAGTTGTGACTGTTAGTTTTATATCTGTTGAACAGTGATCACATGATTAGTATAAATATAAGGCTTTAACGAAACCAATTTTACTCATACAAAAGAAGTGATGGCCTCATCTAGTAGAATTGCCTCATACAAAGCCCTTTTGTCGGAGCTCAGAAAAGAGGTGGCATCCTTGGGCTTCACCCTTGACCAAGCCCAAGCTGAGATTCACCATGTCAAGATCGAACGGGACCGTCTACAAGAAAAGTGGAAGTTGTTAGAGATTACCACTCGAGCGATGTTATCCGAGCCACCCCAAGAGTCTGTCACCATCGCACACCTTACCCTTAGGTTGTATGCGGCTTTTTTAAGGGTTTATGTAACAATTATGTAGAACAATGTTCATGTAAATTATTTTTTGTATATAATAATGAATATAATTTCTATTCATTTTTGATATATTGTAAATAGTTTTTAAAGTAAAAATGGTGTTTTTAGTTATTACTTAATTAAGAAATCTATTTTACTAAATTAAGGGATTTTTGAATTAAATAATATTTTAATAAAATATTATTATTATTATTAAATTAATTTTTTGTAAATATAAATGATCTTATAATTTTATGAATGCAATTAAAATGTTATATTAAGGATTGAAATCCATTTCTGTCAAAACCCGTGAATTTTTTAGAAATGTTGGTTTTTATTTCAAAATTGAAAATTAAAATTTTTAGAAAATTTTTTAGATAAAATAAATGTCATTTCTGGAATCAGGACATCGAAATTATCCAACAGTGAATTTTTCATAATTTTCTGAGACAGTCAAATTTTTGGGTAAAAATTATATACAGTTTAAATATATAATGTGTTTTATGACATCATAATGACCCAATGGTGATGTAATAAAATACCATAATCCTTATGTTCGGCCAATATATGTTTTATCATTAAAATAATGTGATTTTGGGTTTGTTTGACTTACTTTTCAAAGCATTAATGGACCCCTCAAGACATATTCAACACTTTGCCTTTTTAAATTAATTTCCATGGGAGTGTCACTCACCTCCACATAAGAAACCTAATTATTTTAAGTAGTTCGGACTTGGGCCTTATAAAATATTTTTTTCCTCTTACCTTTTCCAAAAACCATGGGAAAAAACCATGGGATGGTTTGTGTTTTGGATTAATTTAATGTAAGGGGACCCAAACCTAAATAATAAAGAATTCCCTCACCTCTCCTATATAAACCCAGCCAAGCTCCCACTTCCTACTCACTAAAATCCCTTGGAGTTTGTCCAAACTCTGCCCAAATCTCTCTAGAATCCTCCCAAGGTGCCCCAAGCTCCCAAGAAGCCTATCAGAAGCCTCTCTCTAGCCTTTGGAAGCACACTTCCAAGTAAGGGTTTTTTCTTCCTTTCTCATTTTTGTCAATTTTCTTTAAGTTGTGTTGCCCTATTAATTTCAATTATGAATGTTGGGATATGGTTTTTCACCTCCCCCATACATACCTCTTATTGTTTGAATGATGGGAGACCCGTTTCTCTCTCATTAAATGCCTCCCATGTACACCCGTTACAATGACGAAATTCAGAATGGAACTTCTCTCTCCTCTTTTACATTCAAGAAATACATTTGTATCATGAATCTAAATTCCATTAAAATTGTTGTGAAATGTATCTTTTTTACCTCATTACTATCCATTACATGTAAATATGATGAGTAACCCATTTCTCTCTCATCAAACTTTTTTATGAATTCTTATGTCACGCCGTTACGCTACCGAAATCGCATCGATTTTCTAAGCCAATGTCATTGTGTAGTGAATACCATGCCCATTTCTCCATCAAGGGTATTCACCTTTATTCACATTTACATATTGATTGTAAAGTTTCATGTATTAATTCCACATTACATTATCATGGAATAAATGATTATGTTTTAGGAATCCATGTTTTATGATCCATGTGGCACACTTATGCATGAAATGAAATGTTTAAGAAAGGTGTGCCCTTATAGCGCTCCAATGAATTGGGTAAAGTATAGTATCATGATACGTCATGTGAAATGAGTGATTGACTCATGATAATTCAACTTCAATGAGGGCTTACTCGTGCTTCATGTGCAATGAGGGTTTACTCATTCTTAATTAGCAATGAGCCTTGGGTCATGCTAATTCCATGTTAAGTGTTGCTGCCACATTACCATTTTATGATTATCATTCATTATCATGAAAATATGTTCATGTTTCTTTTTTTCTCTATTGATATGCCTATTGTCTAACATGTATTCTACTCCTCATTTTATTCCATGTGTACTCCATTTCTGGGCTTTATAGATCACCCTTTTCTTATGCATGTCCTCAGGTTATCCCATGCAATGCTAAGTACGAGGGAATGTAGTAGTTATGTAAAGGAAGTTTTCAATAAAGATGTTGTATTTCATGTTTTAAGATTTTATGTAATGATCCTAAGCCCCAAAGACACTAAACCTCTCGATATTCTTTGTTGTATCAAGTGAAGTTTTATGTAATAAATCATGTTTAAGTTGTAATAAAAAGCAGGGTTGTCATAGTTGGTATCAGATGATAGGTTTAGTTATTTTTGGGATTAGGAAACCCTAGTAAAGCCTTCGATACAATACTAAGTAAAATAAAAACATCCCTATGTTTTGGTAACTACTATGTTAGTGGTTTATCAAACAAATACATCCCTGTCTGGATACAAGCAGGTAGAGGCGGCTCTGGTACAGATGTATCCTAGGGGTAAAACCCGAAAACACCGCTTTTAGCTGGACTCGAACGGGAACTGCTGCACGAAAATAGTCATTGATGCACTCTTGGTTACAACACTCCCGGGGGATATGTTTTGATAAATTCACAGTCTTAGTATGAACCCTTATTAAGGAAAAAATGCACCTAAGAATATATGTTAGAAATTAGATCATGAAAATCCTAGATTGAAGCCTATAGACTCATGAGTAAAAGAAATTAAATTTTATTTATAAGTCAGAAACTTTTGTCTTTGGATTAAACTTTGTGTGTTACCCCTAACATTCCTTCTATTCCAGCCGATGGCCAGTAATAGGAGGACTCGGGCTAACAACCATTGTGAAGATCAGTGTGATGATTGTATTAATGAGATGTTCAATCTAATGGGAGCGGGAATCGTGAACTTTGTCACGCTTCTCTCTCAGCTAACTCATGTTTTGAATAGAAACACGGGTCAACAGGAACGTTAAACACCCCCAAAGAAAGAACAAGTTCCAATCAAGAGTTTCATGAGACTAAGGCCTCCTAATTTTAGTGGATCATATGATCCCACGATCACTGAACAATGGATCAAGTCCATTGAAAAGATATTCTCCATCCTCCAATGTTCTGAACAAGAGAAGGTTCTCCTGGTGGCATATCGTATGGAGGGCGAAGCTGATCAATGGTGGACATTAATCAAAAATATGAAGCCTGGGGAGGAGATCAAGGCTTTGTAATGGAAGGAATTACGGAAAATGTTTTTCGATAAATATTTTCCGTGCACCGTCCGGCTTAAGTTAGAAAGGGACTTCCTTTACCTTAAGCAAAAAGATGAAGAATCTATTGGAGCATACAAGGAAAACATCAAAAGACTTGCACGATACGCTTCTAGCTTTGTCGTTACCCCCTAATGCAAGGTTGACCGCTTCTTTGGTGGGCTGAAGCCTAGCTTGAGGAAGGCATTAGCGATCCGTGACTTCAACAGATATGAGGAAATTGTCAGATGTTCCCTCAAGGTCGAAATGGAGATCGAACAATCACATGGGTATCATGCGGACAAGATGCATAAGGTGGACTTCAATGCTGGTGGGCCGATGGATAAATCCAACGGTGCTAAGAAGTTCCATCACCCCACTTGCCAAAAGTGCAGAAAGAAGCACCCTGTAAATTGCCTTAAGGGGATGAGAAAATGCTTCAGGTGTGGAAGAGAAGGGCACCTAGCTGTTAACTGTCGGCAAGAAGGACTCGCAGCTGCGAGAGAGGAGAGGAACGCTCCTTTCGAACCTCAATGCATTTTTCAATGCTACAAATGCAAAGAACTGGGTCATTTTGAAAATTAGTGCCCTAATCAAAGGGTTATCGGAGGCAACCAATAACCTCCAAGACAGCAAGGAAGAGCTTTTACCATCACTTCTGCCGAAGTGAACCCCGAAAATGAAGTGGTGACAGGTACGCTAGTTATTCATTCAATAATAGTGAACGTACTTTTTGATTCAGGTTCTAAGCATTCTTTTATATCTCGAAAGTTTAGTAGAACATTCCCAGTACCACCAAAAATCAGGGAAGTAAAGATGTCGGTGAGTATGGAAAATGGGGCAATCATTGCATCCCATGAATAAAAGTCCTCCCCTGTTATAATCTGTGCATTGAATTTCCCGGCGAACCTAATCATACTCCCTCTAGTGGAATTTGATGAAATTCATGGCATGGATTGGCTTTCCTTATATAGAGCCAATATAAATTGTCAGGAGAGGGAAATCACACTCCATATGGAGAATCGACCCCCGATTCGTGACAAGTGTCAGGAAGAAGATGAATCCCTTTTATCTCCATCATCTCAAGCATGGATATTACTGCCTTATGATCACGCATATCTGGCTCAGATGATTGAGTCCAAGGAAGAAACCATCCTTGAAGAAATGCCTATTGTGAGGAAATTCGCTGAAGTGTTTCCCGAGGAACTGCCTGGTCTTCCTCCTAGAAGAGATGTTGAGTTCTCAATTGAACTTATACCTGGGGAACTACCAATATCTAAAACTATATATAGATGGATGTTGTTGAACATTAAGTGCTGAAGAAACAACTACAATAGAATCTGGATAAAGGGTTTATACGCCCGAGTGCGTCACCATGGGGTGCACCAGTCCTCATCGTCAAGAAGAAGGACGGGTCAATGTGGCTTTGCATCAATTATCGTGAACTTAAAAAAAATCATGATAAAGAACAAGTATCCTCTCCCACAAATTTATGACTTGTTCGATCAGTTGCGTGGAGCACAGTACTTCTCCAAGGCGGACTTGCGGTCGGGATATTATCAAGTAAGTGTGAATAAAGAAGATATCCCCCAGACTGCTTTTCGTACAAGATACGGGCACTATAAATTCATAGTAATGCCTTTTAGACATACCAATTCTCCAGCAATATTCATGTACTTTATTAATAGAGTATTTAGAGATTACCTCGAAAAATTTGTGGTAGTCTTTATAGATGATATTCTAATATACTCCAAAACAAAGGAGGATCATGAGGAAAAATTAAAAACTTTACTAGAGACTTTGTGCAAGGAGAAGCTCTATCCAAAGTACAGCAAATGTGAGTTCTAGCTGAAGGAGGTCTCATTATTGGGCCATATCATCACAAGAAATGGGAAATCTGTGGATCTCTCTAAAATAGATGCAATTGAGGGATGGCTAAGGCCAACATCTGTAACGGATATACGTAGCTTCTTGGGGTTAGCGGGATATTATCTACGATTTGTGAGAAATTTCTCATGCTTTTCCAACCCTTTTACCAAGATAACTCGAAAGGGATTAAAGTTTTATTGGAGTGATGAATGCGAAGAAAGCTTCAAGGAGTTGAAAAGGAGGCTTATCACTACACCCGTGCTAACTTTACCCACAAGTGGGGACCTTTTGTGGTATTCAGTGATGCTTCGATGAAGGTCATAGAATGTGTGCTGATGCAGAATGATAATGTGATATCCTATGCCTCAAGGCAGTTGAAAATAAATGAGAGAAACTATCCAACGCATGATCTGGAGTTGGAGGCTGTGATCTTTTCCTTGAAAAGATGGCAGCATTATCTCTATGGAGAGAAATGTGAGATATATAATGACCATAAGAGTCTTAAATATATATTCACACAGAAAGAGCATAATATGCTCCAGAGAAGATGGATAGAGCTCATCAAGGATTATGACTGTTCAATACATTACCACCCTGGGAAAGTGAACAAGTTGGCAGATGCCCTGCGTAGAAAGGATCCAGCGATTCTATCAATGATGAGAATTGAGAGGGATCCAATCTTCTTAGACTTGATGAAGATGGACGTCGGAATCATAAAGAAGGGAACATCATCAATCCTTTCACAAATGATTGCTCAACCATCTCTTTTGGAAAGGTTAAAGGATGATCAAAAGGATGATGTGGGAATTCAATAAAAAAGGGAAGCTATTAAAAAGGGGAAATCCTCGGTGTTTAATGTTAATGAAGAAGGAATTGTGCATTTTGGGAAAAGACTATGTGTTCCATCAAGTCTGGAGCTGAAGAAGGAACTTTTGGATGATGCACATAGTTCAAATTTCTCTATTCACCCAAGGAGCACAAAGATGTAACGAGATCTCCGAGAAAACTTTTGGTGGGATAATATGAAGAAGGAGATCGCCAAATATACATCAAAGTGCCTGGTGTGTCAGCAAGTGAAGGCAGAGAGGAAGAAGTATAAAGGGATGATGCAAACATTGCCCATACCCAAATTGAAATGGGAGAACATCATCATGGACATTTTCACCGGACTTCCAAGGACATCCAAAGGCAACAATGCAATATGGGTTGTTGTGGATCGTCTTACAAAGACTGAACACTTCATTTCTATTCGGGAGGATTTCTCATTTGATCAACTAGCGCGGATATATATTAGGGAAGTGGTAAGGTTGCATGGAGTACCACTATCTATTGTATTTGACCGAGATCCACGATTCACCTCTAAGTTTTGGAAGATTCTGCAACATGCTCTGAATACTGAACTGAACTTCAGTACGACCTATCATCCTTAAACTGATGGAAAATCCAAGCGGACTATCCAAACACTTGAGGATATGTTGAGAGCATGCTCAATGGACTTTAAAGGAGGATGGTATCAACAGCTTACTTTGGTTGAGTTCTCTTATAATAACAGTTTCCACTCAAGCATCCAAATGGCACCATATGAAGCCCTGTATGGGAAAAGGTGCAGAACACCGACATGTAGGGATTAGGTCGGTGAACGTAAGCTGCTTGGACCATAAATGGTCGAAGAAATAGGGGAGAAGGTGAAAACCATTCAGCAGTATATCAAGGCTGCCCAGAGTCGACAGAAGTGTTATGCAGATAATCGTCGACGAGACCTTGAGTTTAATGTTGGAGACATAGTTTTTCTACGCATATCTCTGTGGAAAAAGGTCATGAGGTTTGGAAATAAAGGGAAGTTAAGTCCATGGTACATCAGCCCCTTCGAGATTCTTGGTCATGTCGGGGCTGTGGCCAATCAACTGGCACGTCCACCTGCCATGGCCAAATTACATGATGTCTTTCATGTATCCCTCTTAAGGAAGTACATACCAGACCCTTCACATGTACTCTTTTTAGAGATGGTACATTTGGAAGACGATATTTCTTATGAGGATCAACCAGTGAAGATATTAGATCATAGAGAAAAAGTTCTACCAAATAAGACAATTCCCCTCGTCAAGGTGTTGTGGAGAAACCACAAATTTGAAGAAGTGACTTGGTAATTGGAGGATATGATGAAGCTGAGTTACACAAAAAATTTTAGTGTGGGAAAACGAAAATTTCGAGGGAGAAATTTCTTAAGGGGGGGATATTGAAACGACCCAAAGTTTCATTAATTGAAATCCCTCTTGATCTTATTAAATGTCTCTTTATATAAAATGTTTTATAAAATTTCAACTTATTTGGTTTTATGATAAGCATTGTGACTGTTACTTTTATAGCAGTTGAACAGTGATCACATGATTAGTATAAATATAAGGCTTTAACGAACCCAATTTTACTCAGACAAAAGAAGCGATGGCCTCATCTAGTAGAATTGCCCCATACAAAGGCCTTTTGTCGGAGCTCGGAAAATAGGTGGCATCCTTGGGCTTCGCCATTGACGAAGCCCATGCTAAGCTTCACCATGTCAAGCTCGAATGGTACCATCTACGGGAAAAGTGGAAGTTGATAGAGATTACCACTCGAGCGATGTTATCCGAGCCGCCCCAAGAGTCTTTCACCATCACACACCTTACCTGTAGGTATTATGAGGCTATTTTAAGGTGTTATGTAACAAATAAGTAGTACTATGTTCATGTAAATTATTTTTTGTATATAATAATGAATATAATTTCTAGTCATTTTTTATACATTGTAAATAGTTTTTAAAGTACAAATGGTGTTTTTAGTTATTACTTAATTAAGAAATCTATTTTATTAAATTAAGGGATTTTTGAATTAAATAATATTATAATAAAATAATAATATTATTATTAAATAAATTTTTATTAAATATAATTGATCTTATAATTTTATGAACGCAATTAAAATGTTATATTAAGGTTTGAAAGCCATTTCTGTCAAAACCCGTGAATTTTCGTTAAATGTTGGTTTTTATTTTAAAAGTGAAAATTAAAATATTTAGAAAATTTTTTAGATAAAATAAATGTCATTTCTGGAATCAGGACGTCAAAATTATCCAACTGTGAATTTTTCATAATTTTATGAGACAGTCAAATTTTTGGGTAAAAATTAAATACCGTTTAAATATATAATGTTTTTTATGACATCATAATGACACAATGGTCATGTAATAAAATACCATAATCCTTATGTTCGGCCAATATATGTTTTATCATTAAAATAATGTGATTTTGGATTTGTTTGACTTACTTTTCAAAGCATTAATGGACCCCTCAAGACATATTCAACACTTTTCCTTTTTAAATTAATTTCCATGGGAGTGTGACTCTCCTCCACATAAGAAACCTTATTATTTTAAGAAGTTTGGACTTGGTCCTTATAAAATATTGTTTTCCTCTTCCCTTTTCCAAAAACCATGGGCAAAAACCATGGGATGGTTTGTGGTTTGGATTAATTTAATGTAAGGGGACCCAAACCTAAATAATAAAGAATTCCCTCACCTCTCCTATATAAACCCACCCAAGCACCCACTTCCTCGTCCCTAAAATCCCTTTGAGTTCGTCCAACCTCTGCCCTACTCTCTTTAGAATCCTCCCAAGGTTCCCCAAGATCCCAATAAGCCTCTCACAAGCCTCTCTCTAGCCTTTGGAAGCACACTTCCAAGTAAGGGTTTTTTCTTCCTTTCTCATTTTTGTCAATTTTCTTTAAGTTATGTTGCCCTTTTAATTTCAATTATGAATTTTGGGGTATGGTTTCACAACTCCCCCATAATTCTCTATTATTGTTTTAATGATGTTAGAACCCTTTCTCTCTCATTAAATGCCTCCCTTGTACACTTGTTACTATGTCGATATTCCGAAAGGAACTTCTATCTCCTCTTTTACATTCAAGCAATACATATGTATCATGAATCTAAATTCCATTAAAATTGTTGGAACAAGTATCTATTTGACATCCTTACTGTCCATTACATTTAAATATGATGAGTAACCCATTTCTCTCGCATCGACCTTTTTTATGAATTCTTATGTCACGTCGTTACGCTGCCGAAATCGCACCGATTTTCTAAGCAAATGTCATTGTGTAGTGAATACCATGCCCATTTCTCTATCAAGGGTATTCACCTTTATTCACATTTACTTATTGATTTTAAAGTTTCATGTATGAATTACACATTCCTTTATCGTGGAATAAATGATTATGTTTTATGAATCCATGTTTTATGATCCATGTGGCACACTTATGCAGGAAATGAAATGTTTAAGAAGGGTGTGCCCTTATATCGCTTTAATGCATTGGGTAAATTATAGTATCATGATACTTCATGTGCAATTAGTGATTTACTCATGCTAATTCAAGTGCAACAAGGGTTTACTCGTGCTTCATGTGCAATGAGGGTTTACTCATGCTTTATGTTCAATGAGCCTTGGCTCGTGATAATTCCATGTTAAGTGTTGTTGCCGCATTTCCATGTTATGATTATCATGATTTATCATGCCTTTATGTTCATGTTTCTTTTATGCTCTATTTATATTCCTATTTTATAACATGTGTTGTACTCCTCAGGTTATTCCATGTGTACTCCCTTACTGGGCTTTATAGATCACCCTTTTCTTATGCATGTCCTCAGGTTATCCTATGCAATGCTAAGTACGAGGGAATGTCGTGGTCATGTAAAGAAAGTTTTCAATAAAGATGTTGTATTTCATGTTTTATGTTTTTATGTAATGATCCTAAGCCCCAAAGACACTAAACCTATCGATCTTCTTTGTTGTATCAAGTGAAGTTTTATGTAATTAATCTTGTTTATGTTGTAATAAAAACTAGGGTTGTCAACGATTCAGGTTGTGTCCCAACTCCTTGCAGATGAAAATTTGTATATCTGAAAAAATTTTATTACCCATTAAATCTTGTACTTTATGTCCTTTTTCTCTACACTTATAACAAACCCACATTCCCTTCATGCATTTACCAAGGTGATTCTTTCCACAGTTATCACATATGGGAAAATCCTTCTTTTCCCTCTTCCCTTTATCCATATTTCTCTCTTCCATCCTTTTATTCTCTTACATCCCTTCAAATCTATAGGACATAGATAATTATTTACATATCTTATTACCACATGATATTATTTCTTCATATGTTGAGAATACATAGGAGACTATTTCCCTTCTAAATGTTGGCTTAATAATGGGAAAGATATAATCCTTCTGACTCATTGGATCATATGTATTGCTGGAGTTTACATTCCTTCCACTGGGCGCCATTTCCATACAATGGAATAGAATAGGTTAGTTTATGAATTGAAATGAAAAATTCCAAACTTAGAAAATACCTAATAAAAATTGAACCATTTATGGATATAATCCATAATCATAAAAAATGTTTTCTTTGAGAAATTATATACTCATAAACCCTTCATAATTGTTTGTAAAGAAAATGAGAATTGTCCTAAGCATATCCCCCAGGTGTGTCGTAACCAAGAGTGTAGCAATAAACGTGGTCATGAACCAGTTCTCATTAGAGTCTATCTCAAAGTGGTTTTTTCAGATTTTACCCCTAGGTACATATATATCAGAGTCTCCTCTACATGCTCTTATCCAGACAGGGATGCATTTCTTGGAAAACTCACAAAATATCTACAATACCAAAATTTTAGGAAGTTATTATATACTAATCCTCAATGTTTATCTTAGGGATATGTGTTCTAATTAGAATTTTCTTAAATCTATTTTCCACGGTTTGTACTAAACTTTCTCTGATAAAAACTGTAACTCCCCGACACTAGTTACCAAGATTTATTGCATTGTTTTGTATCATTAGCATGATCACAAATGATCATGTCTCGAAAGACCGATTCGTTTATTATCCTTAGAAGTAATAGATACATTTATAATGTTTACATTACATTATAAAATAGAAAAAACTACAACAACATTATTTCCTTATACAACACTAAGATCCCATAGAATATCCCTGTACATCAGTCATAATATACTTCTCCACATCCTGGGAAAAATAAAACATAGAAAAGGGTGAGATCAGATGCTCAGTATGGATAACAATATAACAGAATCATTCATAAATAAGTGTAAGAATTTAAGGCAATGTATAAAACTAAAAAAAAGTATTTTCAACATAAACTTTATCATAATATAGAAAATATAATTCAAAATAATTCCATATACTTACTCACATGGATATTCTACTAGTCAAATAATCACATGCAATATCAATAGCCAATTTTATAATGATGGAATGCATAATCCCAGCTTTTCATAACCACATAGTCAAGGCCTTATACCAATACTACAAATAATATTTTGTTAAGGCATTGTGCCAAGACACTAGTTTGTATCATGAGACCTACTGATTCATCGAGGAGCTATAGTGGGCTCCACCCATCACATACTAAGCCCAATGCATTCCTCATATGAATAGGTTTAAACATAAGATAAACATTCGTATTGAAAATTTCATAGAAAATTTCAATACTTTATCCATAAACCATGAATGGCATAAAAATAACACATCCACGGTCAAACATATCATAAAAACTTCAATACAATATAGATGTTTTGTGTCATATTAAATCAACTTAAAATAATCTTACAATCCATTAAAGGGTGTTGACATAGATGAAATAAAAAAATTATAGAAGTATCTCTTTCTATCTTGAATTAATTTTTGAAAAATTTATTTTGAGAATATTCTTATAATCTTGTAAGGGAAGATTTGATGATGTTATATTGGTGGAAAATAGCTGCACCCACTGTATAAGTTAAAAAAAGACATTCTAACCTTAATTATGTCGAAAATGTTGTAAATGACATTGTTTGGAATACAACGGAAAAATTTCTTTATAAAAATCTTATAAAAGTCAAACAAGGGTATAAATGACTTTAACACGTAGTCTAGTAAATAGTAATATTGTTTTGAAATACATTTTTAAGAAACCTAGATGTGGATGATAAAGAGGTCCCATAAGATAATTACGTATAAACAACCTCGGATAATGAAGATATTGTAAAATTAACCCTTACCCTATACTTTTCATTGGTCAAGGGTAGGTTAACCTCCGGTATAATGGTGAAATTATTGTTATTAAATTATACAATAATCAAATACATTATGAAGTTCTCAGTTAGTATCCATGTATCACTAAGAGGGAGAGAGGGTGAATTAGTGATATCTTTTTCTTTTTATGTTTCCTTTGAATTGAAACATCCTTCGCCCCATGTTAAATATTTTATTCTCTGCTGAACACACACAACCACATGAACACAATATTTACAAGGTTCACAACTCAACAAGAGTAGCTACGTCCTTGGTATGGTACAGAAATAATCTAGTACCAAACAATCCACTAGAAAACAATCATTTGATGTGGAATAAAACGAGTAGGATATACCATCACACTCGTGTAGCTCTTAGAAAACAATATGCAAGCGCATGTGCACTCTCTTAGCACAAATAGGGTATTATAGTATTTCATCGCTTCTTCATAGTTTAACAGTTGTATTCTCTGAAGTACAAATCTTCACATTCCTACCTAGAAGCTAGTAAGAACTTCCATACAGACAACTGAATATGTGCAAAGACCCCAAATTTTTCACGCAGCCTTTTGGGTATATTGAACGCAATTCAAAAGCCTTGTTCCAAAAAATCTTCTTTTGGCACGGAAAACTTATTTCTCGCAACTTTCCTTTTTTGCGCAACTATTCACTTTTTCGCGCAATCTTTTCTCTTTTTTGCATAGCGGTTCTCTTTTCGTGAAAACTCCTTTATTTTCACACAACTCACTTAGCTTATAATTTTACGCACACTAGAGCTCGAGATTTATTCTAAGTGTTGAGCATTGACAAATGAGAAGGGTTCTCCTCATATTTATAGGCATTTTTGACCCTACACTAAAACCACTAATCCGCGCATAAAACCTTCTCCATGCGCGTAAAAATTCATTCACGCAACTTCACATTTCGTGAAATGCTCAAATATATCGCGCACCTCATGCCTTTGAAAATTTTGGAGCTTCGAATCTTGAAACACCTTTTTCGCGAAAACATCATTCTTCTATTTCATACACCATGCCAATATTTCGCGCAACCTTCATTTTTTGTGCATCCCACTGATTTTTCACACAACCCAGTACTATTTAGCTCACAAATATATTTGTTCGTAAAACTTGCCTAAATTTCCACACACTCCATGCCTTTGTAATTTTTTGATGTTCTCACCTTCAATCATGCCTTGCACGCAAAAATATAAACCATCTTCAATCTTTCATGCTCCATCCATTGCCAAAAACACATCTTCATCTCTTGATTTTCAGGCCCTAAAATTTGGAAAACACTGGAAAATGATGCAACCTTAAACTATTCTTTTATGCTACCCCTAGACTGATCATTTCTTTTTCATTTCTCTCTTCACTGGTTCTCATAACCATTCTTCAGCTTTTATCATGAATTTCACTATCGTGATATGTATCCATTGATAGACCAGATCTAGCATCGTCAGAATTACAATGGGAAGTACAGAAACTTCCCCATATTCCAGCAGCATCAATCCATGCAATCAAAATTACATATGACTACCATCATCATTTCTCCCCCTTTCCATCATAAGTCTTGCAAAACAAGTTCCCATGACTTATGATATTTTAGAAATACATATCAGTAAAGCATCGTCTGGTTTTAAGTCCTTTAAAAAGTGAATTGATTTATCTTCTTTGACAACAAAATACAACACTCTGAAAATTATAACACTTCAAACTTCTTTCTCCATACAACTTGGTACCAACACATTAATATGATATCATATATGATTTTTTAACATGGATTTGTTAATAATATCTTAGTTTTATCATCGTTTTGGGTGTTAATGGATTCATGTTCCTTTATATTCTTTGTTATGTGAGTCATATTTGTTATGGATGGGATGTATCATATTAATATCCAATATGATATCAAGTCTTTAAGAATTATTTTTAATCATCAAATGAAAATTATTCTAGAATGGATATGATGGGGAATGAATGTCATCGCGTTCGTGGAGACGGTAATCCATAAATACGCACGAGCGACAATATCATTCTTTTGATATAAAAATAATATAAAATAGGATGGTATATCATATATAAAGAATCATTATCATGTTATATTTATTATTTACATCAATTACACTTCATTATTATACCCATCCAAATAATAATGTATTGAATAATAATTACACCACAACGTGGAGATGGTAAGACGTACATACTAATGTATGGCGACATGTCATTCAAAGGATGGATAGAATAATGAATTTGGTTGTACCATATTTATAATAACATCACATTATATAGAATATACTTTAGTTATTATTTTATAATGGGAACAACAAAGAAAAATGGAGTGGAAGAAGAAATGAACTTGAAAGAGGTGATGAATTATTTACCTCTTCTTCAAGTTCTTCCATTTTATTTGATCAAAAGGGCTCCATAAGTTGGCTTTATGACTAATGTAAGGCCTCTAGGATAAAGTTAGGATATTTGAGAGGTTATTTGGGCAGGGATTGGCCGAGCCAAATGGCTTTAAAAGTCTTAATTAGAGATAAGGTGGGGTGACCTTTTATAAGAGGGGTGAGGGGCACCAAAGGAAAACTTTGAAATATTATTTTATAATTAAATCATTTTCAGTATCTAATAGATAAAAAAAGGATTATTTAAAGTATAAGTTGGGGATGGGTCTACAACCCCTCAACCAATAGGTTTTAGACAGGTTTGGGTCACAATACTAACCTTGTCTTTTAGATTTAACTCTTAGTTAAATAGTTTGACATTTACCATGTCTCTTCGTATTTTTATATTATATGGTTAATATACATACTATATACTTATAAGAGAACCCCAAGTGGTTCGCTAAAGATACACCTATCATTATATAAGTCTTTTGGCCGAACCGTATATTTTTCGGAATAAAATATCAATTAATAATTTAATTTTTTTTTAAAAACTCTTTTATGTCAATTCTGACACTAATTGGTATTTTGTTTTTTCTAAATTAATAAATGCACTATTAATTCGAAAACAATTCATCTAACCAAATATATCATGTCATATTAACCTATAAAATAATTTTAATTCTTATAAATCCTCAAATTACATTTATTTGGATATTTATAATATCAATTATTTTAATATTTAATAAATAAGGTAATTACTGAATCATCATTGTGTCATAACTAAATTAAATTATTTAATTTCTAAAAAATATAAATAAAATAAAATTATGTGGAACAACTTTGTATCTTTCCAAATAATATTTATAGTCGAAAATATGACTTATATAACCCCATGTAAAAATTTATTTACTAAAAGATACTGGTTTATGTCATTTTTTCCTTTACTTTAAGTTAATTAAAATAAAGTGTCATTATCATTCATAAGTGGCTCCATGGGATCCCAAAATCGACCCAAGTGTGCCCATGGTCTTCCATGACTCATCTAATAAGATTAGGACAAGTTTTAAGGTGATTTTGTATTATTATAATATTACTTTTACCTTGAATTACCATATTTACCATTAACCGCGGTAAATAAGTCAAAAGTTACTATTCACCAAAAATTATTTTCATCTTATTGAACCAAATTTTACATAATGATATAAACCTTATCTCTTTGATTTTTTAAATTCAATTCACAGAAGTATTAAAATAATGTTTTATGTAAATTTTCAAATGCTCTTAGGAGGTGGGAAAAAGATGGTAAAAAGTTCGATAAATTTTTTATATATTTAAAATATTATAAACTGACTCCAATAAATTACATTGAACTTATATAGGTATTATGTATCTATTTTGACCTCAAATAAATTTAAATAAAATAAATAATTATTTAAATAAAAAAGTTGGTTTTAAACAATAACTCAGTGTTTTTCACTATTCATCAAAAATTGAAAGATTTCAGAAAAATACCAAATCTTCACCCTATGATAATTTTGATATTCCGAATTCAAAAATGAATTTTTTTTACCAACTTCAATACATAAAATATGAATTATTTAATTTAAAATTAATTCCCATTGTCAAAACCAAAACATATTTTTAAGAAATAATAACTATCAAAAGACTGACACTTGTTTATATCCAATTTCAAAGTGAAATTACAAAAAATGTCCATCATTTGGATTGAATTGTAAAAATATAATATAATTATACTTCCAAACCATTAAAAATTATAATTTAACACAATAAATTATTTTGATTAAAAAAGTAGTTTTCAGTTAAAATATATTATTTTTCACTATTCACACAAATATGAATGTTATCAGAAATACAACCAAAATTTATTAAAACTAAATTATTATGTCCCGATTCGAAATAATAATTCTATTTTGTAAAATTGAATATATAAAATTTTCAAATATTTTATTTAATAAGGGTTCTCCATTAAAAGGTGGTAAAATTGAATTTTTTTTAAAGAATACTTCTTTTATCTAAAAAAATGAATTTGTTCTTACATTATGTCCAAGAAACCCATAATAGGGATTCTAAAATTATAAGGATTATATAAAGTACAAAATTCAGTTAATATTATTCATAACCGCTTTTGAACGACTAGTTTAGTAAGTCGTGGTGTGCTTGAACTCAGTGATGCATGTAGTGTATGTTATTGAATTGCTTTGAAGAAATAACATACTATGAATTCTTGGGGTGTTACATGGAAGAGATGTTTCTTAGCATAAAGTTGGTTCTAGATCTAGACAACTAGTCTACATAAATGATGAAGTCAAAAATGATCATGAATTCCATTCATTACACAACAACCTCTCCCTCAACGAGACAACCATTCATCATGTGATGTATACAAAATTGGTAGGAGATAAATGTGGGGCCACCTTAATGACCCCCTCTGACTACCTATGGATGGAAGATGTCTTAATAAAAGGTTCCTCTAAAGCTCCATAACATCGTTGAGTCCCTCGTTACTCGAGTAGAAGACATGGAAGGGAAACACGCACCTATGTATCCTGAGAGGAAGCAATATCTCGATTGGGGGGATGGCACATTACCTCCACCCAATAACGGAAATCATACATTCTATAAATTTGAAGATGTGGGTGAACCTGACTAAAATCTCAAAAAAAATTATCCTGAAGTGGGATGATGGTGGGACCTTAGGATCAATAACAGGCACCTAATTTGGGGTGTCTTGTACAAACTCTAATAATGCCAGACTTTCTTTGGTATATCAGTCTGCCAACAGGATTCATGTTAGGATGGGAAGACCTTTGTCATCAATTCAGTTCTACACTGAGGAAGAAGATGATCATCGACATGTAAAACTTCAATCAACATGATAATGAGAGGGTGTCTTACTTCATATTAATGTGGAAGGGTTTTACCAACTAACTCAATATCCCTCTATCACAAGAGAAATGGTTTGAACTATGTGATGAAAATATTTGGGATGATTTAAAGAATCCTTTAATTCTAATGGAATATCCATGTTCATTATAAGAGTTTGACAAAATGTCCAAACGTTTAGAATACTCCATACCTCGGACCCAATCTAGTACTCAACTCATTCCCACAACAGATGGAAACAGGCCACTAGGAACAGAAGATGAAACTTTCAATCTCAAGATAGTGGTAGTGGTTGTCCAAATTCTTAGGCAAGACCTACCACCTCCTATCATGTGGTGATTCCACATAATCACCCTCAACTAGAAGCATAAAGAAAATATGGTCATATATGATTTGGAAAATGAATGAATAAGGCATACATCTTCAATAATGAACAAGTCCTCAGTTGTTTCTCAGCATCCATGGATAATAACATGACCACTCATATGATACCCAAGAAGTTCAATGAGGTCAAACTCACATACCATTATTATTATTTCCCATTCCATAGAAGGATGGGTCATAATATCTATAATTACTTTGTCTTCAATGGTGTACTTCAAGGTATGATCGATTCTGGAAAATAGGTGTTAGATAAATCCACAGAGAAGGTGTATTACATAATCATGATCCACCCAGAAGATGAGGGAGATTTAAAAAAAGTATCAGAAATACGTTCAATAGAATTAAACAATTAGATAACTGTAAATATAGTATATTGAGCCCATTCCACTATAGAATCACATTTTAAAAAATTAAAAATAGTTACACCACCATAGAAGAAGACATCAGATATACCTTCCAAAGTTGGTTGTGACCACCGGAACTAGAATGAAATATAAGAGAAAAGTAATATTCCCCTCCAAAGTGAACATTAACTCTCACTATCTTCTTCCATGTATTATCTGAGGCACGGGCTCTGTCCCAGCCAACAAAATCGTCATCATAATAGTACATCATATTTTGTTCATTCAACATAATACACTTATCATAACCCTTGTCTAATGATGATTTTCCCCAATGAATGAGTGTCCCTCATATACCCTTGAAATGGGAGGCCACATGCGCATTAACTGAGGTTATATAGGAAAAAGTGGGTGTGGTCAGACCTAATATCTAGTTAATCTCTCTATGAAAATTATTTATGCTGGTGAGAATCCTGGGAAAAGGTTTCAGTGAATCTCGTAAGGGTGGGGAGGCATCTCAAAACCCTCCAGCAATCGTCTACACCCAATTATCTAGCATGCCGCCTAATGTGTGTGCATTCTGATCAGCCCATACAAAAGGGAATTCCAGGACAACCCGTGTCTCTAGTAGTAGATGCTCCCATGACCCCTGCAATAGTTCTAGGTTCGTTCTCCCCAAATTCCTTAGATCCTAATCTACTAGAACAAGAGAAACCACATATTGGGAAACATGGACCTTTGGCACAAAAGTATGATGTTCATAAACAACTAGTCGCCATCCCAGTGAATCTCTCATTCCTATATGTGCTTCATCATTCAGAATAACTCAGGGAGATACTTTTTGAAGCCCTTCAAATCCCACATGTTTTTGAGAAAGAAGTCCGTGTAGTCGTGGTCTATTGATTGGAGATCATGGAAACAGAATATCACATCTCCCTATCATTCACCAATCATGGTTATGAAGAGGAACTCTATGAACACATCATACCCCTACATGTCTCAGGAAGAATCAATAATTTTAGCTTCCAATGGGATCAAAATGATAATGGTTAAGGGATCAATATTACTCTAATACAAACCTTAATAATTTTTGGATATGATGAAGGTAATTTTTCTCTTACTAAGATAACCATCCAAGGGTATAATAATGCAAGCAATGGACTCTTAGTAAAATCATTATTGAATCCTAGATTTGGGATATTACATCAGTCACTGAGTTTATGTTAATACTTCAAGAAAACACATATAATGACATGCTCTTAATTCCATGGCTCTATAGACACATGGTGATACCTTCAACATTATATCAGTTTCTAAGGTATACCATTAATAGAAAGGTTTTCATACTTCATGGTGATAGTGATCTCTTAGATAATTGTGGGGCCACAAATGATGATGAAAATTTCTATAAAATGGAGGAAAACAACCAGTTTTGTATGATGATATACATGTTTCTACTCCCAATGGATTGGGGACCACCCCCATGAATCCCATGATTATGATCAATGAAAACTATGTACTCCCCATAAATCTATTCATGGTCACAGATATAATCTGATTGGTATATTCCCTTCTTTTCTATAGTGAAAACATCTAAGAATATTTTCCCTATCATATCTATGAATTGAATCAGTCAAATAAGGATTAAAATGTAACTTTTCATGGGATCTCTAACCCTAATAATGACATTGGGGCCCCCATATTTCTATCTTCATTTCCAAATGTCTCCATAGATTCTGAGATGGAAAAAGATAAGGATGAACTCTGGAATGCTTGTATATCATTTGAAGATGATTTCTCCACCACCATCAATGAACCCAGAAAAATAAATCTAGGAATAGAGGATGACCTGTGGAATACACTTATTAGTGATGCCATTCCCCTCATATAGTGAGATATGTACATCTAATTTCAAAAGAAACACCAATATGTGTTCATGTGGAACTACACTAAAATTCCCATACTGAACATGGATATGTATAAACACCATCATGGGCTAATATATGAGAATTGATATTTCATTTAGGAAAACAAAAGTATTTATCCCTCTCATGCCACCAAAATATAGGTGGAGTTCAATAAGTATTTCAAAGTCAATTTTTTCTGAGAAGTGAAATACCCCAAGTCAGTTTCCAATAGCATCCCTATTAAGAAGAAGAATGGGGAAATTAGAGTATGTATTAATTTCATAGAACTTAATAAGAATTGAACAAAGGATGATTTCCAATTATCGATCACATAGTTCTTGATCAAATAAACTACTAGTTTCAAATCCCTTTTTGTCATGGTTGGGTACTCGGGGTATAATCAGTTAAAGATGTCCCGTGAATATGAATAATCCACTACCTTCATAGAACCTCAGGGGATTGTTTTCTATCTATTCATTACCTTTTTCTTGATGAATTCTATATCCACACATGAATGTACCATGAACCATATATTTAATACAATTTTAAGAAATATAGGTTAATTTTATGTTGAAAACATGGTGGTAAAATCCCAACAGAAATGTGATCACTTCACATACCATCAAAAAAATTTCAACAAGTTGCACCAACACAATATGAAGATGAGTACATTGATATTAACTTTCAAGGTATCATAGGTGAAACTTCGTGGGTTTTTTGTACAACATAGTGACATTGAGGTCGACTCAAAGAAGTCTACTATTATCTTATCAATGTCACCCACAATAAATCTCAAATAATTGAGGGGGATCCAAGGGAACCTTGAATTCATTTTTTAGTTCATTACCAACCTAGATGTAAAAGCTCTCCCCATCACTAGGCTAATAATGAATGGAATTGACGATCAATGGGATTATGATATCCAATAATCATTCAAATGTTTCATGAAATACATTATGCGCCCTCTAGTTTTGATGCATTCTGTGGTAGGGATGTCACTCATCTTATATGTGGCCACCATGAAACTCCCATTGGGCACCCTCCTCACACCCAATAATGACATGGGAAACAAAATAATCTCTATTACCTTATACAAACTCTGATATGTATTGAGACAAGATATTTTAATATGGATAATGACTTCCTTGCACTCATCTTCACAGTGAAAAATACATGGAATTACTTACAACAACATGAATTTTAACTGGTCTCTCTTATCGACCAACTCAAGTAAATCATTGTAATTAAAATTTTGACTTGGCTCTTGGTATAATGGGTGATAATTCTTTATAAATATGACATTCATTTTGTGTCACAGAAGTCAGTGAAAGGACAAGCCCTAGCTAATTTCCTCACAACAAATCTGGCCCTGGTGAATATACCGAAAGACCCAAAGCTCCTAGATAAAGATGTATTCTATTCCAATGACACTTCTTAGACATGGGAGATGTATTTTGAAAGTGCCTGATGAATTCATATCGGAACAA
Organism: Viscum album; assembly: GCA_963277665.1. Lineage (NCBI taxonomy): Eukaryota > Viridiplantae > Streptophyta > Magnoliopsida > Santalales > Viscaceae > Viscum > Viscum album. The sequence continues at coordinate 1,657,226,876 of OY728132.1, read as the reverse complement.
GGATGGAAAACCTAAGGCTTAATCAGGTTGGCCTAGGGATTCTATTTGCCTCTCTTAACAAAGATATTCTTTCATACTCATTCTCATTATCTGAAGGTTTCCCAAATAATGAGTAAGAATACCAAGCCATCATTTCTGTCTTGGAAATATCCCCACAACTACATATTGCCAACCTGAAAATCAAAGGGATTTCAGAGTTAGTGATAAAAAAGATCAATGGAGAATATTATATTGAAAAGAATGAACTATACTCTCTCATTTTATATGCCAGTGGACTAATGGAAGAGTTCCCTTTCAATCAAACATTTCATCATCTTACCTAATCACTAAATTCTCACATTGACGCATTGGCCATTGTGGACACCATCATGGATGACCCTGATCAGAATAAAACAATCTTTGGAATCACACATCAGTGTATGGCCTGAACAATCATCATCCGTGATATGGAAGAGATTAATCTGGTCAACACCACCCCAAAACAGGATGCACCAATAATCACTCATGGATGGATGGACTCCATAATTTTCTACCAGTAAAATGGGACTCTCCTAATGGATAGAGTCAAATGGGAACTAATTCAGTGCCATGAATCAAACATTACATTGTGGGATGACCCAAATGAGAAGAAACCCCTCTAAAAGAATGGATTTGATGGAATATTCATCATATTCATAGAATAAATATAGATTTATACTATCATGGAATAATTTCATGAAATATATTATATCTCCCATCAATCTAGGACTAGGCTCTCCCATCAGATTAGGAGGTTAGAATATTACTGGAAAACCATGATAGAGGATTGTGTGGAATTCACCATGAAATTTAATTCATGAATATTCAATGGAAAGTCAAACCATCAACCTCAAAAAGTTATTCATAAAGCTAAATATTCTTATCCATTTTCTATTTGAGGTATGGATGTCATGGGGCTATATTCTCTAACCATATCTAAGAAGTTCAAGTACAACCTTACTGCTACCAAATTCTTTCATAAATGGGCAGAGGCCATACCCCTCAAGAATGTTCTGAAGAAGAACATAATGAACATTGTAAAATCACATATCTTCACAAGGTTCAGGGACCCTCATTAAATATTAATGACCAATCTAAACAATTTCTATTCCATGCAGTTGGGGATGCTATACCAGATGTACAATATCGAGTACAATCACTCTTCTCTTTATCTTGTAGTAGTAAATGGATAGATACATGCCTCTAATAAATCTATATAAAATATAATCTAGAATATGGTTAATATGGATAATATTTTTAGTCCAAAAAAAACTCCTCCATCCATTATGGGCCTACCATACAACCAAAAGTACTATTACACATTCAAATCCATAATCACTGCTGTGCGAGACTAAGGTAGTGATACCCATTGATGTCCAACTTCTCCCACTCAAAGTATCCATCTGGGGGAAACAAATAGATAATGAGAAATCACAAAATATAATAGATGAATTAGATTAGCTTGATGACAATAGGTTACACACACTATACACCCTTGAGGGCCACTGGGATTGGATTTCACAAGCCTTCAATAAAAGGGTCCACCTCCACTCATTCCTCTATGGGGAACTAGTGGTGGTCCTCAAAACCCCAATGATACAAGGAATGACTACCCCAATTATAGAACCCAAATGGGAGGGAACTTACTTCATACAAAAATTCTACGGTAATGGGGCTTAATAATTGGACATAATTGATGGGGCCATGTCACACCACCCACCAATGCAATATTTCACAAGAAATACTTTTCATATATATCATATCAATGGTGTCAACATTTGTGTAAGTACCATCACCCATCATGACCACATGACATTATACATTACGAAATTCAACTTGACCACATGACGTTAAACTATACCAAATTTTTCCTAGCCACATGATGTCAAGCTTTATGAAATTTTTCCTTATCTCAAGATGATAAACTACATGGCCAATAGTTTTTCCACCTGGCGTTAAACTGATCAGTTCTTATAGAACTACATATGGCTTTATTATCATGCTTATAAGATATTTAGGGATACCTTCATCATATATCGTGGTCCAGCCACTACATTATTCAAAATTACCTTGTTTTACCCTAAATTGTCTCTTCATTTTAGGGAAACCCTTTTCATTCCTTTTTTATCACACCGATCATAGCTCATATGATCATAGGAATTGTGACAGGGGCTTACCCTCATAAAAAGGAATAAAAGTACATAATTGGTTCATTATGGTTGTGAATGTCTGTCCATAAAAGGCATACCATGAGTCCTCAACATATTACATTCATCTTAACGGTCAATTCCATTACCACATGATGTTAAAATGTGTGGTTCTTCAAGAACTACATGTGGTTTGACTCTCACTCTCCTGAGATACGTATTGATGCCAGAAATATCACATTTGTTCTTAACCATAATATTCCCAAAAATTCACATTAGTTCTCCTTCATCTTCACAAGATGATTTCAAACTATATGGAACCACAAGAACTATGTATAGCACAATTCATGTCATCAAAAAATACATAGTGATGCCAAGATCTCCAATCTTGGGCCCAACTGCCACGGTCAATGGAAATAATTCCCACCGATATGTATGGGTAAAACCATTATAGGGAATTCTTCATTAAATAACATCATGTTACATGATTCCTTCCCTCGCACGATATATTGTTATGATTGAATTTCTGACATCACACTCAGTCTCAACAAACAAATATAAAAGGGACCCCACTTTTCATATGGGTCAGACCTGTGTTGTATATTTCATTTATAACTACATGTGTGTTTATTCTTATCCTCATGAGATATATAGGGATGCCAAAATCTCCATCTTTGGGATCATCCATTACATTTCCACACATTCATGTTGGCTCCCATGTTTTTATCAGATGATGTCAGACAATATGAAAGTACATCCTTACCTTTATGGAATTAAACTACATGGAAGTATAACCTTAAAACATGACATTAAACTACATGGAATAACATCCCTACCACACAACATTAAAACTGTACAAAGGAAATTACGTCCCTACTACATGACATAAAACTAAGAAACACTATTACTTATTTTTTTCATTCCCAATCAAATGAGAACAAGAGACATAACATGGTCAACCAGGGTATGGGGTGCTTCCACCTTTTGTTAGTGATCCTCAATCCATATGTCTAAATTAATGCCTTCAGTGTCATAGATGTCCACAATCTTTCATGGACCATGGAAAGGATATCTAGATTCAAGGGCCCTTTTTTGACTATGCATGTATGCCTATGGATTCTACATATACACCAATGTATGTCAACACAATTATTTACTCTAAAAAATAGACATTCTAATCCTTGTGAGCCCTAAAATTACTTCTAAAAAAATCAACACCTTAGTGTATTTGAAATACTCCCAATATGACTATCCCATATCATCACTCATCACCTGATAACCTTGATATGTTATTTAGACCACTTTCACCTCTTTCTCGTGAGGATGTTAGAGTACTATTGAACCTAGTAATCCTAATTATAATCTTTTGTATCATTTACCATATTTCATCAATGTGCATCCTAACCATAAACTATTCGTACATTGGTAAAAACTATACATCATTGAAAATCTAGTCAATAATGGTCCAAACTGGAAAACCTTAAACTCATAACAAAAGAGATACAATACTGGTCAGGTCGAAAACCCACAATGGGAGACCTGAGAAAAAAATCGATTCTTCCCTCGCTAAACACCTCATTCTCAAAGTTTAGGGAAAAATTGGGGCATAAATGTATAAGTTATAAATATCATATGGTCTACCTTATATCCATAGTAATAGAAAATATATGCAGAATGGACACTTTGGTCTAGGAAAAAGTTATATTAATGATTTTTCACATCTTCTGGCCCGGAGAATATATTCATTAGTTGGTGGAATGAATTTTATGGTACTCAAACTCTCTATGGATTTTACAAATTACACATATCAAACTTCTTGATTTCGGTTGAATTGGATCATCATAACCTTCCACGGCCATGGGTATGGATATCCGGCTTTAGGGACCCTTTTCTTGACTATGAATAAATTCCCATGGATCTTGTATATTCCCCTATGGTCATCAACCAAATGAGTCACTATGAAAAAGGAAATTCCAATCCTCAAAAGCCTGGAAATCATTGCGACATCACTCAACACCTCAGCATGTTCAAACAACTCACTATATGACAATCCAATATCAATCTCCAGACTCAAGCACTGTGGTTTGTCATTTTCAACCCCTATATCAAACTATCCAAGTAGATTAAATATCATCAATGTTACCTTGTTGTCTTTCAATCCCTTTCCTAGGGATGGACTGCAACACAATTCACTAGCCATCTATATCCCACAACTCATGATTCAAAAATATAGAGTGTAGGGCATGAGCATTATGATTTAAGAGCTAATTTCCATAGGTTAAAAACCTTTCATGAATAGCCTTATTTCTATACACAAATTCATCATATAGATTCTTGAGCCTTTGAAAACCTTTCATTGACCTCAGTGAGAGGTGGGTATCATCTTTTACATGGCATGCTACCGATTCATAATGTCCTTAAACCTCTAAATAGAGGAATCTTCTCCTTTATAGAAGAGAGTTTTGTTGGTACCAAATTGTGTGCAAAGGGAAAATACGCAAAGAAGAAACCAATTCAAAAGGGGATACTTTAAGAAGCTCCTTTCCAGAACCCATAAATATTGTGGTGAAAGCGAAGCCCCTTAACACTATGTCCAGTGCAAAATTATGTCCCCCTATATGATCATCGCAGATGAAATAGGTGAATGAATCTATGGTTAATATGAAATTGACAAAAACAATCGCACTAAAGAGGGATCCAAATCACCTCTATGATCCCTAGGAAATTCATGGAAGCCTCCGTGAGTTCCATAGATGGAATTAAGGGGGCCTCTACTTTGAGGAGGGGATGGCGGTCTACTCTATAGTTATGAAAAACCTGACACAACTTTCGATCATGAAGTGACATGTGGCTCTGAAACGACATGTCAGAGCTTCACACCGCCTCTTGCATATAAATATCAGGCTTTCCTCAGACCCAAAGAACAAATACCCCATCCTTTCACCTTCTCAACTCTCAAATCATGAAGCAACTTTTTCTTTGAGAAGAATTTGGAAAAATTATATCTGCAAGGTATTTGATCATCAAGAAATACCTTTCCATTTTCTCAAATACAACTCCTCTTCAAGTAGGGATTCCCTTCAGGAAGCCAATGGACCATTGCAAATGAAGGATCACTCTTTGGGAACTCGGTTCTTTGAGAAACACTCATGCTTCATGAAGTACCTTCCATGAACATGTGAACCCCATTCTAAGGCAGTATCACTGTGCTTCACGCAGTACATTTCATCATAGTCCCACACTTTTCAAGGCACCCAAGCTTCGCAAATTCTTACTTCGCAAAAGAACTTTCACTTCGCAAAGAACCCTTTATATGAATGTTTACCCAATGCATAGGCTAGGCCACTAAACTTTGTAAAGCATACCCCTTCATAGAGTCTCTCCACTTTTTGGGGCTCCATAGCTTTGCAAGGTCCCTTCCTGTGAAGCATTTTTCTTCATGAATCCTTCTTTGGTACTTCTTTATAGGTTTGCACAAAGTAATTTCATGGTCCCTTGGGTAGTTATTCATATAGTGTTTCTTCAACTCATGATTCTTCACATAGGAACGCTAATGGCTATTTCTTCTTCGCATAGCCATGCTAACATGATCCCCTCAATGTATCACTCCATATCCCCATATCCACATGGAATTGCTAATGCCATACATTCCCCAAGTGTGGGGCAGTATCAGTTATATAATTCATAGGGGTGAGGAGTGAATCCTCATCATCTGAGCTACATGAAGTTAAAATGTCAGGAACAATCATCCTCAGCATATGAAATTAAATTTTAGCCTCTCCACATGTAATATACATGGGGTTCCCTACCTTAGACAATTCCCATGCCCACTAGTTCCCATAGGAGTGAGATATTCCTCAAATGGAATGATATCCTCCTTCCATGAAACAACATCTGTATGCGGGGTAGGGAAACCATCTTGGTGTATTCCCCTGGACTTTATTACAGGATGTAGCACCCTTGATCCTCCTCTCTTCTTCCGAGCATAATGATTAGATGATGGATGTGCATAGGGGATCTGATACCCCATCCCTCTCCCTTTGGGCTTTATTGCAATCAGGCCTCCATCCTAGTGTAAGTCTCATTCTCCGTATCCCTAGGATAATAAGAACATGTAAGCCCCACTCCATTCCTCGTGTATGCACCTCTCATGAAGTGTTCATCGGGTTTTTTTCTTGCTTCTCACACCAAGAAGAACTCACGCGGTCCTAGAGTAAGCATCGACCAAGAAATCCTTCCTAGGTTTCCTTAGCGTGTAAGCCCCAAGCCCACCCATATAAAATACATGGAATTTAATATTTTCCCTCTCTATGAAAGGTACATAGGAAGCCTCTCTGAATTTCTAGTCCATCACCAATCATTCCCGACCACTTCGCGTTGATTCACCCCTATGATACATGACGTTAAAATATATACGCATTTTCATCCCGCTTGATTATAAACTATATGTAGCCAAAATATGGGGGTTTTGATCCCAATATCCTTGATACTGTACATAGAAATCCTCCATGAGGTCCAATACCAATCTATGGTAAGTCATTGTATTCCCCCTTTGTTGGAATCGAGCTCTCTGGGCCAGCCCCCCAAACATTAGATAAATCTCAGGATGCTAACCATGCATAAGCCCCAACATCATATTCAGGTCACTGTCTGAAATTGTAGCCGATTGTCACCTATCAACCATTCATGGTTCCAATGCTCTATTATTGTGTATAGCATCAATCGGGTCTAATCCTTAGCGATGATAATTCTTATAGTTGATTGTTTTTAATTTATTGTATTTTGATTGGAGGGTTTGTTTGTAGAGCTTAAATGATGTGATCAATGGAAGGTGTTTGATTTAGAAACTTGATAATGATTGGGGTGAATTCATTATTAGGGATCCAAAATTTTTATATCATTGAGAGTTTCTTTATATTTAATTAAATTAACATCCACTTTACAAGATGATGTTGATTAGAATTCCTAAGTGTTAAGGCTTTAATCTATGTCTTACCTTAACATAAGGTTATAATATCAATATGTAAATGTTGATGGTAGTGTATTTATGTTTCCAATAATACATGGAAACCACACATTAAACAAATCATGTCATTAATCCATTTAATTTTAATTTTAACATACATAAAGTTAATTTTAATAATATTTATCGTGAAAAATCACTTAATCACTTAACATACCTAAACAATGACTCACCATAATGGTAGATTTACCAATCCATTAATATTTTTATTAATATAGTAATATGTGTATATGGTGATTAATTATAAATTGAATGAAAATATTGGGAGTAGAAAATAGTTGTGCGTCAAACACACACACATGAACGGTGATGATAATTAAAAATAGACTATAGATTGAAAGAGAAAGGAAAAGAATGGAAGGGATTTCAATTTGATTTTAAATATCTTAAGAGAATTAATATTTAAGAATAGAGGATGAATTATTAAAACAGAATTTGAAGAAGAAAATTTCATTAAAATTCAAACAAAATTCAATACAACTTACACAATGAATAATGAAATAAACACAAAGGTAAATGAAAACAAAGAAGGGACGAAGGGTCTCTCAAGTGAAAACATGAGTATAAAAGGTCCTCCAAAGCATTTTTAAAAGCATTGGTCATTCCAATATCTTATCTTCTCTTCTGAAATGGAAACCCCTTAATGGAGAAGAGATGGATGATTATATATCACAAGGAGGTGTACTGTTTTATTTCCAAAACTACCCCTTCACTTGGCTCAATGATTTGAACATCCAGACAGCTAAATCATGAAATATCATCTTCTTAAATGTTGTATAGATTAATTTCCTCTATATAATCTGATAATTTTCAGTCCATTGGACTTAAAAATCCAACATTAAGGCTGTTTGAATAAATTATTGTAATATTTCCATTTGAATCGATGCGTTTTCGATGGCTGAAATGTGAATGGTTTTTTGAATAGGAAGATGACCTCAAATAAAAAAAAAATTCTTTTAACATTTTGTCCACCCATATATTATCTTTCACACTGAAAAATCACATATTTATTTGATGTGTATATCAAGATAAAATTCATGAATATTTTCCTGATTATAATTCTCATCTAGAATGGTGGGATAGACTTTAAAGCATCAGTTGGCCAATTTGTTGTTGTAATCAGAACTTCAAATTTTTATCCATGATTATTTTGGATAATCACAAACATATTGTGGAGTTTCACAGAACATGAGCCTTATCCCTATTTTTAATGTATCTCTAAAATCATCCGTGAATCCTAGGTTCAAAACCAGGTAGAGACATAATTCTGGGTTACAGTAGTAGGTACTGTTTGGTACTATGGCAGCTAGAACTATTCACCTTGGGCCACTGGTTTGGGCCTGGAGTCTTTAAGACCTTCAGGCCACCCATTCCTTCGGTTTAGTAAGGCTTTCAGACCACCTTAATGTCCTTCAACCCACCTCATGGCCTTCGGTCCACATGATCAGTGCAGTTTCCCCAGACAGACTCTACAAAAAATGAGCATCCCCGAGGATGATTTAGAGTAGGTACACTCACCGGAGTAGAACTAAGGGATTTTTTATAATGAGAGGAAATGGCTATACCATCGGGAATATCCTATTCATTCATAGTAATCCTAGAAAAATGGACATGCAAAAGGTGGAGAGCTACTATCACAATGCAGATGCTGGGGAGGGGAAACTCATTGTAGTTATAGTCTAGTTTAATTCTATAAGACCTTTGGTTCATGTAAAGTCTCTCAACCATAAGGCTCATGTAATCACTAAGCTTACATCCCTTGGAATGGTTACCCCTCATCCCACTAGTAGAATACTAACCTATACCAACGGTTTGGAACCGTTGGTATAGGCCTCCAAACCGTTGGTATAGCCTATACCAACGGTTTGGAGAACCGTTGCGAAGTAAGCCGTTGGGATAGGTCTATACCAACGGTTTTCCCAAAACCGTTGGTATAGACCTATCCCAACGGTTTACAAAACCGTTGGTATAAGTAATATGAAAATCTATTCCAACGGATATAAAACCGTTGGTAAATGTATTTCAAAAAAAATACATGCGCTGGGATTTGATCCCACGACCCCTTGTTTATAATCGAACGACTTAACCACTAAGCTAACATCACTTTTGTAAACATAATTTCATAAATATATATATGTATTATCATAATTATTTAAAATTTAGATTTATATAATGTTCTCGGGTAGCAGACCTGGAAGAAATGAAAGAATCTATCCCAACGGTTTGGAGAACCGTTGGGATAGGTCTATCCCAACGGTTCTCAAATGTGTTGGGATAGGTGGAAATTTGCAGGGAGGGTGAATGTTGGTTTTGGGGTGAGTTTTCCCAACGGTTCTCTCAAACCGTTGGGAAAGGGGGGGTCTTTCCCAACGGTTTGGGAGAACCGTTGGGAAAGGGTCCTCAAAACCCACCTTTCCCAACGGTTCTCCCAAACCGTTGGGAAAGACAACGGTTTGGGAGAACCGTTGGGAAAGGTGGGTTTTGAGGACCCTTTCCCAACGGTTCTCCCAAACCGTTGGGAAAGACCCCCCCTTTCCCAACGGTTTGAGAGAACCGTTGGGAAAGGTGGGTTTTGAGGACCCTTTCCCAACGGTTCTCCCAAACCGTTGGGAAAGACCCCCCTTTCCCAACGGTTTGGGAGAACCGTTGGGAAAGGGTATATATAAGTGTTGGGAAAGATCCGATTTCCAGTAGTGTCCCTTGAATTTGGGGTTATCATAGAATCAATAAAAATGAAGGCCTTAAGGCCGTTTGGGTGGTGGAGTTTCATTAAATTTGGGCTTTGGGATTTAGACCAGCTAATCAATCATCATGGATGGTCCAGTTTCTCCATAGAATTTTTGGTTCCTTTTGTGTGGAACATGTAACCCTTGAAATGAATTATTTGGGAAAAGATCCCTTCTATTTAAATGTATGAATTTGAGTAAGTAACTCTATAAAGTAAGAATAATGAAATTTGGTTAAATAGGGTGAGAGTTATGATTAAAATAGTTAACTGAATCGATTTGATTAATTAAAATAATTATCAAAAATTAAATTTAATATTAAAACATGAGTATTTAACACTAATTATGATCTTTTCATTGAATATCATTAAATATATTAAATAAAAAGTTCTGGATAAATGAATAACATCAACTCTCCCACACCAAGGCTTGTGCGTGTCATCCTATGAAAAAAATATGAAAAAAATTTCAAAATCATTTTCACTCACAAACAATTAATAAAAACATTTCCACACTTAGGGGAGTTTTATACTATTTCACTCATCCATGACGAATTCTACATCAAATTTTTACAGATACAATGTTTTAAAAACAACTCTTTTTTCGTGCTAAAATTTAGAAATGGAAAATGTGGGCACGTGAAATTTACTCCTATCAAGATAATAAAAATATATTTATTGAGGTTCACTCCCTCACCCTGAAAAATGGAATATAATAGATTTTTAAATAGATCTCGTCTTCCATTCCCTATCCTAAAGTGCACAAGAATCAATATTTATTTTGAAGGGGTTTTACTGTGGCTATGGGATGGTAGGAATTCAGTATTTAAAATATTAGAAAAAGGGTTAAAACACTTACATGGGAAAGGAAATTCACAATATTTATGAAATAAAAAATGGAAAGAAATGGAAACATGTATTTATAGGGAAAAAATTATGTGAATAACGAAACAAAAGTGGATGAAAATTTTTTGGGAATGGAAATATGGGATATTTACAAAACACAAAACATCTCCCAATGACATAAATATTATTATTTTGTATTTTTAAAAATATGAACTTGAAAAATATCTCACACTCATCTCCCAACCCATGTTTAATTTCCTCATGACACTATATTTAATAGAAATAGCAATATTAAATGTTGAGAAAGAGTGATTTTTGACCCACCCAAGACACAACCCTTTTTTGTTCTCTTTTATTTTAATTTTTTTATCATATTATTTAAAACATGTTAATAACATTTAAAAATTACATAAATGAGAGTACATTCCCCAGGTTTCACTAAATGAAAACCTCTCCCCCAAACAAAAATCGATTCTTACCTTCAAACATACGATAACACGTTGAAAATTCAAAAATTGGGACCCCAAAATGAAATCCATTCCACCACAATTAAATTTCAATAAATAAAATAATGTAAATCCATGTAGATGTTGAATGGGATAATTTATTTGGCTTATAATGTTTCTATCAATGAAATGGGTTACATAGGCTCAGAGTGGCTTTAAAAATTTGGATTAATGTAATGTTAATGGTAGGCTATTTGGATATTGTCATTCTCATGGGGTTCAGAAAATGACTATATCACATTAATGCATGAAAAATTGGTAAATTTTACTCGAAGGTCTGAAAACTCAAGGATCACAATAGTGGGTGAAAAAAAAGACATTTTAAAAATATGTTCATAGGTGGCCTTGGAGTGAAAGATAATGTGTTTTTCATGGTTGGGGTAAAATCATTATTCAAATCATAAACTTGGAACTCAAAATTTGATGGTTTTGACATAAGATCCTTTATCCATATTCAGGATGATAAAAAACATTGAGATGAAAACATGTCTTTTAACTTCCAAAAATGGTTGGACAAATTTTCAAAACTATATGGTTAGTAAGTATGACTCTTTTGGGTTTTTTTATATATTTTATTTATTTTTTAGTTTTGATACTATTTTCAAAATACACAGCCACACTAAAGAAAAAGATAAATAGAATGGGTTTGATGAAGAAAGGGTTTGATAAAGAAAGTAGTAAAAAAATTGAAAGATATGTGAAGAAAAAGAAAGAAGGATATAGATGAGGAGATCGTGACTTAAAGGGAAAGAGGTGCCTCATGTTTGGATTTGGTGGGTCGTCGTCTCAATCCTATGGTGAGTTTACTATAGAAGTTGTGGATTCGGTGGAAATCGATGTTGTTCAAGGATTATGCATCCTCTCATGGTGATTCTTTAACCGATGTACATAAATTGTGAATGTCCTTTTTGAATAGGGGTCCTGGACTTGCACTACACCAAATGGGTAAACATGAGAAACAAGAAAAGGAACATCCCAATGAGAAATAAGCTTAACAAGGTGAAGCTAAAATTGATAATTGAAGATAATTACCTTTTCACGTTCATGAAATACATTTATTTGGATTTTTTTATCATGGATTTCCTTATATTTTTCTTTTTTGAGAATATAATTCTCAAAATAATCAAGTTGAAGCTCCTACAGTTCATCTGATTGAAACAATCATTCATCAATAGATTTTTAAAAATCAAAATTACATGTTTTCACAACCCAAAATTACTTATGATGGATTTCAATTGGAAAATGACATGCTTTACCAAAAACTATCCTAAAGGGATACATCCAAATGGGTGTTTTATAGGAAGTTTGATAAGCCCAAAGTGTTTCACCGAGACTTTTAGGACAGTCTTTTCTGGTGGGTTTTGCAATTCTCTCAATCACTCTTTTCACTTCTCTATTAGAATTTTCAGTCATGCCATTTGTTTGGGGGTGATATGCAGTTAATGTTTTATATAAAACCCCATTATTTTTCAAAATAGATTCCATGGTTTTATTACAGAAATGGTTTCCTAAGTCACCTATCAAGGAACATGGTGTGCCAAATTGGTGGAAGATGTGTGTTTTTGGCACTCACTAACTATATTTGAATCATCTGTTCTAGTGTATTTCTCCTCAACCCACCTAGAAACTTAATCAACCACAAGAAAAATGTATGAGGATCCATTTCAAGGGGGAAATGGTTCCGTGAAATCGATTACCCAAATATAGAAGATCTCACAAAAAATTATAGGATTTTGTGGCATTTCATTTTTCTTTGAAATTGTTCCAAAATTTTGGAAAGTGATATATGATTGATAGAACTCATGTGAGTCCTTGAAGAGTGATGGACAGAATAATTCAGAGTCTATGACCTTTTGGAATGCCTGTTGTAGTCCAAAGTGGCCACCTCTGGGAAGTGAGTGACAAAATTCTAATATGGAGGAATGTTCATCTTCATCAACACATATCTTAATTACCATGTCAGCCAATGTTTTCTATAGTTTATTATCTTCCCAAAAATAGAATTTTGAATCACCTTTCATCTTCATTTTTTGTTTTTTCGAAAAAATTTCAGGAAAAATACTAGCAACCAATTAGGTTAAAATTGGGTAATACCATGGTAACTTTGGAGTGATAGATGAGAGGTGCTCAGTTGGAAATTTAGGATCAGTTTTTTTCAAAATGAGAAGATTTAGAAATTTTACTTAGGTGATTATCCATAGGGTTTTCTTTTCATGGTCTATCAATGATTTCAAGGTCAATATATTCAAGAATTAGGATACAACTTATTATCCTCAGTTTTCAATCAATTTTCTTGAGTAAGAACTTTATAGTTTAATTGTCTATAAAGATGACGATTTTGGGACCTAAAAGATAGGGCCATAATTTTTCTAAGGCAAAAACCACTGCTAATATTTTCATTTTCAGTGATAGAGTAGTGGGATTGAGTTTCATCCAATGTTTTTGAGGCATAACAGATGACTTGAGGAATATTTTCTCTTCTTTGACAAAGATAATCCCCAAAGGCTCTATCATAAGCATCACACATCAACTCAATGGTTAAGGAATAATCTTGGGGTTGGATTATATTGGAGATGTAAGAGCAGTTCTGAGTTCAGTGAAGGATCTCTTTCAAACATAATTAAAATGGTATGTGACATAATTTGGAGCAACATAGTGAGTGGGATAGAAATACTACTGATGTTTTGGATGAATCACTAATAGAAACAGGCATGATTGGGGAATGAACAGATGTCTTAAATAGAAGTGGGTTTAAGATGTTATTGTATCACTTCAATTTTGATAGGATCATCTTCAATACTATCTTTTGAAACTATGTTCCCTAGAACAATCCAATGTGGAATTATAAAGTGAAATGTATCAAAATTTAACACAATGTTACCTTTGAGAAGATATTTATGGACTAGAGAGAGTTAATTCAATCAAAATTCAAATGAATCACCATAAATGGTATATCATCCAATAAGACTTTCATGCAGTGTTCAATGAATTCAGAATAGATACTCCTCATACACCTATGGAATGTTGCAGAAGCAATGAAAAGGCCAAAATAAATTTTTCTATATGCATATGTTCCGAAGGGAAAAGTGAAAGTAGTCTTTTAATGGTCTTGAGGTGCGATTGGGATTTGTATGTAGCCATGGTATTCATAAAGAAAGCAATAGTGTGACTTTATAGCTAATTGTTCTAGCATCTAATCAAGGAATAGAAGTGTGTAGTGATCTTTTCTTGTTTCAAAATTCAATTTTACTATATTATATGCAAACATTCCATTTTTTCTTCACTCAAGTTGTGACTACCTCCCAATGTTCATTTGTTACAATAGTTACTCCACCCTTCTTAGGTACAACATGAATTGGACCAACACCTTCACTCTTATAAATTGTATAGATAATACCAGCTTTAAGAATCTTGATGATCTCTTCCTTAATAACCTCAAGTACGAGTGGATTGAGTCTTCTTTGTGGTTGTCTAATTTATCTGGATGATTCTACAAGATGGATGGGATTCATGAAAAGAGTAGAGTTGATTCATAATATGTCATCTAGGGTCAAACCTATGGCCATTTTTTTTCCTCTAACACATGAATAAGTTTCGACTCCTTTGTTTTGGTATGTGAAGTGGATATAATTATAGGATAAGATTGATCATGGAAGATGAATGCATATTTCAGGTCTTTAGGAAGAGGTTTCAAATCATTATCATCATTCATTCCTGGGTTAGACAACTCTAGAATGGAGTAAGGGACTTTAGATGGTTCTGATTCATTTTCCTTAATATTTTCCAAGGTGGAGAAGTAGAGATCATTGTTGATGTGGGATTCAATAGAGTTTTCACGTTCTTCATGATTGATGGAGTCTATGAATGAAAGGTCCAAGTCAACTTCACGATTTATGACCTGGTTATTCATGGTGCAGATTTCACAAGATCATCTCTCGTTAGAACATGATGAACATGATGAAATGGTATTCAATTGACTCTTTGATGTTTTATCATAAGAATTAATTGAGAATGCAAAGTGATCCTTAGATGGGTATCGCATGGATTGTAAAATGATGATATTGACCAGTTTTTCACCAAATTCCATGGATAAGATGCTTTAATGGACATCAATTTTGGTTCTCTATGTCATTAGGGATGGTCTTCCTATAATTAAGTGAGATCGATAAGAGTTCATCTCACCTTCGATTTCAAGGACATAGAAATCATCATGGAAGATAAGATCATTCACACGAACAAAGACATCGTTCACTATACCCTCAGGACTAGCAATGCTTCAATTGTCCAATTAAATGCAAACACCTATTGGATGCAATGGACCAAGACCAAGGAAGGAGAATATGGATATGGGAATGACATTAATTAAGGATCCTAGATCTATGAGTGCATCATGGATTTTGGAAATTCTAATTTGGCAGAGAACAGTTAAGGTCTATGGATCAATGCACTTTATGGGAATAAACTACGGAGTGGAAACATTTTCAAATGTCCTAAGTTTCCTCTTATGGGTGCATAATTCCTTAAGTATCTTGGAGTACATAGGGATTTGTTTATGGCATCTAGGAAGGGAATTTTGACATCAACACATTTAAACATGTCAAGAATTTAAGGATTAGGTTCAAAGTACTCTTTTGGCTTAGAAATGGCTCATGGAAAAAGAATGGGGTTCCTAAATGGAATTGAATGTGGTGAGGTAATGGATTAAGATTATTTTTCAAGTTTCTTTTTATTTTAATTTTCTAGGTCAACAATTAATTGGTGTTGGAAGAATCATTATGAGGAATAACAATTTTCTTTCCCAATCTAAGTAAAATTGCACTTACATCACACTTAAAGTTGGGTAATGATTGAGCTAGGAATTGGGATGAATTTTATTGTTGTTGCTGGATCAGGTGGGGTGAAAGTTGAATAATTTGGTATTTAATGTTTTTAATGATGGAATGGTTGTAGGAATGATCTTACACTACACTTTACCTTGGTTTCTTGGAAGAAGAGGCTTGTCCTTGATTGGGATTACCTTGATTTGGGTTCTTGTAAAAGAAATTTTATTGGTTTGGTAATTGGAAAGCCCCACTAAGATAGTGGAATATAGGTGGACTAAGAAGAGGATTGATCCATTGAGGATGTGAAAAAAAAGGTTAAGGTTGTTGGAAGTTACTAACTCTTTGACCGTATTGGTATTGGTTTGGGTTTTGAGGATGTAATTGTGAGGGATGAGAAATGGTATAACCATACCTCCATCCTTGGTTAAAGGTAGAAGAGAAGGGCTCAGAGTGGGGTTAGTTAATGATTCTAATGAACTGACCTGATTGATGATGGTTGGTGTTCCTCTGAGCATATACTGCATCGAGCTCCATTGGTCTGGATGAATCAGAGGGATTCTCTTGAAGTTATAGACATCTATTAGTTGGATGATATGGGGGCTACATATTCCACAGTACATGATAGGTCTATAGAATAGATATTGTGGGGATGATGATTTTGGGGCTTCGGATGCAACAACAAGTTTCCGCACAAGACCTGTATGTTCACTCATACATACTAACATTTTTTTGGATATATAGAATCACTATATTGGGATTTTTTGACTTGAGCATGTGCTTGAGTATGGAATTTTTATGTTTTTGAAACCATGTTTCTAATGAGATCCCTTGCAGTTGTAGGAGTTTTCTCAACAAGATCAGCGCCACATTCTACATCAATGATAGTTCTCTACATAGAAAATAACCCCTCATAGAAGTATTGGAACTAGAGTTGGTCTGGTTTTTGTGGTGTGGGTAGGTAGAAACATTATTTTTGAACCTCTCCAAGTATTCATGGATTGATTCATATGGGAATTGATGAATACCACAAATTTATTTTCAGATAAATGAAATATGAGAAGCAGGACATAATGTTTCTATGAAAAGTCACTTCATGTCATTCAAGGTCATTATGGAACCAGGTGAGAGGTAGTAGAGGCATGTCTTGGTGGAGTTATCTAAGGAAAAAAGGAATTCTCTAAGTTATATTTTTTCCTCAGAAACCCTTTGAGGCTTTATAGTAGAGCACACCACATGGAACTCTTTATGGTAGACATGTGGATCCACACTAGCTAGCCTATGGAAATGAGGTAGAAGATGAATCAAACCTGATTTGAGTTAGAAGTCATCCTATATTCTTGTATATTGAATACCAAGGGGATGGTAATTCATATCAGGGGGACAAATTTCGTTTTGTGTTTGTTCTATATGATTCTCCATATCTAATTCAATTGGTTGGACAATGTTTTAATTATCACAAATGTTCCTCCAAATTTAGTGAAGTGTTAACTCAATTTCAAGGTCAAAAAAATATAAGGGATCGTTTGGGAGGATACGAGGCATTCATAGATTTTTGTAAAGGATGAGAAAGGTGGTTTTTTATTTGTGGGATTTTTTATGATTTTCATGAGAAGGCGGGTTTATATTTGGGGTTTTTTATTTTGTTTTTTTTATTTTTTTACAATAACCAAAAACTAATGACTACTTAATGCACCATCCCTGATAGCTATTCCATTTTAAAGTGTAGATGATTTTCATCTATCCACCGTTTAAGGTTATGGTGCTCTTTTAATGTGTACAATATCACTCGGGTCGAATCCTTGGCAATGATACTTTTTATAGACTATTTTTTTTAATTGAGTATATTTTGATCGGGGGTTTTTTGTAGAGCTTAAATGAAGTGATCAACAGTTTGGGTTTGATTTAAGAAATTTATAAGGATTAAGGTGAGTTATTTTTTTTTGAGAAGGTGGTGCCTCAGTCATAGACCAAGGCACGATTTAATGAATATATAAAAAAGGAGTTACATGAGTCTGAATGATGGGAGATTCTTACAATCTTTATCATACAAGTGGTGAAATTCAGGAAGCAAGGAATAAAACCATGTTAATTCTTGATTGAGTTCTTTGTTGGAAAGGGCATCGGCAACCATGTTCGCCTCCTGATACACATGTGTGACGATGATGTTGATATCCTGAAGCAAATCAAGATATATCATCCAACGGCTGGTAAGAGGTCATGCGAAATGGATCACACCATTCCAGATAGCCTGGACAATTGTTGTCGAGTCACTCTCAATACAAATCTCCCTCCATCCTTTTTGATGGGAAAAATTGACATCATGTATCATAGCCATAATTTCTTCTTCCAATGAGGAGGTCATACCATAGGTACCATAGAATCACCCATGGCACTATCAAAGTAATTATCTAAAGATATCCCCACAACCCGCATGACCTGGATTTCTTTTCGAGGCCCCGTCAATGTTGACTTTGATCCATCCAGGGAGCGAGGCTTACCAGAAAACGTCAAGGGTTCGTTTGGGTTTCCTATATATTCAATTAAGGTGAGTTAATTATTAGGCAGTTAATCTATTAATATCCTTGATATTTTCTTTATATTGCATTAAATTAACACCCACTTCCCAAGATTACGTTGATTGGAATTTCTATGAGTTAAGGATTTAATCCAAGCCTTAACTTAACATAGGGTTATAATATCAATCATTAGATATTGATGTTATTTTATTTATGGTTTCAATAATCCATGGAAAAAACATGTTAAATCAAGTCATTAATCCATGAAATTTTATGTTTAACATACACAATGTTAATTTAAAGAATATTCATCGATTAAAAGATCCCAATAACTTAACAACACCAAATAATGACTCACCCCATTGGTATATTTACTCATCTATTAAGATGGTTATTAATCTTATAATATGTGTTTAGGGTGATTAATTAAAAATGGAATGAAAATAATGAGAGAAGAATAGAGTTGAGCATCATACACTCACACACAAACGGTGATGAGAATTAAAAACAGACATTAGATTGAATGAGAAAGAAAAATAAGGGAATGGATTTCAACTTGATTTCAAATATTTTAAGGGAATTATTATTTATTAACAAAGGTTTGATGATTAAAATAGAATATTAATAAGAAACATGCATTTAAATTCAAACGAAATTGAAAAAATCTTACACAATTACAAATGTAAGGAACACAATATAATGTGAAAACAAAGAGAGTAGAAAAGGTATGTCAAGTGAAAACAGGAGTATATAAGGTCCTCCCAAGAATTTGGAAAAGAATATTTCATTCCATTTTATTCTCCACTCTTCTGAAATGCGAACCCCTTGAATGGAGAAGAGGGGGATGGATATATATCCCAATGGGGTGGAATGTTTGCATTTCAAAATTACCCTTCCGCTTGGCTTGATGATTTAGACATCCATATAGCTGAATCATGAAATATTGCCTACTTAAATGTTTTATATATGAATTTATTATATATAGTATGATAATTTGGTGTCCATTGGTCTTATGTATCCAAAGTTATTGAAATTTGAATAAACAATTTGAATTTGTTCATTTCAATCAACCCATTTTCAAAGGCGTAAATTTTAATGGTTTTTTGAACAAGAATATGACCTCAAATAAACAAATACTCTATAAAATTGGAAAACCATATCATATATTTCAAAATGAAAAATCCCATATTTAATTGATTAGTAGATAAAGATAAAATTCATGAATGGTGTCCAGATTTTAATTCTAATTCAGAATAGTGGGCTGGACTTCAATGTATCAGTTGTGCCCCATGTTTTTGTAGTTGGTCCTTAAAATTTTTATCCATGAATATTTTTGATAATCATGAACATATGGTGCAGTTTCAAAAAAAAATTTCTTCTAGATTTAGACCAATACCCCAATCATCATTGATGGTCTAGTTTATTCACATATTCTTTAGGTCTTTGGTGTGGACCATATGACCCTCTAAATGGACGACTTGGCAGAAGGTACCTTTTAATGAAATGTTTTAATTTGAGTAAAGAACCCTAAAAATAATTAATCATTTAATTTGGATAATTAGGATGAGAGTTATAATTAAAACAGTAAACTAACTCAGTTTGATTAATTTAAATAATGCTAAAAAACTACATTTAATATCAAAACATTATTATTTCACACCAATTGTGCACTTTTCTTGGAAATCAGTAAAGAGAGTGTTGAATATCCTTTCCGTCACAGAGTCCAATGAATGGAAATGGGGAATACCTTATGCACAATGAGGGTCACCCTTTGAATAACATAAAAAATTGACAAAGGCATGGACCAGGAACCCATTTGGAGGGTGTCGCGCAAGTTTCTTGCATGCCGTGCAAGTCACTTGCACGCCACCTATGGGTCGCACAAGTCACCTACATGCCCTTTTATTTTTTCGGACTAGGTTCCCAATGGCCTATAAATAGCCCCTATAGGTCCCCCATTTCGAGGACGAATTTTCCAAAACTCAGATTCAATCTCTGGTCACCCAAGCCTTTGTCTGACGTCTTCTGAACACTACTAAGGTAATTCTTTACCTAGAAGGGAATCTCTAAAGAAGAAGAATAAGGCCTAACTATTAGAACTCATCAATACTTGTGCACCTAAGTGTCCGACCCTTAAGGGAAATGAAGACACTTGCTCTTCGCCTTGCCCTCTCAAGGGAAATTGTGCGCCACCATTCTGAAAGCCTCTAGGGATGATACTAAGGGATGAAGTTCAAAGTCACACAAGTATTAACCTATAGATTCTTTGTCTCCCAAGGTGACTCATGTCTTGAAAGTCAACTTGTGTGACCAGGATTTTCATGCCAGAATGATACTTGTGAACCTCCTTCCTAGTCACCTCCTTTCCTAAAATCCACATCTCCTTTTCATGATAGAGCCTTCAAACCCCTCTTCATTTCCATTTATGGCATGGTTCCTTTGTTGGGTTCTTTATCTGAACGAAATTCTGTGAGAACCTCTCACAAAACCTCATGACTTACAAGATTTATGTCTCCAAGGTTAGGGGTTTCTTATATAACCTCATCCTTTTAGATGAGAATATCTTTTGATTGGGGCCTCCTTCTCAGGAGTAAGCCCCAAGTTAAAAGTCCCCTTAACCTGGGCCTCCTTCTTTGGAGTAAGCCACAGTCATTGTTTCCTTTAACATTGGGAATCCTCCTTAGGATTAAGCCCCAATATTAAATTATTTGGATTTGGGATTCCTTCTTAGGAATAAAACACAATCATAAGTCCCTTTCGATTTGGTATTCCTTTTCAGGAGTAATCCCAGGGTTAAAATTCCAAATCTCCAAAAAGTACAAATACAATTATGGACCCTGCTCTTGGGATTCTTTCCTATGTCCTGGTCTTAATTTACTTGGTTCATCGTACAGACATAAGCCCCACATCATTTCTGATAACTACATCTTTCGTGGCACCATCATCGTGTTTATTGATACATCTTGTTTCTCACACCGTGCATGACTCACGTGAGCTTAGAGTGTGAAAATAATGACGACATCACTTTTTTGGGCCCTTGGCTACGCATAAACCCTACATTTCTTTGGCCAATCTACGTGGACATTGATCTATGCCTTAAAAGTAGAGTATGTAGGAAGCCTTTATAAAGTTCAATCCCATCTTTAATTAATTCTTTTCCTTCCCATATGACATTAAACTATATCATTCTTATCGAACTATGTGGGTTCTGATTCCTTTTTAACAAGGATTTTTAGGTAGCCCATCTGTGGGTATGACCCAACTCTAAAACAATCCATGACTTTCTAAATGATAATAAACATCAAGTTCCCCACTGTGTGGCTTTAAAACTAGTATCGTCATCATAATGACCAAGAGATTTCTATATAATATATTGAAGGATACCATTGAATAAGAATCTCCAATACATACGGATGATTCTCTATAAATGAAGAACCTCAAATACATATAAAAGATTCTATAAGTCCCATACATATCAATTATTGATTGAAAAGTCTAAAACTCATTTTCATGCTTGGTGAATTAATAAGGATTTGGGAATATAACTTAAATCTATAAGAGTGTCCCAGAGTAAAAAATAATTCCCCACAAAAAGGTGTGATGAGCCTGACCTCCCATTCTCTCGACCAATGCAAATTATTAAGCCTCATTG
Source organism: Viscum album (assembly GCA_963277665.1). Classification (NCBI taxonomy): domain Eukaryota; kingdom Viridiplantae; phylum Streptophyta; class Magnoliopsida; order Santalales; family Viscaceae; genus Viscum; species Viscum album. The sequence continues at coordinate 1,657,204,620 of OY728132.1, read as the reverse complement.
GTCTACAACTAATGAGAACCTACCTTTGGAAAGTAGGTCCAAATGGATATAGAATCATTAGGTGTTTATGGTTCTACGAATAAACATGTTAGAAACCGATTGGAATGTTTGAACCTTAAACAAACAAGGTCTTCCTAATTTGAAGAAGAACAAAAAATGGTGAACCTGACGTGAATCCTTAACTAAGTTAAATGTTGTTTTACTTATTTGTTAGGCCCCTATTAAACTCAATTTGAGGGCCAATAAATAAATCAAACACATTTGTGTTCATCCAAAAGATGTAGTCTAGCCAAACCTATCGTGATTTTGTCTGCTATATCAAACATGCACTCTTTTCCAAGATCTCTCTACAACACAGAATGGATTCTTTAAAATTAAAACCTTTCAATGCCTCAGCCGCTACTACTGCTGGATTGTAATGACCCGAAATTTTGAATAAATATTGTTACCAAATTTTGTGTGATATTTTATACTCAAAAAAACTGTTTTATTTTATAGCATGAGTATAATTAAAATGAGACTGTTAGGTTTCGACTATTATATAATCGTTGGTCGATATGACCACTGGAAACTAAACCTTTCGATTATTGTCTCTTAATACAAGTGACCTTGGTTAATTAATATAGAAAGAAGATTTGATGGCCTCACCCAGTAGTCTCAGACCAATCGAAGCCCATATAATAGAACTTGGGAAGGAGGTAGCACCACTGGGCTTTGCTCTGGACCAAAACCAAGCTGAACTTCATCATGTGAAGTTAGAACGGAATCGCCTTCGCGGGAAGTTCAAACAGATAGAAATTACTACTCATGTGATGTTGGCCTAGCCTCCCTCGAATTCTCTCACCTTAGAACACCTTACACTTAGGTGCTATGCTGGTGTGATAAGGGGCTATGTATGGAGACCATAACTACCTTGTGTAATCCTTTGTTTTAAATAAAAATTTTGATTTCTTCTTATGATGAAGTTTATGAATTTTCAAATGTCCGGATAAATATAGCATGCATATTTTTGGTGAATTTTAGAGAAATGATATTTTAAAAAATGTTTATGTAAACCTTAAATAATAAAAAATGTGTAATTATTTTCAAAAAATGGTCTTCTACAATTATGTTCAGTACAAAATCTAGAATCTATTAAGATCAACTTATTTTTTTATGAATAGTAAATTATGAATAGTGATATTATGCTTAGGAATAGTAATGTGACCCAATGGATTAGTAATATCACTTAAAGAAAGTATTAATTTAATCTAGGCACCTTGATTAAGTAATGAGATTCAATAAAATAGGTAAATAACGGTTTCAAAAATTATTAGTCAAGTATTAGTTTTTTCAAGTGAATAGTTTTTTTTAATTAAAAATTAAATTAAAAATATTTTGAAAAATATTTTTATAAAATGGATTTCATTTTTGAACTCAGCGCATCAATATTATGTTAAGGTAATTTTTGGGGATTTTTCTGAAAAAATGAATTTTATGTGAATAGTGTATTTATTTAAAAATTAAACTAAAAAAATTTAGAAAATTATTTTTATAATATCGAGTTCATTTTTGAAATCATAACATTTACATTTTGTTAAGGTGAAATTTTGGGATTTTTCTGAGAAAGTTGAATTTTTAGTGAATAGTAAAAACACAGTTTTAGGGTTTTGGTATGTTTAATGACATCATAACTGTGTCATGATGACGTCATGAGATATTTTAAGGGATGTCCGACCAAAGGTGATTAATTATTGTATGGGGGGCCCATGTGGCCTAAATCCATGGGAAATGCCATGGGAGAGCCCATGGTTTTGAGAAAACCACTTGTGAGGTGTCCCTTGGCCATTAATGTCTTGTCTCGTCACTTTCCCTATAAATAACCACCCTTTCCTCCTTTATTTTTAACTCCCAACTCTTCCCCAACTATGCTCTGGTCTCATTACCCCCCAAGGTGTCCTCTCAAGGTTCCCCCATGCCCTCAAGGTCCCAACCATTGATTTTTAAGAGATACGTTTTAAGGTAAGTGATCACACCTCTCTCTTTCTTTCAAGTAATCTCTTTTATGTAATTTCTTTTATTCTCCGTGATATTATATTGTAGGATTTTATTTAATATTCCTCTTAATGCCCTTTTCTTGTTCATATTATGAGATACCCCCTCTTTCTCTCATCAATTCGTTTTAAGAATGTTTATGTGGCGCCATTAGGCTGCCGAATTTTTAAGGGATTCTTTCACCTTTCTCATTTTTTCAAAGTTCTACTTTCATGTCAAGTCTTTCATGTTCTTTTTTATTATGTTGGGGTATGATATCTATATCTAACATACTGATATTTTATATTAATATGATGAGAGACCCTATTTTATCTCTTCAATTCAGTATTTTTATGTTTTAAGTGGTGTCGTTAGGCTGCTGAATTTTTAAGGGATTCTTTCACCCTTCTCGTTTTCATGTTCTATTTTCATTTCAACTATTTCAAGTTTCTTTTTATTTTGTTGGGGTATGATCTCTATATCTATCATATGGATCATTTATGTTTATATGATGAGAGACCCTATTTTATCTCTTCAATTCATTTTTTTCTGAATATTTAAGTCACGCTGTTAGGCTGCCGAATTTTCATAAGAGAAATCTTATTTTTGTCTTCCTTTCAAGTTCTACGTTTCATATGGTATATAATTCAAATTTCATTACCATGTTATTAAATACATTATATTCTATTTACCTAATGTTTTTTATATCAATTACGAGTGGGTGACCCATGTCCCCTCTCTTTTCAATGTTTTCTAAAACCCTGTATCATAGTCGTTATGCTGCCGAATTTTCGTCTCAAAACATCTTTCTATTTTTCTCAAATTATTTTATTTTATTAAGTGAATACTAAAATCTCATTATTCTAAAGGGGTATTCACATATATACCAATATTTTCTATTTTAAATTCGAGGATTTACATATATGAGACCCTCTTTTCTTTTCCGTGGGATTAATGTGATATAAAGATCATGTCTGTAAAGCAGTCTTTATAATGTTATCATTATGAAATAAAACCCATTTATTTTATGATATATAGGTATTTATTAAATTCTTGATTATGATATTTGTGGCTCACATGATAAGAAAGGAAAATTTAAGGGTGCTCCCTGATAGCGCTCCAATGCATTGGGTAATGACTTAATCTTTATAGATGACCATTTTGACTGATACGTTGGTGAAAAACGTTGGTAATTTTTAATGATGCCTTGGGAATGGACCTTGGTGAAATGGAAATGATTTTATATGTTAAATTTTGTAGGCATATCTTCATGTTATGAAACAAATTATTTTTATTATGATATTCCTCATGATCTCTTTCTCATGCTTTAATGTTATTTTTCATGACTTTTGATGTATCTCAAGTTCTCATGTAAAATGTTTCCATTGTTTCCCTTACTGGGAATTTTTCTCAACCTTTCCTTTAATGTATGCTCCCAGGTTATGAGATGTTGTGATGAAAATAGGATGAAAAAATGAGGAATCCTTTCAAGTGTTTAAGATGAATGTTTTTATTCTCATGTAATAAGTTCCTGGTTTCCAAGACACTAAACCTTAATGATCCTTGGGGTTGTAAAATGTAATGAAAAGTTTTGTTATAAAAAGGTGGGATGATATATGGATCCTCATCCGCTCTGAGGATGATATCACCTACTCAGTGTCTTAAATGCTGGGTCTCTAATGCTTTGGTGATATAATATAGTCAACACGGTGCCATCCTGACTTTGGAGGCTGCTCGACAAGACCTCCAAGTTAACAACTCAGCCTGGTTGTCCAGATAGTGACGACCTGTGGTTAGGAAGCAGGTGGTGGCAACCACCGTCTCTAACCATTTTGGGTCATTATCTTCAAAATGGGACAGCTAGTCCCTCCCATATTAAAGGGAGGTGAATGAAGATTTCACTCAAGGCCTCAGTTCAAGAAGACAGGAGCCCTTCCTGAGGACTCCCCCAACAATTGCCGCCAGACTCATGTGGTAGTGCACCCTCAGCATGATGAGGGTATTGCCTCTAGGTGTTCGGATCAGGTTCCCCATACCCGATCACGCAAGACGATCCGGCAGAGGCGAAATTCGGTAAATAGGTAGCGGGTTATTACCTCAACCCCCTTCGGAGAAGTCCATCAATCTAACTTGATGGAAAACAACGGGCGAGCATATACACCCATCCGTCCTGGTTTCACGGCAGAGAAGACTCGTCAGGAAGTAACACATCATTCCCATCAGGAAATTCCGTCAGAGTACTATAGGCAGGTACATACACCTATTTATAATTCATTAGTCAGTTAGCAGGCTCGTTTGACTATAACCAAATAAGTTCTCCAATAAAATGAGGTGACCACTTGTAAACGGGCACATACACCAGCTTACACTCATTAATTCTGTTAGCAGTATCGTCTTCTAAAATTAAAGAAAGTTCATCAATCATATTCATTGGAGAATAATCAGCAGAAACATACACCTGCTATTCATAAATATAACCAACAATCTCGTTTGGTAGCACCCGGAGATGTCAATTGGAATGCTGCAATGACAAACAGGAGGCAGACACAACTTTCTGCCCCTACAAATGAGTACTGTCAGAATTCACTGATAGGAAATGGATGACAAGAGTAGGAACACACACCTACTCCAAACACAGAATGGATTTATATTCCTATTCCGGAAGCTGAATTCACCACGCACATTATGACAATGGTGAAAGAGCACAAGAAAATCTCTGCCCATATTATAGATAACTGTCAGAATATTCTAACAACTTCAGAAGCATCACAGGGAAAGAATCACAAATATATCCCTATCAGTGGAGAGACTCATCAAATGTCACTCCGAAGCAGATACACACCTCTATCCCAGTCCAGGAGGGTTGTGTGGCATACCCCCCATGTCATACAGACATTCAAGTCGGGCACATACACCCGATTTAAATGCAGATAATCAGCCTAACCAAACTATTACTCCTAAGTAGGAAAATAATCCTTCCCATAATAACCACTTTTGTCAACAAGTGTTTTCCAATGTGAGTAAGAAGGCATCCAAGAAAAATACCCATACAACATAGTTGAAAGATCATGATCCAATCTGTAATAAAGCCTTGCTCAATGTTGGAGATTTTGAAGCCCTCGGACAATTGTCTATTACAACCCAAGATTCTACTCTCTCATTTCCAGATTCTGGAAGTAAAAAAATTTATACCTAAGGTTTTCATCAGACACTTCCTCATAAATGATTTCTTCATGACAATTCGGTCAATATTGAAGTATCATCCTCAGATAAGGGCCATGATAACCCTCTTCATGGCCATAAGGCCAAGGAGTAAGAGGTTTCATCTTTTTTTGCAACCCACCATTATGGTCCTCCCTATGATGACGAATTTAGCTGTGAAAGTCCTCTCCGCAGTAGTACTTTACATTGAAGAGAAAATTATTCAATGGATAATGCAGTAATGAGAAATCCCACTTATCTTGAGACACTTGAAAATGTGAAGCCAGTATTGTCTGATGCCTTACAGCTAGAAGGTGAAATACTTTCTCAATCAGAAGATATCCCGGGGTGTAGGTCATTCTCCAAACCACCCCTGGGTCTTTCAGCTTCTAATTTGACAAATTAATTATCTACTAATATTGTTGAATCTGATAAAGTAACAAATAAGCACCATATTTGGTCTAATCAGGTAGAAGAATCATTATCAAATGACAAAGAGGAAGTGTGGAATATGAGAAAACAACTCGTGAAAGGTGAAATACCAGTCATGTTTTGTCCTTTGGCTAACTATCAATATGATATTCCAGAAACGTTGATAGAATATTGTATTCACGATTTTCATCTCAATATATGGAAAATTCTTTGTCACTTAAAAGATAAAATATTATCTTATGATGAATATCAAAATCTTGTCAATATAATAGAAAGGTTGGAACACCAAATTGACTTCGCATCTCTATCAGTTTACCGACATCAAAAGGACGAAAAGCAGGAGAGATCCCATCATCATTCATGCCTTGGCGCATTAAAAAGGTTGTACTAGTTAATTACCAAAGCCCCATACTGTATCCATATTAGGGGATGGGGTGTTCATGGATAAATGCATTTCACTGTGCTCTCCAGTCAGAAAAGCCCACCAAAAGTGGTCTCATGCAATGTTATTGCCCATGGCTGGACACATCTAACTAGTTTTGTGCGTAATCAAAGTCATTCCCATGAGCAGGCCTCAATTAGTTTTTCCCAAAGGTATACATATAATGAACAAGTTTTTAAATTACTCTTGCATCAAGTGAATGAGAATATCGAACAAGCATCTCGTTTAGAGCATCCACATCATCAGGTGACAGAAGTGTCAGAAATAATCCAATGGTTATCTGAACCAGGTGATTTGAGTGGATGTCAGATGATGCATCTGGATAACTTCCGGACTAATTTCCACTAAATCAAGAGATATTTTAAGAAAGCTTCTGATGTAGTAGCTCAAGAGCCACCTAAGCATTCTAGACTAGGGACTCTTTTAATCCAACCATTGGGATAAACCTACAGGATTCAAGGAGTTGTGCAGAAAAAATAGGAACATCCCTAGTCCACTAGAATGGGGAATTTTTCAAATTCTCAATATCTTCCCTAGTTAAATTCAGTATTCTATCTGTTAGGGAAGAAGCCACATGAGGAATGGAGGGATGAATTATCAAGAAATTCCCTCCAAATTACATTTCATCAAGAAGTTCCTGAGGGATCTACCAAATAAAAGGCAATGTCTCATAAAGGAAATGGAGGAAGACATTATCACAGAAGTGCTGATAGAAGGGTTGAAATGTGTTATGCATCGATAAATGTCATCAATTCCATTATCACTAATCCCCCAGAATAAGATTCTCACTTAGAAGGATCAGATGAAGAAGTTACTTTTCACGAAATTGTAAACATAGAAATGAATGAAGTAGGTGTGCGTACCATGAAACAGAGGGTTTCCAAGGGTCAAGACATTCCTTTGGTTAATTCCCTTCTATACTCTAGAAATTCACATGCCAAGGAAAAGGGTAAGAGATAGGTTACATTCCCCCCTACCTCTGGAGAAGGCCAATCACTCTCATTAGATGAAATGATCACACATCAAGAAGATGAAATGAAATAATTAAAGAGGTTAAATACAGAACTACTTCAATGTAGTATTCATCATAAACATTAAGGAGTTAATCAATCAAGGGAATTTGTTGGAGCTACTGGGATGGATCAAGAATATCCCCCTTTACAAGTACACCCTCACATGTCTAATCCTATGGGTCACACATGACAGGAACCGGCAATACTACCATCAGTGGCAGTACAGGTCGCCCCACCCATCCAAACTCCTGTTATCTCACCTGCTCAGGTCCAAGCTCAACCAGATGTTTCTCAAATATTAATGACTACCATTGATTCATTACCAGCTCAGCTGGAAGCTATGGAAGGAAAGCATGCACAAGTTCATCCAGAAAAGAATGCTTACCCTGAATGGGTTGATGCAATCCCTCCCCCATAAAATTTTGTGAATACCACATTCAAAATTTTTAATGGTTCGGGAGATCCAGAACAACACTTTACATATTTGGTTTTTCACTGTGATCCTATGATGGGAAATCCTCAACAACAAGAAATAGTTAATCTTATTTGTTTTGTGCAGTCATTACAAGGACCTTCTTTTGTCAGGAATATAAGTTTGCAATCTCGGTCAATTACTGGGTGGGAAGATCTATGTCAAATATTTCTTCTTCAATTTAGCTCAACATTGCCAATGACGATAGTTTTTTATCTTACCAATTTTAAGCAAAGGAAAAATGAAGGAGTTTTAGATTTCATTTCTCTCTATAAGGGATAAAAATATTCCTTAAATTTATCACTCCCTTAAGAAGAATTGTTGCCAATCTGTGTGGAAAATCTTCTGATGAATTATGCACACTGTTGGTCCCTGTGAAATACGTAGGAGGGTTTCGAGACCTTACTTAAATAACTCAGTAGATAGAGGACTCACTTACAAAGACTATGGATAAAACTTGTGTAATTCCAGAAGATCAAGGATGGAGAATAGGGGAAGAAGAGAATGATACATTTACAATTAAAAAAGAACATGTACCTGCTTCCACTTCAAAACCTTCATCATATCGAAGGGCTCCACCTCGTGAGTGTTAATAACAATGGCCGCCTCGTCAAGATGATCAAAGAGATCAAAGGAGGAGACAATTTGATGATTTGAAAAACAATGTTTATTCTTTCCAGAAAGAAAATGTTTTTGGCTACTTCATCACTACTCTGGATAAACAATCTGGTTCAGTTTCCAAGGACCAAAATGAAGAAAATGGAAGGAGATGAAGACCTACCCAACTATTTCCCATTTCATCAGATGTTTTGGAATCCAATTCAAGAGTGTTTTGTCTTCAATGACCTCGTGAAAATGATGGTGGACTTTGGACAAGTAAAACTGAAAGGTTCTTCAGACCAGGTAACATGTGTTACTGCTAATGATCCAGAGGAAGAAAGCAAGTGGCATGTAGTCAAAAATAAAAATGCGTAGAAATATGATGATTGGATGGTCAGGAAAATGATCAACCGAACTCATGACATTTTACAAACACAATTAAATCTACCAACTGTGTATTCTGCTATGAATTCCACAATGTAACCCCCTTCATCAGAAAGAAAAATCTTCAAAGAAGCATCGTAATTTGAAGATAGAAGAGCAGTCAGAAGAAGAGGAGATCGTGTCAAATCCTAAGTTTTCTTTGACTCTGGAGGATTATATACCATCTGCTTCAAAGTCACAGGCACCACCCCACCAAACGGAACAACCTAAACTGGTTAATTAGGTTGAATCTTCATCAGATAAAGAATTGATCTTTGGTACTATTAACATCATTCATTTAACAGAACCTTATTCCAATGACAGTTTCAATTATGATGACCCTAAGTTCCCTATATCTAATAGTGGAATTACAGGAAGAGACAGAGTTCTATGATATAGGGGAAGATGTGGATATTCTAGAAACCACTATTTCAATCATACCCCTGCTAGAACTGTATATGCGGTAGAAACTCATGGCAAAGACTATTAGTGGGCACAACAGGAACAAGAATTTTCTTCCACACAAGTTAGAATCAGTCCTAATGCAGTTATTTTGGAAGACTGGTTTTAGGTCACACCTTCTTCCTATCAACAAATAGATAGACTTAGATGGCCTAATCTGCCAAAGCCAAGAGTGTTTCCAACTCCTACCCAAATACAAGATGCATCTACTACCAAAGAATCAACTTTCAAGGCACCAATGAAACCACATTTTCTGGATGGGAAACACAGACCTTTGGACCAAAAGTATGATGTCTGGAAACATTTGGCCCATTTAAAGTCCATGTTATCAATTATGGATGCCTTGAATCTATCAAAAGATCTTCGAGAGGCACTTATTGAGGCTTTATCAAGTCCTCAAGAATTCATTACTGAAAAATCTGCAGCTAAGGACTACCATATAGATAATGATCTTGAAGAATTTTATGCAGTGATATATTTTACAGATGAAGATGAAGATGATGTTGTACAGGGATATATCAAACCTTTGTATATATCTGGAAAAGTCAATGATATAGACATCTAACGAGCATTCATTGATAATGGATCAAGAGTCAATATCATTCCTATTCATACACTTAGTCAATTGGGCCTCACTGAATCTGATTTATGTCCTTATAAATTGATGTTTCAAGTATATTACAAGAATGAAAAACAACCTCTGGGTAAAATTACACTCAGAATTTATTTTGGAGACCTTGTATCTAATTCAGATTTCATGGTTGTTCGTTAGGACAAAGCTTTCAAATTTTTCTTGGAACAACTTTGTGACATCAACATGCGATCGTACCTTATTCACACCATAAATGTCTCAAATATTGTATCAATGGTCAAATTAGGACATTTTATGGTGACAAATCCCCATTAAAAACGTCTGAATCTCAATACATTGAGGCAGAATTTTATCACATGGGGGGAAAGGAAAAATCATCGGCAAAGAAGGATACCAAAATTAATGCTCCAAGTGGACTGGAAAAGATTCCGATATACCCATTCATACATGTGAGTACAGATTATGTGTTTCTAATATTTCAAATTGACAAGATAGACCTAAATCCAAAAAATCTTATGGAAACTTCCATAATGTCAGTTAATAAAATCGAGCCAGACAGCATGAGAGAAATTATTGATTTGCCAAGCATTGATGAATGTTTAAATGATGATGTCTTCATTTCATCCACTAAAAATACAACAATTCAATAATTAATTAACCAGTCTAGAAGAAGGTATAGCAATACCAGAGGAAAAAATCATGTCAGTTCTCAATCCATCATCTCCTCTTTATCACCCAAGAAAGACCCTTCATCATCAATAGGGTTAGAAATGGTAGCCTCTTCTCCAAGATGTTAAAATTTTATTTTCTCCCCTGACCATGAAAATTTTGCTTCGTCATCTACTATGAAAGTAGAAATAGAAGAAGTAACACATATTGAAGAAGAAGAGGAAGATCTCAGTGATTCTCCTCCAACAATTGAAGAGGGTATCTCTACCACTATGGATGAACTCATAGAAATATATCTGGGTAAAAAGGTTGATCCACACCCCACTTTAATTAGTGCATCGATGACCCTTTAAGAGAATGAAATGTATACTTCATTTCTAAAGAAAAATGGAGATGTATTTTCTTGGAATTATACAGAAATTCCAGGTCTTGATCTCAATTTTTCCACTCATTATCTGGGTTTTTCCAGAAGAACATCGAGGATTCAAGAAAGCAGCAAGAATAACACACCCAACTTATGCCTCCAAAATTGAAGCTGATGTTTTTTAGAATATCAAGGCTAACTTCGTTAGAGAAGTTCAATATCTAAAATGGTTAGCCAATTTTGTCCCTGTGAAAAAAAAAATCGGCAAATTAGTGTTTTCATTGACTTCAGAGATCATAAACAGCATGGTCCCAAGGATGATTATCTAGTTCCGATCACAGAACTATTAATTGATACAAAAGCCAACTACGAATCTCTTTCCTTTGTGGATGGTTATTTGGGGTGGAATCAAATATGAATGGACACAGAAGATGAAGAGTATACAGCCTTCAGAGCTTCTCAAGTTGTGTTTTTCTATTGAGTAATTCCATTTGGACTGAAGAATGTAGGTGTGAAATATCACCATTCCATGCACCATATCTTCAAACCCTTTTTATGAAAATTTGTTGAATGTTATGTGGATGATTTTTTGGTTAATCCAGACAATGTTCTGATCACTTGGCTGATCCGGAAATCATATTCAACAAACCTCAATAACACAATATGATGATTAACCCATTTAAATGTGCTTTTGGTGTAACCTAGAGAAAATTTCATGTCTTTTCTGTACGTCATCATGGTATCGAAGATGATCCCAAGAAAATAAATCAATCCTTGGTATGTCACCTCCTCGAAATTTGAATGAATTAAGAGGACTTCAAGGACACTTGGACTATATTCAGTGTTTTATTTCCAATTTGGCAGGCACGTGTTTACCCTTCATCAAATTAATGAAGAAAGTAGTCACCTACTAGTGAACTGAAGAATGTCAAGAAGAATTCAATATACTCAAGAAATATATCTTGATTCCACTAGTATTAATGAATCCTTTTGAAGTAAGACCACTTATTTTCTATGTGAATGCTTTAGAGTGATCATTGGGTGTCTTCCTTGCCCAAAAGAATGCAGCTGGGAATGAAAACAACCTTTATTATATCATTCAGACTATGCTTGAGGAAGAAACCCGATATTCACATATTGAAAATTGATGCCTAGCATTACTATTTGCAGTTTAGAAATTGAGACACTGTCTTCAAAAACATGAGGTTCAACTGGTATCTCGCAATAACCTGCTCAAATTTATCCTTTGTCATCCAATGCTTATCGGACGTCTGGAAAGGTGGGCAGTTATTTTGATATAGTTTGATATCCAGTATGTGTCTCAGAAGGTAATAACGGGCCATGTTCTGGCTGATTTCTTTGCTGATCACCAATCTGTAGAATATACATTTTTAAATATTGAACTTCCTGATGAGGAAGTCTTATCTATTCAGGATAATCCTCAATCATGGGAAATGTACTTTGATGGTGCCTCTAGAAGTCCAATCGGGATGAAAATGGTAGATCTTAAATTCATCAATGTTGGGATAGTAATCATGCTTATTTCCACAAAAAAGGTTGTTATACCCTATTCCTTATTATTGTTGGAAGGTGGTACAAATAACGAAGTAGAATATCATGCTCTCATTGCTGGCTTGGAATTGACACTTCAGGCACTGGTTAATCACTTGAAGATAAAAGGTGATTCATATTTGGTAATCAAATAGGTGAATGAGGATTATGCCATCAGAAAAGAAGAGTTAATCCCTTTGTGTGATTACATCAGAGAGTTAATGGAGAAATTTCCCTCGGAACTAACATTTTCTTATGTCCCGCGATCACAAAATGCCCAAGCTGATGCACTTTCTAATATAGCCACAGCCCTGGAAGATCCAAACCGGGACAAAACAATCATTAATATTGCCAACTGTCATGTAGTTTCACCATTTGTTCAAATCAGAACAAAGGAAATCAATGAAATCAGTCCCATTTCTGAACCATATGGTCATACTATAGGATGGATGCCACCTATTAGGGAATAACTTCAAAATGGATCACTCCCACCTGATAGAGCCAGGAAAGAACAAGTCCGGTGAAGTTTGGTTAATGTTACTCTTTATGATATCCCATATCACCAAATAATTCTCTACAAGTGAGGTTTGGATATAATTCTTTTCAGATGTATTGATGGTGAAGTACAATGGCTATCATGAGTGAAGTTCATGCAGGAGTTTGTGGTGCCCACCAGTCTGGACATAGATTTCTGGTCAAATTCGAAGGCTTGGATACTTCTAGACTTCAATGATGCTAGATTGTGTTGATCCCACTAAGAAGTGTCATTCATTCCAAGTATGTTCCAACTTCATTCATCAACCCCCATAGTTTCTTCATACAGCTAAATACTCATGGCCATTTTCCATATGGGGAATGGATGTAGTAGGACCTTATCCTCCCGCTACATCCAAGAAATTTAAGTATATTCTTACTGTTACTGAATTATTTTAAAAATGGGAAGAGGAAATACCTCTCAAAGAAGTTAGTTTAAAAGGCATTGTTTGGTTCATCAAGTCTAACATCATTACCAGATTTGGTGTCCCTCATACCATATTGATGGACAATGACACCAAATTCTGTTCAACTGAGGTGAGAAAGTTGTATCAAGAATAAAACATCAAATCCAACCATTCGTCTCAGTATCATGCAAGGGCCACTGGCCAAATAGAGACCTTCAATAAGATTATTTCAAACATACTAAAAAGAATGGTGGATAATGATAAGAAACCAAGGCCTGATAAAAATCTTCATGCTTTATGGGGTTATCTGACCACCACCCGCACTACTGCACGATCAACTCCATATTCATTAGTATATGTAATATAAGAAGTCTTGACCATTGAGGTTCAATTACCTTAGCTCAATGTTGAAATTTGTGATCAGTCATCCACAAATGAACAATATCAGATGTGATTTGATGAATTGGAATGATTAGATGAAAAAATATTGTGCACCTTGCACCACATGGAAGTCTATCAGAATCGAATAACACAAGCTTTCAATAAAAAATTTCATCTCTGTTTATTCATTCAAGGAGAATTGGTATTGGTCCTCAGAACTCCAATGATACTAAACCTCCAAATCTTAAGCCATGGTGGGAAGGACATTATTCAATAAATAAGGTATACACCAATAGATCTTCTTCTTTAATATCAATGAATAGAGAACTCATCATGACTCCAACCAATGATAGATTCATGAAGAAGTATTTTGTGTAACAAAAATGCTATTGTCTTACATTAAGTTAAACTGTAAACAGTCCCTTATACGTTTTACATGATGATAAACTTTACATGTTCATCCTACATGACGTTTAAACTTTGAAAAAGTCCCTTAATATGTTGTACATGACGTTAAATTGTGAACATGTCCCACAAGACGTTATACTACACAATAGTACGTCCTAGGTACATGACAATAAACTGTACCACACCATTTTTCACACAAGATGTAAAATTGTGCATCATTAGGGTTTTTCTACCTCTTGTTTCTCACACCGGGCATGACTCACATGAGCTTAGAGTAAGAATCAACAATAAAAACCTCTATGGGATGCTAATCATGTGTTAGTCCCAACACCATATTGAGGTCGTTGTCCTAAAGTAAAACTCAACCACCAATTCATTCTCAATCGAACTACACGGACTTGGATCCTCGCCTTCTAGGATGGGTACGTAGGAAACCTCCCGAAGTTCCAGACCAAAACCAATATCTTCACGTCGGTTCACCTCCATCTCATATGATGTTGATCTGTGAATCCCCCCCACCCCTGATATCAATACCTTCACATTGGTTCACAATCATCCTACATGACGTTAAACTATGTGCATTCCTTTTGTCCCTGCTACATGGCACTAAACTATGCAGCACCATCGTCCGTGCTATATAACGTTAAACTATATAGTCCCCCATTGTCCTCACTGCAAGACATTAAACTGCATTGTAATATGTCCTAGATACATGACTCTAAACTGTGCAGCACTGGTCCATGCATATGACCTTAAACTATTCGCACTTCTATCATTTATGACAATAAACTAAAACAGTCTCTGAGACCCTCACCTAAGAGGTAATTATTATTTACATTGATCCCCAATCATGTCATATTCCAAGGACTATGTGCATACATGGTGATGCCCAAACCATTACTCTTGGGTCCAACCATCATTGCACTATAGTCCCCTTTCACCCTTCACATGTACGATCCAAATCTCTATAGAGGAAATTTCAAGTACTACGTATGGCTTGATTCCCATCCCTAGGGGATACGTAGGAATGTTTGAGATCCCTAAAATCCATCCCCATGTCTTTGGGCCAGACCCCAAACTCCACTTTCAGTCCCTTGGCTGAAAAGTCCCCCTACGAGCACATGAATGTGGTATGAAAACCCTGTTTTTTATTCATATTAGGTTTATAACATACACAAAATGTGTCTCACTCATTATGGTCTGATCTATACGACCTTAAACTAAGATCTCATATTCTCTCATCCCACATGACGTTAAAATGTATTTCACGAACTATGTATGGCTTGATTCTCATACTAATGACATATGTATTGAAGTACATCATCTCAATTCAGGTCCCAGCCACAACATGATTATAGTCAACATTCGTCTATGTATCTCCTTCCAACATTGGACAATACCCATTTATATGTGTCAAACTCCTATCCATAAAAACGTCCATATCTCTAGAACCCTTTTCTTGACTACTCATCACAAAAATGTCTAATACCTGGTAATTAATTTGCCTAACCATGCAGCACGTTCCCTTAGGCGGCCTTGCATAAATAGTCTACATAATGGACCTGTCAGCCAAAAGATGTTATTATTTGAATATGCATCCAATTTCCTTTAGGTGGCCCTACATAATTCAACCCCCTAACGGTTTTTTCAAATAGTGGTAACTTCATTCAAGGGGGGGGACTCTTTTTTCCTTATTAGTCTTAACGATGATATGTATGGATCCGCAAAAATAGCCATCCATAACATATTTGTCCCATACTTTTTTTCATGATCTGAAAGTATTCAGGTCTATGGTTTATATGTCCCTTCCCTACATTTGGGTCAGACCTTTGCAAGAGTGAAATTCATCCAATTCTTTGACAATCTTGATTGGGAATATCCTCTCCATATTCAAGTACCTCTCTCCATACAACAGACTCTATGCTTTGGGAAATTTGAATCTCTATAAACTTTCACTTGCTTTTAGCAATAGAAAAGTAAAATTTCTGAGAGTTCTTTTTCCATACTATGAAGCATGTTCCCTTATGTGGCCTTCCATAAGTAGTCTAAATAATAGATCTATCAGCCAAAAGTTTCTATTATTTGACTATACAGCCAATGCCCATAAGTGGCCCTGCATAATTCAACCCCCTAACAGGTATGTCCAATAGTGGTACCTTCACTCTTAGGAAATACATCCTATAATGCATTTTGGCCCTTTTTTCATATCATCCTTGAGATTCAAAATTTCTTAAGTCGTATGTTAAATGTTTTCCCCCATACATGAATGTGGTAATATTTTTTAAAAAAAATTATTAAATAATTGAGTCAATTTTAATCCATTTGGTCAATGTTATTTTACCTTAATCATTATCCTTTTTATGTCTGACATGCATGACATTAAACTGAAAACAAGATACAAGGTACTCATTAAATTGGGAACCTATAAATGGAAATCTGAACAACAGTTGAGTCCCAGCTCGCAATATGTCCATTTTTTATGATTTATGCAATATTGAGAAACAAAAAGATTAAAAGTTTGTGGGGATGTTTGTATAATCCTAGAGAAAATCAAACTATGTGTACTAGGTCTGTTGGCTTGTGTAAAAAATTAAGTAGTTAGCAAGATAATGCAGGTACAAAGGATTAAATATGAAATGTCTTTTTCATTGATTAACAAGATTAGAAGAACATCCACAGATTGGAGTATCTTCTCTTTTTCATGAATTAAAAGAGGCTTTTAACATAACTTTTCATTTGATTTACATCATCTCGAGCTTCATCAGTAGCCACTTGAAGTTCATTCCCTCGACCATCTTCACTCTTTTCAGCTTGATGGAGTGCTTTCTTGGTGTCTGTGATGGATTTCATACCATCCATTTGGACTCATTATAATGAATTGTTAAGCTGGTCAAGTTCCCTAGTAACGAAATCTAGTTGTAGCTGAAGGTGCATCTACTAGGAAACTTTCTCTGTGATCTTATGCTTCAGCTCCTTCAACTTTGCAACATGATCAGCCTCTGATCGGGACACTGCAGCCTCGAGTTCGCCGATATTGGTCATCATCCTTGCTCTGTTCAGATCTTGACGACACTTTTGCTCATGCTCCCTCCTTAAGATGAAATGTATTACCATGGTATGGATCTCTTGATCTCTAAAACCACCAATTCCCAGCATGACGATCAAGGATGATAGTCACTGGATCTTCAAAGACATCTATTCAAGAGGCACTATAAATATGATCTTCCATATATTCTGCAATGCCTTATGACCTGAGAATTAGAGCGACTTTTTCTCCTATGGGTCTGATCCAGCATCGCTATCACATGGGGGAACATATTCCAGGATTAATGCACTTAAAGAAGTTCCCTGTTCTGCTCCTTTTCATTGACTCTTGGTATATCACTTTCTACTTCCTTTGGGGCTGAGGCTGAGGTTTCACCTCTGGATCTAGCCACTAAAGTTGATGTCCCTGCATAGTTAATTGAAATCTTTATTTAGTTCAATGGATTACAAAAGTTGATTAGTTGTCTTGAAAATTAAGTAAAATAACAAATATTATCATCTTTTACCCAATGGTAGATCAGTGGCATGAGGTGGCTCCTCACCGTCTTTCCAAGCTTCAACATGATTTTCAGGATGGGTTTCAGGAAGCTCTATCGAGTTAAGCTCCACATGATCTAGCGCCTGTGCAATGATAAGGTTGTATCTACCCCTTTTAGGAATCCGCAAATCAACAACTTGATCAGAAGGAACTACACATTTCAACCAACCATGGTCAGAGTTTTAATAAATTTTTTTATTAGGATGAAGGATAACACTCACGTCCAAAATCTTCTAAATCACATGGTAATTTAACAAGATCTAAAATTTCTTCAAAAGAGGCACCAAGTTTCATCATTTCATCCAGTGATATCCCATATTCCTGGTTAGTCTCAACAGAGGGAGCATTTTAAATGTCTTCTTGGAGACCCTCCTCCTGCGACCTCTGACCATGAATTTCTTCCTCTGAGAAAATTGTGGAGTCAGTTGCAGTGCTCGCAAAATTTTCTGGTGTAGGTGTTAAACCTAAAGCATCATAGAAAGGAAGTAAGTTGATGTTTTCATTCAACATTCTATGAAGTATTATCAATTTATCAGAAGAAATATTTTCTCTCCTTGTATCAGCAATATGAGCAGTACTAGGAACAAATGTTGGATCTTCTTCTCTCCTCAGTTCATCTGGTTCAGCCATGTCTGCATAAATTTGCGACTGGTCACCAACACCCTGCGTCATCCTCATAGGAGGGTCAGTCCTTTCTCTCAAAGGGGAAATCGAAGAATCCCCTGTAATCCCAAGAATCATGAGCAACATTTTCATGAGTTAGGATTCATTGTTATCCGAAGGACTTACCACTACTGATGAAGCGTTTGGTTGTGGTCTTCTGTCTTTGATGCTTTTTCATATTGGACTTTTTGTTTGTGTTGATATCATCACCTCTAAATATAGGTATTAGAGTGTATAAATCCCAGTCTAACTCCTCATTCATTACTTATAGGCCTAGAGATATATCACCTGGATCACGAAGAGATTCAGGGACTCCAAGAGCAGTGCCGCCAGGGCTGTACTACGGTGAAGGGACCTCAGTAGTTCCTTCCATAACAAGGTTCTGCATGAAGAAAGTAATTTCCTTGAGTAAAAAGTCTTTGAATGATATCTTGTTTCAAAGAAAATATGGAAAGAAATTTACATCTTCAAGAGCCATGTAATTGGGCCACTCCTCATCTACTGAAGCACCAATCCCCTCAATGGTTCCACGATCCATCATTTCCTTTACCCGCTTGGTGATAGGAATGGAATCATCAGTGGAATATATGATCATTTCCAGCTCTATGATGCTATCTCACACTTCATTGGGGTTATTCTCGAAGCAGAAATCAGTAGAATCCCAGAGATCCCCCACTCCGGGGATATTTAGCACTTCACATAAGTCCATCCAGGCAGTTTCAGCATCACAATAAAAACTCTTCCATGTCCGGACAACCTCTAGTCATAAATATTCAGAATATACAGTAGAAGGCCATGGGGAGGGTCCTATAATCGGGGAATTCAACTTCTTCCCAGCTCCTACAATCACAGATAAAGTATAAGAAAATGAAACTTATTTCTCTATAAAATAATGGATACTAAATTTCCTCAATGATAAAATCACCATGAGTCAATGGAGTAGGTCTCTTTACTTTGGAAGGAAGATTATATCTTACACGAGGCCATTTTGACGCATGTCATGCCCCATCATCCTCATCATGGGAATCTGGTGAATCATCCCTGGGTGATGAACCGTTGAATCAGCTTTGGGTGGGGATGAGTCACCTTCCTAATGAAAGGTTTGTTTCCTGACACTTCTCTTTTTACTCCCCACCCGGGTGACAGGAAGATTCTATACCCCTCATAGGTATGATGGTACCCAGTTCTCGGCATACCATGTAGTCAATTGACTCGGAACTTCAGTAACTAGTAGATCAAACATTTCCCCAGTCTTCTCCATAGCTGTCAGCAACCATAGTTGTTGGGAAACCATTGGATGCTACTCTGACCTAATATTAACGGGAGGGGATACAACAATCTGCTGCAGACACTTGAATTGGCATAAAAATCTATATAGAGTATAGTCCTCGCATATAATCTATCTGTCAATTCTGGTGGCCAATACACCATCTCTGCAAGCCATCATATATGAAGTAACTTCCATGCAAGCTATTCCATCATCAACAAACCACCCGATTTGTGGGTTTCATTAAGGAAAGAAATTAAATTCCTTGAACATGCTCAGCCTCACCTTCATATCATAGCAATTGAGGGACAATGGAGAAATTCTAGAAAATACATGCACCGATGGCCTAAAAGAACTTCCAGGAACCTGTACTCCACTCTATATAGTGTATGTCCTGAAGTGAGTAGTGATACATCCCCAAAAAACATGGAATGGTCCAACTATTATCAACGGAGACATACCCATATAGACATGGAGTATGCTCCTATGAATCCTCACCAAAACTGGGGTGTCTGACCCAACCATTTTTCTCTCAGCCAACATGGCTGCAACAATGAAGGTCCATGTCCTGATGCCTCCCTTCGAATCCTTAACTAAAAAAAAGATAAATGTTGAGCCACAAGGCTAAGAATCCTTCCAGATGGGTCTTCTCTAGGATTCTTTGATGCAATTTCTACCCCCACTTTTCAAACTCTCCCGCATTCAGAGTTGGCCAGATTGTGCCAAGAGTACCCCCTCTTCTCTGCTCTAGGGCAGCTGGTAGGATGAGTACATGTGGTCCCCTTCTATTTCATCTTGATTAGAAACATTTCCATCCATTCCTTGGGATATATATCTTTTCTAGAGTGGCTTTTCGTGGTTTTGGTATTCTTAAGATTGTGGAAAATATTCATTATCTCTTAAGCTAGAGCCGAAGTCTTCTCAGAATCATTCCACATCGCCTTTGGAGGGATGAAATCGTCAACCATATCTCCTAGAATTGGAGCCCCTAAGATCTTGTTGACTTCCAACAAGTTGATTCTTACTTATCCATTAGTCAAATGGAATGAATTGATTTCTAGGATCCAGTGGCTAATTAGCTCTGGCACAAGATTATCATTTATATAGACATATGTATACCCAGCCCAGGCAGCTTCATATATTGTAGCTCCCCTTAGATTCTTGAAAAACTCTGCACAGGTTTGTCACACACAATATTCCTACATCCAAGTCCACTTCACACCTCCTCCAGGATGAAAATCCCAACTCTTATTCCATTCCATAGATTGGTCCATTTGAGAATATCGGAGAATAGTGGGATAGTAATGTGGCTGCAGCTTAGGCATGTGAGGCTTTAGATATGGAGCACATAGGATATGATGAATTATTTATGCCTTCTCCATTGTTCCAGCTATGAAAAATGATACTGGAACTAAGACATTTTCCGATGAGAAATTTTTGTAATTCAGAAACCATGAATGAGGAATATAATTATTTTCCTTTGGAACATTGACTCCTTGCAGATGACCATGGACATATAAAGGCAAGTAGATGATCTGTGGGAAATTGTCATGATATTTATTCAAGTACACAACCAAATCTGGGAGTTTTCTATCGCATATATCATAATAATCATGGCCAATGATGTTCATCATGTCATCTATTCTCTTGTTGGCCAACTCATCAGTTGATCCAATTCTTTTGGGAGCCATTGAATCCGCTCAAAGATAAAATTGTTAACTTTTTTGTAAGTCTAATTTTATGAAATATTTGTAAAGAAAAAAAATGGCTTAGGAATTAACATGTGCATGTTTCTTTGCGCAAGTTTTTATGTGCATGTTTTTCCACGCAAGTATTGCCACATATATAATGTCGCACTAATGATAGCGCGCAAGTCCAAATACATCTTGGAGAAGCACGACATAAAGAAGAATGATCGACCAGGACAAGCAACACACTTGCACGAAGAGAGCTCAAAATATTTGATGGTATGATGGTTTTCACAATGTGACTCCCATATATATAGGCGATCCTGCAACCCTGCGTGCCGAAACCTGCACACTTAAAACCTGCACATCGTTGAACCCTGGTTTCTATTTTTCCTTAGAGTCAAATCCTCATTCCTTTTTCGGATCCAACTCTTAGGGGGGACATTTCATGACACTCCTTTACATTATAGAGTCCAACAAATAGAAAAAGGTAATTCCTTAGGAATAATATGTGTCCCTCTTCAATGAACATGAAAAATTGATAAAGGCATGCACCGGGAACCCATTTGGATGGTGTCATGCAAGTTTCTTGTGCACCACGCAAGTCACTTGTGTGCCACCTATGGGTCGCACAAGTCAGTTGTGCGCCCCTTAATCTTTTCTCCCAAGGTGCCCAATGGCCTATAAATAGCCCCTGTGGGCCCCCCATTTCGAGGACGAATTTTTGAAGACATATATTCAAGCTTTGGTCACCCAATTCTTTACCTGATGTCTTCCGAACACTTCTATGGTAATTCATTACCTAAAAGGGAACCTCTAAAGAAGAAGAATAAAGCCTAAGTGTTAGAACTCATTAATACTTGCACGCCTAAGTGTATAGCCCTTAAGGGAAATGAAGACTATTGCACACCACCTTTCACTCTCAAGGGAACTTGCGCGCCACCCTTCTGAAAGCCTCTAGGGATGATACAAAGGGTTGGAGTTCAATGTCTCCCAAGTTTACCCTATAGATTATTCTTCACCCAAGGTGACTCATGTCGCGCAAGTCTACTTGCACGACCAGGACTTGCGCGCCAGAATGATACTTGAGCGCATCTTTCCCAGTCACCTCTTTTCCTCAAATCCACCTCTTCTTTTGAAGAAATAGCCTTCAAAACCATCTTCAAAGCCATTTATGGAATGGTTCGTTTGTTGGATTACTTATTTGAAAATAATTCAATGAGAACCTCTCACAAAACCTCATGACATACAACCTTTATGTCACCAGGGTTAGGGGTTTCTTATATAACTTCATCCTTTGAGATGAGAATATCTTTTGATTTGGTCCTCCTTCTCAAGAGTTTTCCCCATGTTACAATTCCCCTTAACCTGGGCCTCCTTCTCAGGATTAAGCCCTAGTCATAGTTCCTTTAAACATTGGGAATCCTCCTCAAGAGTAAGCCCTAATCCTAATTTATTTTGTTTTGGGCTTCCTTCTTAGGAATAAAATCCAATAATAAGTCCCTTTTGTTTTGGGATTCCTTTTCAGGAGAAATTCCTGGGAAAAAATTCCAAATCTCCATAATGTACAAATACCTTTATAGACCCTTCTCTTGAAATTATTTCATAAGTCCTGGTCTTCATTTTCATGGGTCGTCATACATATGTAAGCCCCACATTATTTCTCATACCAGCTTCTTTCGTGGCACAATCATCACGTTTATTGATACCTCTTGTTTCTCACACCGAGCATGACTCATGTGAGCATAGAGTGTAAAAATAATCACGAAATCTCTTTTTTGGCCCATTAACTATTCATAAACCCCACATTTCTTTCCTCAAACTATGTAGACTTTGATCTCTGCATTAAAATTAGAGTACGTAGGAAGCCTTTATAAGGTTCAATCCCTTATTTCATTAATTATTTTATGTCCCATATGACATTAAACTATATCCTTCTTATCAAAATATGTGTGCTCTTATTCTTTTTTAACAAGGATACGTAGGTAGCCCATCTGCGGGTACGATCCCAACTCTGAAACAATCCATGTCTTTTTGAAGGGCAACGAACTTCAAGTGCACCATTGAGTGACTTTAAAACCGGTATGGTCATCATAATGACAAAGATATTTATATATAATATATTTAAGGATACCATTTACTAATAATATTCAATGCATACGGATTATTATCCATCAATTAAGAACCTCAAATACGTATAAGAAATTCTATAAATCCCATACATATCAATCATTGATTTCCAAGTCTAAAACTCATTTTCATGCTTGGTGAATTAATAAGGATTTGTGAACATAACTTAAATCTATAAGAGAGTCTTGGAGTATGCAATAATTCCCCCCAAAAAGTTTTGATGATCTTGAACACCCATCCTCTTGACTAATGCAAATTCTTAAGCCCCATCGGTCCACCACTAATGAGAACCTACCTTTGGAAAGTATGTCCAAATGGATATAGAATTATTGAGTGTTTCCGGTTCTACAAATAAACCTGTTAGAAACCAATTGGAATGTTTGATCCTTAAAATAACAAAGTCATCCTCATTTCTAGAAGAAATAAAAAGTAAATAAAAATTTATGAATAAATTAATAACATCACTATCCTCCACGAACACCCTGATCTTATGTCTCATTCTGAACTACGTGGGTTTTGATCCCTGCCTCCTTGACAGGGTACGTATGAAGCCTCCTTGTTGTTAAAACCAAAACAATGGTTAACCCATAAGAACTACATGGGTTTTGATCATTGTCTCCTTGGTATGGTATGTAGAAAGCCTCCCTGGGGTTCAACCAAGAACAACGGTAAACTTAGGTGTCCCCTTTGTTGGGTCCAACATCCATGGTTTGTCCTGATGGCCTCAGACCAACTCTTGGGCTGCTAACCACGTGTATGCCCTAGAATGTTGTTGGGTTGTTTTCTTATGTGGGCACCATGATTCCATGCCCCATCCTAAACTACATGGACTTTTATTTCCTGCCATGGGGATAAACAGGAAGCCTCTCTGAGGTTCAATCCCACCACCCAAGTCACATCCTAGTCTCTCCCTTGTACTATTCTATTCTAGGGAGGTCAAGCCACAAATTGGGGGTCCTACTTCTTCCGAGTCCCATCCATGCGTCCATTCTCACGGGCCGCCTCCTTAGCTGTTCCATCACCATACCAAACTAAATGGAATTTGATTCCATATCCCAAGTATATGTAGGAATCCCCTCTTAGGTTCAATCCCAACATCACCATCATTTTCAAGTTGGTCCCATCTCGTTCTTCTCATCCACTTCATTCAACCACCCATCACCCATCTTGATTCTTACCTGGGCCGCCACATCCTGATGGGATCATGCCATCCATTTGGGTAGAAAACCATGCATAAGCCCCATACAATCTATAACCATCGAACCAAGAGTTTACCTGTTGTGAAGGGTTTCTAATCACACATAAGACCAAACATGTCTCTCGGTCGTTGTCCTTTCTGTACACCCTGATTCCATGTCTCTCACATCAAACTATGTGTGTTTTGATCCTGATCTCTTGGGAAAGGGTATGTAGAAAACCTCCATATGGTTCAATCCCAGCCAATAGTAAACCCTATCATTCCCTCTATAAAGACTTCAGAACCCTCAGATCTGTCTTCAATATACATTTTGATCCACACATATAGTAAACCCCTTATGTTCTCCCTTTGGAGATGAACCCTTCTGATCCACTCCCATAAGTGTTATGATTAGTCCGATCTGTCTCTACTAGATGTTAAACTCCTCGTGTACCCTATGTAAAACATGGGAAGTTTAGGAAAACCTTAGGGACATAACTATGGTTATAATTCCCCACACTCGGTGTGGGATGCCTCGAGCTTCCACACCCTCAAGAATCCCTATCTTAAGGTGAAGAAACCCATAATCATCTGTGATTCAGCATCCAGAAATGCCAGCGATTTCCAACGTGATTACAATATTGATTGAAGGTTGTTGTCCTGACTTAACCCTTTGGATTATCCTCACATAAGCAGCGTAATTAACCAGAATTCATGAAGATATGGCACAAGGGAAGAGTTTCACGAACAATGTATAAATCTTTAAGCGAGACCCGGACTAGGTGACTGGTTCTAAGGAGGAATCCATGGAAGAAGGAATAGACATCCCATCATCCCATTTCGATCAAGGTGAAAATGTTCCTAAATAAGCAATGGATGACACCCACCATTAGGAAATGGGAATGCGGGGAAATAGCCAGCACGTCCTCGACAGACAGATGTGCGCCTCAGCAAAAACATCCAAAATAGAAATGGTGAACTCGACATGAATCTATTCTCCTCAATGTGTAAATTATAAGTGTACGATACATCAGTGGATTAGAATGTCATAAGATCCAGTTATCTGGTGATAGGTACCACCAATAAAATAGTGGGTCTAGCGTGAAACTTACTAAAGATTGAGGTAGTTGAACCTTGGACATCCCGGTCTATGATGTTGCCAGCATGGATCCTTCTTACTAATCATGTGAGGTGGAACGATGTTGGGGCACTGGACATTGAATTCTTCTTTTCAGTGCTAATGGTTGAATCATTCTGCTTTTTAGGACACAAGCTTCTATGATAGGAAACCGATCGCTCCCCACCTACCGATGTAGGTTCTAGAAAAACACCAACCTGGAAATACCATGAGGCTCCATCTCTTCTATAATAGCCTCTATATCCTTGGTTGTTGGGTGCCCAATTCCTATTTCACTGTCTGAACTCATTCAAAGGAGGGTGATTAATGACCTCACCCAACGATATGAGGAAGAAGGGGTTATCCCACCTCGGTATATGGACCGGCGAGAACTAGAGGATTCTATGAATCACCATTTCCTCCACCCCCAAGGGCTGCACATGGATCCACTTCTCCCCACTCCAACCTACAAACCCTTCGGGATCCTCTCCTCAGAGCTCATTAATGACTCGTACCCTTATGCTAATGCGGTGATGGAATTCTAGTCAGACCCAACTATGATCCCGTCCTGAGGGCTGTAATGGAGGACTCCTGTCAGGACTCTTCAATGCCACCACCCAGTCCTATATGCTGAGGAGTAGTTGAGTTACATAGTAAATTTCTAAGCTTCCACGGTACACTTCTCCTTGAATAATAAAGTAGCGTGTGTTGTATGCAACATTGACTTCTAACACACCACAACCAAACAAACTAAACATTATGAATATTATTACCCACTTTTTGAAATTTTATAAATTATATCTGTAACACCCCAGGTAAATAAAGAATATGATATTTTCTTATTTATCCATATTTTTGAATAAAATATTAATATTACTTTAAAGGGGATACTATGCTCGATGGCGTACCCAACACGCAACAACGAGTTTCTTGGGAATCTTACGTTGCACTCTAATAATAAAATAATATTATTTTAAATGGTAGTTAACATGTAGCTGTTGTATTAGCGGGAAAGGATAGAAATAACTAAAATATTATTATATATGTTTTTAAATGTTTTTACATTTATCCGATAAAAGATAAAGGCTTAAAATACGGAAAGAATTCAATTTTAGGCATTTATACCCTAATTTTCACTAAGGGTTCACTTATCATCTTTTGACGGAGAACCGTCATTAAATATAGTTTTGATAAATTTTATAAATTCTATTGTACCAAATAAAACTCTTATTAAGAATCGGGACATCAAAATTTACTTTGTGTAAATTTTTTGTATCTTCCCAATAAAGTTCATTTTTTTAATGAATAGTGTAAAATGTTGTATTTTAATTCAAAACCTCTTTTTAATATAATTTATTTATATGATTATATTATCTTTTTAATTGGTTTTAAAGTGAAATTAGAATATATTTTTACCATTAAATCCAATAGTGGTCGTTAGAATTAATTTCAATTTGAAATCGGACTTAAACTAGTGTCAATCTTTTGATACTTATTGTTTCACAAAAACACGCTATTTGTTATGACAGTGGGAATTAATTATTAAATTAATTAATGTGACTTATATGTTTTGAATTTTGTAAAATAGAATTCATTTTTGAACTCGTAATATCAAATATAGCTTAGGGTGAATTTTTGGTAATTTTCTGAAAAACTTCAATTTTTGATGAATAGTGAAACCACTAAGTGGTACTTATAAAACTGATTTTCCGTTTAAATGAAATTTTGCCATCATTGTGTTTTGAATTTCAAAAATCCGATATACATGGTTGTCATTAAGAAGTAAAATGTGGTTCAATGAGATCATAATAATTTTTTGGTGAATAGTAACTTATTAAGTTCTTAATCGCGATTATTGGTAATTAGTGTAGTTTAAGGTAAAAATAATGTTTTAATAATATAAAATGACTTATACCCATGTCCTAACCTCATTGGTTGTGTCATGTCCGACCAAGAAAAGACATGGGTCAACTTGGGGACCCCATGGAGCCACTTTGGTTGGAAAATGACATAAATAACTTTTTATTAAATGTTAAAGTAAAAATGACACAAACATAATATGTTTTACAAAAACAATTTTTACATGGGGTTATAAAGATAATATTTTTGATTATATATAGTAATTGGAAAGAGAAAAAGATTTCCTACATCATAGTATTTTTTTTTATAATTTTTAGACCTTAAATAAATTAAATTATTTATGACATAATAATGATGCAGCGATGACATCATTATTTGACGATTTAAATAAAATGGAAAGATAATGTAAAATCAATGAACTAAACATGTCCAAAACCAATTGGATGAGTGGATTTAGAACCCTTATCACCTTATCCACGAATTGTATCAATGTGGGACCTTTTAAAACCGAAACACATTTTCAAATAAAGTAATATTTCTTTACTTACCAAAAGTGCCCCTCCTCTTCTCTTATAAAAGGCCCCCACCTCTACCTCATTTCACACACTCCTCAAGCCTTTGGCTCGGCCAACCCCTGCCCATTGACTCTCTCCACATCCCTCTTCTCATCCTAGAGGATTCCATTTTGGGCAGAATCTATTCAAAGGAAGCCTTTAGGCTCAAATCAAAGGGAGTTACACTTTTAAAGGTAATTCATTCTCTCATGTTCATTTGTTTTATTTTTTGCTTCTCCAACCCCCTAAGATCTTTTTATTGAATTCTTTTGTAACAAAACCAGTATATTAAATATACTAGGATGTTGTTATAAGATTTATTCGAGCTACACTCTCACAAAACTACATCAAATGGTTAAAGAACATACGGTTTCCGTGGATGGCGAAATTCTGCCTCCCGAAACGATGATTGTTCAATACTCATTTAACACCTTCAAAGGTGGCCATTATGATGTCACTATTTTTATATATGATATATAATATGTTTATGTTTTACTTTAGCTTCTGTATTTTTCATTTGTGGCTTACCTTTATGGCTTCCATTATGGGTATAAGCGATATCTTCATTTTAGGAAGTGCGGACTACCGCCCCCTCAAAGTGATGTGATTCGTTAATGCCATACGTGGGACGTATAAACGATGGGTTTAATATTATTATATATGATGTTATACTGGAATTATTATATACCTCTATATCATTATTATTTATTTCCATTAAAGTATGAGATAGAAATGAAAGTAGCGTTCATGCGTACGTACGGCTTACTGTCTCAATGAACTGTGCATTTCATTTCTTATCCCCAAATGTAATACACTATTATAAGTACATGTATATAATGGATATAGATGATGAATGATACATATAAATGATGAATATAATTCTGTAATTAAATTTTACATACCTCTCATTTAGTTTTAATTCCATTAATGTGACAAAGAAATGAAAGTAGCGTTCATGCGTACGTACGGCTTACCGTCTCCATGAACGGTCCATTTCATTTCTTACCTCTGAATGATTATGTGATATTATAAATACATGAATATTATAGATATATATGATATATATGGTATCCAAATCAGGAATTTCATTCTGGATATAAAGAACCTTTGACCACACGAACAACATGTAATTGTAAGAAGTCCACTTTCGACTTAAGAACCAAATATCGACAAAACAAACATTATTAACTTAAATGATTACATAATGTTTATAACATGTCAATAATTGATATAAAAGGAATAATGAACTTGGAAAAGTTTCTTAAGCAAGTAGAAATTAACTCAAGTTTATTATTCAGGACGTTAAAGAAAGATAGAGTCAAGTCAGACCCAAGGTAAGGGATCCTACACCTCTCCTTCTTTTTAAGTACACTTTTTTATGTCATTCCTTATAAAGCTCATCTTTCATGTTATTGGGATGTTCTTTTATATTACTCTTACTGTAAATTTTATGTTCATATGATGAGAGACCCTATTCTTTCTCATCAATCCATTTTGGAAGTTTTGAGTGGCGCCGATAGGCTGCCGAATTTTCGTAAGAGATCTAACATCTCTCTTTCTTTTAAAGTACTATCCTTTATGTCAATTATTTTAAGCTCCTCTTTGTTATGTTGGGGGATGTTACTTTATATTCCTCTTTCTATAAACTTTATGTTGATGTGATGAGAGACCCTATTTCCTCTCATCAATCCATTTTGGATGTTTTAAGTGGCACCGTTAGGCTGCCAAGTTTTCGTAAGAGATTTTTCATCTCAGTTTTATTCCCGTAAGATTTATGCTACATTTGCCACAATTTCCTTTGAGTGGTGTATGTACTGACCATTATTTTACTCATTGTGTAATATTCTTTCATTTATGAGTATTTACATCAATGTTGTATTGTCCTTCTTTCACGGGGTGTATGTTTCGAAAGATACCCATGTCGGTAAGGGAACCTTTCATCCTCCTCTTTTTAAAAGACTTATTTGGTTGGGTCTTTTAATGTACATATTTTTATGTTGGGATATGTTCTCATATATCCTTATTGATGTAAATTTTATGTCCAAGTGATGAGATACCCTTTTTTTATTATCTCTCATCAACTCACTTTGATGTGACGCCGTTAGGCTGTCAAGGGAACTTCTTAACACAATTTCGATTTCATTGGGTTCAACATGTAGTTATTGAATATGTCATCCTTTGAATATGTGTGAATGACCTTTGATTATTTTACACTTAATATCCACTTATATTTGGTGTATTCGTTTGTCACACATAATTATGTAATTGATTTATACTTAAACCAAGGATACCGTCTTTGTAAGGGACTTCGTCTCAATCTCCTTTCATTGTGGCATATTTCGTTTTATACACAACTTTCTTTTATACGGTGTATAAACCCCTTTTACTTTTACTTTTATTCAAAGGGAATATTTTTCTACGAAGCGTTTTACTAAACGACAAAAAGGAATGTTTTTTTAACGTACGCGGTGACAACGACCTTTTCCGCCGCTGTGAGTATTATTTGGTCTTTGGCTTCATCGACAAGCCGTAATGTTTTTAAAATAAAATAAATACAATATACTCTTTTATGTATTTTGGTATTGAAAATGGTTTTGAAAAAGGATTATATTATGTCAATATGTTTATGATATATTGTGATTGAAATGTGGAAATGTTATCATTCCTTCATATTGGTTTTATGTTTTATGATTTTATACTGGTACATGGACATTTTAACGGGTGGTTGCGTTATAAACCATATGACGGGTGGTGCCGTGAATACCAGGACGGGTGGTTACGTTATAACCTCCAATGCATTGGGTATGGAAGTCGGCCGTATGGCTATTCCATTAAGTGATATGTGTGGATGTCGACCGTATGGTTATTCCACTTAAGTATGTTTATGTCCCAAGTTACCTTTATATGTTATGTGTTCTTTATATGGGTTTTATGGTAATCCTTTGGTTACAAAAAGGTAAGTAATGAAATTTTATTCAGAGAAGAGTTTTTACTACTTCTAAGATGTGAAAAGTGTTACTTTGATAAAGTATACATGGTTTACTCGTTGTTTTAAAAATCTAACAGTTTTAATTCTTTGTGTATCCCTTACTGAGCTTTTTATGCTCATCCCAAGTTTTTGAAATGTTTTTCACCGGTCTTAGCGTGGAATTGGGTCATGGATGGGATCAAGGGAAAGACATTCTACCTAAAACATGGAACTAGACATGTTTCTTTTTAAGAGTTTTTATTTTATGGAAATTTAGTAGAAGCGACTACTTTGTAATCTTTTGAGATGTAATAGTTATGTCCTAATTCTCTAAAACTCTAAACCTGAAAAGATCCTCAATGTGAATTACTCATTTAATTCAGTATTAAGTAAGGTTTAAGGGTGGGGCCTTATATTTGGTATCAAAGTTCGGTTTAGATAAATTTAGAGGTTAGGGTATTCTCTAAACACAAGTGATGTTACCATAATGGTTAGTATTTCAGAAAGAGTCATAGTTTTAGATAAAGTGAATGAGTAAGTATATATTAGTGTTTACCTTACTCATTAGTACATGATGGTTTTGTTGATATACTCACACTGACCTTTTTGGTTTTAGTAAATGGCTGGATCTAGCAGGCACCAAAGTGACAATGGGTTTGAAGGAAACTGTGGTGGTTCTCTGATTAAGATACTGGATGAGATGGGGGATTCAATGAGGAATCTCATAGTTGTTCTAAACCAACTATCAAGGAGTCATGATCAACCACTTCAACCTTGGTGAGTTCTCTAATGCATCATGTACGAGATGGCCAACTCGATGTGGAAATTCAGGTAATAATTATTCAGGTAACCATTGGGGTTTATATGATCCCTAATTTAGGGGTAATTATGGGTTACTCCATGATATGATGGAAAAATGAAAGGAATGAGATAAACATGAGGTTAAAATATGTTATGATCTTTTTTTTGAAGATTTTATCTCGTTTGGGGGGATTTTTGAAGAATTATATAGTTTTTGAAAAAGGACAACACGCAGACCGTGTGACAACCCGTCGCGTCGGACAAAGCTGCGGGAATCAAACCCACAACCAAAGTGCGACTGGTATTTATCACCTACCACTGGACTACGTGAAGTCCCTGGTTAGTTTGAATGATTCATTCTAGTTATATGATTTTATGAATTAAGAGTAAGTTGATTTTGGGTTATTTATGCAAATGATTAACCTGTCATCGAGGATATGTGATTAGGTTAATTACTTTTCAATACGAGACATTAAGATCAACTGATTTTGTTTGGAGATAAATGTTATGATTTAACATGGAAGACTATGTGAATAAATCCTTCAAATGTTTGGGTTTCAATCTTATATTGGTTTACTTTGAGGAATTTTATGGACAAATTGTTAATCGGATGGTCCTCGTTGAACTTTGGGTTTTGTGGGATAAATTTTGGAGATTAAGAATAGATTTTCTTTCTAATGGGATATCCTTTTCTGGGTTATCTGATCTTGTACTAATCTTTTGGGTTTTGGTTTTGGTTAAAGTCTAAAGACATGGGAAGTATATAGTTCTCTTTTTTGGGTTAGGTAATTCTCTAGAAGTTGATTATAGTACTCTTAATGTGAACAAGTCTTCCTAAATACTCGCCTTTTGGAGAAAATATGAGTTTGTGTAAGGAATCTAATAAAAGTTGAAAGTCAACATGATAAGTGATTATGTTTCCTTATGAATAAATTCCTCAATAAAAAGTAACTTAAAACAAAAATGTTGTCTATTAACTTTTCCTACTGGGTAATCGAATACCGTTTAACCCATCACAAGTTTGTGATTTTATTATGGTTAACTTTCTCCTAAACATGTTTTCTATCACTCTCCATCATAACATGACCCTTTGTTTTTTCCACCATGTCCATATTTTCATACTTGGAATCCTAGTATGGGTTAACTCGGGTGACCTTTGTACTTATCTTCCATTATTTTAAAGTGATTGTTTTACCGACTCTTGTTCCGATGTGTGACTTTCAAGGATGTTTCCAAGCTCAATTTTAAAAATTGCGAGGATGCAATTCCCAAAAGGGGGGAAGGATGTAACACCCGAGGTAAATAAATAATATGAAATTTTCTTATTTATCCATATTTTTGAATAAAATATTAATATGACTTTAAAGGGGACACTATGCTCGATGGTGTACCCAACACGCAACAACGAGTTTCTTGGGAATCTTACGTTGCACTCTAATAATAAAATAATATTATTTTAAATGGTAGTTAAAATGTAGCCGTTGTATTAGCGGGAATGGATAGAAATAACTAAAATATTATTATATATGTTTTTAAATGTTTTACATTTATCCAATAAATGATAAAGGCTTAAAATACGGAAAGAAATCAATTTTAGGCATTTATACCCTAATTTTCACTAAGGGTTCACTTATCATCTTTTGACGGAGAACCGTCATTAAATATAGTTTTGATCAATCTTATAAATTATATTGGACCAAATAAAACTCTAATTAATAATCGGGACATCAACATTTACTTTGTGTAAATTTTTGGTATCTTCTCGATAAAGTTCATTTTTTTAATGAATAGTGTAAAATGTTGTATTTTAATTCAAAACCTCTTTTTAATCTAATTTATTTATATGATTATATTATCTTTTGAATTGGTTTTAAAGTGAAATTAGAATATATTTTTACCATTAAATCCAATAGTGGTCGTTGGAATTAATTTCACTTTGAAATCAGACTTAAACTAGTGTCAATCTTTTGATACTTATTGTTTCACAAAAACACGCTATTTGCTCTGACAGTGGGAATTAATTATTAAATTAATTAATGTGACTTATATTTTTTGAATTTTGTAAAATAGACTTCATTTTTTAATTCGTAATATCAAATATAGCTTAGGGTGAATTTTTGGTAATTTTCTGAAAAACTTCAATTTTTGATGAATAGTGAAACCTCTAAGTGGTACTTATAAAGACTGATTTTCCGTTTAAATGAAATTTTTCCATCATTTTGTTTTGAATTTAAAAAATCCGACATACATGGTTGTCATTAAGAAGTAAAATGTGGTTCAATGAGATCATAATGATTTTTTGGTGAATAGTAACTTATTAAGTTCTTAATCGCGATTAGTGGTAATTAGTGTAGTTTAAGGTAAAAATAATGTTTTAATAAAATAAAATGATCTAGAAACATGTCCTAACCTCATTGGTTGTGTCATGTCCAACCAAGACAAGACATGGGTCAACTTGGGGACCCCATGGAGCCACTTTGGTTGGAAAATGACATAAATAACTTTTTATTAAATGTTAAAGTAAAAATGACACAAACATAATATGTTTTACAAAAACAATTTTTACATGGGGTTATAAAGATCATATTTTTGATTATAAATATTAATTGGAAATATAAAAATATTTCCTACATCATAGTATTTTTTTTATAATTTTTAGACATTAAATAAATTAAATTATTTATGACATAATAATGATGCAGCGATGACATCATTATTTGACGATTTAAATAAAATGGAAAGATAATGTAAAATCTATAAACTACACATGTCCAAAACCAATTGGATTAGTTTATTTCGAACTCTTATCACCTTATCCACGAATTATATCAATGTGGGACCTTTTAAAACCGAAAAACATTTTCAAATAAAGTAATATTTCTTTACTTTCCAAAAGTGCCCCTCCTCTTCTCTTATAAAAGGCCCCCCACCTCTACCTCATTTCACACACTCCTCAAGCCTTTGGCTTGGCCAACCCCTGCCCATTTAATCTCTCCACATCCCTCTTCTCATCCTAGAGGATTCCCTTTGGGATGAATCTATTCAAAGGAAGCCTTTAGGCTCAAATCAAAAGGAGTTACACTTTTAAAGGTAATTCATTCTCTCATGTTCATTTGTTTTATTTTTTGCTTCTCCAACACCCTAAACTCTTTTTATTTACTTCTTTTGTAACAACACCAGTATCTCCAATATACTAGGATGTTGTTATAAGATTTATTCGAGCTACACTCTCACACAACTACATCAAATGGTTAAAGAACATATGGTTTCCGTGGATGGCGAAATTCTGCCTCCCGAAACGATGATTGTTCAATACTCATTTAACACCTTCAAAGGTGGCCATTATGATGTCACTATTTTTATATATGATATATAATATGTTTATGTTTTACTTTAGCTTCTGTATTTTTCATTTGTGGCTTACCTTTATGGATTCCATTATGGGTATAAGCGATATCTTTATTTTAGGAAGTGCGGACTACCGCCCCCTCAAAGTGATGTGATTCGTTAATGCCATACGTGGGATGTATAAAAGATGGGTTTAATATTATTTTATATGATGTTATACTGGAATTATTATATAACTCTATATCATTATTATTTCTTTCCATTAAAGTATGAGATATAAATGAAAGTAGCGTTCATGCGTACGTACGGCTTACCGTATCCATGAACGGTGCATTTCATTTCTTATCCCAAAATGTAATATACTATTATAAGTACATGTATATAATGGATATATATGATGAATGATACATCTAAATGATGAATATAATTCTGTAATTAAAATATACATACCTATCATTTAGTTTTAATTCCATTAATGTGACAAAGAAATGAAAGTAGCGTTCATGCGTACGTACGGCTTACCGTATCCCTGAACGGTGCATTTCATTTCTTACCTCTAAATGATTATGTGATATTATAAATACATGTATATTATAGATATATATGATATATATGGTATCCAAATCAGGAATGTAATTCTGGATATAAAGAACCTTTGACCACACGAACAACATGTAATTGTAAGAAGTCCACTTTCGACTTAAGAACCAAATATCGACAAAACAAACATTATTAACTAAAATGATTACATAATGTTTATAACATGTAAATAATTGATATAAAAGGAATAATGAACTTGGAAAAGGATCTTAAGCAGGTAGAAATTAACTCAAGTTTATTATTCAGGACGTTAAAGAAAGATCGAGTCAAGTCGGACCCAAGGTAAGGGATCCTACACCTCTCCTTCTTTTTAAGTACACTTTTTTATGTCATTCCTTCTAAAGCTCATCTTTCATGTTATTGGTATGTTCTTTTATATTAATATTACTGTAAATTTTAAGTTCATATGATGAGAGACCCTATTATTTCTCATCAATCCATTTTGGAAGTTTTGAGTGGCGCCGATAGGCTGCCGAATTTTCGTAAGAGATCTAACATCTCTCTTTCTTTTAAAGTACTCTCCTTTATGTCAATTGTTTTAAGCTCCTCTTTGTTATGTTGGGGGATGTTCCTTTATATTCCCCTTTCTATAAACTTTATGTTGATGTGATGAGAGACCCTATTTCCTCTCATCAATCCATTTTGGATGTTTTAAGAGGCACCGTTAGGCTGCCAAGTTTTCGTAAAAGATTTTTCATCTCTGTTTTATTCCCGTGAGATTTATGCTACATTTGCCACAATTTCCATTGAGTGGTGTATGTACTGACCATTATTTTACTCATTGTGTAATATTCTTTCATTTATGAGTATTTACATCAATGTTTTATTGTCCTTCTTTCACAGGGTGTATGTTTCGAAAGATACCCATGCCGGTAAGGGAACCTTTCATCCTCTTCTTTTTAAAAGACTTCTTTGGTTGGGTCTTTTAATGTACATATTGTTATGTTGGGATATGTTCTCATATATCCTTATTGATGTAAATTTTATGTCCAAGTGATGAGATACCCTTTTTTTATTATCTCTCATCAACTCACTTTGATGTGACGCCGTTAGGCTGTCAAGGGAACTTCTTAACCCAATTTCGATTTCTTTGGGTTCAACATGTAGTTATTGAATATGTCATCCTTTGAATATTTGTGAATGACCTTTGATTATTTTACACTTAATATCCCCTTATATTTGGTGTATTCGTTTGTCACACATAATTATGTAATTGATTTATCCTTAAACCAAGGATACCGTCTTTGTAAGGGACTTCGTCTCAATCTCCATTCATTGAGGCATATTTCGTTTTATACACAACTTTCTTTTATACGGTGTATAAACCCCTTTTACTTTTACTTTTATACAAAGGGAATCTTTTTCTACGAAGCGTTTTACTAAATGACAAAAAGGAATTTTTTTTAACGTACGCGGTGACAACGAACTTTTTCTCCGCCGCGAGTATTATTTGGTCTTTGGCTTCCTCGACAAGCTGTAATGTTTTTAAAATAAAATAAATACCATATACTCTTTTATGTATTTTGGTATTGAAAATGGTTTTGAAAAAGGATTCTATTATGTCAATATGTTTATGATATATTGTGATTGAAATGTGGAAATGTTATCATTCCTTCATATTGGTTTTATGTTTTATGATTTTATACTAGTACTTGGACATTTTAACGGGTGGTTACGTTATAAACCATATGAAGGGTGGTGCCGTGAATACCAGGACCGGTGGTTACGTTATAAACTCCAATGCATTGGGTATGGAAGTCGGCTATATGGCTATTCCATTAAGTATGTATGGAAATTGGCCGTATGGCTATTCCATTAAGTGATATGTGTGGAAGTCGACCGTATGGTTATTCCACTTAAGTATGTTTATGTCCCAAGTTACCTTTATATGTTATGTGTTCTTTATATGGGTTTTACGGTAATCCTTTGGTTACAAAAAGATAAGTAATGAAATTTTATTCAGAGAAGAGTTTTTACTACTTCTAAGATGTGCAAAGTGTTACTTTGATAAAGTATACATGGTTTACTTGTTGTTTTGAAAATCTAACAGTTTTAATTCTTTGTGTATCCCTTACTGAGCTTTTTATGCTCATCCCAAGTTTTTGAAATGTTTTTCACAGGACTTAGCGTGGAATTGGGTTATGGATGGGATCAAGGGAAATACATGCTACCTAAAACATGGAACTAGACATGTTTCTTTTTAAGAGTTTTTATTTTTTGGAAATTTAGTAGAAGAGACTACTTTGTAGTCTTTTGAGATGTAATAGTTATGTCCTAATTCTCTAAAACTATAAACCTGAAAAGATCCTCAATGTGAATTACTCATTTAATTCA
Source organism: Viscum album (assembly GCA_963277665.1). NCBI lineage: Eukaryota > Viridiplantae > Streptophyta > Magnoliopsida > Santalales > Viscaceae > Viscum > Viscum album. The sequence continues at coordinate 1,657,166,566 of OY728132.1, read as the reverse complement.
ATATTAAGTAAGGTTTAAGGATGGGGCCTTATAATATCTTTCAAAATTGACATCTTTTTTGGATTCGGAATATCGAAATTATCTTAGGGTGAATTTTTTGTATTTTTCATAGTACATAAAATTTTGGATGAATAGTGAAAAACACTAAGTTATAATTTAAAACTAAATTTTTATTTAAATAATTAATTATTTTATATAAATTTATTTTAGGTCAAAATAGATATATAATACCTATATAAGTTGGATTCAATTTATAATAATTTTAGATATAAAAAAATTTTATTGAACTTTTCACCATCTTTTACCCACCTCCTGGGAGAATTTATAAATTCACATAAAACATAATTTTACCACTTCTGTGAGAGGAATTTCAAAAATCTGAGAGACATGGTTGACATCAGTAAGAAAAATTTGGTACAATAAGATGAAATTTTTTTTTGGGAATAGTAACTTTTCACTTTTATTTACCACGTTTAAAAGTAAATAGAGTAATTAAGGGTAAAAATGATATTATTATTACCCTAAAACATGTCTTAATTCTATTGGATAAGTATAATTTGACCAAAAACAACCTTAGGAATAAAATATTAACTTCTTTGGTCCACTGGATTTAGATTTGGAAATTTATTATTATTTAATTCAAAGAAGAGTTAAAAGAGTTAAAATCAATGTTTAATAACTAAAAAAATTTTAATATAGGGTTATACAAAAGATAAATTCAACAATAAATATTAAATAAAAATATAGAAATATTTTCTACATAATGGTATTTTATTTATATTTTATAGACATTAAATAATTTAATTTATTTATGACACAATGATGATGCATTTATTACTTAATTAATGAAATATTAAAATAATTGATATTATGAATATCCAAATAAATTTAATTTGAGACTTTTTTATGAATTCCACTAATTTTCTAGGTTAATATGACATATTAGTATTGTTTAGATAAATTTTTTCTGAAGTAATAATGCTATTATGAATTCAGCAAAAACAAAATACCAAATAGTGTCAAAATTTACATAAAAGAGTTTTTTTTAAAACAATTATATTATTAATTGAAATAATATTTCTGAAAATGTATGGTTCGGCCAAAATACTTATATAATGATAGGTTTATCTTTAATGAACCACTTGGGGTTCGTTTGGAAGTATATAGTAGGTTTATTAACTATATAATATAAAAATACAAAGAGACATGGTAAATGTAAAGCTATTTAACTAAGAGTTAAATCTAAAAGATAAAGTTAATATAGTGACCCAAACCAGTATAAAACCTATTGGTTGAGTGGTTTTCAACCCATCCCTTCCTTATCCTTTATGTAATCCATTTTGGATCAATTAGAAACCAAAAATTATTTTTTTATAAAATAACATTTCTAGCTTTTCCTAAGGTACCCCTCACCCCTCTTATAAAAGGGAACTCCCCCTTACCTCTAATTCAAACCATTATAGACATTAGCCACATCAAATATATGCCAAAATACCCTCTAAACTATCCTCAATTCATCCTAGAGTCCTTCATTTTGTCAGAAATCCAATTTAAGGAGCCCTTTTGATCAAATCAAAAGGAAGAACCCGAAGAAGAGGTAAATATCCCATCACCTCCTTCAAGTTCCTTTCATCTTCCACTTCCTTTTTCTTTGTTGATTCCATTCTAAAATAATAAATCCATTATCTTCTATATAATGTAATGATATTATAAATATGGTAAATCAAAATTCATTATTCTATCCATCCTTTGAATGGCATGTCACCATACGTGCGTACGTACGGCTTACCCTCTCCACGTCATGGTGTAATTGTTATTCAATACATTATTATTTGGATAGGTATAATAATGATGTGTAATTGATGTAAATAATAAATATAACATGATATTGATTCTTTATATATGATATACCATCCAATTATATATTATTTTAAATTCAGAAGTATGATATTGTCGCTCGTACGTACGTATGGATTACCGTCTCCATGAATGCGATGAGATTCATTCCCCATCGTATCCATTCAAGACTAATTTTCTTATAATGATTAAAAATAATTATTAAATACTTAATATCATTATGGATATAAATATGATACATCCCATACATAACAAATATGACTCACATAACAAATATTATAAGGGAAAATGAATCTGTTAACACTGGAACCAACGATAATACTAAGATATTATTAACAAAGAAATGTTAAAAGATCATATATGATATCATATTAATGTATATTATTCTTGTATAATTTAAAAAAAATTATTTCACCATTATAGAGAAGGTTAACCTACCCCTGACCAAGGAAAAGTACAAGGTAAGGGTGAGTTCTACAATCTCTTCATTATCCGAGGTTGTTTATACGTAATTATCTACTGGGGCCTCTTTATCATCCACATCCATATTTCTTAAAAATGTATTCCAAAACATTTTTACTATTTACTATACTATTAGTTAATGTCATTTATACCCTTTTTTGACTTTTTATAAAATGGATTGAATGTAATATTACCGTCTTTTTCCAAACAAGGTACTTTTTAACCTTTTCGAAAAAATTATGGTAAGACTATTTTTTTAACTTATACGGCGGGTGCGGTTATTTTCTTCCATTATAACATCGTAAAAGATTCCCCTACAAGAATATAATAATATTTCCAAAAATAAATGTTTTCTTTTAAAATTATATGAATTTAAAATGATTTCAAAATAGAAAGAGATATTTCTCTAAAAAAGGTTTTATTTTCATCTATGTCAACATCCTTTGATGGATTTTATGTTTATTTGAAGTTGATTTATTATGATAAAAACATTTATATTTTATTGAAGGTTTTGTGATATGTTTGAATATAGATGTGTTATTTCATACCATTCATGGTTTATGGATAAAGTATTGACATTTCGTATGCCAGTTTTAATACGAATGTGTATGTTATGTTTAAAACCTTTCATATGAGGAATTCATTGGACTTAGTAAGTTACGGGTGGAGCCCGCTATAGCTCATCTATGCATCGGTAGGTATCATGAGATGAACTACTGTCTTGCCATAAGGCCTTAACAAAACCTTATTTGTAGTCTTAACACAAGGCCTTGACTATGTGGTTATGAAAGTCTGGCATTATGCATTCCATCATTATGAAAGTGGCTATTGATATTGCAAGTGATTATTCGACTAGTAGAATATCTATGTGAGTAATTAAATGGAATTATTTGATTTTATCTTTTCCATATTATACTGAACTTCAAGTTTAAAAGGCTTTTGTTTTAGTTATATACATTTCCTTAAATGTTTATGCTTATTTATGAAAGTTTCCACTATATCATTATCCTTACTGAGCATATGAGCTCACCCCTTTCTATGTTTTATTTCTACCAGGATGCGAGGATGTATTTTATGACTGACCTGGTGGGATAGTCTGAGAGAATATGATTGTGATATATGGAAACAATTTTTTTGTAATTTTTTATTTTATGATGTAATGTAAACCTGATGAATGTATCTAGTACTTCCACAGCTACTTAACTAGTCGATCTTTCGAGATTTGATCTTTTCTGATAATGCAAATGATACGTAATAATGAACCAACTCTGGGTAACTGGGTTCAGGGCGTTACAGTTGTTATTAGAGGAAGTTTAGTACCAACCTTAGAATACATATATAGATAAACTATGACTATAGTACATTACCCATAAGATAGACTTTGATTATTAGTATAGAAGTACTTCCTAGATTAATGGTATTGTAGATATTTTTTGAATTTTCCAAGCAATACATCCCTATTTGGATACGAGAAGGTAGAGGAAACTCTGGTATATATGTACCTAGTGGTAAAACCCGAAAACACCGTTTTGAGCTAGAGTCGAACGGAAACTAGTGCACAACAACGGGCCTTGCTGCACTCTTTGTTACGACACTCCTGGGGGATATTTTTAGAATAAATCTCATTTTATTCAGAAACCCTTATGAAGGGTTTATGAGTATATACATCCTCAAAGAAATCATTTTTATGATTATGGATTATATCCCTAGACTGTTCAATTGATGTTTTGTGTTTTGATAGTTTAAAATTTTGTATTTCGATTCATAAAATAATCTCGTTTATGCCTTTGATTAGAAATGGTGCCTAGTGGAAGGAATGAAAACTGTATAAATGCACGCACTCCATGTAGGGATTACCCTCCTTCTCCAGATAATTATATTGGAGCTGGTGACACAACTAGTGCTGATATACTTTTTACTATACTAGGAAAAGTCATTCAGGTTATGAATAAAATGTAAAGACTCGTAAAAATCAATGGAAATTTTAATTTTTCTTCTTAATTTTATTTGAGATTTTACAAGAATGTAGTTTTTGACGGCACCTAATTCCGAGGCCCGGTGTTCCCAGAATTAATTTCCGAAGTTAGGCTCGGGTGCGTTCAGTGAACGAACGAGCGGGTTTTTCTAACTTTTAAACTAGTGCTTGGAATTGAAATCAGAGGGCATCGATGAACTCAGAGCGCTGATAATTGCTTAAGAAGACCTTTTCCAATGGTGGGATTGATCGGGAGGATTTGTTTAAAATTTGAGGTGTAAGTGAAGAAAAAATAAAAATTTTAATCCAATTTTATTTTTCTTCTAAGTAGTTGTATACTTTGTGTGGAAGTTGGGTTGGTAACTACCCTTGGGAGAATAAATGAGAGGTGGGGCCCACATGAGCCCCCACCTTTTCACATTCCCCATAACCCCTTGAAAATCCCCTTTAATGTGAGACCACACACCTCTCCCTCTCTCTTCTTTATTCATGCCAACTAACTTTAATTAATTATGTGGTTTGGTTTGAATTTTAAAATCTTTGAGGTGTGAATAAAAATAATATAATGGGATATTATTTTGGATCTTTTGTTGTGTGAGAAAACCATAACAATGACCTGGAGTTTTTGGGTGAACATTGGTGTGAAGAAGAAGAGAACTTCCCTCTGACGAAGAACGACGCATCTTCAATGAATAATTGTTCTTCTCGATGAAGAACACTTTCCCTTCAACATAGAATGTTCTCGACGAAGAACGCCTCCGATGGAGAATGAAAAGACACCGACGACGTGAATTCTCTTCTTCTTCCTCTGCATCAAGGGAGGAGACACCGCAGGAGGGAACATCGCCATCGACGACGGCTCTTCCTCCGACGATAACGGAATCGGCACCGATCTTCAGCGACGACCGATCATCGCGATGCTTGCCTTTTCCCGCGGCTCGACGACATGAGACGTCTTTTAGAGGGAGGGGGTTTGATTTGGTTCATGAATTTTTTTGACCGTCCAAAATCAATTTTTTTTCTTAAGCCACATGATATCGGATTAACGGGAGGAGGTCGGACCACACGAACACGGCTGACCCTCTTACCCCTTCATTGATGATTTTGTCGCGGCTCGATATAAGGTGGCACAGTGCAACATCACCGCACAGAAACAAAGAGGAACATCGATGAATAAGCGCGGCGCCATTGCACCGCACCGTGGAGGCCAAACATAGCCGCGGCGCCGTCGTGCCGCGCCGGAAAACCACGAAGAAGCCGCATTTTGTTTTTAACGTACGGATCGTCGGGAAATGATGAATCAGGCCGCAGAGGCGTTTTAAAGCCATCGCAGTAAAGGTCGGGTCCCAGGAGGACCATTGGAGAAGACAGGAGGTGAAACGGACCACCAAAGCGCGTTTGGTGGTCCGTAGAAGGCGGCGGCAGCACGCCACCGGAACAGGACCGCCGCGGTGGAGCCGCAGCGGCAGCAAAACCGGAACGGCGAAGCTGTTTCCGAGGCGGAGCGGCGCGACATTAAGCGGCGCCGGTTTTTCTTCATCTGGGGTGGGGGGGCGTAACCCCCGCACCCGATGGCCACGCGGGCGCCGCGCCAGCGCAAGGCCAACCAGCTGCCCAGGCCAGGCCGGGCCGCGCCCTAAGGGGCCGGACCCGGACCCGGTTTGGGCCGACTCGGGGGGGGGGGGGGGGTATCGGTCCGGGTCGTACCGGGCCCAAACCCCCTAATTTCGGACAGTTTTCGTTAAAACGCCCATAACATGGGATACTGACTTCCGATTGATGCACCATCAGTTGCGATGAGATCCTTGGACCGAGACAGTCATTTCGGTATATTACACTGAAGGTTTTGGAGAACGTTGGGTACGGCCGGTTTGGTTCGAACATGAAACCAACCGGGCCCTCAGAGCGAAAACACTTATAACTTGACCTCCGGACATCTTATTGACGTGTCATAGACTTTGTTGGATTCCTGTTGATTAGACGGAACTTTTGGCATACTTCTCCTGAGTTTTGGATGCAGTTTGATAATGGCCGGGTTGGATTGTACCCGAAATCCAACCGGGCCCCTGTAACTGAAAAGCTGATAACATTCAGACTTGACATCCTTTTGACGAACCGTCAGTAGTGTTTGTGATCACGTTGAGAAACGGTCCCTATGAGTATACCCTATAAGAGTTTGGGGTACAGTTGAGATATGGTTGGGTTGGTTCGCACACGAAACCAACGGGGCCCCTAGGACGAAAAGGCTAATAACTAATAGACCAGTCGTACGATTGACGCGCCGTATATTGTGTTGAGACCCCTATGACGAGGCAGTCCTTTGAGATACTTCTTCGTGGTACTTTGTGATTCTTGGAGTATCGACCAATAGCTCGTGGAGCGGAACCTTCGGGAGACGAGCGTATGGAGTATGGAGACCATGTAGCCGGCTGAGACCTGACGACTGCTTGACCCACTCGACTTGGAGTGATTCGACTAGCCCAGTGGACGGAGCACTACATTGTTTGGGTGCAGACCCATGGCGGACGGAGCACTACTGAGTTTGGGTGCAGACCCACGGTACTCTTCTGAAGAGTACCTCTGCAGGGTACTAGGGGGTGTGCACTACTGTGTTTCTGTGGCAGACCCCGGTGAGAAACACTACTGTGTTTGGATGGTTGTCCCACAGTACTTGACAGGAGGAGTACCTCAGCAGTCTTAGGTTAGTGAGCAGTACCTCAGAGTCGTGACAGGACCACTGAACACTCCAGAGATGGGGCTCTTCAGCAGTTACGGTTTTGATAATGAAAATCCTGGTTTGAGCATAGACTATGATCTTTGTGTTTATCTCATGATTGATATGGGTCACTTGATAAATTAGGTATATGTATGGGCATATACCTGGGTAGTGATTATCTGTTGATTTCATAATCTTTGTGTTTCCTCATGGTTGATATGGTTTACATGATAACTTAGGTATATGTATGTGTATATACATAAATAGAGGTTATCTGTTGAGATCTTTCATTGTGGTTATCCTTGTTGGATTTAGTGAGACCTTGAGGGTCTTGGGGTCCCTACTATGTATCGTTATACTCACCCCTACAGGGGCTATGCTCGCACCTCGTCGTGTTGGTTGCAGACGACGGGCATCGCTGACAGAGGCTGAGTGTTTGAGGACTGGATGGTACCCGGAGGTGGATCTCATGACGAGTCAGTATCCGGAGGTGGAAATCACGATGTGACGATACTCGGATGAGGTTGATGGGCGAGAGCGTTGTGGAGGCTATCTGTACCTACCCATCAGGTAGGGTCTGTGGTGGACGATCCAGGAGCTGCGCTATCTGTACCTACCCTTCAGGTAGGATCTGTGGTGGAGGATCTAGGAGCTGCGCTATCTGTACCTACCCTTTAGGTAGGATCTGAGGTGGACGACCCAAGAGCTGTTTCTATTCTTCCATCTGATTTTCTTTTCTGTTGTACTTTTGTTCAGTTGTAGCTGTACTTTTTAGTTGGGTTTATATTGTTTCCCTTTTACTTTTCAACACTTCTTTTTTACTTAGTGTTTACTTCCTCTTGTACTCTGTGTGTTTTGCTTACTTTTATAAAGGAAATTCCGTCCCAGTTATCTGGATTTACGCCTTTGGCGATACTCGCCAGCCCCTGGCCTATGGAAGGCGGGATTGGGGTAGTCATGGCATGGGCCCCGAGGACGGGTCGTGACATAATAACCTCACCAGTATAGAGCACCCTGATCCGCATCATGAAGGATCAATGTTATATCACTTCATGAGGAAACATCCAACAACATTAAATGGGTATAAAAATCCACTTGTATCCAAGAAATGTATAAATTCCTTAGAGAAAAGATTCAATGTCATGGGGAGTAGCAAAAGGGAAGATATTTTCATGACAGTTTACCACACTGGAGATGCTGATCAATGATAGTCATTTATTCAAAACACAAAAAAAAATATGATGAAGTATAAAATATGGAATAGAGGGAGTTTAAGAGATTTTATTAGAAAAATACTTTCCTCATGACCATCGAGAAGATATGGAAAGGATGTTTCGAAGTCTGAGGAAAAATGAGGATGAGAATGTCGCAAAGTATGAAGCTAACTATACAAGGCTAGCGAGGCATGCTGTAGATTATATACGTAACCCAAGAAGTAAGATTGATCATTTATTTTATGGGTTAAAACATTTCTTCATCAAGAATTAGTCTCACAATCCTTCTCGTCATATGAAGATATTGTCTCATGTGCTATCAAGACAGAAAAAAAATTCTCTAATTCTTACGACTTTAAAGGAAATGAAGAGAAGAAGAGATCTGTTGAACACTTAGGAAATGGAAATAAGGGTAAGAAGGGAATAATTGAATTTCCATCCTATAGTAAATTTGGGAACAAATACCCTGGTTCTTACTTGAAGGGAATGGAATTCTGTTACAAGTGTGTCGAAAAAGGCCCCCAAGCTCGTGATTTCAAGGGGAAGAAAGAGGTTGTTGATGTTGAATGCTAAAATTGTAGTTAAAGGGGGAATTTTTTGAATGAATGTCTTATGAATTAGGGGAAAATACATTTGAAAAGGCCAAGAGATCAAGGCAGATCTTATGTTATCTCTACTACTGAGGTTGAAGCTCCAAAATACGTAGTGGCAAGTAATTTAATGGTTTTCTCAAGTTTAGAAAATGCACAATTTGATTCTAGATCATCACATTGTTTCATATCTTCCTAGTTTTCTAAGAAAATTAAATATTACCAATTTGATTTATCAAGGGATTCTTTAGTCAAAACCCATAAGGGAAGTATCACTACAACAATGTTTTGTGAATCAGATCCCATTAGAATACATAAATGTTATTTATCTTCTGATCTCATCGTCATTCCCATGATTGAATTTGATATAATCCTCAGTATAGATTGGATTTCAGACCATGACGCGAAAATTTATTGTAAGAATAAGGAGGTTACAATTATTGATGATGATGATAAAGAACACCTTATCATTAGAATATAATCATCACCACCTGATTGTTGTCTAGATCCATCCCCAGAAGCTCAAATAAATTCAATTATTATGGAGGAAGAGAATGAAATAACTATGGGTGAGGAAAAGAATGTTCAAATAAAGGATGTACCTATTGTGAAAGAATATGTTGATTTGTTTCCAGAAGATTTACTAGGACATCACCCATAATGAGAAATTGAGTTTTCCATTGATTTAATTCTGGGTTGAAGGCCCATATCGAAGACCCCATATAAAATGGCCACTATAGAATTTGTGGAATTAAAGAAACAACTATAGGAATTGCGTAATAATGGATTTATTCCCCCTAGTGTTTTTACATGGGGAGACCTTGTCCTTTTTGTTAAGAAGAAAGATGGATCTATGAGGATGTACATTAACTACAGGGAGATCAACTCTATAATGATAAAGATCAAGTATCTCTTACCTCACATCGAGGATGAATTGGACTAATTTCATCGAGCTCAATAATTTTCAAAGATTAACCTTCAATATGGAAATCATCAGTTGTGTGTGAATAAGGAAGACATTCCGAAGACAACATATTGAACCAGGTAGGGGCATTATGAGTTTACATTAACGCGTTTTGGATTGACTAATGCACCCTCTATATTCATGGGTCTAATGAATAGAGTTTTCAAGGAATATCTCAATGATTTTGTAGTGGTATTTATTAATGATATCTTGGTATACTACAAAAGCTACGAAGATCATCAAAATCACTTGCGCATTATCCTGAAGACTCTTAGAAGACATGAATTATATGGGAAGTTTAGAAAGTGTGAATTCTGGATTCAAGATATTTCTTTTATTGGACATGTCGTCTCTAAGGATTGAATATCTGTTGATCCTTTTAATACAAGAGCAATCCATGATAGGCTAGCACCGACAAATGTAACTGAGGTATGCAGTTTTATTTGCTTAGCAGGTTATTATCGAAATTTCATCCAGAATTTTTTCTAAGTGCCTAACCCATTAACAAAGCTCACATGACAAGGGGTTAATTTATTTTGGACAAAAGAGTGTGAAGAATATATTTAATAACTAAAGAGAAAATTAGTCAATACTCCTATATTGACTCAACCATCAGGAAATGATGGGTTTGTTATTTATAGTGATGCTTCAAAGAAAGGACATTGTTTTTTCTTTATGCACAATGATAGGGTTATTTCTTATGCATCATCAGAGATAAAAATTCTAGAGAAAAACTATCCTACTCATGATATTTGGTTAGAAACTGTCATATTTTATTTGATGATTTGGAGACACTATCTCTATGGTAAAAAATGTGAGATATATACCTATCACAATAGTTTGAAGTATATTTTCTCACAAAAAGAACTCATCATGAGGCAAAGGCGGTGGCTTGAACTACTCAAGGACTATGATTCCACTATACACTACCACCCCGGGAAGGAAAATAATGTGGCAGATGATTTGAGTAGAAAGGTTCATGGATTTTTGAACAAGATGAGAGTTTAAAAGGATCCTATATATATTGATCTAGTAAAGATGGATATAGGAATCACCATGGAAGTTGAAACATCAAAAAAAATTCAATTGGTTGCCAAACCATCTTTAATAGAAAGGTTAAAGAGTTCTCAGACCGGTGATGAAGAGTTTAAAAAGAAGATTAAAGATGTGAATGATGGGATATTGAGTGACATTGTGTATGAAGATGAAAATTTGAAATTTGGGAAGAGTATTTGTGTTCCCGATATACCTGATCTGAAAAGGGAATTGTTAGATGATGCTCATATCTCCAATTTCTTTGCACATCCTGGGAGCACCAAAATGTATAGAGATTTGAAGGAACATTTTTTGTGGGAAACATGAAGAGGGAGATTGTGGATTTTGTGTCAAGATGTATGGTTTGTCAACAGGTGAAATCTGGAAGGCAACAACCTGGAAGAGTCATGAAACCTTTTTTCATACCTGAGTGGAAATGGGATAATATTAAAATGGACATTGTCATTGGACTACCAAAGACTCTTAGAAGGAATGATGCAAATTGAGTCATTGTTGATCGTCTTACCATGTCAGCATATTTTTTTTTCTATAAGAGAAGATTTACCCCTTGAACATCTTGGAAGGCTATATAATAATGATGTTGTGAGACTTCATGGAGTACCACTATCGATTGTTTCAGATTGTGATCCACGTTTTAAATCAAGATTCTGGAAAATTCTACAGAAATCCCTGGATACTGAACTTCATTTGAGCACTGCCTACCACCCTCAAACTGATGGACAATCAGAACGGACTATTAAAACCATAGAAGACATGTTGAGATCATGAAAACATTACATTCAAGGTATGTGAGATCAATATTTACCTTTGGTATAATTTTCCTATAATAATAGCTTTCATTCAAGTATTCTGATGGCACCATACGAAGTGTTATATGGAAAGAGATGTCGCAGACCAACCTATTTGGATGATATTCGTGAAAGAAAACTCCTTGGGCCATAACATGTGGAGGAAACAATGGAAAATCTAAAGAAAATCCAAAACCACATCAAGGCATCTCAATGTAGGCAGAAGAGCTATGCCGATAACCAAATGAAGGATTTGGAATTTTAGGTAGGAGGTCATGTTTTCGTGAAGGTATCTCTATGGAAGGGTGTTATACGTTTCGGTAAGATGGGTAAATTGAGTCCCAGGTACATCAGACCTTTCGAAATTCTAGAACGAATAGGGACTGTTATTTACTATTTAGCAATGCCGCCAACTCTCTCCAAAGTTCATGATGTATTCCACGTATCACTCTTGAGAAAATATATGCCAGACCCAATGCATGTACTTACCTATGAGGAATTAGAACATTAACCTGACCTATCTTATAGTGAAGAGACTATCAAGGTTCTTGAAACAAGATAACAAGTGCTGAAAAACCGGACAACTTGTCTCGCAAAAGTTCTACGGAGAAACCATCAGATGGAAGAAGGAACGTGGGAACCCGAGGAACTTATGATGAAGAATCACCTGTGACTTTTTACGTAGTAATGCTCTAGAAATTTCAGGGAAGAAATTATTTGAAGGAGAGGAAAATGTAACTCCCCAAGCTTCCACGCTATGTTTCTCTTTGAATAATACAGTCGCGTATGCTAAACGCATCATCATGTTCCAACACACCACAACCAATCAAACTAGCCAGTATGAATAGTAATACCCACTTTTTGAAATTATAAAAATTTCATATTTAAAAATGGATATATTTTTTGGATTCGGAATATTGAAATTATCTTAGGGTGATTTTTGGTATTTTTCTGAAAGCTTTCAATTTTTTTCAAATAGTGAAAAACACTGAGTTATAGTTTAAAACAAAATTTCTTTTACATAATTATTTATTTTATTTAGATTTATTTTAGGTACAAATAGATATATAATACCTATATAATTTCTATGTAATTAATTGGATTCAGTTTATAATAATTTTAGATATATAATTTTTTTGAACTTTTCACAGTCTTTTAACCACCTCTTAAGATAATTTGCAAATTAAAATAAAACGTAATTTTACTGCTTTTTGGGTGGAATTTAAAAACACCAAGAGACAAGGTTGATATCAATAAAAAAATGTGGTCCAATAAGATGAAATTAATTTTTGGTGAATAGTAACTTTTTACTTTTATTTACCACGGTTAAAAGAAAATAGGGTAATTAAGGGTCAAAATGATATTATTATTACCCTAAAACATGTCCAAATTCTATTGGATAAGTATAATTCGACCAAAAACAACCTTATGAAGAAACAATTAACCTTTTTGGTCTACCTAGTTTAGATTAGGACATTTATTATTAATTAATTCAAAGAAGAGTTAAAAGAGTTAAAATAAAAGATTAATAACTAAAACATTTTTAATATAGGGTTATACAGAAGATAAATTAGAATATAAATATTCACTATAAAGCTAGAAATATTTCCTATATTATAGTATTTTATTTATATTTATTTGTCAATAAATATTTTAATTTATTTATGACACAATGATGATGCATTAATTACAAAAATAAGGAAATATTAAATTAATTGATATTATAAATATCCAAATAAATATAATTTGAGACATTTTATTAATTTCACTAATTTTCTAGGTTAATTTTAAATATTAGGATTGGTTAGAAGAAATTTTTTTGAAGTAATAATGGTGTTATGAATTTAGCACAAACAAAATACGAAATAGTGTCAAAATTGACATAAAAGAATTTTTAAAACAAATTTTATATTATTTATTGATATTGTATTCTTAAAAATCAATGGTATGGCCAAAAGACTTATATAATGATATTTTTATATGTAATAAAACACTTGGGGTTCTCTTGAAAGTATACAATAAGTATATTAATATATAATATAAAAATACAAAGAGACATAGTAAATGTCAAACTATTTAACTAAGAATAAAATCTAAAAGATAATGTTTATATAGTGACCTAAACCTGTATAAAACCAATTGGTTGAGTGGTTTTTGACCCATACCTACCTTATATTTTAGGTAATCTATTTTGGTGCCATTATAAACCGAAAATGATTTTATTATAAAATAACATTTCTAGCTTTTCCTAAGGTGCCCCTCACCCCTCTTATAAAAGGGAACTCCCCCTTCTCTATAATTCACACCATCAAAGACATTTAGATCATCCATCATCTACACAAATACCCTCTCAACTATCCTCCCTTAATCATACAAACCTTCCATTAGTCATAAATCCAACTTATGGAGCCCTTTTGATCAAATCAAAAAAAGAACACAAAGAAGAGGTAAATATTCCGTCACCTATTTCAAGGTCATTTCTTCTTCCACTTTTTTTCATTATTTTTTCCATTCTAAAATAATAAATCCAGTATCTTCAATATACTATGATATTATTATAAATATGGTACAACAAGATTTATTATTTTGTCCATCATTTTAATGAAATGTCACCATACATGCATGTAACACCTTGATATTTTAGGGGAAGTACATTTTTTAATGTCTTATGTAATACACAACAACAAAGGAATCGTTCATTACACACAAAACTATCATGGCTTGCGTTATACGCAAGAAAAACCTTCCTCGATAGCATGTGTTGTACGTAATATCGAGTTTCACTAAACAGAGAAATGTTATTAAAATATTATATAAACTAACTATTATGAATAGTAATACTGACTTTTTGAAATTTTATAAATTTTATCTTTCAAAATGGACTTCATTTTTCTATTCGGAATATCGAAATTATCCTAGGGTGAAATTTTGGTATTTTTTTAAAAACTTTCAATTTTTTATGAATAGTGAAAACACTGGGTTACTATTTAAAAACCCACTTTTTATTAAAATAATTATCTATTGTAGATAAATTTATTTTAGGTCAAAATTGATACATAATACCTATATAAGTTCAATTTAATTAATTGGATTCATTTTATAATAATTTTAGATATATATAAAAAATTATTGAACATTTCACCGTCTTTTACCCACCTCCTAGGAGAATTTGCAAATGTACATAAAACATAATTTTCCCGCTTCTATAAGTAAAATTTCAAAATTTCGAGAGACACGGTTAATATCAAGGAGTAAAATGTGGTTCAATAAGATAAAAATAATTTTTTGTGAATAGTAACTTTTTACTTTTATTTAAAACAGTTAAAAGTAAATAGGTTAATTAAGAGTAAAATTTATTTTATTATTACCCTAAAACATGTCCAAATTCTATTGTATAAGTGTAATTCGACCAAAAACAACCTTAGGAAAAAAAATATTACCGTTTATGTCAACTTGGATTAGATTAGGACACTTATTATTATTTAATTTAATAAAGAGTTAAAAGAGTCAAAAATCAAAGTTTAATAACTACAAAATTTTTAATATAGGGTTATGCATAAGATAAATACAAATTTAAATATTCATTAGAGATTTAAAACTATTTCCTATATAATGGTATTTTTTTATAATTTTTATACATTAAATAATTTACTTTATTTATGACACAATGATGATGCAGTAATTACCTTATTAATGAAATATTAACATAATTTACGTTATAAATACACAAATAAATGTAATTTTAGACTTTTTCTGAATTCCAATAATTTTATAGGTCAATATGACATGTTATTATTTATTTACATAACTTTTTTCGAACTAATAATGATGTTATGATTTTCACAGAAATCAATTACCAAATAGTTTCAAAATTGACATTAAATAGTTTTTAAAACAAATTTTATATTATTAATTGTTATTCTATTCTTAAAAATCTAAGGTTCATCCAAATGACTTATATAAGGCTATATATATTAATAATGAACCTATTTGGGTTCGTTTGCCTTGTTATAGTAATTTTATTAACCATATAGTGCAAGAAAACAAGAAGACACAGTAAAAGTTAAATTATTTAACATAGAGTTAAATATAAATGATAAGGTTAAAATAGTAACCTAAACGTGTCTAAAACCTATTGGTTGATATTATTGCGACCCATCCCCACTTTAGTTTCTAAATAAATCAATTTGGACCTATTATAAACCAAATATGACTTTATTATAAAATAATATTTTATGTTTTTCCTAAGGTGCCCCTCTCCTCCCTTATAAAAGGGAACCTCCTCCCACTCCTACTCACACAATTTTGAGCCTTAAATCTCGTCCAACCCCTGCCAATTTCCCGTCTAAACATTCCTAGAAACATACTAGAGGTCATGGTCTTCTTTAAAGACCAATTTTAGTGCCCCAAGAGGAGGTTTTAATGAGGCGTGTCGAAAAAGATGTAATATCTGTTACCGATTCATTCAAATTTATTTCTTCTTATACTTCCTCTTATTTAGTTGTTTCATTATAATGTAACAACATAATTATCACTCATATACAGATATGTTATTATAAATATGAAACAACCCAATTTCACCTTCTATCCATCCTACAGAAAATAAAATCACCGCGAGTGCGTACGTACGGAATACCGTCTCCACACCGTGTTGTAATCTATTATTCCACCACCACCTTAATTAGATGGGTTTAATGGTGTAAATAATAACTATATATGATTATTGTAAAGTTATATTTATTCTTAAATAGTATACATAATGTTAAATACAATTCCACGATCATGGAAATGATATCATCGCTCGTACGTACGTACGACCTACCGTCTCCATGATGTGATGCGGCTTGTTATACATAATCTTCATTTAATAATGATTATATAAATGAATTGAATGAATTGAATGAATAATTATGATATATATTACACTA
Organism: Viscum album; assembly: GCA_963277665.1. Lineage (NCBI taxonomy): Eukaryota > Viridiplantae > Streptophyta > Magnoliopsida > Santalales > Viscaceae > Viscum > Viscum album. Next base: position 1,657,150,016 of record OY728132.1, on the reverse strand, counting down.
ATAACATTCTGTAAATGAGGTATCTATAACCAGTAAATAAGAATAAGAATTTATTCGACAAAATGAGCATAAGAAACTAAAGCAATGAACACCCGAATAACAAGTTGCAATGAAATATTAACAATAAGAAGATAAAAATATGACCATATATGATATCATAACAATGAATATGATTCTGTAATAAGTCAATGAAATTATTTAAATTATTATATAGGAGGTTTGAGATACGTATGAAGAAAATCATACATAAGCTAAGGGAAAATCTTGCAATCTCATTTTTATCTGAGATTATTTATACTTCAGAATTTACTGGGGAATATTTATCATCCACATCCATGTTTCCTCAATATTTAATATTATTTTTATACTCCTACAATTAATTAAATCCAATTTTACCCATTGGTGAGTTTTTAGTAAAATATATGTAAGGAATATTTTGTCATTTTTAATATGAGGTACTCTTTGACTTTTCTGACCATAGTACGAGAAGATTTTTTTAAAAATTATACAGCATGAATGAATTTTTATGATTTAATAGAACATTATTTCCATGAATCTTCCTTTACAAGTTTTCATGTTTATTTTTAATCAACCTCTTTTACTTTAAAATTTTATGACATTTTAAGAAAGGAAAAATGTTTTTGAAGTAGGAAGGATATTTTCCTCAAGAATGGAGTTCAAGTGTTTCATCAAAAATATTTTCCATCTAAGATAATATAGGGTTCTATTTCTATCACTATTTTTACATTGATTTGATTATGTTATGATGGAATTAATTTTATGATGTCTTTTTATCTTATATGGACTATGTTATGATGGAATGATGTTTAAGAATCCCATTTTTATTACATTGGTTATCCTATGATATATGATTTATGATTTTGAGGAACACATAATAATGGTTTCATTATGAGATGGGTGGGACCTATATCTCCCTCCAATGTATTGGGTAAATATTTATATCCCATGAGATAGACATGGCGGGAACGACAAGTTAATCGGGTTTGGTGATATAATACTGGAACGAGGAGTGAACACGGTTCAGTAATGGACTTTGTCCACTACGATGGTTTTGGAAATGAGTCTTGACTAATATGAAATGATTTTCTATGACTATGTGTGTATTCCACAAAGTTTCATGTTTTATGTAATGATTATTGGGATTACATTTCACTACTATGATTTATCCCATGTTATGATATTATGATCTCTTTTGCAGGTTAAGATCTCAAAATGTTATGTTCTTATGAATATGATATGGTTGATATTTCTTTTGTTTACCCATACTGAGCATTTGAGCTCACCCTTTTGTATGTTATATTTTCCCCAGTTCTGGAAGAAGGGTATTAAGTAGGATATTCCAAAAAGGAATCTAGATATGATGAAATAAACGGGAGACAATGTAGATGATTTATGAACCAGTTGTTTATGTTTCCCAGTTTCTAAAGACACTATACCTATATGGTCCTACCATGGATTTGTTATATGTTGTAATACATATGCTTCAATTCTGATGTAATAACCATGTATGTAAATTATGGGTCATTATAGTTTGTATTAGAGGAAAGGTATAGTCAACTTTTGGAAACTAGGATGTGAAATCCTTAGTAAGAACTCTAAGGATATGTCTAAACATAGAACACAAGATTAGTGTCTTATAAATGGCCATGAAAACCTATTATAAGACCTAAAGTGTGAAATTTTATTCTTGATTATGTGGTTTTCTTGTTATGATTAGTGTTTCTTACACTATGCTTCTTGGTTTTAGTCAATGGCCAGAATCTGAATGAGCCGTGTTAGTGATAAATAAAATGGGAAATGCAATGATTTCCCCCCTGAGAAACCAAACGTTATGGGAGTTGGAATGAAAAATCTTTTATACATGATCACACAACTTTCTCAAGCTATGAATCATGCTAGACTTCCTAACGAACAAAGGAAGGAGCAACATTCTGTTGAATCCTTCATGAGGCATCTTCCACATTCATTCAGCGGGTCTTCTGATCCATTAGTGGTTGAACAATGTATCAGTACCACTGGAAATAGATTTTCAGTTCAACAATGTTCTGAACATTATAAAGTCATCTTAGTAGTATATCGTTTGGAAGGTGAAGCTAATCAATGGTGAAATATTATTAACAATACAAGGCAATGGGATTAAATTGAGTCCATGGAATGGGAAGAGATCAATAACTTATTTTTCAATAAGTACTTCCCTTGTATTCTTCGAACAAAGATGGAGAAGGAGTTTCTTGAAATGAAGCAAAAGGATGATGAATCTGTTGGCACCTATGAAGAAAAAATTACAAGACTTTCAAGGTACGATTCCGGAATTATTATCCAACATGATAGTAAAATCAATTGATTCTTTAGTGTCTTAAAACCAAGTCTTTGAAGGGGATTATCCATAAGGGACTTCAATAGCTATGAGGAAATTGTTTGATGTGCTCTCAAGGTTGACATGGATATTGGAGTAACACATCAATCATATGGGTTTGATAAGAAGAGGAAAATGGAAATCAAAGGAAAATATAAAGTCCACAATGACATGAAGATGAGTTTTACCTTATGCTCAAAGTGTGGAAGGAAACATGGAGGGAATTGTTTTAAAAGGACAAGTAAATGTTTTATGTGTGGAAAAGAAGGTCATGGGGTGAACGGTTTTCCAGAACATATTTCGAAGGACACTGTTTTCGGTGCAGAGGATTTGGGCACATGGCTAGATATTGTACTTCGACCATTTAGAGAAATGTGCCAATGCAGAATCAAAACGTTCGCAAGCAGCAGATCAATAAACCGATAGGTGAGTTAAAAATGCAAAATAGATTTATGGCTTTGCAAGATGAGGCTGGTCCATCATACTCTGAGAAAGAACAGAAGTCTCCATCCATGCCAAGTGTGAAAGAAAAAGTATGGACCAAGAAGAAGAAAAATGAGAAGGCCGTGGTGGCGAAGATTGCCCTTAAAGCATCAGATTGATCTGGTGTTTGGATCCTTGATAGTGGTTTCACATCCAACATGACAGGTAATAAGGATATTGTTACAGGCATCAAATATGACAAAGAAGGAGTTTTCAAATTTGGAAATGGTGAAGGCCTGCAGATTTTTGGCTCAGGGAAAGCCATGTTTGGGGGCAAAGAGATAAGACATGATGATGTCTTGGTAGTAGATGGACTCAGTCATAACTTACTCTGTGTCAGTCAACTATGTGACTCTGGGCACTCTATCTGATTTACCAAGAAGATGTGTGTTGTGAAAGGAAAATATGGAGAAGCTGTTCTGCAGGGAAAAATGTCAAAGGGAAATCTATACCTTGTAGGTGGGGAAGAAGATACATGTCTCTTATCCATAGAGGAAGAAAACCAGCTGTGGCATAAGGGACTTGGTCGTCTATTCCAACCATCTATGGAGGATCTTGTAAAGTGTGATGCTGCTAGAGACCTTCCCAGACTATCACATGATCGCACTCATACATGTGATTCTTTCCAACAAGGGAAGATCATCATAAAGACATACAAGCCAAAGGAACAGAAATCAACTAGAGTGCTCGAACTGGTTCATGCTGATGTATGTGGACCTATCTCACCACGAGCTATAAATGGGAAAAGGTACTATGTTCTTTTCATTGATGATTATAGAAGAATGTCCTGGGTATTTGTCATTACCCATAAGACAAAGGTGTTTAGTTGCATAAAACAGTACATGAGGGAATCAGAAAGGATGCATGGGAAAAAAATTTGATGTTCCGTATAGTTAACGGTACAGAATTCACAAACAATCAAGTGGAAGAGTATCTTGAGAAACACGGGATAAGGCATCAAGTTTCATCAGTAAGAACTCCCCAACAGAATGGTGTGGTTGAAAGAAGAAATCGGATCATCACCAACATGACCAGAACAATGATTATTGACAAAGGCCAACCAGAGAAATTTTGGAAGGAAGTAGTGTTGACATCGGTCTATGTTTCAAACAGGTCTCTGTTGTGTCCGAAGCAAGGGAAGACTCCGTATGAACTGTGGTACGGAAAGAATCCAATGTTGAAATACTTTCGAATATTTGGAAGTAAGTGTTTCATTCTCAACAAAGAAAATAATAGGAAGTTTGAGGCACGAGGAGATGAGGGGATATTACTTGGATACTCAGGGAAAAGCAAAGCATATAAATGATTCAACAAGAGGTTGGGAAAAATTGTTGAGAGCAATGATGCTACTATAGTTGAAAATAAACAAAATAATCAACGACCCAGTGAACAGTTACTGGACGAACGTGATGATGAGGTAAGCAACACAGGGGGAGCAGAAGTGGAAGAGGATGACTCAGAAGAAGATACTGATGATGAACAAGAAAGTGTCAAGTCTGTGTCTGCAAGGAAGACAAAGAGTCAAGCTCAAATTGATAGGCAGAATATCATTGGTGATCAGACAGCTCCAGTTCAGACTCGAAGAATGAATTCATTACAGAAAACATCGTTTTTATCTCAGGTGGAGCTGAAATGTTTTTCCGATGCAGCTGAAGATGAAAACTGGGTTCAGGCTATGAATGAAGAGCTTGATCAGATTGAGAAGAACCAGACATGGGAGATTGTTTCGAGGCCCTCAAACAAGAATGTCATCGGGACTAAATGGGTTTATCGCAACAAGATGAATGAATATGGCATAGTTATTCGGAACAAAGCATGACTAGTGTGCAAGGGATACTCCCAGATAGAGGGAATAGATGTTGATGAGACATTTTCACCAGTTGCAATGCTGGAAATGATCAGACTATTTTTGGCCATTGTAGTGCAAAGAAAGTTCAATGTTTTCCAGATGGATGTCAAATCAGTCTTCTTAAATGGAGTTCCGGAAGAGGAGGTGTATATTGAGCAGCCACATGGTTTTCTCATTCATGAGGATGAGAACAAAGTTTGCAGGCTGAAGAATGCGTTCTATGGGCTGAAACCAGCACCAAGGGCACGATACTCAAGGCTTGATCAGTATTTGAAGAAACTTGGTTTTCAGCATGGAGGATTTGATTACAATCTCTATTTCAGTAATGACAGTAATCAAAGGATGATGGTATTGGTTTATGTCTATAACATAATTTTTGGCGGATCAGATGAAGCTCAGTGCAGACAGTTTTCCAAATTCATGAAAAATGAGTTTGAAATGTCATTGATTGGAGAGCTTACGTTTTTTCTTGGTCTACATGTGACACAAGGAAGGAATGGAACATTCATTTCTCAATCTAAATATGCCAAACAGGTCCGGAGAAGGTTTGGAATGGAAAATTCCAAGGATATGAAGACTCTGGGTGCAACCTGGATGAAATTATCAAAAGATGAGAATGGCAAGGCAGTTAATATCACAGAATACATGCAAATCATTGGAAGTATGTTGTACTTAACCGCAACAAGGACTGATATTGTTTTTTCCAAATGCCATGTAGAGAGATATCAGATTAATACCAAGGAAAGTCACATGCTCGCAGTGAAAAGAATACTTCGGTATATCAAGGGCATGGTGGACTTTGGCTTGACATACTACGATAAATCTCAGACAGAGTTATTGGGATATACTGATGTAGACTGGGCCGGTTCAGCAGATGATAGAAAATCAACGTCAGGTGGTGCATTCTATCTTGGTGGATTCTTCATTTATTGGATAAGTAAGAAGCAAGATTTCATTTCGTTGAGCATTGCGGAAGCTGAGTATATTGCGGCCACTCAAGCATGCACACGGTTATTGTGGATGAAGCAGCAGCTTGAAGATATGGGAGTTGAAATGATATCTCCGATCGGAATCCAGTGCGACAACTCCAGTGCTATAAATCTTAGTAAAAATACCGTCCATCATTCAAGGATAAAGAACATTGAGATTATGAATCATTTTATCAAGGAGAATGTTGAGCAGGGAATCGTGAAGTTGGAGTATGTGCCTATAGAGCTACAGGTTGCAGATATTCTTACCAAGGCCTTACCCAAGGAAGCATTTGAAAGGCATCGACTGGATCTGGGAGTTCAGTCGATTCCCCGCACTTAAAATAGCGTGGATGTGGAATCCCCCCCCCTTTCCCTGAGGTATGATGTGTTTTTCTCTAATGTGATGATATGTGTTCTCTACTCTTTTACAGACTACAATGGAGTGACCTTTGGGTTCGTTGACAAAGGGGGAGAAAATAGTTATTGTTCAAGGGGGAGACAATGTGGCTATTTGAGAAATCATGAAAGATATGGGGAGAATGTGACCAGTGGAGCAGCCAGATAGGGGGAGAAATAAGCAAGGGGGATATTTTTAATATGACGATGGTAGAAGTGATCGATCAAAGAAGAGATATCATGACAGCTAAGGGTCGTGATAAAAGTAAAATAGTGGTGTTGGAATGGTGAAAGAAGGTGTCCACCTATCACCAATTGGGATCAGTGTGGTTCAACAATTGGTATCAATTTATGAATTGGTATCAGGTTGGAATCGACAATTTGTGTTTGACATGAAGTGATTCATTGATGAAATTTTCATAATACTCTTGTTTCTCACGCCGAGCATTGCTCATGTGGGCTTAGAGTACGTGTGAAGTGATTCCTTGAATGCTATCATAATCGCATGAGGCGAATGGTGGTAGCGGCTGGAAGAAGACTCAGTGAGGTATCAAAGTGCATAAAATCTTTTGATCAGAGTTGCGAAGAGTTGTCAACAATCCCAAAGGGGGAGATTGTTGGGCAAAAATCTCTCTAGGTAACATTGCAGTATTTTTTGGGTTGATTGTGTTTGTTGACAAAGCTGGTTTTCATGGATATTTGTCGAGTTCCCAAGAAGTTGTTGACAATACTTGTTGACAAAGAATGATGATAAAGGAAAGGACTATATGGAGGCGGTACAAAAGAGCAGTACAAGGTGGCTCTGTTTCCCAGTGTTTGCCAAATTTTTGGGGGCCAAAAATTGGAATTTGGTGAGCATCGCGAAGATAGTATTTCCAGGAAGAGCATAATTTAATATGGAAAAGGCATGAATTTTGTGAAGATAGGATGCATGGTTTGAATTTCGCAAAGACGAGAAAAATGGAGGCGGTGATGCTTCGCGATTACGTCAAAGATTCGCGAACGTTAGAGTTGAATCGCATCGCGGTGATGAAGGGCTTTGCGAGGGAGCTTCGCGGTGAAGGCACGAAGGAATGTTGACGGTAATGCTTCGCGATTACGTCAAGATCCGCGAACGGAAAATTGACGTGGTGCTTCGTGATTTGGACAGAATTCCGGCGGAAAACCTTTGAGCTTTTCGATTTGAGATGACGTGGCATTGACTTCGCGTGGAAGGGCCGAGGGTCGGTGGAATCGCCTATAAATATAGGCCAACCCCCTCGAGAGAAGTAGAGAGAATTTTTAGTGAAAATCCTTTGCTCTAGATTTGTGAAGGTGGTTCGCGGAGCCAGTGTGCTTCACGAAAGAGGTTCTTCGTGGCCGCTATTGTAGCTCCGCGAAACCTGCGAGCTCCACGTTGGCTTAGTCAGTTTTGCAAGGGACGTTGCTTTGTGACGGCTTGAGCTTCGCGAAAGTGCTTCACGAAAAGGAAGGAGCTTCGTGAAGGCTTGTTTGAGATTCGCGAAAAGTCAGGAGCATCGCCAAGGCTTGTTTGAGCTTTGAAAAATTGGGAGCTTCGCGAAGTAGGGTGCTTTGCGTAGGTACTTTCCAAATGTAGTTTCCCAATGGTCAGAGGCAAAGTTCTATTCATCAGTGGATGAAATTTGGACATTAAAAGAGCATCCATCATCAGTTAAGGATGCGTGCATTCATGCAAATGAAGAGACCTATAGGTCTATAAACTGTGAGTGAATCCCTTCACAGAGCAGTGAGCTTAGGAAGAGGAAGAAGGTGATCCTTTCCACCGGAAGTGAGCCAGAGAGAGAGAAAGAGGGAGTGACCCTTGGGAATGCAGTGAGCTGACCCTAAACATTGTAAGGGAAATGAGCCTGGGCATAAAAGTGATCTAGCCCGAACCATTGTATCCACAGCTAGTGAAGTATAGTGGAATTTGGTACGATCAGAAACCTGTCGGCATATCCTCCTTGGACGTAGCCCTTAGCGGTGAACCAAGTAAAATTGATGTGTCCTATGCTTGCTTTACTTTCTGTTTATATTGTGCAACAGGAAAATAGAGAAGAGTGTTTTTCTTAATAGCGAAACAAGATCAGAACGGGCTTTAATTTTAAATTAGTCATACCCTAATTCACCCCCCCTCTCAGGGTATTCAGCCTTGTGGATCTGACAGAAGTCTAAGGGGATGTTACAACCATTACCCATACCTGAATGGAAATGGGAAAACATCACTATAGACTTTTTCACTGGACTTCCTAAAACATCCAAAGTCAATAATGCTATCTAGGTCATAGTTTATCATCTTACGAATTCGGAACACTTCATTACTATTAGAGAAGATTTCTCTCTGGATTAGCATTCCAGGATATATGTAAAGGAAGTGGTCAGATTGAATAGAGTACCACTTTCCATTATATCTAATTAGGATCCAAGGTTTACCTCGATGTTTTTGGAGAATTTCTCAGCATACTCTAGATACAGAGTTGAGTTTCATCACTACTTATCATCCTTAGACAGATGGTCAGCCTGAGAGAACAATTCAAACTCTAGAAGTTATGTTAATAGCTTGCTCTATGGATTTCAAAGGTGGATGGGATCAACACCTACCTTTGGTGGAATTTTCTTATAATAATAGCATTCACTCCAGTATTCAGATGGCTTCTTATGAGGCACCCTAGGGAAAGAAATGAAAGACTCCAACTTGTAGGGATGAAGTTGGGGAAAGAAATCTATTGGGACCTGATCTTGTTTATGAGATGGAAGAAAAGTTCAGATCCAGTCAACAACACATAAGAGTAGCTCAGAGTCAACAAAAAGGATATACCAACAATTGAAGAAAAGACCTAGAGTTTGAAGTTGGTGATAATGTGTTCTTACGAATATCTCCTTGGAAATGAGTAATGAGATTTGGAAAGAAGGGAAAGATGATCCCTAGGTATATCGGTCCTTTCTAAATAGTGGATCGTGTTGGGAAGGTAGCTTAAGGATTGGCACTTCCGCTGAATCTCTCTCAAGTTCACAATGTGTTTCATGTATCTCTCCTGAGAAAGTACATACCCAATCCTTCACATTTACCAAGCTCAGAAGTTGTACTGCTGGAGCAAGATCTTTCTTATGAAGAACAACTGATAGATATTCTGGATCGTAGTGAAAAAGTTCTATGGAACAAGACCACTCGCTTGGTGAAAGTTTTATGGAGGAACCACCAATTAGAAGAAGCTACATGGAAGCTTGAGGATATGATGAGAGATGGGTATCCTCATTTTTTTGTTACGAAGTGACGAATTTCGAGGGCGAAATTAATTTTAAGGGGGGGTAGAATGTAACACCCTGATATTTTAGGAGAAGTATATATTTTCTATGCCTTATGTTATATTCAACATCAATGTAATCTTTCATTACTAACAACACTAGCTTGGCTTGCATTATATTCAAGAGAAACCTTCCTCGATAGCGTGTGTTGTACGTAATATCGAGTTTCACTAAAAAAAGATATGTTATTAAAATATTATATAAACTAGATGTTATGAATAGTAATATGAACTTTTTGATATATTATAAATTTTATCTTTCAAAATAGACTTCATTTTTGGATTCGGAATATCGAAATAATCCTAGGGTGAAATTTTGGTATTTTTCTGAAAACATTCAATGTTTGATGAACAATGAAAACACTGGGTAACTATTTAAAAACCAACTTTTTATTTAAATAATGATTTATTTTATTTAAATTTATTTTAGGTCAAAATTTAAACATTATACCTATATAATTCCAATTTAATTCATTAGAGTCATTTTATAAAAATTTTAGATATATAAAAATTTTATTGAACTTTTCACCGTCTTTTACATACCTCTTAAGAGAATTTGAAAATGTACATAAAACGTAATTTTACCGCTTCTGTGAGTGAAATTTCGAAAACCTGAGAGACACAGATAATATCAAGGAGTAAAATGTGGTTCAATAGGATAAAAATAATTTTTGGTGAATAATAACTTTTTACCTTTATTTAACACGGTTAAAAGTAAATAGGGTAGTTATGGGTAAAAATGATATTATTATTACCCTAACACATGTACCAATTCTATTGGATAAGTGTAATTAGACCAAAAACAACCTTATTACTAAAATATTACGCTTTAGGTCCCCTTGGATTAGATTAGGACACTTATTATTATTATATTTAAAGAAGAGTTAAAAGAGTTAAAAACGAAAGTTTAATAAATAAAACATTTTTAATATAGGGTTATACAAAAGATAAATACGACAATAAATATTTATTAGAAAGATAAACATATTTCCTACATAATGGTATTTTATTTATAATTTTTATAAATTATATAATTTAATTTAATAATGATACAATGATGATGCTGTAATTACCTTTTTAATGAAATATTAACATAATTAATGTTATATATAACAAAATAAATTTAATTTGAGACTTTTTGTGAATTCCAAAAATTTTCTAGGTTAATATGACATGTTATTATTGATTTAATTAACTTTTTTAGAACTAATAATTCTGTTATGATTTTTCAAAAAATCAATTACCAAATAGTATCAAAACTGACATAAAATAGTTTTTAAAACAAATATTATATTATTAATTTTTATTCTGTTCCTAAAAATCTAAGGTTTGGTCAAATGACTTAGATAAGGTTATATATATTAATAATTAACTACTTGGGGTTCTTTTGGCTTGTTATAGTATGTTTATTAACCATATAGTGTATGAAAACAAGATGACACAGTAAAAGATAAATTATTTAACTTAGAGTTAAATCTAAATGATAAGGTTAAAATAATAACCTAAAAATTTCTAAAACTTATTGGTTGAGAGGATTTTGATATCATCCCCACTTTATATTCGAAATAAATAAATTTGGAGCTATTATAAACTCAATATGACTTTATTATAAAATAATATTTTATGTTTTTCTTAAGGTGCCTCTCTCCTCCCTTATAAAAGGGAACCTCCTCCCTCTCCACCTCACACAGTTTTGAGCCTTAAATCTTGAAAAAACCATGCCCATTTCCCTTATCAGATTCCCTAGAAACATTATAGAGGTCCTGGTCTTCTTCAAATACCAATTTTAGTGCCCTAAGAGGATGTTTCAAGGGGGCGTGTCGAAGAAGATGTAATATCTGTTACCGATTCTTTCAATTTTTTTCTATTTCCTCTTCTTTAGTTGTTTCATTATGAAGTAATATCATAAGTTTTACCCATATACTTATATGTTATTATAAATATGTAACAACGTATTTCACCTTCTATCCATCCTAGGAAAATAAAATCACCGCATGTGCGTACGTACGAAATACCATCTCCACGCCGTGGTGTAATCTGTTTTTCCACCACCACCTTACTTGGATGGGTATAATGGTGTAAAGAATAACAATATAGGATTTTTTTTAAAGTGATATTGATTCTTAAACTGTATACATACACTTCAATACAATTCCATGATCATGGGAACGATATCATCACTCGTGCGTACGTACGGCCTACCGTCTCCACGATGTGATGCGACTCGTTCTACATGATATTAATTGAATAGATATTATATAAATGGATTGAATGAATAAATATGATATATATTACACTAATAGAATTATGTAAATGAGGTATCTATATCCTAAAAAGAAGAATAAGGATTTATTCGACAAAACATGCATAAGAACATAAAGCCATGAACACCCGAATAACAAGTTGCAATGAAATATTACAAATAAGAAGATAACAATATGACCATATATGATATAAAAACAATGAATATGATTATGTTATAAGTAAATGAAATTATTTAAATTATTATATAGGATGTTCGGATACATACGAAGCAAATCGGACCTAAGGTAAGGGAAAATCTCACAATCTCATTTTTATCTGAGATTGTTTATACTTTAGAATTTACTGGGGAATATTTATCATCTACATCCATGTTTCCTCAATATTTAATATTATTTCTATCATCCTACAACTGTTTAAATCCAATTTTACCCATTGGTGAGTTTTTAGTAAATTATATGAATGGAATCTTTTTTCCTTTTTAATACGAGGTACTCTTTGACTTTTCCGACCGAAGTATGGGAAGAATCTTTTTTTTACTTATACGGCATGAATGGATTTTATGATTTAATAGAACATTATTTCCATGAAGCTTCCTTTACACACTTTAAAGTTCATTTCTTATCAACTTCTTTTACTTTAAAATTTAATGACATGTTTTGAAAGGAAAATTGTTTTGGAAGTAGAAAGGATATTTTTCTTCAAGAATGGAGTTCAATTGTTTTATCAAATTTATTTTCCAACTAAGATAATATAGGGTTCTGTTTCTATCCCTATTTTTTCATTGATTTGATTATTTTATGATGGAATTAATTTTATGATGTCCTTTTATCTTATATGGATTATGTATGATGGCATGATGTTTAAGAATCCCATTTTTATTACATGGGTTATGCTATGATATTTGATTTATGATTTTGTGTAACACATAAGAATGATTTCATTATGAGATTGGAGGGACCTATATCTCCCTCCAATGCAATGGGTAACGATTTATATCTCATGAGATAGACATGGCTGGAATGAGAAGTTAATCTGGTTCATTGATACAGGACTGGCACGAGGAGTGAACTCGGTTCAGAAATGGACTATGTCCGCTATGATCGACTTGGAAATGAGTCCTGACTAATATGAAATGATTTTATATGGTTATGTGTGTAAGCCACAATGTTTCATGTTTTAAGTTATGATTATTGGGATTACATTTCACTAGTATGATTTATCCCATGTTATGATATTATGATATCTTTTACAGGTTAAGATCTTCGAAATTTTATGTTCTTATGAATATGATATTATTGATATTTATTTTGTTTACCATTAATGAGCATTTGAACTCACCCTTTTGTATGTTTTCTTTTCCCCTGGTCTGGAAGAAGTGTATCAAGTATGATATGACAAAAGGGAATCTAGATATGATGAAATAAACGGGAGACAATGTAGATGATTTTTGAACCAGTTGTTTATGTTTCCCAGTTTTTAAAGAAACTATACCTATAAGGTCCTAAAATGGTTATGTTTTATGTTGTAATAATTATGCTTCAATTCTGAAGTAATAACCATGTATGTAAAGTATGGGTCATTATAGTGCTTACATACGGATTACCATCTCCACTTCATGGTGTAATTGTTATTCAATAAATTATTATTTGGATAGGTATAATAATGACGTGTAATTGAAATAAAAAATAAATATAACATGATAATGATTCTGTATATATGATATACCATCCAATTATATATTATTTTAATATCAAAAGAATGGTATTTTCGCTCCTGCGTACGTATGGATTAGCGTCTCCATGAACGCGAGGAGATTCATTCCCCATCATATACATTCAAGACTAATTTTCATTTTATGATTAAAAATAATTTTTGGTGACTTAATGTCATTCTGGATATGAATAAGATACATCCCATCAATAAAAAATATGACTCAAATAACAAATAATATAAAGGAAAACAAATCTGTTAACACACGAAACAACGATAATACTAAGATATTATTATCAACGAAATGCTAAAAGATCATATATGATATCATATTAATTTATATTATTCATGTATTATTTAATAAAAATTATTTCACCAATATATAGGAGGTTAAAATACCCTTGACCATGGAAAAGTACAAGGTAAAGGATAATTCTACAATCTCTTCATTATCTGAGGTTGTTTATACATAATTATATACAAGGACCTCTGTATAATCCACATCCATGGTTCTTAAAAATGTATTCCAAAACATTTTCACTATTTACTAGACTATGGGTTAATTTCATTTATATGCTTTTTTGACTTTTTAAAAAATTGTTTGAAAGGAATCATTCCATCATTTTCCAAAAAGGTACTTTTTAACCTTTTCGAAAAAATTATGGTAATAATTTTTTTTTATCTTATATAGCGCCTGCAGCTATTTTATGCCGATATAACATCATCAATGCATCCCATAAGATATTTTCAGAATATTTCACAACAAAAGGTTTAGATTTAAACTATGTCAACATCCTTTGATGGATTTTATGTTTATTTGAAGTTAATTTATTATGATACAAAACTATTATATTGTATTGAAGGTTTTTTGATATGTTTGACTGTGGATGTGTTATTTCATACCATTCATGGTTTATAGATAAATTATTGACATTTCGTAGGCCATTTTTAATACAAATGCTTATGTTATGTTTAAACCTTTTCATATGAGAAATGCATTAGACATAGTATGTGAAGGGTGGAGACCTCTATAGCTCCTCAATGAATCAATAGGTCTCATGAGACAGACTACTATCTTGGCACAAGGCCTTGACAAAATCTTAATTGTAGTCTTGGCTCAAGGCCTTGAAAATGTGGTTATGAAGGTCTGGCATTATGCATTCCATCATTATGAATGTGGTTATTGATATTGAAAGTGATTATTCGACTAGAATAATATCCATGTGAGTAAGTAAATTTAATTATTTGATTTTATATTTTCCATATTATACTGATGTTCATGTTTTAAAGACTTTTGTTTCAGTCTTATACATTGCCTTAAATGTTTATGCTTATTTACGAAAGTTTCTTCCATATTTTTTTCCTTACTGAGTGTCTGAGGTCACCCATTTCTATGTTTTATTTTTCCAAAGATGCGAAGAAGTATTTTATGACTGACCTACAGGGATAGTCTGAGGGGATATGAGTGTGGTCTAGGGAAACGATGTTGTTTTAATTTTTCATTTTATGATGTAATGCAAACTTGATGAATGTATCTAGTAATTCCAAGGATACTAAAATAGTCAATATTTTGAGATTTGATCTTTTGTGATCATGCCAATGATACATAATAATGCACCAACTCAGGGTAACTGGGGTTAGGGCATTACATACACACCTTCCCTACCAACCTCAGTACAGTTAACCAGACCCCAACGTCGGGTACTGTTGACCATGACGCCCGCTAGGGGGAGTCATCCTCAATGGATATAGTATCCCACACCAATGACAACACATACCATCAATTCCCCCATTTATTTTGAACATGGGCCCTTATATGCCCGACCTGGATCAAGGCCCCAATCACCCCATGGGCAGGTTGCAACGACTATCTTGGTCGCTGAAAAAGATTGCGCCCATTGCAGGCCGACCCATGACAATGAAATCTAGCATGAAGGTCCTCCCCGTTCCACCATTAATGAAAACATGGTTCATCCCTGCTCCAATTCTCGGCATGGAGGTCCTCCCCATGCAACCATCGATCCAAACAAAGGCACTCCCAACTGAACTAACATCCATCAGGGAAGATTCTTTTTCACCCATGATCACATGTATGGAGTTTTTCTACCTATCAAAGGTCATCGATATGTATATTCTCCTAGCACAATCATCCATCAATGTGGGGGTATTTACCATGTTCTTACCACCACCGAAGATGTTCCTCCTCATACCGGCAATCAGATAAGCATAGGTCTTCCCTGATTCATTAGTGTCCAAAGTGGAGGCCTTCCCCATGTTCAGTTTGACCAGTACAAAGGCCCTCCTCATACCATCATTGCTAAGTGAAATGAGAATGGAGGTACTTCCCATGCTCCCACTAACTCCAGCAGAGGTCCTACCCACTCTAACACTTCCTAAGGGGATTATATATGTGCACCAGCTAGCAGACATGGAGGCCCTCCCCGTGATCCTTGTGACATTTTTTCGGGTGCTCCTCACACCCCGACTCAGCCAGGTGGAAGCCCTATCCACCCTATCACTAGTTCTTATAACGGTCCTACTCATGATGAAAAAGTACCCTATCATAAAGAACCATCCCAGGGTAGGAGGGTAGGTTTCTGATACCAACGGATAAATACAAAGATGTTTAGACTGTTATGAAACCTTTCTAATTTTCAGATTTTGAAGTGGAATGTGATTCAGTAATGGAACCATCACCCCTATCCTCTATGTCAGGGTTCAGGGTAGGAACAAGGTGTATAAGCCTCATCCTTCTAGAAATTAAGGTCCACCATATCTCTACCTCCCTTCGAAGGTACATCCAGGAGGAGGAATATTTGTTCTTTTTCTAGGGAATAGCTATTCAATACCCCCTATTGTAAACATGATCACACTATACCTCAACCAAATTCACGAAGTGATATTTTGGGGACCAATAGGGGAAGAGAAACAGCATGGACCACCGTCAATAACTACAACCCCTATGTGGGAAACATTGGTCGTCAGTCCATCCTACTGAGATGTGGTGGTGTAGTCATTGCATTCTTCATAGGAAATCCAAAGATGCGGTGTATTGTTAGCCCACTCGTCGTATTATCCACCAGTCATTCTACATTTACTATGATATACTTTAGTGTTGTTACCGATCCCTCAGCCTCCCCCTATTTATGAATGGGGTATCCAAGGGATGGATCCCATGTATCAGCTGAGGATCTTGTGGGACATCCCTGTAGTGGAACATTTCCCAAAAATGTTATGGATAGTTGCAACCACAGAATTCATCACACAACAATATTTACCTAGGAGGTGGTCATTTGATTTTTCCAAACCCTCTGGGTGATGCACATATGTTTATAATATCGGCGGGTGGATTACCCCAAGAGTTAGGAGCACAATTAAGATATTTTCCATCAATGTCATATGGTCGACATGGTGATGCTTCCTATGGAACAATGCCTTGAGTCGCCTGGTCATCATCATACCATCCAACAGCGATGAGTTCAGATCTTTAAAGTGCTCTGCATAACTTATAAAATAGGATTCACCCACCCCCATGTTCATATATGTGGTTGGGGGTAGTATGTGTCCCTTTATTTACATTCTATCCAGCGCCAGCCCGACTTGCTAGGAAATATTGGGGACATACCTTCAGGTACAATCGCGGTTAACAAGGATGACCTATCAGAGGGAGAGAATGAGTTAGGGATCCTTGAGAATGAATTTACCCCCATATGGGTGCCACTCATATTATATACATTGGGAAGGGTTACTCCCCAGTAGAGAAAGTTTCTGGGCCTTCCTCCACCTTCTGAGTCATTATCCCTCAGTTGAAATCCCAATATGGTCAAATAACATATTAGGGCCATTAAACCCTTTAACCGGCCTTTCTTAGTTAAGAAGAAGGAATATGATCACAAAGAGGCCATGTTTCTCCAAAAAAACTCAGGGAGAATAAAATGATGGTCGATGAAATTCTCGCTGAACAAGCTGCAGAACAACGACCAGACTATGAAAATCCTTGACTGAGGCAGTGTGGGTAGGTACCCCATCCCCTCATCATGTTGCCTTCAGGTGACACTAACCATCCTTCCCACATAGAAATGGTAGATGATGTAGTTTATGGAAAAAGGGTGAAATATGCCACTCCAAATCGGCCAAAATTGTCTGATAACCCTCCTCAGGACCCAGCCCAGGTTCCCCCAGCCGCTCCATAGGCCATTCCCTAGGTAGTCTCGTAGGTCTTCCCACCAGCCACTCCATGATCCACGAGGCCTGGTTATCATGTTGAAGAACCTACCAACACACTGGTGGTCAGGAATCCTCATCAAGATAGGAATCCCCATCTAGATGAACAAATGGATTCTCTCATTTCTCATCTCGGGGCTTTAGAAACTAGACAGGTCACAATTCCATCTAAAGGCCAACCATTTCTAGCATGGGTGGATGATATGCCTCTCCCATGGGTTTTATAAATCCTTCCTTTTTCCAATTTAATGGTATGGGATATCCACTTCTACATATGGCCTAATTCATCTCAAGTTGTGGACCCATGCTGGGAACTCCAGTGTAGCAGGAGGACGCCAAACATCTTTGTTTCATACGAACAATGGAGGGGCCCGTGTTTGTCTAGTACGCCTAACAACCCATTGGGTTAGTAATTGGCTGTGAGGATATTATTAGGATGTTTATTTACCATTTCATCTATACCACCCAGAATATGAGTATTATAGACCTCTTTAAGTGCAAGAATTGGTCTGATGAGCGTGTCACAGACTTTTTCACCCGGTGGAAAGGCCTCAAATAGTCCCTTGATATGTCGTTGACTCAGGAATAGCTCCTGACAATGTGTGATAGAAATGTCAAAACATAAGTAGTCCCCTATCTCATCCTAAAAAATATCTAGAGAGATTTTAGTATTTCTATTATATGGTCTAGAATCTAGAGGAATCCTTGAAGTGGGCTAAGTAGGCACGTCTGTGGCCTCCAATAGTTCCCACGAGAGGAGACACTAAGGTCATGCCCATCGCGGTAGCACAAGTTAAGGCCCCCAGGCAGCTGAGTTATTACCATTGTAGACACCTCTACTAGCTCACAAAGGCCCACCACCTTAGGTGCTGCCTCTGACCCAACAAACGCCCACCTCAGAATCAGCATGTGCCCCCATGTAATGAACAGTCGTCACCTAGGAGAGATAACCCGGTTCCACCTCCATGGTAGGCTCCTCCAACCCCTCATCAAGGATAGACTCCCATATCCCCCTTTCCAAGTATAAATAACTAGACCATCTCATTTAATGAGGCTCAGGTCCATGGTTATTTCTAAAGTTCCTTGGACCAGGGAATTCTACGGTTGCTGGAATGCTAGAGGCCCGAAGATCAATATCCCACGGATGTCCCCAATTACTGTTCCTAACACCAGATCCTAGGGCCCAACCTCTAGAAGTGTTATGAGTTTAAGGAATGGATCCGAGGAAAGGTTGATAACACCATAGTCAGGTTAGGTCCAGACCCTACACATGTGGCATGCATATTCATAAATCCAGACAATGACAGTGACAACAAAGGGGAGTGGCAGTAGGTTCCTGACCACAGGTCTCAAAAATATGATGAATGGATGTATTGTAAGGATGTAACACATGAAAATGGTATTATTTATTCACGTTTGAATCGACTTGATCCTTTAGAAGTCACCGCATAACCTGAAGCCACTACACCTGCATCAATGTCTCAACCTTCCTCCCCCCAATAGGGATATCATCGGTGGAGCAAGGGAAAACAATGTCCCCCACTAATGCCATCATCATCTCATAACCTCAGTGATTTCTTGCCCCCGGACATGGTTAATGCCCCCAAAATCTACCCAGTTATAGAAGATTCTTCAAGTGATGACCGAGGGTACACTTCAGTTAACAATGTGGAGCTGGTAAACTCTTACACGGTTTTCAACGATGAGGAGCACCAGATGGATCCTCCCGACATCCCCAGCCATCGCTATCACTGAAGAATCCATTGTTATGTGAGTCATTGGAATGACTCAATCAATACATCCATCCAGGATTCTCATTCCACCAAAACTAGACAACCATCCCAGTACAGAGGTCAGCACACACAGCCTTCTCATCTTGTTTCACCAAATATGCCTCCACCACCATTTGTGCAACATCATCAAGCGGAGAAGCCAAAATAATGATAAAATTAGCTACATTTTTTCATATCGTCCTCAATCATCAATCCCTCATCTGGTAGTTTATTCATGTGTTTCGACTAGTGAGCAGTGGGACTTTTCCATTACTAGTCATCTAATAGTTCATCCAAAAGGGCCCGTCATACCTCCTACCACAGAATGAACTCTTATTAGCAGAATTTTTCACGTGGCACAGAAGTATGATATCCTTAATAAGAATTCTAGCATTCCTATGAGGCTCTCTAACCTCTATGATATTCAAATGTTACCAGATATGTGTGAATCCCTTACTGAGGCATTAAGAAGACCCCATCAGTTTCAGACGGAGGTAGCAGCCATAACAGCCTTCCATGTTGAGGCAGTCAAGCATACTGAATGTCAGATCATTATCTTTTTCTCTAGAGAAGATGAAGGTTCCCCTATACATGGTCGTATATGCCCACTGTACATCAATATCCATTTCAATGGAATGGAGATATGTTGTTGTCTTGTCAACACAGGGTCATAGATCAACCTTATCTTGACCTAGACATTCTAAAATATAGGGTTGTATGAGGATGATCTGAGTCCCTATGACCTGAAAATTCAAGGTTATGAAATGATGGAACATACATCGGTTGAAAAGATCTTCATGAAAACCCAATTCGGTAGCTTGTTTGCCAGTACTAAATTCATTTTTGTCTAGCAAGACACCACCTTCAATGTGTTGATGTGTATGCCTTTGATCCACCTACTTGCTACAATCCCTTCTTCGTATCACCATTTACTTAAGTACTCAATTAATGGTCGAGTAGATATACTCTATGGTGATGTGTCTCCCTTTTCCTATTTTGAATCCTGCTACCTATTTGATTACTACTAAAAGAGAAAGGACTAGCAGATTCGGTTTAACAAGTTTGAACATGCTACGACTACGACCGACCTGTGGAAAGACCTGGATGATGCTGACATTTTCTCGATCCACTGATTGGAGGCCACAACCCCATATTTGGGGAAATATTCTATTGTTTCTGGAATTAGGGGGAATCACATTCCCATATACAAGGGTCACTAGATTATTACCTCATATTCCTATACAAATCAGGCTTAGGTGATTCTAGAGACTCATACTCCCATAAGGTATCATGATGTTCACCCCATATAAATAGAAATATGTCATACTTGATTGTTTATCAATGATAGGATAAACTAAAAAAATATGACATCCCTCTATTGCTTTCATATCATCAATAACGGCCCCTTGGGTCGAAGGCCGGATGGGTTTGGGTTGAAAGTTATTTTCTCCATCATTTCGGCAGTATAAGAGATCCCCGATGCGGTGTCCACCATCGCTCAAGCTAGCAGCACTGTCCTATTGGGATCTATCAACTCAGAATAATATCCCCCCCGTGAGGATCCCTCCTCTGTGACTGAAGACTAGGATTTGGAGTATGCCCCTCCTTCATTTGAGTAGGGGTTCTCCACCATGGTTGATTAATTGGTACGAGTTAACCTTGGTAATGAGAAAGATATGAAACCAACCTTGATTAGTGTCACTATGCCTACTAAAGAGAAACAACGATACATAGACTTCCTGAAGAAGTATCATGATGTGTTTTCCTAGAGTTATGATGACACTCCAGGACTATATCCTCAGGTATCCATCCATTGTTTCAGTCTTCCATCATGTCATTGCGGGTTCAAACTGCCTCCCAAAAATATGCTCCCTTCTCATGTTTACATGTTCGAGACTAAGGTCAGTAAGCTCATCAAATTCAACTTTGTCATGGAGGTATAGTACCCAATATTTATAGATAGCATTACGCCTATTAGGAATAAGAACAGACAAGTCAGAGTCTGCATCGACTTCTAGGATCTCAATAGACGTTGTCTGAAAGATGATTTTCCCTTTCCTATGATCAAACTATTTATTGAGGCCACAGCCGGGTTCCAGGATCTCTGCATCATGAATGGGTGTTTCGAGTAGAACCAAAATCAAATATCCCAAAACAATGAAGAGTCTATAGCCTTCATGGAACCACAACGTACTTTATGCTACCATGTAATGTCCTTAGGTATAAATAATGCAGGTTCCACCAATCAACATTCCATGCATTTCATATTTAATCCTATCCTTGGGACATTAGTGGAATTCTAAATGGATGATCTGGTGGTCAAATATCACTAGTTCCAGGACCATCTCAAAGATATTTAGAACGTATTCGACTTCCTTTGATCCTGCTATTTGAAGAAGAACCCCTTCAAGTGTACCTTTAGGGCCACCTTCAGAAAATTTCTCAGCTTCTTTTTCCTATATAGAAGCATAGAGATCGATCTGGATAAGATCAAGGCCATCATTTTGATGTATCCTTCAAGAAATATCCAGGAAGATCAAGTATTTCAAGGCCACTCAGACTATATATGTCTATTCATTGCATATCTGGCTGGAAAGTGTAATCCCTTTTCCTGAATAATGAAGAAAGGTGACGATTATTAGTTGAATGAGGAGAGTCAAACTCCTTTTTAGGAGATCAATATGTACATGTTATAGTCTCCAAACCTGATTCCACATGTTTTAGAAAAGTCATTGGTCCTTTATGTTACCACTATAGAATGATATCTCAGAGCCCTTCTCACACAGAAGAACTATGGGGGAATGGAGAATAGTTTATACTATCTTAGTTGTATTCACCTTGAGATAGAGACTAGATACTCCTCAATCCAGAAGATATTCCTTGCACGAGTGTTCGTAGTACATAAATTGTGACATTACTTGCAACACCAAGTGATACAGCTAGTGCCTCGTGTAGATCCACTAAAGTACAATCATAACAGCCCCATGTTATCAGGGAAACTTGCATGGTTATAGTGAACCTTCAGTAGTTTGACATGATTTTTTTCCTTAGAAGGCTATTAAGGGACATGCATTGGCATATTTCCTTGCCAACCAACCAGCTCCCACGGACCAGCCTTGGGATCTTTATTTCTTGGATGTGGCAATCCTCTATGTAAATCAATCCATTCTGTGATGGAAAATTCACATTCATGGGGATTCTCAAATCCCTATCATTAGAATACACAAGGATCCTCGAATCAATAGAATGGGGCTTGGTGTCATCTTCATCACGCCGACTCAAGTTGTTCTACCGTAATCATTCCTATTATCAGAAGGTGGTACCAAAAATGAGGCAAAGTATGAGGCTCTCATTACTAGTCTCGATCAAGCACTCAAGATTGATGTTCCCCACTTACATGTGAAAGGGGTCTCTGAACTAGTATTGAACATATCAATTGTGACTACATCGTCAAGAAGATAGAGCGTATGCCACTATTAGAATGTACCCTCCTGTTGATGGACTAGTTACCATCTCAGCCAAAAGTTACTCATGTCCCTCAGTCCAAGAATGGTCAAGATAATGCCATGTCCATCTTGGCCGCATCTCTTTTAGAGCCTGATCGGGATGATTTGATCTTCCATGTGGCACATCGTAGATTAATCGCTCCCATTACTCTGGACGACGATTATTGCTAGAACATAATCAACTTTACCAATTGTTCCTCAACATCAGAACCCTTAAGTCTCGCTAATGTGGTGTGGGAGGTAACTCATGACTGGAGGACCACCATTATCAAGTATTTACAGCACAATAATATCCCAGAAGATAAAGTTGAGTGTGAGTGGATCTAATGGAATGCATTATAGTTCACCCTCTAGAGTTGTCCCAATCTCAAGAAGATTCTCTACAAATGTAGGTTTGATGGTGTTATCCTCAGTTTCATTGAAGAAGATGATATTTCATAGTTCATATAAGAGGTTCATGTCGGTTCCTGCAAGGCTCATTAGATAGGTCTGAAACTATCTCACCAGATCTGGAGATAGGGGTATTTCTGGCCCTCCATGATCTGTGACTATATCGAGTTCTCCAAGAGGATCCATTCATTCCAAATCCATGCTAATTTTGTGCATCGGTTTCCTGATCCTCTCCACACTACCATGTACTCTTATCCCTTTGTGGTTTGGGGACTCGATGTCATGGGACCGTATCCACTGACAACATCTCGCTAGTTCAGGTTCATCCTGACTGCTACGAATCTCTTTTCTAAGTGGTAAGAGGAAGTTCTTCTCAAGGAGGTCAAGGCCTGGACTATCTTTCAATTTTTAAGCTCCAATATCATCTATAGATTCAAAGTCCCTAATGTTATCCTTACAGGTAATAACACCAACTTCTGGGAAGTCTAACTAAAGGAGGTTAATTCCAAGTAAAACATTCATTCTAACAACACCTCTCTCTTTCATGCACATAAAAATGGGAAGATGAAGGAATTCAAAAAAACACTCTCTAATATTTTGTTGAAGATGGTCGGTCAGACCCAGAAGAGTTGGCCAGAAAAACTCCTCAATGCTCTATGGTATTATCATATGATGACTCTTAATTACACTCAGGTGACCCCATATTTCATTATGAATGGAATAGAGGTAGTCCTACCAATAGATATTCAGTTTCCCTCATTTCGTACAACTATATACGATTAGAAGACACTAGATAATGTAGCCAAAATTCATCTGGCTGAACTGGAAGCACTAGATGAGAATAGGCTTTGTGCCATACACAATCTAGAGAGGTTTCATAAAAATATAGATAGATATTTCAACAATAAATTTATCCTATGATCTTTCTTACTAGGTGACATGGTGTTAGCCCTGATAATGTCGATGATACCCAACAGGACACCACTGATTTTGGAGCCCAAATGGGAACAAACTTACATCATTGTCAATGTTTAACCCAATAGCACGTACTCCCTAGTTACCAGGAATGGTGAGTGTATTACTACTCCCACCAATGTTAAATTCCTCAAGAAGTATTTTACTTGAACAGTCCCACAAGACTCTAAATTTTACTGTCTTCAATGGACAGTGTTAAACCGCATAATCCATCTAGGCTGAAAGACGTAAAACTACCCAGCACTCATCCTGCATGAAAATGAACTGTAAAATGGACTGAGATCTATGAAATTAAACTAAGATCTCCCCACGTCCTCACCGCATAACGTTAAACTAAAAAAAATCTCATGAACTACGTATGGATTGATTCCCATCCTCATGGGATACGTAGGAATGACCGAAAATTTCTTCTATGGGCCCTGCCCCAAACTATAAGATGTCCCCTTGGGTCAAAACACATGGTGTAGTGTGGGCCTTGTTTTCCTTCATTCACGTCAAGTTTATCATGACTACACCATGTACCCCCACCCCCACCTCCTTGGATATCTCCACCTATTTCATCTTTACAACATGTTGTTAAACTGCACATGCATATTCATGCTTCCCGCATCCCCTTTAATTGGGTCCCCATCAACATTCACATCTTAAAGGACCCCTAAATGGTACAGATTCTGGTCCGTAAATATCCCCCACCATTTCAATCCAACGTCTTGGATGATTATGAATGATAATTTGGCCAATATCCTGTATTTTGACTTTGTTCAATGGCCGATGCTCATTTTTTGTTCCCATT
Source organism: Viscum album (assembly GCA_963277665.1). Lineage (NCBI taxonomy): Eukaryota > Viridiplantae > Streptophyta > Magnoliopsida > Santalales > Viscaceae > Viscum > Viscum album. The sequence goes on along the minus strand of OY728132.1, from coordinate 1,657,125,000 downwards.
TCAGGTCACATGATATGGAGGATGTGTTTTGAAAATGGTCAACAGCTATCCTCTATCATTATTGCCACCCCTATATGTCCCAAATATTTGGTGTAGTGATTCATTTTGTCCTAATCTCCATTCACATGTTAGTATTCCTCTAGAAAGAATGTTGTTCTAGTTGGGATCGACCCCGCCTGATCTCTTTCCTTCATTTTCATACCCTTATGTGTTGGGGAGAACCCGATCCCATTCCTTGTTTCCCATAGTGAGCATTGCTCACGTGGGATTATGATATTTGGTACGGTGATACACACATAATGGGTCACGTAAAAATGGTCTGAGCTCTGTGACCTTAAACTAAGATCACCACCATCCTCACCACACAACATTAAACTACGTGATCTATCCAAGATGAAGAACAAAAAAATACTCAACACTCATCACACATTATGATAAATTGCAAAACAGGTTGGGACATTTTGTCCATGGCCCAGACTCAGGTCCCTCAACCTTTTCTGTCCCCAGGCCCAAGTTCTCACATAGGATGGTGTAGTGTGGTATGGACTGTATGTCCTTGTTCACATTGGGTTATTTTATCCATGCCACACACATCCTCTTGAGACACCCCTCCTTCATCCATAGTCCTTTCTACAAGAAATTAAACTACACAGGTCCCACAATGCATTATACATACCACTATTTGGGTTTCCATCATCTATCACATCCTAAAGGTCCCTCAAGAAGAATAGATGCTAGGCCTTAGTTCTCTGCAACCGTCTCTGGCCAACGAACCTAAGGATTTTGGCTGGTAATTTAATACAAGTCCCGCGTTGCGAATTTGGTCATTGGTCGATGCTCATTTGTTGTTCCATTTCTAGGTAATGTCAGGGTGATACTATGTTACTAACATGGTCAGTTTTGTCCTCAATCATCGTTTCCATCTTGCAGTCTCCCAAATGACAGGCATTGTGGTTCACCCTTTTCGCCCATCTGTCCCAGACACATGACATTAAATTGGGCATCTATAGTCCTATATCTATGACCATAAAATAAGATGTGTTGTTCCACTGTCGCATGATGATAAAATTCTTGACATCTCGAGAACTAGGTTTGTCTTGATTCAACATCATCATGGGATACGTAAGAAAACCAATACATTTTTTCTTCAGTTACAGCCTAGGTTCATCTATTATTTCTCACAGTCTCTTGGATGGAGTTCTCTCTGGGAATTTTTAATGGTATGGTGTATGTGATCTTACACCATCATTTATGTCGGGCTATTCACCATGTCATACTCATTCTTCATTGAGGTACCCCTTCCTATCTTTGTCCTTACCGCTTGATGTGAAACTGCATGAAACATTAGAACTATGTATATCTTGATTCCCATCCTTATAGGATATGTTAGAATTAAAGAAAATTTTCTTTGGGTCCAACCCTATTTATTAGAAACCAACTCTTCCTTCGGGCCACTTGTCCTATATTCTCTGATGGGGGTATATGGTTTGGTGTGGGACTATGTCCTCATTCATGTCAGGTTTTCAATGGCTACACTGCATACCTCTCTCTTGAGAGCGCTCTATCCTCCTTTTATACACTCATATTATCAAGTTGTATTCTCTCAAATTGGGACCCTTGACCCTCTTTTACAATCCCATATTTATCCCAGGAGAACTCCAGTTCAGGACCTAGAGTGTTGGATTCTACGTAGATATGTTCTCATTTGTTTCCATGCTTCTTGTTTCGCTTTATTTGATATTTCATAATCATTCACATTCTAAAGGACCACTGAATGGAATGGATGCTAGGCCTTAGTGCTCTCTTACCATTTTGGGATAACGTCCCTGAGGATTTGGAATGACAATTTTGCATAAGTCGCATGTTGTGAATATGGCCAGTGGTCAGCACTCATTTGTTTGTTACCATTTTAGGTCACATGATATGGATATTGTGTTTCAAACATAGTTAATAATTTACCTCCATCATTACTCCACCTCCATTAAAACTAAAAATATTGTTCATGTGATTCACATCCTCTCTACTCCATCATGTCCTAGTGTAATTTTGACACTCTTAGTGTTATCCCTTAGTGCATGTATGTGCGTTAAGAGGATGAATCCATGGTGTAGTATCATTCGAGGCTCCACATAGTTTCCCATTTCTCTTTATTCTATGTGTTTTGAAGATCTTCTCCACCTTTGTGTCCTGCATCAAGCATGACTCATGAGGGATTAGGGATTTGGTCAAGGTTTGATCCCACATACAAGAGTCTCGCTTCTTATGGTCCAAGCTCTACAACCTTAAACTGAGATCTCCCCACATCCTTATCCTATAATGTCAAACTACGCTATATATCTAGAATAACATATGACTTGATTCCCATATTCATGGGATACATAGGAACGCCAAAACATTTCTTCTTCGTGTCCTTATCAGGATCCACTAATTATCCCATCTACACGGCCTTATGGCCCTGAGTCTTATAGGATTTTTTATTGTGGAAAATGTGGTCTTATGTCCTCATTCATGATGGGTTTTCAATATCTTCACCACATACTCCCCTTATAAAATATAGTTTCTCCTGCCTCTCATCCCACATGATGTCAAACTGCACTTCCAGAACTACATATGGCTTGATTCCCATAATCATGGGATATATATGAATGAAAAGAAATTTATTCTTTGGTTCTAGCCCCTTATTCTATGATCTTTTCTAGACCCTCGACCTGTGGTTTCTCCTCTTTAATTGCATGTGGTGTGGTGTGGGCCTTGTCTTTATTCACATCGGGTGTGCTTTATCACACCTTGAACATTCCATCTTAAACCTCGTTCTTTTATATGTGTGTAATCCATCTGACATTAAACTATATTTACTGGTCCCACACAACTTTAAACTGTTGTGTATTTTCTAAGTGATGTTAAAATTCATGGGTCGGTCCTTTTATCCAACCCTAAACTATAACATTATCATCCATTCCACATGATGAAAAACAACACTACATTACGGTGTCCTCACCCGAGGGGACATCATGTTTGGTATCAGTTCTCCACCATGCCATTTTTCAAGGCCTTCATATTGCTTGATTCATGTAGTAATGTACAATTTCACCATCCTAGGTTTGATGCTTCACAAGAGAAAAACACAAACCTCCTACCTAAAGAACAATCTTGATCCATCAAATGATGCTTCTTTTGGTTCATGGTCCAGACTTGCACGATAGTATTACCCCCAGCATTGGTACTCAACCGGGCCATATCTTGAACTCTGTATGGATTCATTCCCATACTAATGGTATAATAGGAACACCCAAACATGTTATCTTTGGGTCTAGCCAAGGTATCTCAAATCCATCACTCTTTCGGCCCACCTTGGCTCGAACTCTATCGGAAGCATGTGGTGTGGTGAGTACCTCTTGGTTTCTCATTCACATCTGGTTCTCCAACAACCACACCATGTGACTCCATTGGCCCTTCCCAACCAGGGTTGAGTTCTATGACCATACACTAAGATCTTCCTTTCAAAAATATGTATGGCCTGATCAAATGGGATACATAGGAACACCCGAGAATTTAGTCTCCGGGTCCAACCTTAGGAATGCGTCATGAGATGGGAGGCCTCCTTGGTCCTCACCCATGTTTGGATTGGCTACATCACCACCCTACACATGTTCTATTAAACAATGATCCCTTTTAAACCAATATTTTTCATCTCTAAGACCCCTATCCTTAGAATGGGATTCAACTTCCTCTATATAACACATCTCATTGGCATACTTGAATGCACTATGGATATGTGTCCAAAGTGTGTAATTTCACATGGATATTCCCTAGTTTCATGTCCATGCCTCATGTGACATTTATTTGGATCCCTATCTGCTTCCATGTCTGAACGGACCCCCTTTACGACCTGGTATCATGCCACATTGGCTTACCTACCATCTTAGGCGAACCTCCTAAAAGACCTCAGACGACATTTTGAGATTTGTACCATGTTTCGAACATAGTCAGTGGTCGATCCTCATTTTTCTATCCCCATTATAGGCTAACGAGAAACATGTGCTATGTTTTAAACATGGCCAAAAGTTATCCTTTATCATCACACCACATTTATTGCAATCCAGATCTCTGGTTCCATGATTCACATCTTTCCACTCCCCTATGTTCAAATGGAATTCCCACATGCTTATTTTTACTCCGCGCATCAATGTTAATTGAGTAGGTAGGTCACTAATAATTGGATTTCATACACCTTGATATCCATTACTCCAAATGTGCACATCCAGGTACTAAGAATATCCCATCACTACTCCTTGTTTCCCACATCGAGCATGAAACACATGGGCTTAGTGGTTTTAGTCGGATGTGTACTGGTGTAGTCAAACTACCCATTACCTGCATCCAGTATGACATTAAACAAAAATATGATAAGTACATATGGATTTCTACTCATCATCATGGGACACATAGGAACGCCCAGACACATTGTCTTGGGCCTATCCCAAATTACGCAATCTTTTGTCTCTTGAACTAAGATTTTTCCTGTGATTATATAGTGTGCTATGGACTACCTTGGTCCTCATTCACATCGAGTCTATGATGGCTGCATTGTGTAATCCCACCGTTGGGACCTCCCCTTCCACTCTTCATCCTACTATATGATAATAAACAACAAGGGTCCTCCAAAACAATGTATGTCTTGATTCCATTCCTCATGGGTTACGTAGGAACACCCGAGCACTTTCCTTCATGTCTAACCTCATGTTATACCACCCCTTGTCTATGGTCTAAATAAAAATCCCTTCAACAACATGATGTGTTGTGTGGAATCTTATATTCCTCATTCACGTTGGGATATGTACCCCATTGCGTGTTTCCTTTCTAGGTAACCATGTCATTGCTGCATGGATTTAAACTACGAATCTACCCTGAACAAGTTCAGGAGGACCCATGATAATTATATGATGTGTTAGATTTCTTTCCATAGGGTATTCCCCATACCAGTGAAGTTCTATGGCCGCACTATAATAAAGAACTACTTCTGACTTAATTCTTAACATTATGGGATATGTAGCGACCCCCATGCATTTTGCTTCAGGCCCAACCCTAGGGTCATTAACACTTCTGGCCCCATGGCCCAGATCACGGTCCAGTCTCTATGACTGTAAACTAGGAGCCTACATTCCACTCAACATGAATTTAAATTTTTTCCCTCGGTCCAGGTAGTATGACCATAAAACTATGTGCAACGTCTTGGTCATATGGTATTAACCAATTTTATTCATTATCTTTACCGTACAAAGTTAATCTATGTATCTACCATCCTCATTATTCTAACAGAAAAATATAAGTCATTCTATGTCCTCACAAGAGAGTTCCTATCTAGAATTAGGTTTGGCTCTAGTTCAGACTGATGGGCCCACTTAATGTGTTTACATCATGGTGGTGTAATTTCTATAGTGTTGGAGTCCATTCGAATAACCTATAACTCCACCCTCCATGATTTGTGTGTCCATTATTAGGATCCTCATCCTATTTCATCCCTGAATGATCCCCCTAATATTATAGATGTTCGGCCTCTGGCTCGCCTACATTCATGGGATAATTTTCTGGAAGTCTAATGGATGACATTTTGAGTCAGGCCCCATATTTTGAACATAGTCATTGTTCAGCCCTCATTTGTTATCCCCATATTCGGCTAACACAATTACGATACTGTGTTTTAAATAGTTTCAAAATTTGTCCCTTCCTTTTAATTTCATTCTTTAGTGTTTTTAATTTTTGGTATCGTGATTCACATATTCCACTCCCCTATGTTCATATTGATTCTAATACCCTAGGAATTACCCCGCTCGTGCACTAGATCATGGTGGGAAAGAGACAATTCAGCTACTCTGAGAACATCATTAACCATTCAAGTCTCCCTATTTCTCCCCGGAAATCTAGATTGGTTTTTCAGACCCCATAAGCCTGGAGCCTGGTTTTCACTCTCTTATTCATCTAGAATAATGATGTGGTCATCCCTTGTTTCTCACATCGGGAACGACCCACATGAGTTTAGGAATTGATCGCTGGATATTTCACGAATGTGATGGAAATGATGTGAACCAAAATAAATCACAGAACCCATTTAAAAAACCAACATAAACAATTATAGAATGAAATTACATTTCTGGGTTTACACAAATTACTACTCCTAAGGATTGGCCCCTCCCATATATGGGCTTACTTCATCAATGCAGTATCCCATTTCCACAACCCTCTAGCTTATGGAATCCATGATCCACTATCACCTATAAATTTCCCACTACTCTTCTATGGAAATACGAAGTAGTTCATTAGCCTCAATCCGGGCATGATCCTCACCAACTCAGAAAATACTCATCTCTTCAAAGTCTCACCTCATATGTTCTTCATCCTCTACCAACTAGGACTTCAGTAGTAATATGAGCCCTGATTGTGAATCAAGGAAATCATAAAACTCATTCATTCACTCCCTCTAATATAGGATCTCATTTTTTTCTCCTAGAGTCTCTTGATGTTCATGAATTTCCTTTGCTACCTGCCCACGCCAAGGCTGCAGTCATGTTCCTGTATTTTCTCGGCCATGATGTCTTAGATGATAATATTAGGATGCTGGGAATCCACTCCTCCCACACATAGGTCACGTGGATGGGAAAAAATCCCCCCATCTGGTCTATACATTGATTGTGTGGGGTCTCCCCAAAGAAGTGCTTAACTAGCTTCCAGAACCGGCGACATAAGACATTGATGTCCTCTTCATAGGAAGTTGTATCATCCCGGTCATTGGGGTCTATAGGTTAATATATGGGTAACAATTCCATGAACTCATCATTAGGATATTCTTCTGGTGTCTGGTCGAGTAGGAAATGTTCCATGTTATCTGACTGGTCCCCGTCATCAGATTCCACCTCGATGTCTTTAGGTTTCATCCTACGGATGGTCCCACCTGTGATTGGGAGTGTTGCGGCTTGGTCAGTATAGTCATCCACATACATGACTACCAATGTTCCCCTGGTTTAGGTAGAACTAGGAGCTCCAACCATCCTCACTAATTCAGCCCATTCCATTTGAAGAAATAATCATCTGAGAAAACACAGATGTTAGTAGGACTGATTCAATGGATGACAGTTACAAATTCTATGAAGAAGACTTACAGAGATCAAATAGTCAGTCTATCCCCTGATTTGTTTTCATTGTTACCCCGAGGTGTTCCCCCCACCCCATATATGGTGGGGTATCTAAAGACTCTAGGAGAACTATCATGGGTTTCATTACCCCAATATGTGATGTAATCGTCGTCATCACCTGTGAAAATCTCGAAACCGCATACAATTTTGCACAGGAGCAAGTTTTTCATACGATACCCTCATACTCATGTTAAAAGTAAGTTTAGAAGGTTTAAGCATCCTAAATGAGTATCATAGGAAAATGTTTTAAGGTTTACCTCAAGTGCCTCCATAAAATCTTCCAACTCTAAGTCTGAGTTGGTGACCTCACCTTCCTCCGAAGGGCTCCCTCTACCAACCTCTCCCACGAGGAGGTCCCTTATAATTCTTCTAGTAGGGGGATGAAGACTCTCTATTCAGTGGCAGGAAAAAGTGAAGGAAAATTTTATTGAGAAGTATTTTTACCCGATCTGTCATTGTATGCGGGGAACCTCAAGTGTTTAGGATGTCCTCCAGCTCGACAATGTACTGCTCCTCTACTGCAATAGATACCACAAAGCTGTCCCTAGTGCAACCTATCCCTGAAAAATCCTTCTCGATATGTTACAGATGATTCCACATATGGGAACTATTAAGGAATTTTATGTTGACAACATAGATGTCCCAAGCCTTCGAGAAGAAAGTGTCTTTAGGAATGTCTATATGGCATAGCCGCTTCTCCAGAGCCTATGTAGGTATCCTACGTAACCCCCTATGTGGCCTCCCCTCTGGCTGACATTACTCCTTTGGGACCACTGGGTCTACCGTATCCATCTTCCTCTTGATCGGCGTGGGTCTCACCACTCTAGAAGCCCTGCCACCGTGAGATGTTCTTGCCACCTTTCGACCCAGACCTCGAGGTTGAGGAGGTACCCCATCACTAGCACAGACGTTCCACCACTTCAACATATTCCCGGGGAGGTTGCCTCCAAAATATTGGTATATTATTTCACTATCTCATATATAACTGTGCACAATGGTCGCTCATTCCACATCCTCTCATCCTCCCATGTGAACATGAGCCACATCTTCCTTATCACACATGGACGATCCTCATGGAATACTCCCATGAAAACCTCTATGGTCAGCCTTTGCATGAACTAGAACTACCTCACGAAGTGGTGTGGGGTGTATGGCTTACAGAGAGGCTCACGGTCGACTGACACCAGTAGGACTCCATCCCAAAAGGCTAGAAGGTGGCATCGATTTTCCTCTATTCCTTGGCCATCATCAGTGAACACACCTGTTGGAAATGGGAGTGGATGGAATTTGAACTCATCTACCTTCCAAATTAATTCTAGCACTAGTGATGGGGACAAATTTATCAGGAATCTCCCCACCGCATTCAGAATGGCCATTCAGAAGTCCGTCCCTATAGGAGAAATGCGGTATGATTATTCTTAGGTTCTCATATGTGTTTTTACCCATTCATACAATATATAGAGTGGCCCACACACCCTCTGTGGCTTCTTCCCCTCCCTGATATTCCACAGTACTTTGTACATACTATCCAACATTGGGATCCCCAGATTGATTTGTCCCCCCAACACCTACATGGATTCCATGATAAAGGTGCTTGAATGTATGCCCATGTTTGAATCCCTTACTGGTAATATCTAGCCTCAAATGAATTCTGAGAATAATGAAACCAACCTAACCACCGGTTGTTTATCTTTTCTAACATTGAACCACCATGTCTTCCACTAGATTTCCACCAAGAGTCGCAAATAGAAGTTATCTCCGCTCTGTTGGACCCCCTTTAGGAAAGTTGGAGGCCTTACATGAAACTTCCCATATCAAGGGGATTGCAGGAATTACCTGAACCACAAATTAATGTGTATATCGTTCACCAAATGATTATCCTCTCATGGAACTAGGTCCATCAATACCTTTTCTAGTAGAGACATCTGCTCTGGTTCATCCCGTGTACTCGCGGTGGGGTGGAACTCATCATACATCACTCCCAAATATTGGAATCCCTGAGATTCTTTGGAGGTCCTAGAGGATGATACTAATATACCCATGGGGAAGATGAAAAGTGTTGGTCCTGAACGAAAAAAAACTTAACAACTTTGATATCAATTGCATCGGCTGATAGATATGGTATTGAGAGGCCCATGACACCTCATACACGACCACTAACCTTAGATCTTCCCCAAAATCCTGGAAGCAGGAATAGAACTAATAAGACCATGCCCAGTCATTTGTGAAATTTCCACCCTGTCATAGATCCCACTCCTCGGTCTACCCCTTCTCCATGTTCCCCAAGGCTACATCTAAAATGGTGTGGTCGTATAGGGGAGATACCTATTTTTGCAATGCCTTCCCATCGACGTTGTTCACAAGATTATATAAATAGTCAGCATTAATGAGTGTATAATCCTCCCAAGTATAAATGTCGCTCACCTTGAACCATAGGCACTAGCATGACGTTCTCCTAAACCAGTAGGCTGGCTCATCCCTTCTTGCTTCGGGAATGAGAAAATCATCCCTCCGACCAAAGCCATATAAAGGATTTCTATTGCACAAAGGGTAGTTCATATGGCTGCCTAACAATAGATCCACCAAGGATTCATGGTCCTAATGGATTCGCATGCATTTCCCGATCTAAAGGTCATCAAACATCTCTTCCCTCTGGGTAGTAAAATCAAGGACCCAATAGAAGCTTCTTGGTGTTCCATTCCATCTCAAAATTTTAGAATTTTTTTTCCTTGATCATGGAGCTCAATCATGGAGTTTCAGCATAGAGACAACTTGTAGATCCCTACCATAGACCTCACATGTACAAGCTACAATGTGCACAATCGCAGAGTCGGAAGACTTGTTGTTCGCCGTAGAGTAGAAAAGACATGATTTTCCAAGAACAGTCACTGTGCGTGTAGAGAATTGCAAATCAAAAGAATAATTCCTAAAAATGAAAAGATAAGTAAGGAAAAATAAGGGTCATCCTACTCTATTTATAGGAAACGACCACTGAGCTTCGTGGGGTGCCTATCCGTGGTGATCTTCACAGCATTCTCAACCATCAGATCGCTTGTTCGCATCGTCACCCTACTTCGTGATCATGATTTGCAATTAGCTTAAAAATTTGGCGATCTACACTCAGACATTGACCCTTGTTTTCTCCATGGATCCAAATATGAGGGGGGAATTTGTTGGCACCAAAACGTGTGAAAATGAAATATATACACAGAGGAAACCAATTCCATAGAAGATGCTTCGTGAATCTTCATCTTAAATCCCTTCAGAACCGTGACCAGTGCGAAGCCCATGAACACCACTGCCAATGCAATGTTGTGGCCCCATCTAAGATCTATATAGAGGAAAGAGGTGGAAGAATCCAAAATTATGAAAAAATTGACGGAAATCTTCACACCATGGAGGGAGAAGAATTGCATCTATGATCCCTCAAAAATTGAAGGAAGCCTCCACAAGCACCGTAGAGGGAATTAAGGAGGCCTCTAGATTGAGTAGGAGATGATGGCCAACTTTGCGGTTATGAAAAACTTGACACAATCTACTTTTTATCACAAAGCATGACTTGTATTCATAATGAGCTATGAGAGTTTCATGCGCGTTCTCTCTCTCCTATAAATACCATGCTTCCCTTGGACCTAAATGACGGATACCCCGACCATTCTCCTTATCACCTCTCAAATCGCGAAGCATCTTCTTCTCTACAAATCATTGAGAAAAATGATCTCTTAAAGGTATTTGAGAATTGTTATATACCTTTCCCTTAGTTTAAACACAATCCCTCTTCAAGCAGGGATTCACTTTGTAGAGCCCATGGGCCATTGTAGAGGAAGTAGATCCCTATGGGAACTTGGGTCCTTGCAAAGAACTCATGATCTGAAAAGTACCTTCCATGCACATGTCAACCCCATGACAAAGCAGGATCACTATTCTCTATGAAGTAAATTTCTTTGGAGTTCCACACTTTTCAAGGCACCCATGCTCCATAAATTCCTACTCCATGAAAGCACTTTCACATCACGAATCACCATTTATATTCATGTATATCTGATGCCTAGGCTAGGAAACTCCACATCCTGAAGCATACACCTTTTCCAAGTCTCTTCACTATGTGGGGTACCAATGATTCGTATGGTCCCATATTTCGAACCATTTTACTTCACGAACCCTTATCCATTGTGGCCCTCCTAGTTTGTACACTATGATTTAAATGTCCCTTGAGTGGTGTTTCATATTTCATTGCTTTTCCTCATCCTTCTTCGCATAGGAATGCTAACAATTATTGCTTCTTTGCAAAGCCATGATAATGTGATCCCCTCAATGGAACACTCCATAAACTCATATCCTCATGGAATTGATGATTCCTTCCCTTCCCCATGTGTGGGTGTGTATTATTTATCTATGTCCTAGTGGTGAGGAGTGAATCCTCATCGTCCGAGTTGCAGGATGTTAAACTGACAAGCACCATTGTCCTTAGTACATGTCATTAAACTATAGTCTTTCCCTCTAGAATATGAATTGGGTGCCCCAACGTAGAAATTTTCCATGCCCACTAGACTCCACAAGAGTGAGATATCCCTCATATATAATGAGATCATCCATGCATCGATCAAAATATATCCATGGGGGAGGGAAACCATATTGGTCTAATCCCCTTTCCTTTCTTTAGGGAGTTTTCATATTTGATCCTCCTTTGTTATCCTATGGGAAAAGACCAGAGGAGATATGGGAATTGGGGATCTGATACCCCATCCCTCTCACATTCGTCTTTATTACCATCAAACCTCCATCATAGATTAAGCCCCATTCTCCATCTCCCTGGGGCACTAACCACATGTAACCCCCCACTTCATTACTCACATATGAACCCCTCATGATGTGGTCGTCAGGTATTTGATTCCTCTTGTTTCTCACATCGAGCATGAATCATGTGGGTTTAGAGAAATCATCGACCACGAAATCCTTTTTAAGCCACCTTAGAGTGTAAGCCCCAAGCCCCATATGAACTATGTGGACTTTGATATTTTCCCACTCTAGGTAAGGTATGTAGGAATCCTCCCTACGGTTCAATCCCATCACACATCGGTCCTTACCAGATTGCGTCGATTCACCCCCCCCCCCTCTTCATGACATTAAACTATATGCACCTTTTCATCCCACATGAGGAAAAATTGTAAGTATCCAAACTACATGGGTTTTGATCCATGTCTCCTTGACAAGGTACATAGGAAGCCTCCCCGAGGTCCAATACTAATCTATGGTTAGCTTTCATATTCTCCCTTTGTTGGGATCCAACTCTCATGTCCTCCCCTTAGTCTTTAGATCAATATATGGATGTTAACCATGTGTAAGAACCATCATCATATATGTGTCATTGTCCTTTGAGCACACCCCAATCCTATATCTCACACATAACTACATGGTTTTTGATCCCTATCTTCTCGACAGGGTATTTAGAAATCCTCCCCAAGGTTAAACCCCAATAAAAGGTAAACCTATACGAACTAAATGGGTTTTGATTCTCGTATCCTAGGTAGGATATTTAGGAAGCCTCACTAAGGTTCATCCTTGAACACCGGTAACTTCAGTGTCCCCTTTGTTGGGACCCACATACATGGTCCGTCCTAGTATAGTTAGACCAACTCTTGGGCTACTAACCATGCGTAATCCCCAGTGTGTTTTCAGTTCATTGTCATATGCGTGCACCCTGATTCCATGCCCCATCCTGAACTACGTGGACTCTGATTCCCTGTTATGGGGATACATAAGAGGCCTCTAGGTGTTTCAATCTCATCACTCATATCCCTTCCAGATCTTTCCCTTGAGCCTTTTGTTCTAGGAAGGTCATTCCCCAACCCAAGGGTTCTACTTCCTCTGTGTCCCATCCATGTGTCCATTCTCATAGCCCACCTCCTCAGGTGTCCCATCGCCCCACCGAACTATGTGGACATTGATTCCCTACCATAGGGATATGTAGGAAGCCTATCTGTGTTTCAAGCCCAACATCACCATCATCTTCACGTCAGTCCCATCCCGTTACTCTCATCCACTTCGTTCAACCACCCATCACCCATGATGATTCTTAACAAGTTTGCCACGTCCCTGTGGGATCATGCCATCCATTTGGGAAGAAAACCATGTGTAAGAGGCACATAATCCATAACAATCAATCCAAGTGTGTCCCACATAAAATGTTCTAATAAACACATGTAATCATTATCATGTCTTTGGGTCGTTTTCCTTTGAGTACACCTTGATTCCATGTATCTCCTTTCGAACTACATGGGTTTTGATCCATGTCTCTTGGGATAAGGTATGTACCAAACCTCCATAAGGCTAAATCCCAGACAATGTTAAACCCTAGATTCCCATTAATAAATTCCTCAGTGCCCTCAAATCCATCTTTATTATATGTTTTGATCCATTCATAAAGTAAACCCCTTAGTTGATCCCCCATGGGGATGAACCCATCTGATCCACCCCCATTAGTGTTCTGATCATTCTGATCCATCTCTGCTAGACATTAAACATGTGGCATACCATGTTTCAAACAAAGGAAGATGCGGAAAACCTTAGGTACATGCCTATAGAATATAATTCCCTGCACTTGATGTGGGACACCTCAGGAATCCATTCCCTTAAGAAGCCCTATCATAAGGGAAATAAAACTAGACACATTAGTATTTTAGCATCCAGACATGCCACCGATGTCCAATGTGACAACTCCTATAATAAAAGGTTGTTGGCCTGACTTGACTCCTTGGAATGAATTGAAAGAAGCAGTGAAATTAACTAGAATCCATGAAGATATGGCACCCTAGAAAAGTTTCATGAACAATGTCTTAATCTTTAAGGGAGACCCAGACTAGGTGACAAGTTCTGAGGAGGAATCCATGGATGGAGGAACAGACATCCCATCATCATGTTGTGATCAAGGATAAAATGTACCTGGATAAGCGATGGATTCCACCCACCTTTTGAAATCAGGAATATAGGGAAACAACCAACGCGTCAGCAAAAGACTGATGTGCGCCCTGACGAAAGCATCGAAAACAAGTTCCAAATCCTGTGAGCCTTAGAAACACTATGACAGAACCTAGAATTTCACAATATCATGGGACATAATCGACATATCCGAACCATCTGATATTCATAGACTCAAACTTTATTTTTATTATTTACATCAACCACACTCCACTTATTTAGGTATACAAAGCTTCCCTAATATTTCTCCCTCAATCGATGTCACCTACATAAATATACTATATCCCCTAAAAAAGATACCCTCCTTCAATGAACCTATTCTTGACTATACAGGCATGCCTACAACTCTATTATATGGGCATATAGTTGTCAACCAAATGCCTCACTCTGAAAAAAGTTATTTATAATCCTTGTGAGGCTCTAAAACACCATGAAAGAAATCCATCATGTCATTGAATTTTAGGCCATTCTTGATTTGTCTTTAGTATATCACATGATCATATGTCAGGTCCAAGATGAAATACCTTAAACTAAAGAAATATCAGGTCTGAGCTCAAATTAATTAATCTAATGAAATATTAGGTCTGATTTAAAATACCTTAACCTAAAAGAACCATTAGGTCTGAGCTAAAAGACCATAAACTAAATTGATAGGAGGTCCAAGCTAAAAGACCCTAAACTAATGTGATAGAAGGTCCGAGCTAAAAGACTATATACTAAAGAGATAGATGGTCCAAAAAAATATCCCTAAGATAATGCAATAGAAAGTCCAAGAAAAAAGACCTTAAACTAATGTGATTGAAGTTATGAAATAAAATACCGAATACTAAAGTGCATTGAAATTATTTAGCCTATAATAGTTTGTGGGGACCATCATTAAGACATAACATGGTCAATGTGCTCTATCCAAATGCTTATCACCTTTAGAAAAAATACAAATCACTCACCCTTTAGGACATATAACCTACCAAGAAGATCCTTTTGTGAATCTGGTGATCTCATTGTAACTTGAATTGATACATCGATCATGAACCTCGTGTTGGTGGAAATTCATGAGTGGTTCATGAGATGAATCTATGATGAGTTGAATATTCCGGTCCATACATTTAGGTTTATTGGATATTATGAAATGGATGAGAACCATTTATGATCCATACTCCATCAATTCAAAGAAAATCACTCATGTTCAAGAGACTCCTCTTCATAATGTCTGAAATCACTCAGTCAATACAACCTTAAAAAATTCTATCATTGGGCCTAGTATCAATGCATGCTTGAAGAAAAAATATGCGGAAAAGAGTCATATAATTTCTATATAGTTAGATTATTTTCATTCTGAACGAATTCCAATGTAGGGGGAATTTTGTGACCCTCATAATCATGCATGAAAAACCATTCCATTTCATATATGCGATGACTGATTAGATGATTGTAATAATGATTATCAAGGCCTGAACATTGATTATAAAATTGAAGTATTTTTATTGTTATTATTATTATTATTCATTACAGATAATAATAATGATGGTTAATATAATAAAATAAACAAAATTGAAATGTTTATTTTCTTCCAAAAGGCACACATCATGTGAATGATAGGAAATTCCACACAAGGTCATATTAAACCACACATTGTTGGTGTTATGGTTTTCCTATTGCAGCTGGAATGGATATCACACTTCATCTTTAGTGGATGATCCTTCTTTCACTGGAACTCCTCACAGCCGGACACCCATATGAGGTGCTATCGTATGGAGACTATGCACATGATATGCTATCAATGGATGATATAGAGACCCTATGCATGACCATGTGATGAAAGGTGTATGAATTCTTTCATATTAGTGCATGACATGTCTTATATCACAGGTCTCACGTTCACGTAGAAAACAATCATTACAGTAAGTCATGACACATGACACACTAGAAACCTGCTATGATGATTATTTTATGATGCATATCCTCTATGAGGACACGTGATAATGATAAGATAGTCTATAGATGGAATTAAAATGCAACCCATACAGTCTGCAACACTCATCTGATGAGTTTTTTAATGTGTTTTCGGTTTGTTTTAAATTCATAGGATTATTTTTTTAAGAAATATTTGTTGGAAAGGAGGCATCACCGCTGTCATATTTCCCTAGAACCAAATAATACTTTTATTATATATATTAATTTGTATATATATAAATTTTTTATTTTGGTTTGTTTATATGTGTATATATATAACAAAAAATCAAAATTATTTATCTACTATTTAATATCTAGTAGTAATGTCATTACTGTATTCTGGATTCTGACAGAAACCCTCAGCAATTCCTCCCTTTTATAAGAGGGTTTTCCCAACAAATCATTCTTCATTTCTGATGTGGTATTCATATTCTATATTTCCTATGCATGAACATTCTGCATTTCTGATCTGGGATTCAGAAATTTTTCTAGTACGTGGCTTTCAAATACTGTAAAATAAAAACTATAAGACCAATATAAATTAAAATTATAACATGTATTAAACATATAAATAATAGTCATAAATAAAAATAATTCGTAACAAATAATGATGAAAAATAATTTATAAGCATTCAAAACTACCAACATAACATAAAAATGTTTAAATCCTGTTAATGTTAAAGTCTATAAAATATAAACTATAAGACCTATATAAATGAAAATTAAAACATGGCTTAAATATATATATAATTGTCAAAAATAAAAAAAATCATAAATTTTTTTGATGAAAAATAATTTATAAGTTTTCAAAGACACCAACATTAAACATAAAAATATTTCAAGTACGTGAATCTACTAGCCCATAAAATATAATAAATAATACCAATATAAATTAAAATTAAAAAATGGATTAAACATATAATAAATAGCCTAAAATAAAATGAATTTTGTAAAAAAACTATTGAAAAATAATTTATAAGCTTATAAATTGACGAACATGAAACATAATAATGTTTCAAGTATGAGAAATTAAAAACCTATATAATATATACTGTAAGAGCAATATTAATTAAAAATAAAACATGGATCAATCATATAAGATATAGTGAAAAATAAAAATAATATCATTTAAAATCATAATGAATAATAATTTATATGATTTCAAACCCACCAACTTGAAACATAAAAATTTATCAAGTATTAGACTTTGAAATCCTATAAAATATACACCATAAGAACAATATAAATGAAAAATAAAAAATTGACTAAAAATATAAGGAATAGTTAAAAATAAAAAAAACCAAAAAATTGTTGATGAAAAATAATTTATAATCTTTCAAAACCACCACCTTGAAACAAAAAAATGATTCAAGTATGTGTCTTTGGAAAACTATAAAATATAAAATATAAGATGAATAATTTATTTTCAGCTATTTCTTATATGTGTAATCAATGTTTTAATTTTCATTTCAATGGGTCTGATAGATTATATTTTATATGATTTCAATTTCAGGTAGATGGAGTTGGTTCATCCTCAACATTTCATATTTTACATATCACTTACGAGTAACCCCAGTATGAGATCGTAGAACCATGGTTTTCGTCCACAAAAATGCTTCTCAATGACTTCAAAAGTGGATCCTATCACCTCTAAATCATCTTAAGTGGGATCTCATCATGGTGTACATTTATGATTGACACCAAGTTCCCTTATTCAGTGTATAGGCTATGACATGCATTCATCAGATTCAGGAGCAGTTGTCACCAAGGCGCATGAATGTGAAAAAGTTATGTTTTCAGGTAGTATCATTAGTGATGGTCATATTTGAGACATTTTTAAGAACTATGTATGGGTCCTGATTGATCTCAATGTTGATATGAATATCATTGGTTGAAAATGGTTCTTTAAGAGAGAAATAGTCATAAAAGAGAAAATGGGTCTTTGGCAGGATTAAATATATAGGGTCAGTTTTAATATACAGGGTTCCAACATCATCAATATTTTATTAAAAATTAAATTTTAGTATTGTTTTAAACCATTACAATGGAAATGATAAACATTTTTTACATTCCTTTCATTTTCATTTATTTATTTTATTGATGAAACACTTTTTATTTTCAAAAAAATTTAGATGTTTAGGCTATCTATTGAATTTTATTTACATTTATTTTATACTATATATTTTATGAGTTTTAAAGTTAGATACTTGAATTTAAATAATTATTTTTATGTTTCAAGTAGTAAACATTAAAATCTATTAAATATAAATTTTTCCTAAAAGATTAATGAAACCTAAAATACTAGATAAATATATAAGAAGGGATACTAGTAATAATAAAATCTTAATTTCAATAGACATAAAACATATAAATGAACTAGTACTATCATTTTCTATATCTATGGTGAGGAGATTCTATCCCACAAGGTGGTCTATAAATCAAATGCGCACTTCAAGTTCACTGTGGAGTCTTATGACCTAGAAAGGGATAATCCTCAGGGACGGGAACTTAAACTATAACAACCTCCACCTACGTGTCAGTGGGAGGAGCTATCAATTGCATGTCTAACTATGCTTCTTATCCTTCTTCCACTAGGGTAGTAGAAGGAACTACCATCATCGTAGTGGGGAACCAATCCTGTGATAGATCTAGCACTTAATGTAATAGCTCAGACCCCCTGGTCCATTAATTTTCAAAATTTTAAGTGTTTGGGTGTCTTGGACACCATCAGTGTTTAAGGAGGATGTTAGTGTTAGTGGAAACATGTCACTGTGGTGCCACCTATCAGTGTCACTGATCGTTATCGCTGATTAGTTCCACCCATCAATTTCACAGATCTGCTTCCCTGATCTATTTCACAGAGCAGCTTCACTCGTTATCTTCGCAGATCAATGTCACAAATCAACTTCACAGATCAGACTCATTGATCATCTTCACATATCAGCTTCATCGATCAGCTTCACAGATGAGATTCACTGATCAAATTCATGTGATCAGCTTAATGGATCAGTTCCATCGGTTTCACCCTCCAGTATCACCAATCATTGTCTCATTGATCAGTCTTGCTGATAGGTTTCACCCATGGGTCTCACCGATCGGTTGCACCAACCGGTCTCACCTATCGGTTCCATCCATGGGTCTCACCGATTGGTTCCTGCCATCGGTCTCACCATTAGGTTCCACCAATCAGTCTCACTGATTGGTTCCACCTGTCGGTCTCACAGATCGGTTCCACCCATCGGTCTGACCGATCGGTTCCACCCATCGGTCTGACTGATCGGTTCCACCCATTCGTCTCACTGATCAGTTCCAGCCATCGGGCTCACTGATCGATTCCTCCCTTTAGTCTCACCAATCGGTTCCACCCATCCATCTAACTAATCGGTGTATCATCGATCTACTTCACCCAATCTGTTTCATCCAATCATTTTCACGGATCTACTTCACCCGATCAGTTTCACCGGATCAGCTTCACCCAATCCGCTTCACCTGATCGGCTTCACTGATCGGTTTCACCCATCGGTCTCACCGATCAGTTCCAACGATCAGTCTCACCGATCGGTGTATCATTGATCGGTTTCTCCCCTCTGTCTCACTGATTGGTTTCACCCATTAGTCTCACCGATCGGTGTCTCACCGATCAACATCACCCCATCAGTTTCACCCAATCAGTTTCATTGATCAGCATCATCTAATCAGTTTCACAGATTCGCTTCACCAGATCAGCATCACCCAATTAGCTTCACCTGATCAGCTCCACCAATCAATTTCACTGATCAGTCTCACCAAACTGCTAGAGAGGGGTGTCGGGGTTTCCTTCCCCAGGTTTCCCATTACACAAATTTTAAGTATTTTTAACCTTTTAAAGTGGTTAAAGTCCATTTTTAAATCCCTTAAATGATATATAAAATCCCCAAGGATCCAGGAAACCCTTAAATTGTCAAAAAGTGTGGATTTTTTCAGTGTTTCATCCTTTTTCCCTTACATTTTGGATCCACCCCTATTATGTGGTTTTTTCTATTTAAAGGAAACCCAATGACTCACAACCATTATTGACACCCCTCTAAAGAGAATTATTAAATAATAATTAATTCTATCATGTTAAATCGCCCAACCATTTGGAGAAACAACAATATTCCTTTAAAGGTATTCAAGATTTCATATCTCGTACCTCCAGGATCTCTCCTTTTATCGCATGAACTTTCTTTCTTCTTTTGTGATAGTCTCTTTTCTTGTTCTTGGTATGTTCAGAGACCCTCTACCTGAGGCTAGTTGTATGCCAATGCTAGAACCTTTTATACTCACTCATGGAGTCCTTGGATTTCCACCCCTACAAGTAGTGAATCCCCAGTTCTTGGCACATGTAATAAAACTTTGATCAATAATAATCCAAGTAAGGATTCTTCCTTCGTCTCTCTTTAATATGCATCATCTGGGGTGGGTATGATGATGTTCTCTTAGGATGTAGATGAAACCAAATTTAATATAGATAATAAATGAACCTTTAAAGTATGAAGGGGTGAGAATTATGATGTTGTTGTTGTGCTACACCTTTATTGTTATATTATAAATTGTATGGGATTTTATCCACTAAAAATCATGGATGTTGGTGGTCCTTTCTTTTTCTCTAATGATCCTCTATTTTTTTTGTTAATACATTGATTGAATGGATGTAACATAGAAAATTGGTAATCATGTAAACTCAATAGAGTAAATGGATTCCCAATGAACAATAATCCTTGTGTGATCACCACAGTTAACCAAACTGAAAGAAGTAACTTAATTAATGGAGTGGTTAGATCTAGAAATAATCAGCCATCCTGTTTTATAGAGATGTGTGTGGTGGATCTGGTGGATGTCTTGTGGGGTGATGAAGATGGGAATGGGATCCCCTGTTGTTGAGTTGTTGGATGGGTACCTAAGGCCATATGGGGTAGTACAATAGGGCTTGGGTTGGTTCCAGTACTTTAATGATCTCACAGCTCCCTTTTGTTGTTATGAACTTACAAGAGAACCGGGTGTGAATGCATAAATTACTTCTTGGCTATTTTTCCTTCCTTGGATTGTGAATGTGCCAGTTAGTTGCCTTGTATTGAAGATTTATTTAAATGGAATAACTTGATTATGATAACAAGAAGGGGTTTAATGGGAAATTACATTCCATGAATGAGGTGTGCTCTAGTTGTGGCAGTTGTGCTATAGTATGAATGAATAGTAATGAGGGAGTTTGTGTATGGTCTAGTTTTAGAACCCTTTGATTGGAATGAGTGTTTGTTTACATATATGTCTAAATATAGTTTTGTGTTTCTTATTCACACCCCACCTATGTTGAGCACTTCATGCCGAAAACCCTCATTTTTGGGGGAGGGTGTTTTTCCCCAACATCCTATTGGGTGGCAGAATATTAGATTCTCTCAGCTCCCTCTCCCAAGTATCCCAAGACTCTTCAGGAAGGCTGTGGTGGCCTGAGGTCCATTTTTTAGCCTAAGACTCTTTAGGAATGGTATATTGTGTTGGTTGGCCTAGGTGTGTGTGGGAAGGATTGTTTCCGACGTGTCTTCAGGATGAGGCCCAGGTGTCTTCGGGCATAACGGTAGTTGTTCTAGACCAAGTGTCTTTGGGCGTGGTTACATATAGTTGTGGTGGCCCATGAGGTTGTTGTTGGGGTGGTAGTGGGACTGTAGTGAAAATGGTGGGGGAGGTATGATGTGTAGGATGTCTTAAATAACCAATGGGAAATTGGTGCGGGGTACCCAAATTTTGATGTGTTATTAAAATTAATTTACCTGACTTGTGTTATTTTGGTAGTGTACTTTGGTGATGCTGGGTGGATAGTTTTCAGTCCTAGGTGTTTTGTTTATCTCTATTTTCTCACAGGTCATTAGATTTTCTCCCCTCTTGTGCTTGAGAACTTTGGGTTTTTCCTACTGAGTATACCTGTATACACACCAAACTTATATAAAACTGCATTTAGGTTTCCATGAGGACTTTGGGGACTATGTGGGGCTATACATGCTCAAACATTGGTAGATTTGTCGTTTTTTCTTTCTTTTGGTATAATTCCTTTGAAACTTTTCTTTTACTTGTATTGGCTTATCTTTGAACATTCATATGGGAATGAGTTTGGGCATTAATTTTACATTCATTTTTGGAGTTTTTTGGAGTTTTACCATCGTATCTCATGATCTTACTAAATAAAAGTGTAATGACTTCCATATTACGTGTGATTATATACCATTTGTGCTAGTCTCCACTCTGAGGCCTATTGAACGTGGGACTCAGGGGTCATTATATCTCCTTAAACTTGAAGAAGGAAGGGAATAGAAATTTTTTATCTATTCTCTCATCTTGGTGAAGGCGGGTCATGACAAAATGTATCAAAGGAGATGGTTATGAGATAGGATGGATCTCAGGGTTAGGCACTGTGAGGATTGCATGGGATTGTAGGTCAGCAGTGTCAGGAAATCTTGTTGTGTGAAATAGGTAAGATAATACCATCTAAAACACTGAATTTTAGGGCCCCCATGATATGATTCAAGGACTCTAGACCTTCCGAACGACCAAGTGATACTACATGGATTTCATGGTAGAGACCATAGGAAATGTACATGAATCATAATTACTTGTGTTATTATGTGTTCAAGATGTTCTAGGAATTTAAATAAATAACATGTTTATGAAAAATTTAAAAGAAATCTTTTAAACTACTCAGGATTATGAATTCCTTGATTACCTTGCAGCTATGGCACCCGGACGACGACACCGAGTAGTGCGGTTGAAGGAGGCCCAGGTGGATAGTCTCACTGATCATTGGAAGACTGATCGAGAGGAGGAGGCAGACTAGTGGTAGAAGAAGATTTGTGCCTTTCAGCATCAGACCCTCGAGAAGTATGAGGGTAGCATCTTAGACATAGAGACCGAAAGCTGGCTCGAGGAGTTGGTGATTGATTTCATCTTGATCCGGGATCTGGCTAAGTACTAGGTTCCAATGGAAATCAATCAGATTAGAAGAGTAGTGTGTCGGTGGTGGGTGATCTTTCTCGAAGAGATGATTGAGAGTGAGATTTTGTGGGATGACTTCTAGAAGGAGTTCCAGGTGTAATTCCTTTGTTCTGCAATGAAGGCTGAGAAGAGTTAGCAGCTACTCTCCCTTCAGCAGGGGATTATGTCAGTGAGGGAGCTGGGGATCAAGTTCAATGATCTCATTCATTTTCTCCGGACCTTTTTCCAAATGAGGATTCATAGGAAATATGTTTAGAGGAGTCACTCTGACCTTTTCTTCAGTATGATGTTAATCTCTTCACCCTACTTATATACTTGGAGGTCCAGAAGAAGGCTGAAGTGGGTGTGATGATGCACACGATGGGAGGTGTGCCACGATAGGGGAACTAGTTGGGAATATCAAAGGGGAAGTATGTCAGTATTAGGCCTCCAGTTTCTTGGCCTTCTAGGTTTCGGCCAATGGGGAGTAGGCCCCAGTAGTTCCAATTTCGATATCCTGATCCACTCCCTTTCCTTACAGGCCTAGGACCAAGGTGCTCTATCTATGGCAGTCGTGGATACCTTCAGAATCAGGGCCCATACTGAGTTCAATATCATGGGGGTGGGCAGGTTCATCACCCACCTTAGCAGCAACAGTTTCTAGCCAAACCCTTTCAGCAGCAGCAGTAGGGACAACGAGCTCCCATTCCTCCAAGATCAGACGTTGCAGGAGGAAGGCAACCTCAGGGTGCTCCTAAGGGACCTCAACCAGGGTGTGGCTGGGGAGGGGGCTAAAAGATAAGGGGAAGCAGAGATGGATGTGTGCAGTTTCATTCTATATAGGTAATAGTTCTAGTTGGGATGTAAGATGATTGATGTACGATCAACTTTTTTAGAACCATTTCATGTGCCTTGTTTGATTCCGGAGCTTCACACTCCTTCGTAACACCTGGTCTTGCCCATGCCTTGGGCATATACGTAGAGAGACTCTACATGCCCCTAGTGCTGAGTACGCAAGTTGGGGGGGTCATATTATCATATTTGATGTTTTATAGGATGTATACTGATGTTGGGGTTTCATTAGTCTAGTGGGGATCTCCTTCTACTGTAAATGTGGCCATACGATGTCATCCCAGGCATCGACTGTCTATTTTATATGCACACTATTATTGATTGTTTCTGGAGAAGAGTCATGTTATTTGATGAGGATGCCCAACCTGTGGATTTTTTTGGTGAATAGAGTTTTCAGGAAGGGGGACAACGTGTGAAGCCTCTTCTTTCTAAGTTGGCTAATCGTTCAGCAGAATCAGTCGATGTTGAGATGATGGATGTTATGAGATTTTTCAGAGAGTTCCTAGATATTTTTCCTAAGGAGGTTGTGACTATACCCCCCTCATAATGACATTGAGTTATTGATATACTTACAACCCAGTGGTCATCCAATTTTAATGGCTCTTTATCGGATAGAACCTTATGAGTTATTGGAGTTGAGTATTCAGATCGATGATTAGATGAAGAAGGGTTTTGTCCAACCCAACCTGTCTCCGTGGGGTGCTTTAGTCTTTCTCATGAAGAAGGCATCTGGTAGTCTCAGGCAATTCATAGACTACCAGAGACTGAATCAAGTAACAGTCAAGAACAGTTACCCTCTTTCGATGGTAGATGGTCTCTTTGACCATATGTAGTGAGAAGTTTGGTTGTTTAAGATTGATATGTTGTCTGGATATCACTATTAAAGGGTAAAAGATAGTGATATCCCAAACACTTCTTTTAGGTGTTGGTATGGGCACTTTGAGTTTATAGTCATGTCGTTCGGTGTTGCGAACTCACTTGCTTTGGTCATGGGGCTCATGAACTGAGTTTTCTGTGAGCTTTTGGACCAGTTCATCATTGAGTTCATCAATGACATACTGATCTACTCAAGATCAAAGGAGTAACATACTAATCACCTTAGGATGCTTTTGGAGATCCTTCGGCATCACCGGCTCTAGGGGAAGTTGTCCAAGTGCATGTTCTTGACATGAGGAGTTAATTTTCTTGGACACATGGTGTATTAGTAAGGGTTACCAGTTGATCTGTCAAATGTTGATGTAGTTGTTTCTTAGGAAGCACCCAAGAATGTGATGACGGTTCATAATTTCATAGGTCTAGAAGGATATTATCAGAATTTTGTACCTGAATTCGCTGGATTTTCATCTCTTTTGATAGCTTTGAACAAAAATGAACAGGACTTTGTGTGGAGTGAGCAGTATCAGGAATCTTTCAGCTGTCTAAAGGAAATGTTGGTTAGTACCCCAGTTCTCAGGTTTGCAGAGGAAGGGGTGTTGTTTGAGAATTTTTATGATTCTTCTAGACTTGGAATGTGGTGTGTGCTAATGCAGTAGTGGAGATTGATATCTTATGGGTCTAGGAAGTTACGTCCTTATGAGAATAACTATGTCACCCATGAACTAGAGCTTTCCACATTAGTGTTCGCGTTGAAGTTGTGGTGGAATTACCTCATCGGGGATAAATTTATGGTCTTCACAGATCATAATAGTATGAAACATATATTTACCTAGTAGGACCTAAACTTTCGATAGAAAAAGAGTGTGGAGTTTCTTCTGGACAACAACTTTGAGATCACATACACTGAAGGTAAGGGTAATGTTGTGGCCAATTCCATGAGAATGATGTCGTGATGGGAATTTGTTTAGGAATCTATGGATGCATGGAAGGTAATGGAGGAGTTGGCTTCCACCTGGATGTAAGGGGGGATGGTGGTAGAGGTTTTATGTTTCAGGTGACAGTGTAGTCCTCCCTATTGCGGCTGGTGGAGGAGTCTCAGTGGGGATACTTCTAGAGTGAAGTGAAGCGCGATCAAGTTGACCAAGGCAATGCTCCTGAAGGGTGGTCAGATGATGGTCAGAATCATATGATTTTCTGAGGGAAGTAATTTTTCCTAGAGACAATGGAAGAGGGAGTTATCCATGAGTTCTATAACTCACTCATAGCATTACTCCTAGGATTTTCTAAGATGTACCGAGTCCCGAGGGAATAGTTTTGGTGACCCAGGGTGAAACGGGCAATGCCGGAGTTTGTGGAAAGGAGCTTGGTGTGTCAGCAGGTGAAGGCGTAACATCGGGTCCCAGGATGTTTGTTTCATACCTTAGAAGTCCCCAAGTGGTAATGGGATTAAATGTCAATGGATTTCCTCACATGACTATCAGGGTTCGAGGAGGCTGTGATGCTATCTGGGTAGTGGTAGACTAGATGAAAAAATCAGCTCACTTCTTAGCGATCAAGGAATCAAGTGTGATGTGTACCTTATATTGGAGATACTTGGATGAGGTGGTGTGGTTTCATGGAGTTCCGAGGTCCATAGTCTTAGATAGGGATGCACGGTTTACCTCACGATTCCGGAGGGGATTGCAGCATGATTTTGGCACCCATTTACATCTTAGCACTACATTCCACCCCCAGATAGATTTGTAGATATATTGAACCATCTAGACATTAGAGGATATGCTAAGAACACATGTTTTGGACTTTGGGGGATCATGGGAACCAAATTTTACATTATTATAGTTTTCCTACAATAATTTCTACCAATCTACTATCATCCTGGAACCATTTTATGCCTTGTACATGTCATTTACCCATGTGTTAGAGTGAGGATGGGGAGGAAGGCATTCTTGTCCCAAAGGTAGTGTAGAGCTAAAAAATGGTTCACCTTGTGTGTGAGAGTATGACGGCAGCCTATGATAGATAGAAGTCATATATCGATCATAGGAGGATGCCCTTGGAGTTTGGGTTTGGAGAATATGTGTTCATGAAGGTTTCCCCACAACGTTGGCAGAAAAGGTTCGACAAGGGATGAAAGCTCTCTCCTAGGTTCATTGGGACTTCGAAGTGTTGGGGTGAGTTAGTGAGGTGGCATACCAGCTAGAATTTCCTCCTCAGTTGGAAATAATCCACGACGTTTTCCACGTCTCCTAGCATATTTGATATCGACACTATGATTCCCATGGAATTGATAGGGGAGAGTTAGATATAGGGGATGATTCTACATTCATGGAACAACTAGTGAGGATCGAGGATCGAAAGGAGAAAGTGCTTCATAGAAGAAAAATCCCTTTGGATCATTTGTTGTGGAGGAATGTTGGCTTTGAGGAGAGTACAAGGGAGAAAGAAGCTGAAATGTGTGCCCAGTACCCTGAGCTATTCTGAGTTGTTGGTCCGATCATTCTATGATGTTTTTATTTTTGTGAGTTGGAGTGATGTAATGCTAACCATGTTCGGTTTTGAGGTGAGTTGTTTCCTTCCCTTGTGAATGTTTATGACATATCCTGATATGTGGGAGAGGGTGAACCTGATTCAAATCCATATGAATAAGCGTGGATGTGATTAAACCCATGGAGGTGAGTCAGTTCTACCCAAAGAAAACAATATATCGACATGGTGGAAAGAACTCCATGATCCGTGTTCCAGGAAAATATGATCATTGGGGTTCATATGGCTATTTGGAGTGGTTTGTCCCTAAGAGGTATCATCTGGAGTGGTTGTTCAGGTGTCTCTTGTATTCTTGAGGATGAGAATAGTTTGAGAGGTATCTAAGGTAATGTCCTGGACCCTCATGGTCCATTACATTGCTAAATTCTAAGTGTTGGGGTGTCCTGGACACCATCATTGAGTCAGAAGGATGCTAGGGTCAGTGGAAACGTGTCACCGTGGTGTCACCTTTCAGTGCCACTAATCTGTCTCACTGATCAGTTCCACCCATTGGTCTCACTGGTCAACTTCACAGATCCGCTTCACTGATCAGCTTCACAAATCAACTTCACTAATCATCTTGACAGATCAGCTTCCCTGATCAGCTTCACATGATCAGCATCATGGATCCACTCCACTAATTTCACCCATCGGCCTCACTGATATGTTTAACCACTTACTCTCATTGATCAGTTGCACCCATCAGTATCACCGATCTGTTACACCCATTGGTCTCACCAACCCGTTCCACCCATCAGTCTCACTGATCATTGTCTCACAGATCGGTTTCACCCATCTGTCTCACCAATCAGATTCACCCATCGGTCTCACCGATAGGTTTCACCCATTGGTCTCACCGATCTATTTCAACCATCATTCTCACTAATCGGTGTCTCATCGATCCTCATTAACTAATCAGTTTCACCCAATCAGTTTCACTAATCCGCTTCACCTGATCAGCTTCACCTGACTCACTTCACCCGATCAGCTTCACTAATAAGTTTCACCCATCGGTCTCAATGATAGGTTTCACCCATCGGTCTCACCGATCGGTTCCACCCATCGGTCTCACCAATCGGTGTCTCACCAATCAGTTTCACCCATCTATCTCACTGATCAGTGAATCTCCTATCAGTTTCACCCAGTCAGGTTCACCCGATCAGTTTCACTATTCCGCTTCGCCCGATCAGTTTCACTGATTAGAATCCCCAACTCAGCTTCACCCAATCAGCTTTACCTGATCACCTCCACTAATCGGTTTCATCGACCAGTCTCACCAATCGTCCACAGTGGGGTGTCGGGGTTTCCTACCCCAATTTTCCCATAACGCCACCTGTAAGTTTTTTAACTTTTTTAAAGTTGTTCAAGGTAATTTCTAAAGCCCATAAACGATATCTAAAATCTCCCAATTTTCAGGTGACTCTTTACATACAAAAACATGTGGATTATTACTCAGTGTCATCCTTTTTCCCTTACATTTCATCTTCACCCATGTTATGTGGTTTTTTCTGTTTAAAAGAAACACTTTAACTAACAACCATTATCACTAACTCTCCAAGGAGAATTACTAAATAACAATTAATTCCATTATGTTTAACCTCCCATGTTTTTGGAGAAACCACGATCCCTCTTTAAAGACATTCACGATTTCATATCCCGTAACTAGATGATCTCGCCTTTTATCGCATGGAGTTTCTTTCTTCTTTGGGGCTAGTCTATTTTCCTTTCCTTGGTGCGTTTGGAGTTCCTTTGCTCATGGCTAGTTGTGCGCCAGTGCTTGAGACTTTTCTAATCACTCATGGATTCCTTGGAGTTCCTCCCCTGCAAGTAGAGCATCCCTAGTTTTCGGAACATGGAAGAAAACATAGATCGATAACTATCCAGACATGGATTCTTCCTCCATCTCTCTTTATTGTGCATCATGCAAGGTGGGTCTGATGGTGTTCCCTCAAGATGTAGATGAAACCAAAGTTAACAAGGATAATAAATGAACCTTTAAAGAATGAAGGGGTGGGAAATGATGATGTTGTTGCTATGTTACACAATTGTTGATATATTATGAATTGTATTGTCTTTTTTCCAATAAAAATCATGGTTGGTAGTGGTCTTTCTGTGTCCACTAATGATCCTCTATTTTTATGGTTAATCTTGTGATTGAATGGTTTTAATGTGGAAAATGGATATTCACATATACTCAGTTGGTTAAATGGAATCCCAATGAACAATGATCCTTGTGTGATCACCCCGGTTAACCAAACAGAAAGAAGGAACTTAATGAATGATGTGGCTAAATCTAGAAAAAAACACCCTTACTCTATTATGGTGATATGAGTGGTGGCTCTTCATGATGCTTGTGGGGAGATGGGGATGGGGATGGGATCCCCTTTAGTTTATTTTTTGGTTGTGTACCTATGTTTCATGGGGCCATACAATGGGGATTGGGTTGGTTCTAGTACTTCAAGGGATCACACTAATCACTTTTTTTTGTGACCATACAAGAGAACCGAGTGTGAATGCTTAAATTACTACATGGATGTTTTTCCTTCCTAGTCTTGTGGTTGTGCCTATTAGTTTCCCAGTAGTGAAGAATTATTTAAATTGAGTCACTTGATTTTGATAACAAGAATGGGTTTAAGGGGAATTGTTTTCCAGAATGATTTGTGCTATGGTTGTGGCTGTTGTGCTTCTATATGAATGAATAGTAATGAGGGTGTTTGTGTATGGGCTGGTTTTGGAACCCTTAGGTTAGGTTTAGTGATTGTTTACACATATGTATAAATTTAGTTTTGTGTTTCCTATTCGCACCCTAACCATGTTCAGCACTTCATGCCGAACACCCTCATTTCATGGGGGAGGGTGTTTTTCCCCAACATCCCATTGGGTGGTTGTATATTATCTCTTTTATACTCCCTCTCCTAACTATCCCAAGACAGTTAGATAGGCTGTGATGGCCTAAAATCAATTTTATATCCCAATACTCTTTGGGAAGGGTATGTTTTGATGGTTGGCCCAGGTGTGTATGGGTAGGTTTGTTTCCCATGTGCCTTTGGGATGAGGGTTAGGTGTCTTCAGGTGTGGTGGTAGTTATTCTGACCTTTGTGTCTTTATGTGTGGTTACTTATAGTTTTGGTGTCCCAAAAGGTTGTTGTTGGGGTGGCATTTGGACTATAGTGAAAATGGTGGAGGAGGTATGATGTGTAGGACTTCTTAAATAATCAGTGGGAAAGCGGTGTGGGGTACCCAAATGTCAAGGTTCTATTACTATTACTTTACTTGACTTGTGTAATTTTGGGAGTGTTCCTTGGTGAGGTTGGGTGTAAATTTTTCCCTGCTAGGTGTTTGGGTTATCTCTATTTTCTCATGGGGCATTATATTGTCTCCCCACTTCTGCATGAGAGCTTTTGGTTTTCCCTACTGAGTTTACCTATATATTCACCCTACATATATAAAACTGCTTTCAAGATTCTAGGAGGACTTCAATAACCATGGTGGACCTTACTAGATCAGACATCGAGACAGTTCTCATTGCAATTTTATTTCTTTTGGTACATTCCCTTTTGATATTTGTCTTGTACTTACATGGGTTCAACTTTGAACATGCATATGGGAATGGGTTTTGGCTTCACTTTTACCTTCATTTTTTAATATTTTTTAGGTTTTTACCATCATATCTCCTAATCATACTAAAAAAGGGTAATTCCGACCATATTAAAATTGATTATATACCCTTGGTGCTAGTCACCACTCTAGGGATTATTGAAGGTGGGACTCGGGGGTCATTATCTCTCCTTCAACTTAATGAAGAAAGGGTCTGGTAATTTTCTATCCCTTCCCTCATCTTGGGGAAGGCGAGTTGTCACACCCATGGCTAAGATGGATTTATACCCCAATGTTGTGATGGATCTAGATGCCAAGATAGAGAGAACTGTAGATATCCTATCAAGAAGGATGAATCCCATGCCCCTTGAGGAACGTCCTTAATCTATTGAGGATGAACTATGAGAGGGTCGACCTTTGCCTATGGAATAGGTGAGGCCTCACGTGCATCACAACTCAAACTACATCATCATCATTGTCATGACTCCTCAACACTAGCTTCTAATATAGAACGTTCCTCTAGGGATAAAACCTCCTCTCTTTGGATTGGTCTCTCGATGATTCTCTCGAAAAGCACATGATAAAATGACCTCCCCTCTAGCGCTTCAACAGTGACCGTTACCCAACTAAAGACCCCCTCCCCTTCTTCATCACTAATGCAAAGATGATGTTCTGAGTGAGTGGCCTATAATGAGATTAAAAATGAATTATAAAATAGTTCAATAAATACAGTAATAGAAATTTATTTTCTTACAATATTATAAATATCTTTTTCATTTCATGTAAGATACAGTATAAACTTCAATCTATACTATGTATCATACTCAACCTACTCCTAAAGAAAGAATCAAATCGTAGGTACACCCTGGATATGAAACTCTTCATGTATGTGCTAGTAGTTGAAATAGTCATCATGTACTCATCGCCAGTCCTCATCCTGCTTCCCGGTCATCTTTACTTCATAAATCCTCTATGTATGTCTCGGTAGTAATGAAATTGGCTAAACACAACAAAACTGATACATGACTCTATCAGGTTGTTGCCACTCAATAATATGGAAGTGAATGAGGGGAACTAAAACCATAGAATCCTCAATCCCAATAGTGTAGTATGGTTGGAACTGGTCCAATATAGTCTAGTATGTAAGCCATGTTATCTGAAATGACATGTGACCTTTGTCAAAAATGATCATTACTAAAATCCAAAATTGATGCGGTTATGAAATTTTTCAGACAATGGTATACTGTATATAAATACCTGGTTAGGTATGTGTCAGTCTAACTAGAGCCAATATTCACCCAAATGGTGACTCAGAACCACGTAGAAATTGTGTCTATAACACCACCTGTAAAATACCACATCGATAGTGAAAAATAATGAGAAATTAAATTCAATAACTCCAACTATAATTAGAAATAAATAAAGACGAGTAATCATACCATCGTCTATGAAGAGCATCTTTCAACACTGCCATATCAACGGTGGACCATCAATTTTAGGTACGAATTAGGGGAAGCACTCCCATGGCTACATCTAAAGAAGGATTACACATCCTTTGAGATCAATGTGGTCACTATGAGATACCCTTCATAATGATCTGTATGTGTATTCCAAGTAATCTAATCCCCAACTATACATCCTGACCCAATTACAGTCCTCTAGTATGGCTAGATACATCATGTGCACTGCCATGTGATCATAAAATAGGGTCCCTTCAATGAGCCGTAATATATATGCCCCAGCATAACACATGATAGTCTTTTCATCAGCATTATTGAGTAAATTCTGAATGTTCATCTCAAGCTAGGGTATAAATATCAACACACCATCTATAGACCTACGTTCACCCAAAATTTTGATGCCTAACAATTGCTGAGCAATGTCAGACCAAGATTCACAGGTGGTTCCAATAAGGGCTTCCCCTAGATAGGAAGACCGAGAAGCACTGCTACATCCTAGAGGGTGATGGTCATCCCACCCTCAGGCAGGTGGGATGTGTGTGTATCTAGTCTCCACCTACCTATGAGTGCATCAATCAGGTGATGGCCAAAAAATCTGAAATTTGATATGAAAATGTCGTATAATCCAGCACGGTTCAAGTACAGTATAATGGAATGTGGGTGCTCCATGTGATGAAAATGGCGTG
Source organism: Viscum album (assembly GCA_963277665.1). Lineage (NCBI taxonomy): Eukaryota > Viridiplantae > Streptophyta > Magnoliopsida > Santalales > Viscaceae > Viscum > Viscum album. Next base: position 1,657,091,904 of record OY728132.1, on the reverse strand, counting down.
CATGACACACCCTGGTCGGTCGATCCTCACCACTGTCTAACACGACCTGAGAAACATGCCTATGTTTCTCAGTGAGTAGTATAGAATCTTCCATCTGTTTATAAACAAATGAAATGAGTGATAAGTATAAAATGTAAATATAACATTATGGTCAATAGAATGTTATGACTTTTATATTGTAAGAAATGTCATGTTTATTCGCATTCTTTTATGAATAATGTTTTACCAAAATAAAGGGGAATGTATTCATGCTTCTCAATGCATATTACTAACATGTTTTTAAGATATTAGTTGCCCTAGAAAAAGTTTTTTTTGAAATATATGTTTTTATATATTTATATATATATATATATATTTGGCCTTCATTATGTAAATTTTTATTAGAAAATGGTGTGATTTGTAATTTATGTTTGACTATCCACATGATGGTATGTTTCATGAGTATTTTCATGATTATTTTCTCTCATGTATTCTTTATGGATTATCCAAATACATATTGATTATGTGTTCATGCCACCTCAAACTCACTTTTCATATTCCTTTTAATGTCATTATGAAAGTCCAATTGTTATTTGATCGTAAAAGTATTTGGTGAAGTCAGACAATTATAAAAAATGAATATCTTATTAACAGATTCACTTGTTGCGATAATGATCATATCGAAAAAATAAGGTCATGTATTCAAACTAAGAATATATCTTTTTATAGTACACAACCAACAACAATTGTTAGTACATCTAATTTTGTTACACTAACTGAACTTTAAAAAAGAATTTTTGGGAAATGAACCACGACAGAGGAGGAATGGTGACAACGATGATAGGGATGATGTAGACTCATTCAATCACCAAATTCATTGTCATTGTTCCAACCGTGTTGTGATTGATTTCCCAAAAATTCTTTATTGAAGTCCATGTAGTGTTACATAATCAGCTATACTAACCACTGTTGTTGTTTGTGTACAATTACAAGCTCCTTTCTCATATTGTATAACCTCTCTATAGTAGTACACATAGGTAAAACTTGAATCTATATGTCAAAAATGTTTTCTAGTCATGATTATTATAGTTTAACTATTATTGACTAAGATGGATGATCATATAATCAATTTTATATTGAAATTTTATTAAGTCTTTTTACACCATAATATATGATACTATTATTTCTTTATCTAGAAGTTTAATAAAATATGAATCACATAATGTTCTGAAAAATGGAGTAAAATGAAGAGATAAAAAAATATAATTTATAGTATGAGAATATCACAATAAAGACAGTACATCATTATGGCTGAGATTCAGAACTCGACTAAAAAATGTTAGGGTATAATTTTCAGTTATAACCTTCTTGATGGCATATGGTGCATCTCCAACATTGACATTGTTCTTAAGGCCAGTCTGTAAAATTACATATCTTAGTAGCCCTCGTTCTCCCATGGGTACAAAAATGTTTGATGTCAGGTATCACTATAGGTTGGCCCTCGGGCATTGGGAAATAAGGAAACTCCTCAATAGGCATCCATCATGCAGCATAACAGTTAACAATTGTCATGAACCAAATCGGGTCTCCACTGAAACTAGTGCCAAACCTAGCCCGTGACAAGTCTAGAAGGGTGTTCTTGATTCCCATGGTCTCTCCCAAGTGCTCGGGTATCATAAAATTAGAATTTGGAATGATTTTCCCAAGTTTATAAACTTAAAACAACAAATGAATCTAATAAAACAAATCTGGATTTTTCAAACCAAAAAATCTTTTACAAAAATTCATAAATGAATTAAATAGTTTAATACAACTCACCAATACTATAAAAAAGGTATAAAACCAAAAGTAAACAGCCTATAAACCCTCATGTAAAGGGGCACCACCCTTAAGCCATCTCCACAAGACTTCACCAACAAGGACCTGCTAGAAACCCGAACCACTAACACTAGAAACTGTACCCAACCTGCGAAAAAAAAATAACCAAGTCTACATACACCCAAGGTGGTATGTAGGGTGTGATCCAATGCCCAGTAGGAAACCACCACTAAGATATTCCATGTGATAAACATTCAATGATGAAACGCTTTCAAGTTTTCATAAACATGAAATGCTAGTTACAATTTATAAAAGATGCAATTTAAAAAGAAAAATAGTTTTCTTTTGGGATATCATTAAGAATAAACAAATTTACAAATAATTTTAACAATACTGAATTTTCCAGCCAAACATACTGTATGTCGATGGTAAGAACTTAGTAACTAATGAGCACAAGCGATAGGAAATAACCCTTAGGCACTAGCTCAGTGTGGGTCCCAGGTACCTCGTATCATAGTGAGTGTAACCATCACAAAATTTGTTTTCATGAAATATACACTAGTAGGGTACATGGACATAGCCTATTGGTCCCCAATCAACATCATCATAGTTTAGTTAGTGTAGTAAGAATCATTATTTCAACATGAAACTGTGGCCAAACCTCAACGATTCACTAGTATACTAGTACACATCCACCCACCTAGATACACGGGTTTCCCCTTGTGATAAAACAAGTTAAAAAAGTTAAGAAATATACTTTTCACATGAAAATACCATTTCCACAACACAATTTTACGAAAAATTCCACATGTACATCACACAAGTAACAAAATCCATTTTTTCGTTCAAATGCATTTTGAAATCATACTCACACCAAAAATAGCCCACAACACTTTCAAAATTTCTTTAACACTTACAAAAATCCATTAAAAAATTATAAAACAATTCAAAGACATTCTAACTCACATAAAATATCACTAAAATATAATATAATACTTCTTTCGTCAACAAAAATCATTTTTTATAACACACTCAAAAAAATTGCCCACAACCTTGTTTCAGAGCTCTGTTTCCATTTTCTAAAACATTTCATCACTTTATAAAACAATTGAAAAAACATTTTACATATTAAATAACAACCTTAACATTAAAAACCCCATATTAGGTTGACACAACCACCGAAAAGTACATATAAATCCTTTTTTCAACCATGTTTAACCAAACAAAACATTCACTATTTTCATAATACAAACCCAAGGGGTGTAACTATTCTTCTCACACAAAACCCATTTCAAGTCCCTCATTAAATTCCAAAATAAGGCCAATTCAAATCCATAACAGAATTGGAATCCCTAAAAACATTTATTAAACTACCCCCAAGTGTTATAAAAATACCTCAATTAACACCACAAAAGACAGACATGAAAAACACAAGTTTTCATAAATTACGTCCAAGAAGTACAACATGGTTTTACACATTGAACCCATTCAAAAACCCCATTGCAAGGCCCACATGACACTAAGGAATTAACAAACAATAATTACCCACCCCTTTAAACATGAATAATTCACAATCATTTGTTATAAAATACACCCAAACATTACCCTAAGAGTCACCGATAAAAATCACCGAATTTCAAGCCATAGTGCAACTATAAAATTAAAAGCTTAATTAAATCCATCAAAAATGGTTTACACAGCAGAAGAATCATACGAAGAACATTAAAACTAGTAAACCAATCAAGCTAACTCATCAAAAATTTCATATTCATGGAACCAAATACCTTTTGAGTCAAAACCATTGAATTTTGGTGGGAAACCTCAACCGAACCCCCACCGCACCACAAGGAAGTGAAAACAAACCCTAAACAAAAATATATCACCAAAAAGACCCAAAATCAAACCCTAGGTATGAATTCTAACTTATGGAAACTCAATAACGTCATGAAAGGGGAAGGAAACCCTAATGAAAAGTTTGTAAATGAAGACATAAACAGGTGCCCAAATAAATCTTGCAGAAAACGACCCAAATACACCAGTATCTGAATTTCAAACCAAAAATAAATGAAAGTGAGGGTTTAATAAGGATGATGAGGTCATTCAGAAACTATAAAGAGAGAAAAATATTAAATATAAAAGGAGTTATGAAAGGATCAATTCACCTCTTCAAATCTCAGAAATTTGTGAAATCAATAGAATTTTCATCCAAATTCGCAATTCAATTGAGCTCCAAATCGGGGGAGGAGAGAATGGGGGTTCACCTTTGGTATGGGGGCTTTGGAGAGATTGGTAATAACTGAAAAAATAAAAATTTAATTAGATATTATAGAATTAAAAAAATATTTAATTTAAAAAATGGGCTTTCAGGCGGGCCAACGCCTTAATAAAAAACCCAAATCCATCATTATTATGGATTCATACCAGGTCCAAATGGATATAGTGGATTTAATATACTTGGGTATTCCAATTGGGAAGTGGAATGGGTGTAAAATATTAAAAAATGAAGGAGTTATAAAAGAAATAATTTTTTTAAATCTAGAAATGGGCTCATGGTTTGACCCAAATTTTAATAACTCAAAATTTCCACCAAAATGCATGGAAAACCTCCATAACAAAGTAGGGATGGAAATTAAATGAAAAATGAATTTCAAAGAAGTCATTCCTGTGATAAATCTCCGCACCATTAATCATTCTTCCCCAAGAAAGCCACAACAATTCGAAAAGAAAAAACCAAACCCAACTGATAGACCAGAAATATACTCCATCACCAAGTTCAATCCACCCATGAAAGGCCAAAACATTTATATTGCTAAATTATTGAAGGAATACTCTCAAAAACCATAACTTAAATAAATTTCCTACAATTATCAAGAACATTTTGACATTATCCCCAAAAATAAACTCTTAAAACACTATATGAACATGACTCAAGTAATCTACCCAAACGAACAACAACAATGAACAAGGTTACACTTACTTTTCTTTAACTAAACCGTTGGACACTCTCCAATCTCAATGTTTACCACAAGAAGATGTTGGTAGATAGATATCTCCGAATGATACTACCTCCCATCATTCTAAGACCAAGGACCAATCTGAGTTACTTGAAAGGGGAGACACAAATGGTCTCCCCACTATAAGAGACTACTTAGATTTTTCCTGAGACAGATTCAAGAAACTAACAGGGGAGGCCTGAATGGACTCCCCAGTTCAAGGGGTACACTTCTATAGTACCTTTACAAAAGAACTTTTGTAAGACTCATAGTGTATCTCCTCACCATAAGAACAAACTAACTTAATCGACTAGCATGGTATGATATAGAAATAACCGAAAATTTAAAGAGTTGGGACAGCCGAATGGGGTTTCTCCGCACAGTTTTGGAAACCATGTGCTAACCATGGGGATCCTTCTATCTAAATGGTCATCTGGGGCATGGTCACTAAAAACCATATAAAAACCAAGTACTCAACCAGTCTATAAAAACTTCAATCCTTTATCCAAATACCCTATCAAAACCAATGGAAGGATGTATGAAATCAGGTTATAACCTGGAAACGAGGTCATCCAACCTCTACCACCAAACATGAACAACTGGAACAAGATGATGAAAATAGAGGATTAAACACTTCCTATCATTTATACTGAGGATATGCCTTTGTAAAAGGGTTTAAATGACATGGGTATTTCCCATGACTATGTGATAGCTTTTCTCCGGGACCTATGGATGGAGATCAAATGATTGAAGCATTTTTAGCCTCATAGTTAGGCTTTGGAAACCACCTAAACAAAAATTCTTCTTACGGTGATACAAACCACAAAAATTCAATCCCCGATAAGTTTACCAAGACATAACACATTCCACACACAATTTACCCTAACCCAATATTTCATGGAATCATGGTCTTAGAAGATTCACACACATCACACATTGTTTCTTCAGGTGAGAAAAATAGAAGGAAATGATTCTTATAAACAACTTTATTTGAAATAGAGGATTTTGAAATTTTTCAAAATTAGACATACTCCCAACATAACATAGAATCTCAGAGAATTTCACAACCTTCACCTTTATAGACAAAAGATCACATGACATCACAAGGCATCACCGAACATGAGCATTGCGACTAATAGAAACAATACATGGAACAAGACCTTATGCCAAGTACCTAAACATCAATCGTGTCCATAAAGTGGCCAAAATAGACTCTCAGGACCAAATTACCAAAACTAATGGTCTAACAGGAACTCTTGCTTAAAAGAAACTATAAATAACCCAGAGGCCCTCTTAGACACCATGGAGACACTCATCCGCACAATCAACCCCATGCCACTTCCACCTTCGATGAATCAGGAAGAATAAGAAACTAAGGTCACTTTATGCCTTCCCTGAGCACTATCCCTCTAAAAGGGGATCCAAGAATAAAATAAAATAATTTATGTAGACTCAATCAAAAAATATCGATAAACTATTATTTATATTGATCAATTAGAGGATTTTCCAATGGCAAAACAATCTGTGTTTCTCTTCAGTTGTGTGTTAACCCTTAATGGGGGTGTACCTTATCCATCGAGAGAACCCAAGGACCCAACCAAGATGGTCCTTTGGTAAAAAAATTCCAAAAACTATATCCAAACACATTTAGGGAACCATCATGAAGGTGTCCTGAAACATATCTCAGAAGAGACTACTAACTGGTCCTTCTACCCAGCTTACCGACCAAACAAAATCCCAAAAAACAGTTCGAAAAGGAGGGGTTCTTAGACTCAAAACATATCACAACATAAAATTTTCCAAAAAAAACATAATATACACCATCCCAAACAATTCATAAACACAAAATGTTTTCCATTAAGAACATTTCTTTGAAAACAAATAGTTCTGTGGTTTTTGTATCCACCAATGATACCCCATGGGCCACACACATGCACGTTTCTGTGCCACACCGGACACCCTTTTCATATCAGTCCTGACAATCATCTAGTCATTCCATGAACCATACATCATCCCATATTAACCCATTCATGTGGTCTCTCACATAAATAAGGAAGGTTAAAAGAAAAATTCATTCCACTTTTCAAAAACAAAACGGTCAACCAACACATCATTTTTCTCAAAACTGCTAACCACAAGAACAAAATCCAAATTCACATCATACAATACTTTTCATAATGACACAAAAAATTAGATAAGAACTCATTTTCTTGTTATTAACATCAATTTCAAAATATCTCATCCCATTAAATGCCCTTTTATTGTTTAGAAAACTCTATTGGAAACACTTTTTCAAAACCAACTTCAATATAGTTCATGCATTCAAAATAGGTGTTAGAACACCATTTTCAATTTCAAAAAAATCCTGAAAATTCAATTCTCCCATTTCATAAATAAAAAAATTCCATCTTTATTTGAAAATCATTTCACAGAAACTTTATTCTTCTTAAAACCAAGATTCTTTAAAACCAATGTTCCAAGATTTTAAAACTAAAGAACAGAAGACAATTCTAGAGGAAAATGTTTTAGTGGTTAAAATGGACATATGGTTGGCAGCCATATACCAATCATTTCACTATCACAATGAGTGTTCTAGGGAATATCCCCAGCTCTACATGGATTTCCAGGCCCTGCAAGCTCACTAATACCATTAACCTACCTCTCTTTTCATTTCCACTAATCATCATAAAACCATGAAAACCAAAGGACTTAGATAAATCCCGACTTCCCCTAGAATATTGAATCCTATCATGAGGTATGGTGATCAGGCACATTAACCATAATTGGGATACCATGTCTCTAAAATCCTTAATACATACTATCCTAACTCTTCCTCAAATAACATGACCCAAAGAGTTGACCAGAACTCCCTTTGATACTATTTTGTCATGGACCAAATCTGGTCCCCACCGAAACTGGAACCAAACCTGGCCTGTGAAAAGTCCCAAAGGGTATTACCAATCCCCATGTCCTGGCACAAGTTACCAGGTATCATAAAATTATAATTGGGAATTATTTACCCAAGTTTATAAACATAAAACAACAAATGAATCCAATAAAACTAATCAGGATTTTTAAAACCAAAAAATCTTTTACAAAAATTCAGAACTTAATTACATATATTAAAACAACTAAACCAGACTATAAAAGTGGTATAAAACCAAAATGAAACATCCCATGAACCCTCAAGGAAAGGGGAACCGCCATCAAGCCATCTCCACGAGACGTCACCACCAAGCACATGTTAGAAACCTGAACCGCTGGCATAAAAAAATTGTTCCCAACCTGCGACAAAAAACATAACCAAGTCTACTTACACCCAATGATGTAATTAGTGTGTGAGAAAATGCTCACTAGGATACCAACAATAAGAGATTCTATGTTATAAACATTCAATGATGAAAATCGTAGATGTTTTCATGAACAAGAAATTCGAGTTATAATTTCTAAAAGATGCAACTTAAAAAGTAAAACAGTTTTTAGGTGGGATATCATTAAGAAAAAAAATATAAAATTAATTTTAACACTATTGAATTATCCATCCAACCATAGAATATGCTGACAGTAAGAAAAAAAATAACTAATGAGAACAATCAATAGGAAACAACCCCTTGGGACTAGCTCATCGTGGGTCCAAGGTACCTCATATTTCAGTGAGATTAACCATCACAATATCTATTATCATGCATGATCCACAAGTAAGGAACATTACCATAACCTATTGGTCCCCAATCATCATAATAATAGTTTAGTTATTGTGGTAAGAGTCAATAATTATATGTGAAACTAGGGAAAAACACAATGGATTCACTAGCATACTGGTACAAGTCCACCCACCTAGATACATGGGTTTCCCCTATTGCTCAAACAAGTTCAACAAGTTAAGAAATATAATTTTCACATAAAAATATCATTTCTACATCACAATTTCACCAAAAATCCAATATGTACATCACACAATTTATATAATCCACTTTTTCATTCAAATGAATTTTGAAATCATACTCACACCAAAAATAGCCCAAAACACTTTTCACATTTCTTTAACACTTCAAAAAATCCTTTAAAAAAATTTATAAGTCCGTTAAAAGACATTATAACTCACATAAAAGCCCCCTCAAATATCATATAATACTTCTTTCATCAAAAAAATTATTTTTTCACAACACACTCACACAAAACAGCCCACAACTATGTTTTGCAGATCTCTTTCCATTTGCTAAAATATTTCAGCACTTTATAAACTATTCTAATTTTTTTGACATCTTAAATAACCACCATACCTTTCAAAAACCCATATTATTTGGACACACCCACCAAAAAGTACATATACACCCTTTTTCCCACTTTTTTTAACCAAACAAAACTTTCACAATTTTCATAAAACAAACCTAAGGGGTGTAACTATTCTTTGCACACAAAACCCATTTCAAGTCTCTCATTCAATTCCAAAATCATACCAATACCCACACATAAACGAATTTACATCCCTAATTTTTTTTATTAAACTACCCCAAGTGTTATAAAAATACCTCAATTAACACCACAAAAGACACACATGAAGAACACACATTTTCATAATTCACATCAAAGAAGTACAACATGGTTTTACACAAAGAAACCATTCAAAAACCCCATTTCAAGGCCCACATGAAACTAAGGAATTAACAAAACCGAATTTTCATCCCTTTTAAACACCAATAAGTCACTTTAAAATGTTATAAAAAACACCAAAACATTACCCCAAGAGTCACCCATGAAAAGCACCCAATTCCACGCCATAATTAAATTTCAAATTAAACACTTAATAGAATCCATCAAAAACTGTTTTAAAACCACAATAAGCATATGTGGAACATTAAAACCAGTAAACCAAGAAAGATAACTCTTAAAAAATATCTTACACATGGATCCACACACCTTTTGAGTCAAAACCCTTGATTCTTGGTGTAAAACTTCAATCACACCTCCGCCACACCACAAAAAAGTTAAAATGAACCCCAAACCAAAATATTTCACAAAAAAGACCCCAAATAACACCCTAGGTATGAAACCTAACTTTTGGACACTCAATAAATTCATGAAAGAGGGAGGAAACACTAAGGAGAAGGAAGGAAATAAAGATAGAAACACTTACCCAAATAAATATTGAAAAAAACGACCCAAATACACAAGTCTCTAAATTTCAAAACAACCATAAATTAAAGTGAGGTTCGAATAAGGATTATGAGGTCATGTAGGAACTATAATGAGATAAAAAGATTAAACATAGAAGGATTTATGGAAGGATCAATTTACCTCTTCAAATATAGGCAATTTTTGAAATCCAAAGAATTTTCACCCAAATTCATGATTCAAGTGATTTCTAAATTCGTGGAGGAGAGAATGGGGGTGATCATTTAGTATGTGGTCTTGGTTGAGAGTTTGAATCACCTGATGAACATAAAAATTGAATGAGATATAAAATAAAATAATATATTTAATGAAGGAAATGGTATTTTGTGCTGGCCGGACACCTTTATAAAAAACCCAACTCCATCATTATTATGGATTCATATGAGCTCCAAATGGTATGGTGGTTTTAATATACAAGTATATTCCAATTGGTAAGTGTAATGGGTGTAAAAACATGAAAAATTAAGGAGTTATAAAAGACAGAAAATTTATTTTTAAATCATGAAATATGATTACAGTTTGGCCTGAATTTTAAAAACTCACAATTGCCACCAAAATGCATGGAAAACCCCCATAACAAAGAAATGATGGAAATTAAATGAAAAAATACTTCCAAATAAGTCATGTATGTGAAAAAAATGGTTTCCACCTGGTACACTAGATCAACATATGCTTCCCATGATATGTTCACAGAGGCACATGTTGTGATGGCGTGTGTGCATAGAAACTGTCATGCCTAAAAATTTCCACATTGACATTGCCTCGTTTCTAATAATACCAGAATTTTTTCACCAATTCTATTTGTGGTGGGGTACGAATTCTATTTAACTTCAAATCAAGATTATTATCATTGCAAAATATAGACATGATAACAGGAAGCTTCTTTAATGTTCTTTTTAATCTCTTGTTTAAAGTGTCTTGGGAACCTTATCCCCTATTGAATTCCGTATGAGGATAGTTTTTGTCTATTAATAAAGTATTTCATGCAATGATATAATGTCTCTTGAAATGGGGTATTTATAGGTAACATGTGAATCCCCATGAAGATACCATTGATTCACTCCACAATGTTAGTGATTATGTGTTCATACCACTTTCCCCCATCATATTCCAATGTCCATTTTTATTTTGGAATCCACATCATATAATCATAAACTTGTTGATTAGATCTGAGGATTTGTTCAAAATTTTCTTCAAACCTCCATTGATCTATCTTATATTGTACAAAAAATAGATTATATTTCCTATAAAATAATTTTATATTTACATTGAAAATGTAAAAAATAACAAATTCAATGCGTACAAAGCCCGATGATTTTTTTCTTCATCAGTTCGTTGTGGAATATTTTACACACATTTATATTAATGTGTCTAATTCAGAATTGATGATGTGTATTTGGGGATCTCTATATAACATATTCCTCATTTTTTCCTCATTAATTTCCTGATTCTGATCAGATATCAAGTAGACAACCCAAAATGCTGGTAAAATGGTTGCTGATAGATTCTAAAAACCAACTTCATTATTCATAGTTTTCATTCTCTATAGTTGAAACAGAAAGTGGATGTGGAGGACTGTTTCCATAGTGGGTTACCTCAATCAACAATAAACAATTATATTTTCCAAAGAGAAACGTTCCATCAATCTAAATGAAATGTTTTCTGAAAATAAATGCAGAGATACATGAGATGAATTTCCAAAACAACAAATTAAATTGATCATGAGATAGATCAAGTCAGTTATCATGAGATACATTTTTTTTTATCTAGATGGAAGAAAACTTTGTTTTGGTTCCTTATTATGGATATAAATTGCAGCAATACCTGATACGAGTCATCCCAATCGCCATAGACCATCACAATTTCCTTCTGTTTCACCATCCATGCTTTATTAAAGGAAATCATATGAAAGAATGTTTGTTGTATCCTCTCTTGAACATGGTATATAAGAAGATCATGGAATGTACTAATCATCTAAAAGACAATGGCTGACACCAATTATGTATCCAATGAGGTATGAAATTGTGTTAGTCTTGGCTGAACACAAGTATGAGATACCTCAATCCTCGAGATTCTCCAACCTTTAAATTCAATGTCTAAAATCTCCCTCAAATAGAATCTATAATCCTTCCAATACTTCTTACACCGTATGAGATATTTATTAAGAAATTATTCCTAAACTATATATTTGAAGTGCATCTCAATATAAAATCTATTTATCATTCATTTTAATTCATCTTTAATTGGATAAATTATTTCTAATATATAAGGTTGTGTACAGCTAACTAAACCTATCTAATACTGCTCTAGGAAACTCAGTCATGGGTGTGAGAACATTATAGTCTAATTCAGGCATAGATGTCATTACATCCGACCAAGATTCAAAGAGTGGTGGATGGTTTATTGTGGGTTGAGGATACTTTACAACTAATTCATTTCTAGAAACGTCATCCCCAACTTCCATTATTCCATCTTCAATAGCACTGTTGTCACCATCTATTCCAACATTATGAAACATCTCATTAGAAGTCAGATTGACATGTATATAAGGGAGATCATCTAGTATGTCCACCTCTGCATCATTTGAAATATGATGAATTTCATGGGGGCGTACCATCATCAACCACTCTTGTAAGTACACGTATTCAAACAATTGGACATTGTTGTTGTAGAGTAGAAACATCAAAATATAACTCCATCATGGTACCATATGACCGTTGAGAAAACAAATTTATCGCTTGGACCTACTTTGCATCAGCAACCAATGGATATTCTAGATGCCAATGTTTTGTGGGGAATTGAAAATTTCTATATCTAATAGACTTGATATCTTGATTGTGTCCCAGAATTAGGGAACCAAAAATTCTATCATGAAGGTCCCTTAGGGTAACACAATCATCTATAATAACAACTATTATTGATTGGTGCACAGTAAGAATCTCCTTTCTCAGTTTGAATAACCTTTCCGTAGTAGTATATAGAGGAAAACCAGACTCTATACCTCAAAAATGTTGTTTTGATCAAGATTATGATAGTATAAATAATATTAACTATGATGGTTTACCATTTAATATTTAATAGAATTTAATTTTAGGATGAACTTTTATACCATAAAATATTATAGTAATGTTTCATTATATAAAAGTTTATTAGAATATAAGTCTCATAATGTTTTGGAAGGAAAGGTAAAAAAAGAGGAAACATCAAATCAGATTATTTATCATTGACAAAATGAAAATTCTGATCATATAATCTGAAATGAAGAAGCAAAATCACATTAAATAACACATGAATACTTTATATCATAGAAGAAATTACTTGAAAAATTTCATTAGAACGTGGTTTGGATGGGATGAGTCTCACATTGTTCATGAGGTAAAATCTATCTTATTTCTAATTGGGACCTGAATAACATCTTTGAAGGATATGTACTTAACTTTTGAACATTTAAATGCTTTCAACCTTCTAATGACATGTCTTAAATGTCATTAGAAGTCTAAAAACATTTGAAAGTTCAAAAGTAAAGTACACATCCTTCGATGGTGTTATTAACCTGCCAATTAAAAATAATTTAGTTTTTACCTCATATTCGAAGTGAGACTCATCTCATCAATACCATGTTCATTTGAAAAATTTCAAAGTATTACTGGTATCATGTAAAAAATTCATGTGTTATTTAATATGTTTGTTCCTCTTCATTTAACTTTATGTGATTATAAGTATCATTAAGTAATCATTATATTTATTAATTTTCTAATCCTATGTTATTCATTAATTAATCTACAGTTAATCATTAATAATAATAACAAATATTTATAATCTATATAATCTTTATGATACTAAAATTTTAAAAAAATTTCTTATATCCTAAACTATGATACTGCTATTTCATATTATAGTGTATACTATGTTAATCATTCTTTAATCACTAGGTAATTATTAATAAGTTATTCATTAGTTAGTCATTCTTCAATCATTCTATAATAATTTCTTATTCAACCATTAATCATATTATATTCATTAGTTAATTATTATTAGCTTATCATTATATGTATTCATTTTTAATCCGAATTTATTCATTAATTACTCAATACTTAACTATTACAAATAATAGGTATTATTTCTAAACTATATATATATGTATAATTAAATTACTTAATAAATAAAATCATTAAAACTAAATTAAAATTATTCAATTAATAATAATAACTTTCATTCTTTAATGCCTTTTTCCTTGTACATTTCATTTTATATCATCATAATTATCATTGATAAATATACTAACTTGATTTTTATTTTCATAGTATTTTAGTTTTTTATAAGAAAAATATGAATCATTTATAGCATATCCCCCGATAGTGTTATATTGGGAGTGTAGAGAGACTCGTTTTCATGCACCAATTACTATTCGAGTCTAGCTCTAAATGGTGTCTTTGGGTTTTACCTCTAGGTACATCTATACCAGAGCCACATCCATTTGTGTGTATCCAGATAGGGATTTGATTTCATCGATAACCACATAATCTTTATGCTACCAAAATATTACAAAATTTAATCAAAAGTTATTCTATACTTAATCTATAATTAATCATTAAAAATAATAATAGTTATTTTAAAATATATATAACTAATTATTCTACTTAGTCAATAAAAAATTTATAACTAACAAAACTACATAAAATTGAAATATTTAGAACTAAAATAATTCAATTAAATAAATAAAACACATTAAATTAAAAAAAATATTCTTCTAAATGATTCTTCAAAAAAAATAGTGCCTTCTATTGGACCACTGATTCCACCACATGTGAAAAGATGTTTTTAGAGAGAGAAGTAGTGAAATGAAAAGCGGGGGGATGGATGTCAGGAGAAGGGGGTGGATTTTTATAGGGCGTTGAAGGAAAGTCAGAACTCCCCTTGTCACCTTTTCCATGCCATTAATCAAGGGAAAATTCGAGGGGTGGAGAGAGATGGCACCACCATGACCGCTATTGGTCATAATCCCAAAGGCGGCATCGACGATGCCACCTTTACTGCACATTTCAAAAAAAAATTAAACCTACACAATTTCAAATTTTGTTAGTCTAGTGACTACAAAAATGTAAATAAAGAATGTTTCCCATTGACGCTTTATAACAGATGCATTATGCCACTCATGTGTGCATGATCCCAATAAACACTCTACATGAAAAAAGTTCATATGGTGAAGGAGATGGAGATCTTATACACATACTACTATCAAGTATGCAGGAATGAACATATCATGAGCACACTAAGAGTATCCCCTATGAAGGAGGATAATGGTACTTAAACCATTTGGTGCTAGGATCATCTTCCACTTCATCACTAGCTGGAAGGATAAGCATGGAATTACAAGGCCTCCAAGAAGACGTACATTACCGCAAAGACTGTCCATGGTGTTGGGATATTTTGATTTAAAATTCAAATAATGGGGATATAAAAAATTATTAATGGAGGGATTTTCTCAACATTAATGGAGGATTTTTTCCCAATATTAATAAATAGTTTTTCCCAATATTAATTGGTGGAATAATGATGGGATTATTAATGTTGACTTCATTAATTGGATATATGGGATAGATGTCTATATAAGAAGATGTGGTAGCATGTTTTGGAATGTGGGCTGGCAGAGATGTAACCAATAAGAGAGAGCAGCGAATGGGATGCCGCATATGCGGTAACTGGTGCGAAGTGAAGATGGTGATCATGACAATGATGATGTGTCAACGGAGACGATTGAAGACGACGATGATGACAGTCCCATGTATCAAAAGTCCTCTTGGTTGCAGAGATCATTCGGCGTGTCCTGGTGGTGAAGATCGGCGGTATGAACAAAAGTGGTATGTTCATGGTGTCGATGTTGTGTTGTAAAAATTCCTTCAAGTGTGTTGTTTATAAAAATCCTTCGGTTGATGTGTAAAATTCTTTCGGGTGATAAAATGAATTCAGGTGATATAGAGGCCTTTGGGTGAAATATTCTCCTCTAGTGTGTTTCTACAACAACTACATCTGTTGCGGCGCCGGGCTCCGCGACCCAACATTGGTGTCAGAGGTATTGGTTGAAGTCCTCTATTGTAGAACATGATGTCAAGAATATGGTGGAGCAGCTTATCAAGGTCTCAGATGTCATCAGAAATGATGGCGGTATCAGCGGTGTTTCTTGAATTACAAAAGTCTTCTTGGCTGTAGGTGTCATGCGGCGTGTTTCGTTTATTGGGTGATATTCAGAGCTTGGTGTATTTAGTGATCAAGTTGACCAAGATGGTGGAGATGAATGTGGATTATTTGGATTTTAAATCAAGGTGAATATTTTTTTGGATATTTTGATTTAAAATTTAAATAATGGGGAGAAATAAAATTATTAATGCAGGGATTTTCTCAAAATTAATGGAGGATTTTCTCCCAACATTAATGAAGAGTTTTTCCTAATATTAATTTGTTGAATAATGATGGGATTATGAATGTTGACCGCATTAATTTGATATATGGGCTTGGTGTCCATATAAGAAGATGTGGTAGAATGTTTTGGAATGTGGGTTTGAAAAGATGTAGCCACCAAGAGGGAGCGACAAAGGGGTTTCAGCATTTGCGGTAACCAGTGCAAAGCGAAGATGGTGGTCACGACAATGATGGTGTGTCAGGGGCGATGATTGAAGATGAATATGATGATAGTTCCATGTATAAAAAGTCCTCTTGGTTGCGTAGATCAAGTGGTGTTTCCCGATTGTGATGATCGGTGAAATGAACAAAAATGTTATGTTCATGGTGTCAGTGTTGCATTGTAAAAATTCATTCAGGTGTGGTGTTGTTAAAAATACATTGGGTGATGTGTAAAATTCCTTCGGGTGATAAAATGCCTTCAGATGATAAAAGGCCTTCGAGTGAAATCTTCTCTTCTTGGGTTTTCTACAGTGACTACTTTTTCTATGGAGCCGGGCTCCTCACCCCAATACGTGGATGAGATAAAGGTGCAACACATGTAGTTCCGAGTGATTGTTTGGGAGGACACTTCATATAAGAGGCTGTATCTTACGATGGATAATTATGCGGCCGATCATCTAGATTATTCCATATGAGGAGAATCAGTTTTATGAGGTTATTGCCACTCCCTTATACATAAGTCAAGAAAAACAAACTACAAATATTGAGTTTCAATGAGAAGTCATGCGTGATAAATATCAATATTGCATGAATGAAAATCCCAATGAAAAATAGAGCATCACAGACCCTATAATTGTTATTAATGGTAGAACTTGTTTGAAGGATGTTCCACCTTTTTGGATGTGTAGATTCTGTGCTATCAATCATTTATAAATATGGAGGGATCAATAGTTTACGAGAGGCTGCTGCTACTCTGAAAGGAGAAATCTTGTTTTCCTTGCAAAACAGAGCATTGCAGACCATACAATTTTTATGCAAAGTAGGTCATAAGAGACTAGTTATTGAATTCATGTGAAGAATTGAGCCACCCCTTAACCTATCATAAGAAACAATGTAACACTCATTCTCTATCATGCGGAAGGAGAAGACACGACATGCACTAGATCATGTCAAAGGAGACGTCTGATTACAGGGAAATAAACATGCAGTGAAACACTAAATCAGATTCTGTAGATATGTGACAGCAGGTCATGGGATCAAAATACATGATCATGTAATCTTTACAATATCGTGAAAATAACCCAAATGAGGTTGTTGACCACAGAATCCTACTACCACTTGGATCTTGTGATGTCCTCTAGGACATGCGATCACAAGATGTCCATTGGATCAAGAAATGGGATTCGAGAAACCACCCATTATGGGATGAATTATGATTGGTGTTATTCATGTGACACCCACATGAAAATCATCTCATATACAAAATCTTTAAGCAGCTTGGATTGTGTGATGCATTCATTATATGACATGTGACATGAAGCCTTTCACCATTGGAGATGCACCCATGATCATGTGACTCCTCTCAAGTTATGCGGGACATCACCATTGAAATGAAAACCCATAGACATGTGGCCTTGATAGGCACCTAAACATTAAACTCAAACCCTTGGTTTAAATACAAATTTTTATGGATAGGATGTCGGCCACATTCCCTTAGTTGGTGCAACTTCGATAGGACAACTAGATAATATGATGAACTCGTATGTCTCTAATCGCATGAACCCTTTTATGTGATCGCGTGACACGTTACACATCATGTGACACCTCTTCATGTTTACAGACAAGTGGAGTGACCATCCATGCCAATGCTCGCATGTCATCTCAAGATCAAACACTAATCAAGCAATGCAACATAGAAAAATAGAAGGGTTTCCCATGATAGCGCTTGAGTGTCACCATGATATTCTTCATTAAGCACGTGAAAAATCATTGAGGGGTAGAATATTTATCCTTGAAAATATTCCAGGAAAACTCACAAGACCATCAAACATTGTAAAATAAAACAAAAGAGATAAAAAAGGAGGAGTCTGTAGCTACTTGCTATCACTGAAAGACATGTGGCGCGCCCCTCAAGATTCATAAGGCACCACGAGTCCCTGACGACATGGCCGCCTCATCTCACGAAATCTCTTAGACTTTTCCACCTCATCACATAGAAAGCCTCATGTATGTCTAAGAAACATTACATTTCCCTTCGGTGCTCTAGGGAAAAATGTCTAGATTTTTACACAACAAGCTCTCACATCCTCATATGACCAATATTGGTCACATGTAGTATCA
This sequence comes from Viscum album, assembly GCA_963277665.1. Classification (NCBI taxonomy): domain Eukaryota; kingdom Viridiplantae; phylum Streptophyta; class Magnoliopsida; order Santalales; family Viscaceae; genus Viscum; species Viscum album. The sequence goes on along the minus strand of OY728132.1, from coordinate 1,657,073,197 downwards.
TGAAAAATCAAGTAAATATCTTTAACATTACCTGTCCAAAATCAACTAATCCATGTCCTTGGTAGAATAAAACAAAGGGAATAAAAAGGGAGTAGGTGAGAGATCTCGCAATCACTAAAATACATCTGATGCGCCCAAGGTACCCACAACATAGCCCCACGAGACATCCCGACTAGTCAACTAGACATCACGAAGACACCTGGACAAGACACACTTACTTCATGAAATATTCTAAGAATGGAATAGAGATCTAATGAAAGCCCTTGGGAATGACCATAGGATGAGATGAAAATTAGTTATAAATACCTGTATGACCAAACAAGTCTTCATCAATCGGTAATAATTTGATAATGAAGGTGTTTATGGAAGAGACTCGTGAATATTGAAAATTAGTTGATGCACTCGGAATGGTCTACGATAGAGTTTCATGAAGCTGCGTGTTGAAAAATCCCTTCGCTATCTCCATCCTATATTTATGCAAGATACGCCTCAGAAAGCATCGAACAGCCAGGTTGGCGATGCCTATAAATTCACCACCCAACCTGAAAAAGGCTATAGGCGGAGAGGTTTGATGGTTGAACTCGAGATGATTCGACTCTCGACCTCTATAGACTTCTTAGAAGGGATGTTCTCATAACCAGAATGCCTTTCGTCGGGTAATATACTAGTGAACAACTAGAGATATCACCAACCATACATAAAAGTAATTCACATGATCACTCGTATATCATGTGAAGGACATCTAGTGAGATGTGCGAAGAATATACCACGTGTCATGTAGATCATGAAAGACTCAAAGAAACTAATTCTAAATAAATCTATGTCCTTCGTAAGACAAGTTTTAGAACCAAGATTAAATATGAAATAATTAAATGGAAATATGCTTGTTTTCCCTCATGCACTATGTGTGAGACATACAAGGACATGGTACAGTGCCAACACATGTCACCCAGATCATGTGAAATTCCATTAGCATGCTAGTTGGGACACGTAAAAATCACTTGGACATGTCGAAAAAAGTCACAAAGTCCCCATAGGCACCCCACATTGGTCTTGCAAAACCATCTAGGTCTATCAGTTTAGCCTTGAGACGTCCTTCAGATGCATAAACTTACCCATATAACGAAATTCGATCATATCAGTCATGTCTTTCAATTTCATCTCATCATGATAACCATACTCTCAAGAAACCCACCAGGAAAGACTGGTGAGACCCACGACACACTTCAGACATGACAGTCATGCATCAAAATGACCTTCAGGGATGTTAGCTAAGATAAGCAACATCCTTTCAACCATGTCACACAAAATCTTGAAAAACCCCCCATATGTACCAAGAAATGTCATGTGATGACTTCAAGGACGAGCCAAATAGGTTATGCGATGGATTCCAAGACATTCGAACTAGGTCATGGGGCACCATATAGGAATGAAACAAAGGGAATCTTTAGAGTTTAATCCCTAATCAAAAGGGAAACATTAGAGTGTAATCCCTGATCAAGGGGGAAACCCCATAGTGTAATCATCGATCAGAAGGGAAAGCTCAGAGTGTGAGACCAGATCAAAACGAAAATCTCAGAGTGTAACCCTGATCAGAAAGAAAACCTCATAGTGTAAGACCCAATCAAAATATAAAACTTAGTGTGTATGCCTCGATCAAAAGGGAAACCTCACTGTGTATTCCCTAATCAAAATGGAAACCCCAGATTGTAAGCCCCGATCAAAAGGGAATCTTTAATGTGTATGCCCTAATCAACAGGGAAACCTCAGAGAGTAAGCCACGATCAGAAGGGAAACTTCTGTGTGTAATCCCTGATCAAAAGGGAAGCCTTAGAGTGTATTCGTCGATCAATAGATAATTAGTAGAGTGTAAGAACCGATCTAAATGAAAACCTCATAATGTAAGCCCCAATCAAAAGGGAAACCATAGTGGGTAAGCCTTGATCAAAAGAGAATCCTCAGAGTGTATGCCCTGATCAAAATGGCCTCTTAGGGCTTGAGAATTTTTTTTTCTTCCTTGTTGTGTATGCCATAACAAACATGGAATCCTCATAGTGTAAGCCCTGACCAAGGGAACTAGGAAGACTCTGATTCCTACCATATTCATGATTTATAGGGGACCTATTCAAGGTTCGAGCTCCATATTGATCATCCAAGGTGATCCTAGTATCCATGACCTTATCCAAAGAAATGACATTGATTAATTTCTAACTCTAGTTTCTCACAATGAGAATAACTAATATGGTCTTAGGGAGATTTACTAATCATGTCATCTACACTATACACCCCAAGGTTGCCTAAGAATCCTCAGTGTGTACCCCCCAAATAAGAACATCCTATAGTGTGTCCCTCATCATTAGGGAATCTATCTTGGTATAATCCCCTATCATTACTAAGTCCTCAAGGATGGCCATAATGTCACCAAGAGTGATCCTCCACCTTATCCTATCGATAGGTTAAGGGATAAGTGAACTAAGAGAAATCTGATTCCTTTTACACTCAGGATATATAGGATACCTTCTTATGGCCTGATCATTATATCAAACACCCCAGGGAATATCCATGTACATATGTCTCATGTCTTCATCCCATGAGGATGATAATATATTTCCCTTGTTTCTCACACCTAGCATAGATCACATCGGTTTAGAGAGATAAAAATGAACAATTCATTAGGTATCACGAATCTCCACTAACCAGGGAAATTAAAAATACGTAATCCCCGATGAGTGGTATAGTTCAAAATCCTCATATAAGAGAATTTAAATTTGGAATATTCCCAAGGGTGTGATTGAACTATGATGACTCTGATTCTAACCATAATGTGGATACGTAGGGTGTCTCACGGAGTCATGATCTCAAGCATTTAGTGTCCCAGTACCCTCACATATCTTCTCTCTACATGACATTAAACTGCACGGGATTAAAAAAACTATGTGCTTTTTTATTCCAAAAATCACTAGGATACATAGCCTACCTAATAATGGCTCAATACCCTCATTATAATATTAAAAGCCTCCCCATGTGTCTGTAATTTCTAAATCATTTGGTCATACAGATTCAGCACATAAAGAAGTTATTCACCACTAAGGGACTGTATGGAGAACCTAAAATACATATAGATGGATTTACTAATGAGACCACACTCCCCCCAGTTCATCAATTAGACTCATTTTTAATTGTATGAATTCCCCAATGAATCATTTTTTCAGGGTAACCCGTGTCGAATTGATATTAGGAATGGATTCATGAACATATATTAAATATATTAGGGAGTCATATAAAAGGCAATAGTTCCACCCAATAGTGTGTGATGAGAATGACCTCCCATCCTCTCAACCTATGTGATTCCCCAAGATTTACTAGTCCTGAAAACTCAAATGACTTCCAGCCTTCAAAAATTTGGTCTGTACACAGCTATAGATCGAGGAACCATTGGTAGTTTTTTGGAAAAATTGAAAATGGTTTTCTGATAAGTGAAACCCATTTCACTCCATTAAGACTGTAACACCCGAGACTTTTATGTTATATAAATCATCAAAGGAATATTTTTCTACACACAAAACTTTCTTGGCTTGCTTTACACGAAATCGCGACCTTCCTCGATAGCTTGCGTCGTACGCAATACCGAGTTTCACTAAACAATGATATGCTATTAAAATATTATTAAAACTAGCCGTTATAAATAGTAATAACCACTTTTTGAAATTTTATAAATTTTAGTTTTCAAAATGGACTTCACTTTTGGATTCGGAATATCGAAATTAGCCTAGGGTGAAATTTTGATATTTTTCTGAAAGCTTTAAATTTTTGATGAATAGTGAAACCACTAAGTGGTAGTTAAAAAACTGAATTTTTCATAAAACTTAATTTTACCACTTCTATAAGTGGAATTTAAAAAATCCGAGAGACACGGTTTATGTCAGTAAGTAAAATGTGGTTCAATGAGATGAAAATAATTTTTTGGTGAATAGTAACTTTTTACTTTTTTTACCACGGTTAAAAGTAAATAGGGTAATTAAGGGTAAAGATGATATTATTATTACCCTAACACAAGTCCTAATTCTATTGGACAAGTGTAATTCGACCAAAAACAATCTTAGGAATAAAATATGACCATTTAGTCCCACTTGGATTAGATTAGGACATTTATTATTAATTTATTTAAAGAAGGGTTAAAATAGTTAAAATCAATGTTTAATAAGTAAATAATTTTTAATATGGGGTTATACATAAGATAAATTCGACTATAAATATTAATTAGAAAGCTAAAACGATTTTCTATATAATGGTATTTTATTTGTAATTTTTAGACATTAAATAATTTAATTTAATTATGACACAAAGATGATACAGTAATTATCTTATTAATGAAATATTGACATAATTAATGTTATAAACACCAAAATAAAAGTAATTTGAGACTTTTTATAAATTACACTAATTTTCTAGGTTAATATGACATGTTAGTATTGATTTAATTAACTTTTTTCGAACTAATCATTCTGTTATGATTTTCACAAAAATCAATTACTAAATAGTGTCAAAATTGACATAAAATAGTTTTTAAAACAAATATTATATTAGTAATTGTTATTTTATTCCTAAAAATATAAGTTTCGGCCAAATTACTTAGATAAGGTTATATATATTAATAATAAACAACTTGGGGTTCGTTTGTCTTCTTATAGGAAGTTTATTATCCTTATAGTATAAGAACACTAGAAGACACGGTAAAAGTAAACTTATTTAACTTAATGTTAAATCTAAATGATAAGGTTAAAATAGGAACCTAAAATTGTCTAAATTCTATTGGATGAGAGGATTTAGACCCATCCCCACCTTAGCTTCTAAATATATCAATATGGAGCTATTTGAAACCGAACTTGACTTTATAATAAAATAATATTTTTAGTTTTCCCAAAGGTACCCTTCTCCTCCCTTATAAAAGGGCACCTCCTCCCCCTCTTCCTCACACCACTTTTAGCATTCAAGCTCGTCCAAACCCTGCCAATTCCTCCTCTAAACTTCCCTAGATACAAACTATATGTCCTTGTCTTCTTCAAAGACAAATTTTAGTGCCCTAAAAGAAGGTCTCAAAGAAGCACTTCAAAGAAGAGGTAATGTCTGTTACCGATTCTTTCATCATTATTTATTCTTCCACTTCTTCTTCTTTAGTTGTTTCATTATGAAGTAATAACATCAGTATCACTCATATACTGATATGTTATTATAAGTATGAAACAACCATATTTCACCGTCTATCCATCCTATGGAAAAAGAAATCACCACGCGTGCGTACGTACAGAAAACCGTCTCCACACCGTGGTGTAATCTATTTTACACCACCACCTTACTTGGATGGGTATAATGGTGTAAATAATGACTATATATGACTATTATAAAGTGATATGGATTCTGAAATAGTATACATACACTCCAATACAATTCCACGATCATTGGAACGATATCATCACTCGTGTGTACGTACGGAATACCGTCTCCACGATGTGATGCGACTCATTCTACATGATCTTCATTTCATAATGATTATATAAATGAATCGAATGAATGAATATGATATATATTACACTAATACCATTCTGTAAATGAGGTATCTATAACCTAAATATAAGAATAAGAATTTATTCGACAAAACACGCATAAGAACAAAAAGTTATAAACACCCGAATAACAAGTAGCAATGAAATATTACTACTAAGAAGCTAAGAAAATGACCGTATATGATATCATAAAAATAAGTATGATTCTTGAATAAGTCAATAACATTATTTAAATCATTATACAGGAGGTTCGGACACTTACAAAGAAAAACGGACCTATGGTAAGGGAAATATCACAATCTCATTTTTATCTAAGATTGTTTATACTTTGAAAGATACTGGGGCGTATTTTATCATCCACATCCATGTTTCCTCAATATGTAATATTATTTCCATTCACATACAATTTTTTAAATCCTATTTTACCCTTCAGCGAGTTTTTAGTAAAAGATATGAAAGGAATCTTTTGTCGTTTTTCGTACGAGGTACTTTTTTGACTTTTCGGACAAAAGTACGAGAAGAATGTTTTTTTAACTTATATGGCATGAATGTATTTTTAAAACATTATTTACAAGAAGATTCCTTTAAAAGTTTTCAAGTTTATTTTTAATCAACTTCTTTTAGTTTAAATTTGTATGACATGTTAAGAAAGGAAAAAGGTTTTTGAAGAAGAAAGGATATTTTCCTCAAGAATGGAGTTCAAGTGTTTTATCAAAATTATTTTCCATCTAAGATAATAAATGGTTCTGTTTTTATCCCCATTATTACATTGATTTGATTATGTTGTGATGGAATTATTTTTATGAATTTCTTTATCTTATATGAATTGTTTTATGATGTCATGATGTTTGAGATTACCATTTGTATTACATGGGTTATGCAATGATGTATGATTTATGATTTTGTGGCACACATAAGAATGGTATCATTATGAGATGGGTGGGACCTATATCTCCCTCTAATGCATTGGGTAAAGATTTTATATCTCATGAGATAGACATGGCTGGAATGGTAGGTTATACCGGTTCAGTGAAACAAGACTGAAACGAGGGTGACTCGGTTCAGAAATGGACTTTGTCCACTAAGATAGTCTTGGAAATGAGTCTTGACTAATAAGAAATGATTCTCTATGATTATGTGTGTATGCCACAAAGTTTCATGTTTTAAGTTATGATTATTGGGATTTCATATCACTACTATGATTTATCCCATGTTATGAAATTATGCTCTCTTTTGCAGGTTAAGATTTCCAAAATGTTATGTTCTTATGAATATGATGTGATTGATATTTCTTTTGTTTACCCTTACTGAGCATTTGAGCTCACCCTTTTATGTTTTCTTTTCCCCAGGATATAAAGAAAGGATTTAGGATTTAAAAAAGGAAGATCTTTATGGGAGATGTTGAAGATCTTTCACCACAGTTAGAAGATTATATTCTGAGTTTCCAAAGACAATAAACTATTACGATCCTTGTGTGTGTGTTTTTGTTATGTACTAAGTATTACGCAAAAGTAATGTAATGTCCATGTACGTCAAGTTTCGGTTCTCTACAGTTGGTATCAGAGGAAAGGTGTAGTCAACCATTGGAAACTAGGATGTGAAATCCTTAGTAAGAACCCTAAGGACAAGCCTAAGCATAGAACACAATCTTAGTGTTTTAGAAATGGCCATGAATAACCTAGGATAAGACCTTAAGTGTGAAAATTTATTCTTGATTATGTGGTTTTTCTATTATAATTAGTGTTATCCACACTATTCTTCTTGGTTTTAGTCAATGGTTGGAACCCGAAGGAACCGTGTTAATGCGGAATGCGACGGGCAATGCAATGATTGTCCCCCTGAGCAACCAAACGTTATGGGAGATTGAATGCAAAATCTCGTAGCCATGCTCACACAACTTTCTAAAGCTATGAATCATGCAGGACTTCCAAACGAGAAAAGGAAGGAGCAACATTCTGTTGAATCCTTCATGAGGCAGCGTCCACCTTCTTTCAGCGGGTCTACTGATCCATTAGTTGTTGAATAATGGATTAGTACTACTGAAAAGATATTTTCAGTTCTTCAATGTTCTGAACATGATAAAGTCATCCTATTAGTGTATCGTTTGGAAGGAGATGTTGATCAATGGTGGATTCTTATTAAGAATACGAGGCAAAGGGATGAAATTGAGTCCATGGAATGGGACGAGTTCAAGAACTTATTTTTCAATAAGTACTTCCCTCGTATTCTCCGAAAAAAGATGGAGAAAGAGTTTCTTGAACTGAAGAAAAAGGATGATGAATCTGTTGGTACCTATGAAGCAAATTTTACAAGACTTGCAAGGTACGCTTCTGGTATTATTATCCAACCTGAGAGTAAGATCGATCGATTCTTTAGTGGATTAAAACCAAGTCTTCGAAGGGCGTTAGCCATAAGGGACGTCAATAGCTACGAGGAAATAGTTCGACGTGCTCTCAAAGTTGAGATGGAGATTGGAGTAACCCATCAGTCATATGGGTTTGATAAGAAGAGGAAAATTGAATTCAAAGGAAAATCTAAAGAGCATACTGAAAAGAAGATGAGCTTTTCCTTATGATCAGTGTGTGGAAGGAAACATGGAGGGAGTTGTCTTAAAGGGACAAGTAAATGTTTCAAATGTGGAAAGGAAGGTCATCAGGCATTTGAATGTCGCGATGATGGGAAGAAGATGACTAATGATGCAAACAAAGGAAGGGATACACAGAATGAACCTACTTCACTTCAATGTTTCAAGTGCAAGGAGATGGGGCATTATGCCAATAAATGCCCTAATCCAAGGGTTGATGATGATGGTCGATGTCAACAAACTCTTAAGGCCAAAGACAAAGGAAAGTCACATGCAATTTCTATCAGTGATGTGGAGTACAATAACGATGTGGTGAAAGGTACACTTACCATCCACTCTAAAGTAGAAAATGTTTTATTTGATTCTGGATCCACCCACTCTTTTATTTCTGAAGAATTTTTTAAGGGTATCACCGTATTACCTCAACAATTAGATGTTGAGTTAGCTGTGACAACACCTAATGGAACAATAGTCGCATCAAAAGTTTATAATTCTTCTCCGATCGAAGTTTGTGGGAAAGCGCTTCCTACAAATCTTGTGATCCTTCCTATAGTGTAATTTGATGTAATTCTTGGCATGGATTGGATTTCTTTATATGGATCTCATATCAATTTCCAATTAAGGGAAGTCACATTTCATATTCCAGATCAATCTATGATTGTCTATCAATGCAAGGATGAACATAACCTTCCAGTGGAAATTTCTTCCATTTTATGGGTATTGATTCCACTAAATGAAGGTTATTTATCTCAAATGGTTGGTGAGAAACTCATGATTAAGAATATGCCCATTGTACGGGAGTTTGATGATGTCTTTCCGGGGGAATTACCCGGTCTTCCACCGAATCGTGAAGTTGAGTTTCCAATAGAACTCGTACTGGGTGCTTTGCCTATTTCAAAGACACCTTATAGAATGGCCCCAATTTAGTTGCAGGAATTGAAGAAGAAACTCCAAGAGAATCTTGATAAGGGATTCATACGCCCTAGTGCATCACCTTGGGGAGCACCTGTTCTATTTGTTAAGAAGAAAGATGGAACAATGAGACTCTGCATTGATTATTGAGAACTTAACAAGATCACTATTAAGAACAAATATCCTCCCCCACGCATTGATGACTAATTTGACCAACTACGCGGAGCTCAATACTTTTCCAAGATTGATCTTCGTTGAGGGTATCATCAATTAAGGGTCAAAAGGGAGGATATACCAAAGACGGTTTTCCGTACAAGGTATGGACACTATGAATTTATAGTGATGCCATTTGGTCTTACTAATGCCCCTGCTATCTTCATGGATCTGATGAATAGAGTCTTTAAAGACTAACTTGATCAATTTTTGGTAGTCTTTATAGACGAAATTCTTGTCTATTCAAAGAGAAAGGAAGAACATGAATATCACTTGAGAATTATATTGAAGACCCTGAGAAAGGAAAAGCTTTATGCCAAATTTACCAAGTGTGAATTTTGGCTTCAAAAAGTTGCATTTTTGGGTCACATAATCTCAAAAGAGGGGATATCTGTGGATCCAGAAAAAATAGAGGTTATCGAAAGATGGTCGAGACCATCAAAAGTAACTGAGATCTAAAGTTATCTTGGTTTGGATGGATATTATCGAGGTTTTGTGAAAGAATTTTCACGATTATCTAATCCACTCACCAAGTTGACTCGGAAAGGAGTTATGTTTGTTTGGACGGAGGAATGTGAAGAGAATTTCATGGAGTTGAAAAGAAGGTTATCCAATGCACCTGTGCTCACACTGCCTTGTAGTGGAGAAAAGTTTGTGATCTACAGTGATGCAACCAAGAAGGGATTGGGGTGTGTTCTTATGCAAAATGATATGGTGATAGATTATGCCTTATGATAGTTGAAAATCCATGAGCAAAATTACCCAACACATGATTTGGAGTTAGATGCGGGAATCTTTGCATTAAAGATTTGGAGGCATTGCCTTTATGGGGAAAGATGTGATATTTATACTGATCATAAAAGTTTAAAGTATATTTTCACACAAAAGGAGATGAATATGCGTCAAAGAAGATGGTTGGAGCTGATTAAGGATTATGACTGCTCAATCCATTACCACCCTAGGAAAGAAAATAAGGTGGCAGATGCATTAAGTCGACAAGACCATGCTAGTTTATCCATGATGAGGATCACAAAAGATCCAATATTTATGGATTTACAAAGGATGGTCTTGGAATTATAATGGAAGGGGAAAAATCTTATCTTTCTCAAATGAATGTTCAACCATCTATACATGTGAAGATTAAAGAGGCACAGAAAGAAGATATCGAGTTACAAAAGAAGGTGAGAAATTTTCCTGAATTCAACCTTGATTGTGATGGGATAATAATGTTCAGGAATCAGGTTTGTGTTCCTCCCATCCCCGAATTAAAGAAGGAGCTGCTGGATGAGGCTCATAGTTCTTCATTCTCTATTCATCCTGGAAGCACGAAGATGTATAGGGACCTGAAAGAGTACTTCTGGTGGGATGGCATGAAAAGATATGTTGCTGAATATGTCTCTCGATGCTTGGTTTGTCAACAAGTTAAAGCTGAGAGACATAAGTCTAAGGGGATGTTACAACCATTACCCATACCCGAATGGAAATGGGAAAACATCACTATGGACTTTGTCACAGTACTTCCTAAAACATCCAAAGGCAATAATTCTATCTTGGTCATAGTTGATTGTCTTACAAAGTCTGCACACTTCATTCCTATTAGAGAGGATTTCTCTCTGGATCATCTTTCCATGATATATGTAAAGGAAGTGGTAAGATTGCATAGAGTACCACTTTCTATTATATCCGATCGGGATCCGAGATTTACCTCGAAGTTCTGGTGAAGTCTTCAGCATACTCTGGATACAAAAGTTGAGTTTCAGCACTGCTTATCATCCTTAGACAGATGGTCAGTCTGAGAGAACAATTCAAACCCTAGAAGATTTGTTGAGAGCTTGCTCTATGGATTTCAAAGGTGGTTGGGATCAACACCTACCTTTGGTGGAATTTTCTTATAATAACAGATTTCACTCCAGTATTCAGATGGATCCTTATGAAGCTCTCTATGGAAAGAAATGCAGGACTACAACTTGCTGGGATGAAGTTAGGGAAAGAAAGCTATTATGACCTGATCTCGTTGATGAAATGGCAGAAAAGGTTAGATCTATTCAACAACACATAAGAGCAGCTCAGATTCGACAAAAAATTTATGCCGACAACTGAAGAAATGACCTAGAGTTTGAAGTGGGTGATAAAGTGTTCTTACGGATATCTCCCTGGAAGAGAGTCATGAGATTTGGAAAGAAGGGGAAGTTGAGCCCTAGATATATTGGTCCTTTCGTAATACTGGATCGTGTTGGTAAGGTAGCTTACCGATTGGCGCTTCCACCGAATCTCTCTCAAGTTCGCGATGTGTTCCACGTATCTCTCCTGAGAAAGTACTTACCTGATCCTTCACATGTACTCTTCTCAGAAGTTATACCGCTGGAGCAAGATCTTTCTTATAAAGAACAACCGATAAAGATTCTGGATCGTAGCGAAAAAGTCCTACGAAACAAGACCACTCGATTGGTGAAAGTTTTACGGAGGAACCACCAATTATAATAAGCTACTTGGGAGCTTGAGGATATGATGAGGGAGAGGTATCCTCATCTATTTGTTACAAAGTGACGAATTTCAAGGGCGAAATTCATTTTAAGGGGGGTAGAATGTAACACACGAGACTTTTATGTTATATAAATCATCAAAGGAATATTTTTCTACACACAACACTTGCTTGTATTTATTTACACGAAATCACGACCTTCCTCGATAGCTTGCGTCGTACGCCATACCGAGTTTCACTAAACAACGATATGCTATTAAAATATTATTAAAACTAGCCGTTATGAATAGTAATAACCACTTTTTGAAATTTTATAAATTTTATTGTTCAAAATGGAATTCATTTTTGGATTCGGAATATCAAAATTATCCTAGGGTTAAATTTTGGTATTTTTCAGAAAACTTTCAATTTTTGATGAATAGTGAAACCACTAAGTGGTAGTTAAAAAAATGAATTTTTCATAAAACTGAATTTTACCGCTTCTTTGAGTGGAATTTCAAAAATCTGAGAGACACGGTTGATGTCAGTAAGTAAAATGTGGTTCAATGAGATGAAAATAATTTTTTGGTGAATAGTAACTTTTTACTTTTTTACCATGATTAAAAGAAAATAGGGTAATTAAGGGTAAAGATGATATTATTATTACCCTAACACATGTCCTAATTCTATTGGACAAGTGTAATTATACCAAAAACAAACTTATGAATAACATATGACTATTTAGGCCCACTTGGATTAGATTAGAACATTTATTATTAATTTATTTAAAGAAGGGTTAAAATAGTTAAAATCAAAGTTTAATAAGTAAATAATTTTTAATATGGGGTGATACATGAGATAAATTCGACTATAGATATTAATTAGAAAGCTAAAAAGATTTCCTACATAATGGTATTTTATTTCTAATTTTTAGACATTAAATAATTTAATTTATTTATGACACAAAGATGATGCAGTAATTATTTTATTAATGAAATATTGACATAATTAATGTTATAAACACCAAAATAAATGTAATTTGAGACTTTTTATGAATTACACTAATTTTCTAGGTTAATATGACATGATAGTATTGATTTAATTAACATTATTGGAACTAATAATTCTGTTATCATTTTCACAAAAATCAATTACTAAATAGTGTAAAAATTGACATAAAATAGTTTTTAAAACAAATATTATATTAGTAATTGTTATTTTATTCCTAAAAATCTAAGGTTCGGCCAAATGACTTAGATAAGGTTATATATATTAATAATAAACAACATGGGGTTTGTTTGGCAGCTTATAGTAAGTTTATTAACCTTATCGTATAAGAACACAAGAAGACACGGTAAAAGTAAACTTATTTAACTTAATGTTAAATCTAAATGATAAGGTTGAAATAGGAACCTAAACTTGTCTAAATTATATTGGATGAGATTATTTCGACCCATCCCCACCTTAGCTTCGAAATATATCCATTTGGAGCTATTTAAAACCGAACTTGACTTTATAATAAAATAATATTTTTTGTTTTCCCAAAGGTACCCCTCTCCTCCCTTATAAAAGGCCACCTCCTCCCCCTCTTCCTCACACCACTTTGAGCCTTCAAGCTCGTCCAAACCCTGACAATTCCTCCTCTCCACTTCTCTAGAGACATCCTAGAGGTCCTGGGTTTCTTCAAAGACCAATTTTAGTGCCCTAAAAGAAGGTCTCAAAGAAGAACTTAAAAGAAGATGTAATGTCTGTTACCGATTCTTTCATCTTTATTTCTTCTTCCACTTCTTCTTCATTAGTTGTTTCATTATGAAGTAATAACATAAGTATCACTCATATACTTATATGTTATTATAAGTATGAAACAACCCTATTTCACCATCTATCCATCCTACGGAAAAAGAAATCACTGTGCGTGCGTACGTACGGAATACCGTCTCCACGTCGTGGTGTAATCTATTTTCCACCACCACCTTACTTGGATGGATATAATGGTGTAAATAATGACTATATATGACTATTATAAAGTGATACTGATTCTGAAATAGTATACTTACACTCCAATACAATTCCACGATCATAGGAACGATATCATCACTCGTGCGTACGTACGGAATACCGTCTCCACGATGTGATGCGACTCATTCTACATGATCTTCATTTCATAATGATTATATAAATGAATTGAATGAATGAATATGATATATATTACACTAATACCATTCTCTAAATGATATATATATAACCTAAATATTATAATAATAATTTATTCAACAAAACACGCATAAGAACAAAAAGTTATAAACACCCGAATAACAAGTAGCAATGAAATATTACTACTAAGAAGCTAAGAAAACGACCATATATGATATAATAAAAATATTTATGATTCTGGAATAAGTCAATAACATTATTTAAATCATTATAAAGGAGGTTCAGACACTTACGAAGCAAAACAGACCTAAGGTAAGGGAAATATCACAATCTCATTTTTATCTGAGATTGTTTATACTTTGAAAGTTACTGGGGTGTATTTTATCATCCACATCCATGTTTCCTCAATATGTAATATTATTTCCATTCACCTAAAATTTTTTAAATCCTATTTTACCCTTAGGTGAGTTTTTAGTAAAAGATATGAAAGGAATCTTTTGTCGTTTTTCGTACGAGGTACTTTTTTGACTTTTCTGACAAAAGTACGAGAAGAATGTTTTTTTAACTAATACGGCATGAATGGATTTTTAAAACATTATTTCCAAGAAGCTTACTTTACAAGTTTTCAAGTTTATTTTTAATCAACTTCTTTTAGTTTATAGTTGTATGACATGTTAAGAAAGGAAAAATGTTTTTGAAGAAGAAAGGATATTTTCCTCAAGAATGGAGTTCAAGTGTTTTATCAAAATTATTTTCCATATAAGATAATAAAGGGTTCTGTTTTTATCCCTATTATTACATTGATTTGATTATGTTGTGATGGAATTATTTTTATGAATTCCTTTATCTTATATGAATTGTTTTATGATGTCATGATGTTTAAGATTTCCATTTATATTACATGGGTTATGAAATGATGTATGATTTATGATTTTGTGGCACACATAATAATGGTATCATTATGAGATGGGTGGGACCTATATCTCCTTCCAATGAATTGGGTAAAGATTTTATATCTCATGAGATAGACATGGCTGGAATGGTAGGTTATACCGGTTCAATGAAACATGACTGAAACGAGGGTGACTCGGTTCAGAAATGGACGTTGTCCACTAAGATAGTCTTGGAAATGATTCTTGACTAATAAGAAATGATTCTCTATGATTATGTGTATATGCCACAAAGTTTCATGTTTTATGTTATGATTATTAGGATTTAATTTCACTACTATGATTTATCCCATGTTATGAAATTATGCTCTCTTTTGCAGGTTAAGATTTCCAAAATGTTATGTTCTTATGAATATGATGTGATTGATATTTCTTTTGTTTACCCTTACTGAGCATTTGAGCTCACCCTTTTATGTTTTCTTTTCCCCAGGATATAAAGAAAGGATTTAGGTAAAAAAAAGTAAGATCTTTATGGGATATGTTGAAGATCATTCACCACATTTAGAAGATTATATTACGAGTTTCCAAAGACACTAAACTATTACGATCCTTGTGTGTGTGTTTTTGTTATGTACTAAGTATTCCGCAAAAGTAATGTAATGTCCATGTACGTCAAGCTTCGGGTCTCTACAAAGACTCTATTAGGAAATAAGTAAAATTTATTTTTTTCCAATATTAAAAGATGTACCCTAAAAATATCATTTCAAAATTTTGTTAGGAAAATACCCCATTCACATTGAAAATAACTTTTTTCAAAAAATATGAAATAATATTAAAAAAAATATATTTTAAAATAATTATTGAAACATGCGAAGGAAGTTTTAATGAAATGAGTGGTCTTGATAGCATGAAGTTACGTTCATGATGAGTAAATTAAAAAAACATGCCATTGAAATTTTTATAAGAAGAGTAAAAAATTACCCTGTTTGTAAAAAGATAAAATGATTCCTTTTAAATACCTTAATAAATGTAAAATAATGACTAAAATTTTATTTAAACAATCATATGGGAACAAGAAAAACATTCTTCAATTCATTTTTATAAAATAAGTATTTGGGAGAAAAAGGGATTTTTTATCGAAGAGAGAAATAAGGTAGGATTTTATTAAAAACATATTCTAAATAATTTTATGTTCAACAGAGATTAAAACGGTAAAATTAATTGAAAAAATCGGGAACTACCAGTTGAAAATGAAATTTATTTATTAGATAACAATAAAACAATTTCCTTCCATGAGAATTCAAGAATAAACTGTCCTGATTAAAATGAGATTGAATTATAAATCCTTAACGTTTTGGTAACATTTCAATGACAACCCCCATGAAGGTAATAAAATGAAATGAAACATTAAATACCATGGATATATATATATATATATTATTACATAACAATTGTGTGTTTGATAATCTTAATAAAATATTATTGGTGTATAAAAAACATATGTCCTAAAGAATACCATTTTGACATGACCAACCCTTAAAATGATCTTATCATTGAAGTTAGAATTAATCAATTAGGAGACTATGTGTAAGAAAAGTAAATAAAAAAATAAATGTGTAAATAAAATATAAAATAGTCAAAATCATTTACAATCATAATATTATAATATCAAAGAAAATGGCTTTTTAATATAACACAATGAAAAGAAATTGAGTTATAAATGTCTTCACCACTTCATAAATTTTAAGTCAAATACCCTTGGATGAAATAATTAAAATTGAAATATAAAATACCATTAATTATTAATGAATTATTATTTTACATGTAGAGGGTTATTTTATAAACAATATAAAATAAATTTGGTTCGTAAAATTAAAATATGCCAAAATAAATGGAAACTGAGATGAAGCCCCATACCAGACATTTCCATTTCATTGAACGTGAATTAAAATCTAGTATCATTTTTTTAAAATAGATATTGTTTTATATTATTTGTATATTCATAATTATAATATCACATATGATCTTATTATATAATATTATCACCCATTTGTTAATAATATTTCATGACTAACATTGTTTCAGGTGTGAACTAGTTCATTTTCTCATGCATATTTCATCGTTGAAGATTCACTCCTTATGCATAGAATACTGATCCATAATCTGTTGAATTATATAAATGATAGAAATATAAAATTTATTCCTTAGATACATTTTTAAAACCATTATTTAGTATTTGAAATTGAAAATGAATCACATCAGTTTGTGGAGATGGTAGGTAGTACGTATGTATGTGTGATGATTTCATTTGATTAAGGGGTGAATGTGTATGGATGTGGATAGTATATCATTTTTAAAGAATAAATATCATTTCATATATATTATATATATTAATTATATCTACTATTATTAATATCAATTTGTGAGAATGATGGAAAACAAGAATTACATCGGTTGCTAGGTAGTTTTCCATTGTACACATGTGTGATGGTTTCGTTACCCATTTAATGAAAAAGATGGATAAATATTATTCCATTAATGTAAGAACTTATATGTGAATTTAAGATATTGGATTTAATATATAATAATTAAAAATATATAAATTATTGTGGTAAAATATGGAAGAAGAAATAAGAGATAAGTAAATAAAATAACCTCTTCATAGAAGACCCTCCTTGTGATCTCTTATTAAGGTCATTAGAATTGGTCTTTTGGGAAAACAAGAACCTCCAAAATGTGGCTAATCATTCCATGAATATATTTTGGTAGGTTTTTATAATATATATTTATGGATATGAGAGATTAATTTGGGGGTGTGGGAGATCCATTTTATAAGTAGAGGGGACCTTCTTGGAAACCACTTGGACATTTCCCAAAAGAATCCAAAATGATAAAGTTATTCCCAATCCAAATGATTTAAAATTACTTTATATTCAAATTTTGGATAATATACTGTTAAAATATATTTATTAAATCGTATTGTAAAATGTTTTATTGAAAAATTACAAATATATTTTAGTTCAACACACAATAAACTTTTTTATCCATAAATGCGATAATTAATTTTTTTTTTGGTTTTCACTATCCCCAATGATAAAAAACTAGGTTGAAATAATTACCTAATATTATTTATTATGATTAAAAATATGAAATAAATTTTAATAAATGCAATTTACATTACAGGAAAATTTTAATTAAATGATGAACTCCTCAGTTGGTTTAAAAATGGTTTTTCAAGAAATCCTTTTTTCAAGAATAAGTTGATCTTATATAGACTATATGACTTGCAATAATAATGATATCAATTTAAATTAATATAGTCAAATATATAATATATAAAGTTAATTAATATACTTCCTTATTATTGGTTATCTTAATTAATTAAAATGGAAAAACATTACACTCTTAAAAACAAATTTTAGAAAAATCCATCTTTTAGCCTAAAAATAAACATATTCTAACAATGGGTACAAAGATGATTCAAATATAATTAATTATATTTAATATAAATAATTAATATTTAAATAATTTTAAATATTATAAAATTAATAATGATAATTTTAAATTATTTAATTAATTGAAAATATATTATAGTTTTAAAAAAATGGTATTTTTCACTATTCACTGAAAAATCACTCACTCAAAATTATGTTATTATATTAAAAAACATTTGTGAAAAAAGCGAGAAACATCAAAAGGTAAAATCAGATAAAATTAAATATAATATAAGGTAACAATATTATTGAAATCAAACTTCATCCTATTAGAAGTAATCTCCGAAAAAAATTTGTAGGATAGGTCTGTTACCTTTTTATCAGGTTCATCTTTGAGAAGGTATTCAAAGGTATAAGACATATTGTCCCATGTTTGGATTCATTACTCCACTATTATCTTCTTTTGATTGAAGTCTCTTATTAGAATAACAAATTTCTTGTTTATCCAGTATCTCTGCTCCTTATTTATTTTCACTTGAATTGATCCATCATCCATCCTATCTGCATCTTCATTAAAATAATTAATGATAAGATCCTCCTCCAACATACACACCTCGTAGTGTAGTAGAAAATCCCAAGATCCTTCCCCAACCTCCTCCCCCACTTACCACCGTGGGCTAAAAATGGTTTCCATCAGTGCATCAGCATTTAAAGACTCATTACTAGATTGCCCTTGAGGAACTTTCATTTTATCATCAATTAACACAGAGTCTCCCCAAGACCAAATGTCGTGGCTGAACTTAATATTTTCATTATTGTTCTTCTTAGATCCACCAAATATGGCCATTTAAATTTCATTAAAAAAATTCAAGCTACTCTCCTTCACCTACTCTATCTCATAAGGATCACATTATTTTTCCTTGTACCCAATTTTCTTGTCCGATCTTATTTCCATGTGTTCTGATAGGAATGATTAATCTATATTCCTCATGGATCTTTTACTCTTGATTATGATGAAAATATCAATGTCTTTGAAGCCTCTATACCACTTATTCTTCTATGGGTTTCAAAAAAAACTCCCTATCCATTAATATAGAAAATGATCCATGTTAAATCCATAACTCCCCTTGATTCCTCACCTCTGAGGTAGAGATCTCTGAGTGAATGTCTTATCCTAGTACATCAAAATTATTTCTTAGATCCAAGTAGAACATTTTCCTTCTTCATTATGAACCTCTAATAACCTCCATATACCATGCATAACCTTGTATAGAAATATCTCAGGTCACAAAACCCCTAGATCATAATACACTTGTCATGTGAACCCCCACCATAGGGGTATGCCCACCTAAAAGGTATACTACACTTGCATCAGATTTCAAGATTGGATTTGATGGATTATTAATAAAATCATCAATAGTATTCAGCTCCTTAATACACACTAAGACCCAATGAACCTACACACTGGACTTGGGAGAATCAAAATAAGACCTCAAACATTTAGAATTGTACACCACTAATGGTTCACCCTTAAGTGATCCACGGTGAAAAAATCCTACCTTATTTGTATCCATAGAAATGACCAGCTGATTTTTAAAACATTTATATTGTCCAGGAACCAATCCTTTATCGCTTCCTTTTGCAAATTCCTCATCATGATGATGGATTTTCTTCTTCTTATGCCTACATATTGACATTGAGTGACCCAAAATCTTACAGGTTGATAAAAAAATCCATCCATGACTAAAAAACACATTACTTTAAGATGAAATATTCAGTGACTATAAACCAGAAAAAATCAACTGAACCTTTGGAAACATAAACCTCCACATAGATGCAGAGAAGTAAAGGGAGAAAAATTTATTTGTTCATCCCATCGAAGCACAAAAAACTACCTACAATATTTATTTTCACATACACAATTGAAGGATTTTGAAATAGAAGGGGGAGATCAGGGAAATATACCCATATGGTCATCGTTGGGATATCACGCTTCATGTGGAATTCATAAATCCACCAAAAAGTAGAACCATAAGTCATTATAGTTATGATAGGAACAATAAAAATCTGTAAGAAAATAATTCCCTCTAGAGAACTGAACCATGATATGTCTTATATCGAGGAGACCCACCATTTCTCGATTTTGTTAAACCCATAATCCAAATATATGTCTATTAATATCATCAACCAAATGGTGGAGAAATTTTAATAAAGAAACTAGCATCATGTTCAATAGGTACAAGGCTTCATTGAACATTGATTATGACAATAGAAGATGAGGGAAGCCGTCGAACAAGTTAGGGACATTAGGGAAAATAGAAATCGATGGAAATGAGGGAAGTGAGTCAGGGTTGAAGTATGGGGGATAAAGAGATTTGTGGTGATAAATTTAATGATGAATAATTTCCATCCCCCACTATTGGGGGAGGGACTGGAATGAAGTCCATTTTCATTAGGAGAAATGAGACCCTCCGTCATGGGCCAAGCTCTGTCATACTCCCATGGTGAAACCAATTACTCAACCATAGAAAAAAACACTTTTAAAAAACTACCATAATTTCATAGTAATATAATATTAATATGATGATTTCAAAACATAATTTAATTTTAAAAAATAAATTTTTAAATGTGTAAAAAATTATTTGTATTATTATCTCAGCAAGATAAGTAAAAAAATATTTTTTTCCTAAAAATATATTTTGAAGTATAATTTGAAATTACTAAAAATTGAGATCATTTTTTTCAATAAAATTGTATTGATTAGAAAATTTGTATATATTAATTAATTTTTTATAAAATATTCATACACATGAATTTTAACATAAAATATTTAATGATCACACTTAAATAATTTATTTCTTGTATTTTTTATGCTCAATGTTGCTTTTAGTATACACTAGTGAACATTGTCTTTGATCTGAATCATGTGGTGTGGAAGCATGGGTAGATTTTCATAACCCTGAAGTTACTATTAAATAGAAAATGTTATGGCCAAGGATTTAGAGTATCCTGAAGGTTAGATGATCTCTCTCACATTATATAAGATTCATCTCGACCCATGGATACTTAACAAAGAGTGGATTTCATTTAGAATCTTTTATTGATATTTATGAAAAAATTCAATAGTTAATAATGATGTCTTAGTGTATGATTCCTTATATGGTTATATTTCACAGTGTCATCATTTATAGTTTTTATATCATTTATATATTCATGAATGGGGATTTTGGTTGTGGTTTTTTGATCATTTATTATTCATCTAATGGATATAATTAGACCCCTATGAAACCCAACATCAATGATTTTACACATATAATTTTTAAAACACTTAAAATATATTATTAATGGGAAACATTGATCTAAAAATAAAATCCTATTATTAATCCAGTGTGGTAGGAGGATCAGTAAACATATCCAAAGGATAATGTTTTTGAATCATGGGATCTTCATCAATCCAAAATGATTAAAGCATAATCCATATGTTTAAATATATTTGATAATTGTTGGAAGCATAAATATCACACCCCCAAGATTCTATTTGATCATGAGATTGAAAAACCCAATTAATTGTCCCTAATAATTCTTCAAAATAGATGTTTGGATTCATTAGAACACTTCCAAAAAACTCTTTTCCCACAATGTGATTACAAAAAAGTAATAAAAAGGGGGAAAATTGATATTTTACCAATAAAAATCACTTAAAAAAATTAAGATTGTAACACCTCAACCCCTCTTGGACAGAGCCGGTGCATTACTTGTTATATTAGAATGGTTATATGGAATGAAAATCCTGAAGGAAAAATAAGTTTAGTATTCTTGAAGAAAGTAGACACATAAATGTAACTAAAATTACATTGGAAAAGGTTATAAAATACAATACATAACAAAAACTAAGAACTGCATCCACAGGAACTCAATAAATGATCTCCTCTTCATTACCTGTTGAAGGTAAACAATGAAAGGGGTGAGATAAAATGCTCAGGAAGGTTTAAAAATAATGTAATATTGGATCAATAATAATTTAATTCTAAAAAATTTGACATAATAAATATGGCATTGTGAATAAATGAAAAACGCACACCATTAATAAACTGAGAATGAAACTGCATCCATAGATTTTGTCATAGTGAAAACCTCCTGGATGGTAATAACTAATAATGAATAAAAGTAATTCTTATTAATTGTATGTCATGTATCTGGAACACGATACCATAATACCATTAAAATAGTTTAGTTCTATGGGTAGAAACCCGTCTGATTTTTTGAAACAATCTCAAAAGGTTTGTCGTCAACTAATTTGTCTCAAGAGACCTACCGATGCACCAAGGGGATATGGCAAGCCCCACCAAGCACTGCATTTCCAAATAATTATTTATACATTGATTCAATATAAGATAATTTTTCCCTTTCAATATCCGTATAGATTAGACTATACAGATTCATCAATATTTCCATAGTTAAAATACCTTTCCAAATAAACACTGTATATAAAATGGTATACGATTTAGAAAGAAAACATATCCATGATATGAGATTATGTATATTTCATATAATTATAATTTCAATTGAAAAGTGATCTAAAATTGGTAGTATGTACACCACATAAGGATTATTAGGTGCACAATACAAAATTAGTCACAACAAAATAGTAGTTGAGACAAAGTCTCTTACATCAATGTAATTTGTCGAATCATACAATCAGAACATAATAACCCTCAAATGAGTCATTCAATACCATGGATATAAAATAAATTTGTTTTTATATAAAATTTAAGTACACATATAACACAAACAAGAAATAATTTGTGAACAATTGAAATCTCATGGAAATTAATGTGAGATGGGAAACCCCTTACAAAAATTCGACGGCCTAACGACGTCAAAAAATTTTTAATAAAATAGTTCGATGAGAGAAAAGGGGGTATCTAATCAATATTACATAATATGGGTAGTAAGGTTAATATATAATGAAATATCCCCACATAATATAATTTATAAGAAAAAAGGAAAACATGAAATGAAATCTTTAAGAAAAGAGAAGTGTGGTTGATTCTCTTACCATGTAGAGTAAATCCCAAAACATAAAGTTTGGGACCTTGGGGATTTTAGGTCACCTTGGGAGGAATCCTATGAAGTTAATACCACAACTGAATCTAGTATAATGAGTTTGGAATGATGAAAAAACAAATGGGGTGAGTGGGTAGTTTTAGTAATTAAGAGGGAGTTTTTTATTAATTAAAAGGGACACCTCATTAGTGGTTTTTTCCAAACCATGGGCTTTACCATGGTATTTTACCATTGTATTTGCCCATGGTTTTAGCCACTTGGGGCACCTCATTTAATAAGTTATTTTACAAATGTATACCAAACATTTATATTTAATTATTACATCATTATGATGTCATTAAACTACTGATAACTCAAAACTGTATTTTTACTATTCATGAAAAATTGAAGTATTTTAGAAAAATACACCAAATTCAGTCAAACCATTTTTTGATGTCTAGAATCCAAAATTGAAGTCTATTTTTCAAGACTAATTTTCTAAATATTATAAATAAAATTTTATTTAAAATAATTATTTAATCAAAAAAGATGAACACTTAAAATATTCATCTTCATTTTTTATGTTACTAAATTAATTTATACATTTAAGGGCATGTATACCATTAATAAGAGTCATATCACTATTCATAAGGGTAAGATACTATTCATAAGGGTATGTTGCTATTCATAAGGGTAAGTTACTATTCAAAAAAAAATTAACTTAATTATATCAAACTCTAAATATTATGTTGATCACAACCATGTATGTTAGATTTTTAAAATTCAAATCACAGAGCTAACAA
The DNA here is from genome assembly GCA_963277665.1 of Viscum album. Classification (NCBI taxonomy): domain Eukaryota; kingdom Viridiplantae; phylum Streptophyta; class Magnoliopsida; order Santalales; family Viscaceae; genus Viscum; species Viscum album. The sequence continues at coordinate 1,657,049,136 of OY728132.1, read as the reverse complement.
ATTTATGTTTTATGGCTAGTTTATGGATATATCCTATAAGTAACTATTTTTTGTTCCATAGAGGATCAGTGATTCATGAAATTTTGGATATCTAAAGAATAGAAAGTAAATAAGTGGAATATACCATAAAATGTTTGGGGTGTTATAAAGATCATATTGAAATATAAAACAATCTGAATCTATCATGTCATTGAATTAGTAAACACTATAATATTTTAAAAGTATATAGTAGTATGATATCTATTCCATGAAGTATTTTTAATTTATTAATAGGTTTTCAGTTTAAAATACCAAAAATGATTGAAAATTATATCCTTTATTACAACATACACCTCTAAAAAACAAGGATGTCTACCAAAATATACTTTTATTCCTATTTTTCGGTGACTCCACAATGTTCTATATATACATGATTTATATGTAGTTCATTCAGAACATGTAATTCAGATGTTAAAACAAAATCAAATGAAATTAAAAAAAAAACCGAATGTAAGTTATGAAAATATATAGAGTGTGTTATGATTTATCAAGATAATAAATATTAAGAATCTATATTAAGAAAAATAAATCAATAGCCTCTCTATTATTGATAATAAAATAACATGATGAACTGATAATATATGATAAAATAAAGCGAAACATCTCATTCAACCCAAAAACATACACCCTAGATATACTAAGAATGTGGAAATGAAACAAACAAACCAATATATTATTTTGAAACATTATCTCAAACTTAAAAACAATCCCCCCATTAAATTTTCTATAAGGTATCCCCAATTAAAATTATAAAAAATAAAACTAATAATGATAATGAAGAGCAATAATAAAGTTCAAATAAGAAGGTAAAGAACATAATATAATAATGATCCAAAAACAAGAATTAGGCTAATCAATATATGTTACCTAAAGACAACCTAAAATGATAAATCATATGAAAAAAATTCATGGATATATAAAAGAGGTCATATTATATTGATTACATATGAATACTCTAAAATTCACAAGAACGTGATATAATAAATCAAAACAGAGTGAGGGGATCTTCTAGAGTGAATTTATATGACAATAACAGGAAGTTAAAAGGTTAACATCTATTAATTGACTATTTTTTTGAGGTCTACTACCATTATAAATAGTTCGAATAGTTCTATATTAACAAATTTCCTCCACCTTAATAAAAGAGTTTGTCAATGTTATAAAAATTGCTAACATAAAATGGAAGATAGTCAAATTCTAATAACCATGAACATATTTTGTTTGAGGAATTTAAATATTTTTGAATGTAAGTGTTTTACAAATATTTCTTCAATAACATTATGAGTTTAAATAAGCTCATGAAAAAAAATTATTTTTGTATGTGTTCTCTAGGGAATTGGTTTCTTATATCAATTTGTTTGTCACATGAGTTATGTGATATATGTTTATAAAAAGAAAAGAAACAAATACACTAATATAGGATTATAATTCGAGTGAAATTATTTATAAAATCCTTGATTTTGGGATACATAATCAATAATTCGGCACAAAAACATCTAGATTCACAATATTTAACTTCATGAGTGGAAAGTTATATTGAAAATTTATTTTTAGTTGATAGAAATACTAATTATTCCTAAAGTAAATAAAAAAATTTCATAAGTACTTTTATTATCATTTTTTATAATGTTTTAAATCTTTATTTGAATTACAATTATGAAAAAACCCAGATATGATGTAATAGAATAACCCATGTTTGGATGTTACCCTAGGGTAAAAAATACCTATTTTACTACCTTATGATGAGAATGTTTTTAATTTTCCTGGAATCTCGCAAAAAATCACAGAGTACATAAATTCTTATTGACTTGCATTAATGTAAGAAAACTTATGAACATACCTATCTAATATTTTTGATCTACAAATTTTTAAACTTTTTCAAGATAAATATTTTAAGAGGAAGCTATTGGAGTAATAATATTAAAATAATTGTCAAAAATACATAAATAAATTAAATATAAGATATAATTATATTGAGTAAAGATATTTACCTCTTGTTTATAAGATATTTTTATAATAATAAATTAATCACTTTTACCCATCATACTCATCTTAGAGTCACTCTGTATAAGTTTCAAAATGTATTCTGCAAGTGTTTTTTTGAGAAGATCAAAGAATAACACCACTGAATTCTAATTTGTTTTTTGAAACATAAAAAACATGGGCTCTAAAAACTATAATTTTATAAAATTAAGTTGTATATTGTGTTTTATGACCAAGAACACACCTATATTAATTACAGATAAATAAATTAAAGGCATACATGTTTTTACACTATTCATCCCCTCTTGGGAATCCTAATCCTTGTCAAGCATGGGATGTACAAGTCATGAATTCTTAACTAAAATAGTTGAATTAATACTATGGGGTTTTTAGTATTTTTTATCTGAACCCATGAAAAACATAATAAATAGATGTGAGTTTATCATATTAAATAGTTAAACAATTGATATAACCCACAACAACTCTTCAAGTTGGCATCCTACCAACCGGTCATCCTGTATTTCAATATACTCTAGATGTAAATTAAGAAACTATCATATGATATCACTACATCGACACATGTCATTAAGTTCTTCAATAATATATATACTTCTACTACCTTAAACTCTTAAACAAATTCTCTTATAGTTTGGGACCTCTATGAAACCTAGATTCAAGAACATCCATAATTTTTTCACATGATAGCCTCAAATAAAATTTATTTCCATCAGACTCAACACTATAATATTTTTGAATAAAAAATGTCATAGCTCATTCAACATAGGATTCCAAATTTCCATCATTTTATTTCTTCCTCCTGAACTATATATATCCAACTATACAAGTCAACATCTTCTTTTTCTTATCAAAATCCCAATATTTTTGCAGCTTTATCACACAATTTTGTTATATAATTTTATATTTCTTGTAGTGGATCATTATTATCCTCAATCTAATTTTTTAGAGAATTATTTATCTTGAAAATTTTATCAATCTATACCACATTAATTCCCATAATATATCCTTGTAATTTTATATTTAATTCTTACTTGATATTTTAATCTTCTAATGTGTATAATAGGCTATATTAAATGTATAAATTGATTTTCAAAAACCATAAATAGAATACCAATAGTTATTTCAAAATATAATATAAAACAATGATAATAAAATACACACTGATGGATTCCACCTACATTTATTTTTTTACTCAATGGATATTCTAGAAATACTTTCATTTAATAAAACTCAGTTGGATAAATATATTTCATTTTATTTAATTATATGCTCAAACTCATTCTCTTCAAAAAAAACCTTCAGTATCAAAAATTTAATCTATAGAACTATAAACAAATATAAAAAAATCATCTTTTTGAGTGTAACCTATCATTTGGTATGAATTATTATAAATAAAAACCTATAAAAATATCATCATAAGTATTTAAAAAATTATATAACATCATTAATTTTATCATTACTATAAATCTATAAATAAAATTAATTTTATGATACTTAGTCACTAGTAACCCCAACCCCTTCCTCTTATGATTTTTTTCATGAATATCCATATTCCCTAAAATTTGGAAATTCTCATTTAAGTATTGTAAAAATTATATGAATTTCATATTTTTTCTTTTTTCCTTCCTAATCATTTATCTCGATATATATTGATATAGGATTTAATGGGAATCCAAAACATATTTGTACCTTCATCTCCATTATTTACTAAAAATTGTAAATATTAATATTATTTTTCAAATAACATATCCACTTTATACTCTTATATTCATATCACTTTAAAATCCTAATATGATCATGGATTTTAAAAAAATCATGAATATTTGTAAATGAATCACTAATCCAAAAACATAAATTATTTTTTTATTATATTTTGTGAATTATAGAGAATAAATTATCATACATTTAAATGAATTTGAGAATTATCATTAATTGTTTAATATTATTCCCTACAATTAATGAAATTCTCTCAAGATTTTCATTCATGAATAACAAGCACTTATTTTTTTTAATTTTGAAAGATAAATACCTTTTCTCTTAAGGAAAAATGCATAGATATAAGTTACACATGAGGTGAATAGATGACTCAAAGAGAACTTGAAATCCCTAATATTCACTAATAGATGTGTCACATATGGATTCCATAAAAAAATGATACACTCATTGACATATAGATAGAGTAAAAAATAACTCATATACTAGAAATTTTTCTCTACTAAGATATATTCATAGATAAAAAATAATGCATACAATGTGTATGGAAATGACTTATGTAGACTATTATTGACATAACCATTATTCTTATCTCTATAATAAAAAAATATATCACATGAAATTAAGTATAAGAACATCAAAATATTATCAACCCTTATCTAAACATCTTAAAATAGTATCCAAATGTTATTAAACACTAGTATTTATTATCCAATATGTGTGGTACACCTTGGATAGTTTAACATCATCTCTCAAAACCTCTTTCTATATTTTTTCAAATTGATTAATAACACATAAAATTTAGTAATAGCTAGTTTGTTTTGAATATATTTAAAACTATTCTAGAAAAAAGTAGCACATTTAATTTCTTTTCATATCTATGATATAAAATTATTCAATCAATAAATATGTTATCAACAGAATAGATTTTTTAACCATGCATTCATTGGAAGTAAAAACAACTTTTTCCAAAAATTTTCTTCAAATATTCTAAGTATAAATAAACTATCACAAATTAAAATAAAATACATCTTATGATTCACTAAATCCAATCATATTTCAAAATACCCCTATATATATTTTTCAATGTAAAATTTTTACTCCAATATCAATATGTATTTTCTACCCCAAATTGAAAATAAATGAAATTAATGGAAAATATGACCAATCAATTGACATTTTTGGGTAGAGATGAATATTTATTCCCTCTATTTGGGGAACCACAACTCCATGGGCTGGGATATCATCTCAAATAAAATCATAAATTTTTAATAAACTCAACTTCTCCCCATGTGTAAATTTAACTTCTTTGTCTCCCATAAATTGACTAGAGAATAGTTATATCAAATTATTATTATAAAAATATCATCAAACAACCAATATTATGTCTTACATGGAATAACTCTTTGTTGGAAAGAATAATGTTTACTGAAGAAAAAAACACATATATTGACCAAACAAAATGTGATAAAACTTATGATCATCCACTTCAAAGGGATATCAAAATACATTTTTCATGTAATTTGGAAATCCTTCACTTTACATGAACACACATATAAAAAAACATCAAGTGAAAGGTTCCTTATTCTGGTTTTAATAATTAATAATTCAACCATATTAAACATAGTTAATGTAAACCAAAACTATAATGGGAATACAAAAATCATACCGCATCCTTCAATGTTGAAGGGAATTTCCAGAATTCCAAATTCTATATAATTTCATTATGATCCAGATGATTCACACATTTTTAGAGATACCCATGAAGGGATAATTCAGATACTTCATTAATTTTAATCACAAAAATTTATTCATGACCAATCTTATGTGGGATTAAGGGGGGTCTCATCAACTTCCCATTTAGAGTAGTGGTTCTCTTACTAATTTATCAACCTAAAGAAGTTCCTCTTAGAAACCTTATCACTTCGGGAACTATTCATGGTATTTCTCAATTTGATGTTCCAAGTTAATTCAAATTTTAAATGAAATGTTTTCCTTCCATATTTTACTTTCATAATTGTGGAAATATGATTATTTTCTTTTTCAATTAGAAAACTTTCACCCTTATTAACATTCTCCATCTAATTTTCAACTTCTATCCAATCTAGAATTTATTCATACATAATTCATTCATATTTTCATACTTAATTTTAATTGGAAACACTTCCTTATAGTAGTTATCTTAAATAATGGAGTCATTATGGATTTTCCCTTATTCCTTAATGGATTTTTTTGATATGGAATAACATTCATACAAATGACTGTATATCAATTTGTGATTTTGGGCCCATTAAATTAATATTATCATTGATAGATTGTGTAAAACACTACACTATACTTGTCTAACACCACTAAAAATAATCATGACATATTAAAAACAATCAAAAAAATGTAATCATTTGTTAATAAAAAAATATTATTTAATTAAAATAATTACATGTAATTATTTTTCCTAGATTAATATATTAAAAATGATTCCTTTCAAAGAAACATTTTAATAAAATATAGTTTATTAATCCGAGACAAATTAAATTCATCATAGTTAATATTTTAATATAATGGGAATTATTTAAATGTATCAAATAATATGTCATAATAAAATTATTTAAAATTTTATATGAAATAATTCTTATGTAAATTGATGTTTAAAATGGTTATTTTTCAAAAAATACAGTTTTTTATTATATACTGTATTTTCATTTCAAGATAAATTTGATAATTTTATTTTTAAATTTTTTTATATAAAATTAATTTATGTATTAATCATTTCAACATTATCTTAATATTAATTTTTTACATTCTTCTGAAATTTTATATTTTTAGTTAAATAGTAAAAATACAGTATTGTCCAAAAAAGTTTTTTATGGCATTATAATTATAAAAAAACAAATAATTTTATAAATAATTTTAAATAAAATATTAATTTATATGTTAATTTTATTAATTTTAAATATTATTACAAACTTATAAAACATATAAATAATTTTTAGGACTTTTTAAACATTTTATTTAAATTCATTTTTTTGGTCTTTTCATTTAATAAATCATTTCTAGGTGAAATAATTTTTTCCCATTAATTTAATGAAAAAAATTATATTACTATTATAAACCAATTTATATAAATTAACTAAATTCCATAGATAATTTCAACTAACACATAATTTTTAATCCTAAAAATACATTTTATTCAAAAAACTATTTCTACATATCATATGCATTAATTAAAATGTTAAAATATCTAAAACATTGATAATTTATTTGATATAGTTATTTTTGTAATTTGAATCTTGATTTTTTTAATTATTTAGTGAGGCCAATTTTAGTTTATTCCAATAAAATTAATTGTTATGGTGAAAAAAATTATTTATAACAGCAAAAGTAACAAGTATAAAAAGTGGTTTACTAATTTTTAAAGAGGAAATGTTAAAACAAATGTGAATTTTACTGTTAGGATAAGTGCTGGATCATAAAAACAAACTCCCTGTAACACCCCAGGTAAATAAAGAATATGGAATTTTTATATTTATCCATATTTGTGAATAAAATATTAATATTACTTTAAAGGGTTGTTATCTTCGATAGCGTACCCGGTACACAACAAAGAGTTTCATTGAAATCTTACGTTGCACACTAGTAATAAAATAATATTATTTTAAATGGTAGTTAACATGTAGTCGTTGTATTGGAGGGAATGGATAGAAATAACTAAAATATGATAATATATATTTTTAATTTTTTTTACATTTATCCAATAAAAGATAAAGGCTTAAAATACGGAAAGAATTCAATTTTAGGCGTATATGCCCTAGTTTTCACTAAAGGTTCACTTATCGCCTTATGATGGCGAACCATCGTGAAATATAGTTTTTTTCACTCTTATACATTCTATTGGACCAAATAAAACTCTTTATTAGAATTGAGACATCAAAATTTACTTTGTGTAAATTTTTGGTATCTTTCCGATAAAGTTCATTTTTTAATGAATAGTGTAAAATGTTGTATTTTAATTCAAAACCTCTTTTTAATCTAATTTATTTATATGATCATATTATCATTTTAATTGGTTTTAAAGTGAAATTAAAAAATATTTTTACCATTAAATCCAATAGTGGTCGTTGGAATTAATTTCACTTTGAAATCGGACTTAAACTAGTGTCAATCTTTTGATACATATTGTTTCATAAAAACATGCTATTTGCTCTGACAATGGGAATTAATTATTAAATTAATTAATGTGACTTATATGATTTGAATTTTGTAAAATAGACTTCATTTTTGAATTCGGAATATCAAATATATCTTAGGGTGAATTTTCGGGATTTTTCTGAAAAACTTCAATTTTTGATGAATAGTGAAACCACTAACTAGTACTTATAAAAACTGATTTTTCCGTTTAAATGAAATTTTTCCATCTTTGTGTTTTTAATTTCAGAAATCCGACATACATGGTTGTAATTACGATGTAAAATGTGGTTCAATGGGATAAAAATAATTTTTTGGTGAATAGTAACTTATTAAGTTTTTAATCACGATTAGAGGTAATTAGTGTAGTTTAAGATAAAACTAATGTTTTAATAATATAAAATGAACTTGACACATGTCCTAACATCACTTTATGTGTCATGGCAGACCAAGACAACCCATGGGTCAACTTGGGGACCCCATGAAGCCACATTTGTTGGAAAATGACATTAATATCTTTTTATTTAAAGTTAAAGTAAAAATGAGACAAACATGAAATGTTTTACTAAAACAATTTTTACATGGGGTTATACAAATTAGATTTTGGACTTTAAATATTAATTGGAAATATAAAAATATTTCCTACATCATAGTATTTTTTTTTTAAATTTTAGACATTAAATAAATTATTTTATTTATGACATCATGATGATGCCGCAATGACCTCATTTTTTAACGATTTAAATAAAATGGAAAGATAATGTAATATCTAAGACCTACACATGTCCGAAACCTATTGGATGGGTGGATTTCTAACCCTTATCACATTATATTCGAAATAAATTAATGTGGGACCTTTTTAATCCAAAACGCATTTTAAAAAAATATAACTTTTCTTTACCTTCCAAGAGTGCCCCTCCTCTCCTCTTATAAAAGGCCCCCACCTCTACCTCCATACCCACACTCCCAAAGCCTTTTTCTCGTCCAACCTCTTCCAATTATGTCTCTCCACTTCCCTCTATTACTCCTTGAAGCCTCACTTTGGGCATAAGTCTTCCCAAGGAAGCCTTTGATCTCAAACCGAAGGGTGTTACCCGATTTTAAGGTAATGTCTTCACTTGAGTCCTTTTGTTTTATTTTGCTTCTCCAACCCCCTAAAATCTTTTTATTTATTTATTTTGTAACAAATAAAGTATAATAAATATACTAGGATGTTTTTATAAGAAGGATTAGAGCTACACTTTCACACAACTACATCTAATGGTTAAAGAACATACTGTTTATGTTGATGGAAAATTTCTGCCTCCCGAAACGATGATTCTTCAACATTCTTCTAACACCTTAAAAGGTGGCCATTAAGATGACGCTATATTTATATATGATATATAATATGTTTATGTTTTCCTTAAGCTTCTGTATTTTACATTTTGGGCATACCTTTATGGTTTCCATTATGGGTAAATGCGATATCTTCATTTAAGGAAGTGCGGACTACCGCCCCCTCAAAGTGATTTGATTCATTAATACCATATGTGGTACGTATAAAGGATATATTAAATGATATTATATATGATACCATACTGGAATTACAATACTATTATGTATCATTATGTTTTAATTCCATTAAATATGAAATAGAAATGGAAGCAGCGTTCATGCGTATGTACGGCTTACCGTATCCATGAACGGTACATTTCATTTCTTATCTCAAAATGTTATGTAATATTATAAGTACTTATATATAATGGATATATATGTAATATATTACATCTAAATTATGGATATAATTCTGGAATTATAACATATATATATCTCTCTAATTTTGTTTTAATTCCATAAATATGACAAAAAATGAAAGTAGCATTTATGCGTATGTATGGCATACCGTCTCCATGAACGATGCTTTTCGTTTTTATCTCCAAATGATATGGAATAGTATAAAATGAATATTTACTGGATATATATGATATTTTAATCATTAATACTATTCTGGAAATTATTTACTTATAACTACATGGGTAATCTTTTTTCAAACAAGTTCATTTTTTACACATGTACCAAACATCGGAAAAAACGTCTGATATGAACTAACATTATTAAAAAATTATTATAACATTATAATATGTGATATGAACTGAATAATAATATCTAAAGGAGGTACTTAGGCAATTATTAATTTACCAAAGTTTATTATTCAAGAATATACAGAAACGAACAAGACAAGTTGGACTTGAGGTAACAGATCCTACTCCTCTCTTTCTTTTTAAGTACACTCTTTTATGTCATTCCTTATAAGATCATATTTCTTGTTATTGGGATGTTCGTTTATATTACTCTTACTGTAATTTTTATGTTCATATGATGAGAGACCCTATTCTCTCTCATCAATCCATTTTGGATGTTTTGAGTGGTGCCGTTAGGCTGCCGAATTTTCGTAAGAGATCTAACCTCTCTCTTTCTTTTTAAGTACTCTCCTTTATGTCAATTCTTTTAAGCTCCTATTTTTTATGATGGGGGATATTCTTTTATATTCCTCTTTCTGTACATTTTATTGTAATGTGATTAGATACCCTATTTGATCTCATCAATCCATTTTTGGAAGTTTTAAGTGGCGCCGTTAGGCTGTCGAGTTTTCGTAAGGGATTTTTCATCTCACTTTTATTCCCGTGATATTTATGCTACATTTGCCACAATTTCCCTTTAGTGGTGTATGTACTGACCATTATTTTACTCATTGTGTAATATTATTTCATTTATGAGTATTTACATCAATTTTGTATTGTCCTTCTCTCACAGGGTGTATGTTTCGAAAGATACCCATGTCGGTAAGGGAACCTTTCACCCTCCTCTTTTTTAAAGGACTTATTTTGTTATGTCTTTTAATTCACATAATATTATCTTGGGATATGTTCTTCTATATCCTTATTGATGTAAATTTTATGTCCACGTGATGAGATACCCTTTTTATCTCTCATCAACTCTTTTTCTGAATTTTGAAGTGACGCCGTTAGGCTGTCTAATTATTGAAAGGGAACTTCTTAACCCAATTTCGATTCTTTGGGATAAACTTGTACACCTTGAATATGTCCTTCTATGATTATGTGTGAATTTTCTCTGATTGTTTTACACTTAATACCCACTTATATTTCGTGTATTCGTTTGTCACACATAGTTATGTAACTGATTTATCCTTAATCCAAGTATACCGTCTTTGTATGGGACTTCGTCTCAATCTCCTTTCATTGAGGCATATTTTGTTTTATACACAACATTCATTTATATGGTGTATAAACCCCTTTAACTTTTACGTTTATCCAAAAGGAATCTTTTTATACGAAGCGTTTTACTAAACGACAAAAGCGAATGTTTTTGTCGTACGTATGCGGCGACAACGACTTCTCTGCCGCTGTGACCATTATTTGAGTTTCGGCTTCCTCAACAAGCCATACCTTCTTTTTAAAAGAAAAATAAATACCATGTTTTACTTTTCTTTTATTTTGGTATTGAAAATGGTTTTCATAATGAATTTATATCAATGTGTTATATTGATATCTTGTTATTGAAAGGTGGAAATGTTACGTTTCCTTTATGCATGTTTTATGTGATAAGATTATGTTATGGTTCTTGGGAATGGTTATGAAGATGGGTGGTTCCGTGATAAACTAAGGGAGGGTGAGCCCGATATAGCTCTCCAATGAATTGGGTAACGCGAAGGAGTGAAACGTTAAGGTTTCTTTGAAGAGATTTAGGGAATATACTGTGATGGGTATTCCAAACGTAACCAAGAGGGTTACTCCCTACGTAAGAATGTTATGAATGCCTCAAGTTACCTTTATGTATTATGATTTCTATGATTTATTCATGGTTTGATGAGGTATATTAAAGTGCCTATGTTTTATGGGTAAAGTATGATTTCATTCTTATGTATATATGAACTCATGTTTCCTTTCCATATTTTTATAACCCTTACTGAGCTTTTTATGCTCATCCCAAGTTTTTGAAATGTTTTTCACAGGTCAAGGGAAAGGTACAAGATGTGATGATAGTTTCAAGGATGTTTCAAGAAAGAATCCATGTTTTATTTTCAATATGTTTCCGTTGATAAGAAGAATGAATACTGTCTTTTAGGTAACCACTTTGTTTAAATGTGGAATGTAATGCACGTTTCATGATCTAATTCTCAAAAACTCTAAACATGAAAAGATACTCAATGTGTAATCTTGTAATAACTCAAGATTAAGTAAGGTTTAAGGGTGGGGCCTTATAGTTGGTATTAGAGGGAGGTTTAGATAACTTTAGAGGTTAGGGTATTCTCTAAGCTCAAGTGACATTACCATAATGGTTAGGATTTCAGAGAGAGTCTTAGTTTTAGATAAAGTGAACGAGTAAGAATATCTTAGTGTTTATCTTCCTTATTAGTACATGATGGTTATGTTGATATACTCACACTGACCTTTTTGGTTTTAGTAAATGGATGGATCTAACAGGCACCAAAGTGACAATGGGTTTGAAGGAAACTGTGGTGGTTCTCTGATTAAGAGACTGGATGAGATGGGGGGGATTCAATGAGGAATCTCATGGTTTTTCTAAACCAACTATCAAGGAGTCATGATCAACCACTTGAATCTTGGTATGATCTTTAATGAATCATGTACGAGATGACCAATCAATATGGAAGTTCAGGTAATAATTATAAAGGTAACCATTAGAGTTTATATGATCCTTACTATTGAGGTAATTATGGGTTATTATATGATATGATGGAAAATGAAAGGCATGAGATTAACATGAGGTTAAAATATGTTATGATTATTTTTGAAGATTTTATCTCGTTTTGGGGAATGTTTTAAGAATTATATAGTTTTGGAAAAAGGACAACACGCAGACCGTGTGAAAACCCGTCGCGTCGGACAAAGCTACGGGAATCGAACCCACAACCAAAGTGCAACTGGTATTTATCGCCTACCACAGGACTAAGTGAAGTCCCTGGTTAGTTTGAATGATTCTTTTTAGGTAGATGATTTTATGAATTAATAGTAAGTTGATTTTTGGTTATCTATGGAAATTTATTAACCTATCATGGAGGATATGTGATTAGGTTAATTACTTTTCAATACGAGACTTTAGGACCAACTCATGTTGTTTGGAGTTAAATGTTACGATTTAACTTGGAAGACTATGTGACTAAATCCTTCAAATATTTGGGTTTCAATATTAGATAGGTTTACGTTGAAAAATTTTATGGACAAATTTTTTATCGGATGGTCCTCGTTGAACTTTGGGTTTTGTTGGACAAATTTTGGATATTAAGCATATATTTTCTTTTTAAAGGGTTATCCTTTTCTGGATTATCTGACCTTGTACTAACCTTCTTGGTTTTGGTTTTGGTTAAAGCCTAAAGAAATGGGAAGTATATAGTTCTATTTGGTGGATTAGTTGATTCTCTAGAAGTTGATTATAGTACTATTAATGCGAACAAGTCTTCCTAAATACTCATCTTTTGGAAAAAAATATGAGTTTGATTAAGGAATCTAGTAAAAGTTGAAAGTCAACATGATAAGTGATTATGTTTCCTTATGAATAAATTTCTCAATAAAAATTAACTTAAAACAAAAATTTTGTCTATTAACTTTTCCTACTGGGGAATCAAATACCGTTTAACCCATCACAAGTTTGTGATTTTCTTATGGTTAACTTTCTCTTAGACATGTTTACTATCACTCTCCATCAGAACATGACCCTATGTTTTCTCCTCCATTTCCATGTTTTCCTACATGGAATCCTAGTATGGGTTAACTCGGGTGACCTCTGTATTAATCTTCCATTATTTTAAAGTGATTGTTTTACCGACTCTTGTTCTGATTTGGGACTTTCAAGGATGTTTCCAAACTCAATTTTAAAAATTGCGAGGACGCAATTCCCAAAAGGGGGGAAGGATGTAACACCCCAGGTAAATAAAGAATATGACATTTTTATATTTATCCATATTTGTGAATAAAATGTTAATATTACTTTAAAGGGTTGTTATGTTTGATAGCGTACCCGATACGCAACAAAGAGTTTCATTGAAATCTTACGTTGCACACTAGTAATAAAATAATATTATATTAAATGGTAGTTAACATGTAGCCATTGTATTGGAGGGAATGGATAGAAATAACTAAAATATTATTATATATATTTTTAAATGTTTTTACATTTGTCCAATAAAAGATAAAGGCTTAAAATACGGAAAGAATTCAATTTTAGGCGTATATGCCCTAGTTTTCACTAAAGGTTCACTTATCGCCTTATGATAGTGAACCATCATTAAATATAGTTTTGTTCACTCTTATACATTCTATTGGACCAAATAAAACTCTTCTTAAGAATTGGGACATCAAAATATACTTTGTGTAAATTTTTTGTATCTTTCCGATAAAGTTCATTTTTTAATGAATAGTGTAAAATGTTGTATTTTAATTCAAAACCACTTTTTAATCTAATTTATTTATATGATTATATTATAATTTGAATTGGTTTTAAAGTGAAATTAGAAAAAAAATTTACCATTAAATCCAATAGTTGTCGTTGGAATTAATTTCACTTTGAAATCGGACTTAAACTAGTGTCAATCTTTTGATACATATTGTTTCATAAAAACACGCTATTTGCTCTGACAGCGGGAAATAATTATTAAATTAATTAATGTTACTTATATGATTTGAATTTTTTAAAATAGACTTCATTTTTGAATTCAGAATATCAAATATAGCATAGGGTGAATTTTCGGGATTTTTCTGAAAAACTTCAATTTTTGATGAATAGTGAAACCACTAAGTGGTACTTATAAAAACTGATTTTTCCGTTTAAAAGAAAATTTTCCATCATTGTGTTTTGAATATTAAAAATCCGACATACATGGTTGTCATTAAGAAGTAAAATGTGGTTCAATGGGATAAAAATAATTTTTTGGTGAATAGTAACTTATTAAGTTTTGAATCACGATTAGAGGTAATTAGTGTAGTTTAAGATAAAACTAATAATTTAATAATATAAAATGAACTTGACACATGTCCTAACCTCATTGGATGTGTCATGGCCGACCAAGACAACCCATGGGTCAACTTGGGGACCCCATGAAGCCACTTTGGTTGGAAAATGACATTAATATCTTTTTATTTAAATTTAAAGTAAAAATGAGACAAAAATGAAATGTTTTACTAAAAAAAATTTTACATGGGGTTATAAAAATCATATTTTTGACTATAAATATTCATTGGAAATATAAAGCGATTTCCTACATCATAGTAATTTTTTTTTTAATTTTTAGACATTAAATAAATTAAATTATTTATGACATCATGATGAAGCAGCGATGACCTCATTTTTTAACGATTTAAATAAAATGGAAATATAATGTAATATATAAGCCCTACACATGTCCAAAACCTATTGGATGGGTGGATTTAGAACCCTTATCACATTATCTTCGAAATACATCAATGTGGGACGTTTTTAATCCGAAAATCATTTTAAAATAATGTAACTTTTCTTTACCTTCCAAGAGTGCCCCTCCTCTCCTCTTATAAAAGTCCCCCACCTCTACCTCCTTACCCACACTCCCAAAGCCTTTTTCTCGGCAAAACTCTACCAATTCTCTCTCTACACTTCCCTCTATTACTCCTTGAAGCCTCACTTTGGGCAGAAGTCTTCCCAAGGAAGCCTTTGAGCTCAAACCGAAGGGAGTTACCCGATTTTAAGGTAATGTCTTCACTTGAGTCCTTTTGTTTTATTTTGCTTCTCCAACCCCCTAAAATCTTTTCATTTATTTCATTTGTAACAACTGCAGTATCATCAATATACTAGGATTTTGTTATAAGAAGGATTTGAGCTACACTTTCACACACCTACATCTAATGGTTAAAAAACATAATATTTCTGTGGATGGAAAATTTCTGCCTCCCGAAACGATGATTGTTCAACATTCTTCTAACACCTTCAAAGGTGGCCATTAAGATGACTCTATATTTATATATGATATATAATATGTTTATGTTTTCCTTAAGCTTCTGTATTTTACATTTTGGGCATATCTTTATGGTTTCCGTTATGGGTAAATGTGATATCTTAATTTAAGGAAGTGCAGACTACCACCCCCTCAAAGTGATTTGATTTGTTAATACCATATGTGGTACGTATAAAGGATATATTTAATGATATTATATATTATAACATACTGGAATTAAAATAATATTATGTATCATTATGTTTTAATTCCATTAAATATGAAATAGAAATGGAAGTAGCGTTCATGCGTATGTACGGCTTACCGTCTCCATGAACGGTACATTTCATTTCTTATCTCAAAATGTTATGTAATATTATAAGTACATATATATAATGGATATATATGTAATATATTACATCTAAATTATGGATATAATTCTGTAATTATAACATATATAAATCTCTCTAATTTTGTTTTAATTCCATTAATATGACAAAAAATGAAAGTAGCGTTCCTGCGTACGTACGACATACGGTCTCCATGAACGGTGCTTTTCGTTTTTATCTCCAAATGATATGGAATAGTATAAAATGAATATTTACTGGATATATATGATATTTTAATCAATAATACTATTATGGAAATTATTTACTTATAACTACATGGGCAATCTTTTTTCAAACAAGTTCATTTTTTACTCATGTACCAAACATCGGCAAATACATCTGATATGAACTAACATTATTATACAATTAATATAACATTATAATATGTGATATGAACTGAATAATAATCTCTAATGGAGGTACTTAGGCAATTATTAATTGACCAAAGTTTATTATTCAGGAATATAAAGAAACGAACAAGACAAGTTGGACTTGAGGTAAGGGATCCTACTCCTCTCTTTCTTTTTAAGTACACTCTTTTATGTCATTCCTTCTAAGATCATATTTCTTGTTATTGGGAAGTTCTTTTATATTAATCTTACTGTAATTTTTATGTTCATATGATGAGAGACCCTATTGTCTCTCATCAATCCATTTTGGATGTTTTGAGTGGTGCCGTTAGGCTGCCGAATTTTTGTAAGAGATCTAACCTCTCTCTTTCTTTTTAAGTACTCTCCTTTTTGTCACTTCTTTTAAACTCCTATTTGTTATGATGGGGGATGTTATTTTATATTCCTCTTGCTGTAAATTTTATTGTAATGTGATTATATACCCTATTTGATCTCATCAATACATTTTTGGAAGTTTTACGTGGCGCAGTTAGGCTGCCGAGTTTTCGTAAGGGATTTTTCATCTCACTTTTATTCGCGTGTGATTTATGCTACATTTGCGACAATTTCCTTTGAGTGGTGTATGTACTGACCATTATTTTACTCATTGTGTAATATTATTTCATTTATGAGTATTTAAATCAATGTTGTATTTTCCTTCTTTCATGGGGTGTATGTTTCAAAAGATACCCATTTCGGTAAAGGAACCTTTCACCCTCCTCTTTTTTAAAGGACTTATTTTGTTATGTCGTTTAATTCACATAATATTATCTCGGTATATGCTCTTCTATATCCTTATTGATATAAATTTTATGTCCAAGTGATGAGATACCCTTTTTATCTCTCATCAACTCATTTTCGGAATTTTGAAGTGACGCCGTTAGGCTGTCTAATTATTGCAAGGGAACTTCTTAACCCAATTTCGATTCATTGGGATAAACTTGTACACCTTGAATATGTCATTCTATGATTATGTGTGAATGTTCTCTGATTGTGTTACACTTAATACCCACTTATATTTCATGTATTCGTTCTTCACACATAGTTATGTAACTGATTTATCCTTAATCCAAGGATACCGTCTTTGTATGGGACTTCGTCTCAATCTCCTTTCATTGAGGCATATTTTGTTTTATACACAACTTTAATTTATACAGTGTATAAACCCCTTTTAATTTTACGTTTATCGAAAAGGAATCTTTTTATACGAAGCGTTTTACTAAACGACATAAGGGAATGTTTTTGTCGTAGGTATGCGGCGACAACGACTTCTCCGCCACCGTGACCATTATTTGAGTTTCGGCTTCCTCTAAAAGCCATACCTTATTTTTAAAAGAAAAATAAATACCATGTTTTAATTTTCTTTTATTTTGGTATTGAAAATGGTTTTCATAATGAATTTATATCAATGTGTTATATTGATATCTTGTTATTGAAAGGTGGAAATGTTACGTTTCCTTTATACATGTTTTATGTCATAAGATTATGTTATGGTTCTTGGGCATGGTTATGAAGACGGGTGGTTCTGTGATAAACTAAGGGCGGGTGAGCCCGATATAGCTCTCTAATGCATTGGGTAACGCGAAGGAGTGAAACGTTATGGTTTCTCCGAAGAGATTGAGGGAATATACTGTGATGGGTATTCCAAACGTAACCAAGAGGGTTACTCCCTACATAAGAATGTTATGAATACCTCAAGTTACCTTTATGTCTTATGATTTCTATGATTTATTCATGGTTTGATGAGGTATATTAAAGTGCCAATGTTTTATGGGTAAAGTATGATTTCATTCTTATGTATATATGAACTCATGTTTCCTTTCCATATTTTTATAACCCTTACTGAGGTTTTTATGCTCATCCCAAGTTTTTGAAATATTTTTCACAGGTCAAGGGAAAGGTACAAGATGTGATGATAGTGTCAAGGATGTGTCAAGAAGGAATCCATGTTTTATTTTTAATATGTTTCCGTTGATAGGAAGAATGTATAATGTCTTTTATGTAACCACTTTGTTTAAATGTGGAATGTAATGAAAGTTTCATGATCTAATTCTCTAAAACTCTAAACCTGAAAAGATCCTCAATGTGTAATCTTGTAATAACTCAAGATTAAGTAAGGTTTATGGCTGGGGCTTTATACTCCCTCCATTATTGTTAAATTTTTGAGCCTTTAACCCTTGAATAGTGACATAACATGATTGAAATGTAATGAGTACCTCATAAATAACCATTATCTTCACATATAATAGGGGATCATTTTTACCACATTATGATACTTGCACTCATTATAATTTATTACCAAAAATATGAATTTTTATCTTATAATAATACTATATCATTTTCATAAGATTTTGTTCTCAATTATTTATCCTTACCTCTATTTCAAATATTATTTCCAAGAGAAATATCAAGATATCAGTGTGGATATTTTTTACACATCAACATATTATTCATAATATTACTCTTCTAAAAAATTTATTATCACCATAACATAATTAAATTAGTATTATTAATATAAATAAATGTTATTATTTCAATTCATCTTTAATTTTTGAAATATTTTTATCCACTATGAAATACCATACAACTTTGATTGTGCGTACATGTAAATTGCTACCTCTATGAAGCAATGTGGTTCGTTTAAAATTACATCCATTCATGGAATATAAAAAATATGTATTTCAATAATTAATGCGTTAAAAATATCATAATTTTAATTTTTAAATGATAATTTACCACATAACTTCATCCCATCCCATTTTTTGATTAATGAAATCATTAATCATGCATACATGCAGATTACTGGATCCACCAATGAAGAATTTTATTTTTCATCAGGAACTAGAACAGATGGTTCTAATAATGAATTCAATGAGAATATATGATATATTTGAAAATTTTAACATTATTTTAATATTAAATTTTCATTACATATATAAAATTCCTTAATAACACATTATAACACACTCCTATTCAGGCCGGTTTTACAACTTACACAAAAGATTTTATAATATATATATATCCTAAATGATTATTTAATATTATAAAATGGTAATTCCATGTAATTATAATTTATTTAATATCAATTAAATATTTTTAATGATTTTATTGATATTTAGTATATTTATTAATATATCACATTTCGATAGTTTAATACAACAAAACTTTCTCCTCACATTTTCCATTTTTACAAACCAAAGCTCTATCATTCACCAAATTAAAGCATAAAATGATAAATAATAAAAAAACTGTTCTAGTGTCATTAATAATATAGGAATTATGATTTTTCAATAAAAAAGAATCAATAAATTAATTACAAAACTATTATGAAATAAGAAATCATGGTTTTAAATAGTGTATGATTTAAATAAATGTTGACCCTTTAATATATTTTTAATAAATGGACATAGATTAAGGGTAGAAAATAATATATATATATATATATGAATAAATTTATTAAATATCTTATTAAAATTTATTTTTTTCCACAACAAGTTAGATCAAAATCAGTTAATAGTGTCTAAAGGTAAAAGTTTTTCATCTCAATTTGCTTTCTCAAAAAATTATTTTGTTTATGAACCTAATTTTAATTAAATGTTAATTATACTACCTTTTGGGTATATCATATCATGAAATATGTTATATTAATGGTATATTTATTTTAGTTACAATTCATCTCTTTCAAGATATTTTATTTGAAATCTTTATTAAGCCATAATGGACTTTGATAACTCAAAACCTATTTATATGAATTATGTAATTTAATATTTAATTATTTCATATAGGATTATGGTTTTAAACCATGAAATTATATTTTATTTTATTTTATTATCCACTATGGAGAATAATAAATTTTTAATTAAATGATCCATCCATGATCAATTTATTCCACATTAATTATAATGTTGTTAGGAGTAATTCATATTCTCTTTAACGATGATTTTTCTTTCATGTCCATATTGTTCTATCCCACCAATGTTGTCCTTTATATTTTGATACATAATTTGTGTTATCTCTTGTGGACTTAATCTTGACCTTATCATATTTCCAAATGTAGGCTTTATTAATACTACAAATTATGTACCTTATCATTATATATTCTACTCCATATTTCCACTACAAAATTTATATACATTTCATGGATCCATTATTGAATATATTTAATAAAATTAAATGTTTTCAAGATTTTTCACTTAATAATTTTCAATAGAATTTTGAATATGACTAGTTACATTGTTTTTTAAGAGTTTGGTAAAAAAATATTCTATGGCTTTTATCAATGTTTGAGAATATTTATTTAAGAGGCTTCATTTCCATTTTTAATGGTTTTTATAAATTATTTCAAATCATTATTATTTTGAAAAAATAGGGATGTTTTTATTTTTCAAAAGTTTTTGCCTAATTTTTAATGAAATTCATGATTTTAAAAATTGAATTTAAAAGTCATATGTTTTTAGGAAGTAATTATTCTAATTTTTTAATTTTTGATTCTTATATAAATTTTCTGGTCCCAAATTTCATCTTTTTAAAAGGGTTATTATTTAAATTTTTTATATCAATCTCAATGTATTTTTTTAGAGAAAACATTTTTAGGGGTTTTCAAGAATTTAAAATAGGGATAATTCTTCATGTTTTTAAAAGTTTTATATCCAAAATCCATAAAATGGGGTTTTCAACTATGTTAATTGGTTTTGGAAATGATTATGTTATAACTGTATATGTTTTTATTTCATTATCCATATTCATTTCTTGATGTATTACCCAATGTTCTAGGTTTTTTACCTAGGAATCCTCCCTCTTCTCCATAGGTTAATTATGTGATATTTTATGCATTATTGATTACATATTAAATGGAAATTATATGTACGGATAGTTATCGTGATTTATATGAGGGATCCTATATTACCCCACAAATGAGTTGGTGAAGAATTTATAAGGTACGATATGATTAAATATTGTGAAAATGTTGCACATTGTGATTTTCGTCTTGTTTTTTGGGTGAATATGTTGTTTTAAACTTTGTTTTTATGTTTTATGAGTTAATATAATGAGGGAATTTTTTCTCAAATTTTTTTTATATGACCGTAATGTTGGAATATTTTTTAACAGTTTTTTTAAACATGATGTGGGATGATTTTTTTCACATGTTTTTTCAGTGAATGTGATGAGGGTATATTTGTTCATAATATTTTATATTATTATGTTTTTCTATAAGACATTTTAATGTATTGGTTCAGTGACATGGATTATATTTTTATTCACATAATTAGGGCCCATAGATCATGTATAATGAACTATATCCTATTATATTTTACTATATTAGTTCATTTATGATTATATGTCCTTATATCATGAATTTGGAACAACTATTATTATTCTATAATAATAAAATAATATGTATTTGCTATTCTAAAATTCTCTAACATTCATATGATATTACCATTGATGACATGTTTATGAGTATTCCTTGCTGAGAATTTGAGTTCAAACGTTTCTTATGTTTCTATATTACAGGTCAATAATGGTGTTAAAAAAGTGTCTATAAGGGAGTATATCATGGTTATATTATATATAAATAATAAAATAATTGGAAAAATTAGTTTCTTACATAGATAATCTACAAATTCACTACATATATCATTATTATAATTTTGTAATTTGTTAATATGCACTGTTTATGATAAGGTAATGATATATAATAAAAAAAATTTATCTTGGGTTATTTCAGTGGGTATCAATGCAAGGTTTTGTAAATTTTACAGATTAATTTTCCTATTGTTAATGATTATTACGAGAGAAAATTACTGAAAAAATAAGGATAAGTATATGTGACAAGTTTAAATATTGATTAATATCCTTAAAACATGTAAAATCATTGAGTAAACGGGTTTCTATAAAATTTATTCCTTGTTTGGACATTGTATAGTGGTTGTGGCCATTGAATATGTGCACATAATAGTAATTACCCCAAAAAGTATGGCTGAGTAATAACTATATCTTTTTCTAGTGAACAAGTAGTGGGCCTAATACTACACACATGGATATAAACTCTTGGATGATATTCTTTAATCTATCACATAATATTTATGGGAAATTATGAATTATTTATTATATTAATTAATTATATTATGGAGTATGAGAGAACCTAACCTAAAATAACCTAGATCTAACTGAGAGTAATTTGGGTTTCCTTAAAACAGTATGTGATGGTTTTAAATATATTATATTTTGAGAGTTTGTTTCTCATATGATCATTTATGGAAATTATCTTATGATGTTAATTTTTAATCACTCACATATAACCCTTTAGGTTTTATGTAATGGATAATTCTAAAAGGAACAATGTAAAAATTTAATGCCATGAGGAATGTTGCGTTTTTCAATGAGAAAACGAATGGGAATATATATAGAGTGATAAATATTATTATTATAAAAAACAAACTATCATGAATAATGATTAAAAACATGAAAATAGTTGAGTATTTAAACATAAAATAAAATAAAATGATAGAGACTCATAGATGTTCAGGTCATGAAGATGGTGATGGGAAGAAGATCATATTTCGTTTTTTTCATGATTATGTGATGAATTTCAAAGCGGAAATCTCAAAGAAACAAGAAGATGTTTTATTTATAGAAAAAGAGTGTCTAGTTTAACAAAATACCAAGTAAAAATAAAAAAAATCTCTTCATATATAAAATGTATGAATTATTTTTCATATTTTAATAAAAAATAGAAAGATGTGATATTATGCAATTTTTGTAAAAGATTCATATGTTTTTATATGATAGAAGTACTATGGAACATGTCTTCCAAAGATAGTTTATGAAGGTAGTTGAATGAATAAATTTTTTATTTACAAGTTTTCAAAGAGTTTTATATAAAATTACTTATCAATAATATTATGGTATTTTCAAAAGTTATGATAATTTTTTGAAATTTCTAGGCAGTGTATTTTGGTTGTTTTTATTAAAATGTTTGGATATATTTGTTACATGATATACGAAGCAATGAAAGGTGATTTTATGAAATGTTTATATTTTTTGAGATAACTATTTAACAACACATTAGTTAAGATAAATAAATCATAGGGTGAATATGAGCAGGATGGTGAGATAATTTGGGATGGGTGAGATAAATGTTTTCTTTACTTTGGGAATGTTTGTTAGAAAATATTTATCTGTGGGACTGAAAATTGATTTGATGAAAATGTAATTCCTCATAATGTTGGATAAATAATTGGAATTCGGGTATAATGCTACATATTTGATAGTGTGTTATTTTATAAACTATTAGTGGAAGCCATTTTTGGATAAAGATTTTGTAATTATTTATAATAATATAATATTTCTCTAAGCTTTTCTTTCATATAAATTGATTTTATCATGGAATATATGATCATGGTATATAAATAGTTACGTATTTGAGTAATTAGCAATGAAAGAGATACGTATCTTGATATATCATAAGATAGAAAGTAAGATGTATAATTATTGGTTATATCTTGATTGACAATAATATTAATAATATCCTTATCTATCATCATTAGTAGTCAAAAATTAAATTTTCATGGATAATAATTATTTATGGGCATAAAATATAATGACTTGAGATTTTGGATCCTTTAAATTAGTAATTTCATTAGTAGATTATATCAAATGGAAAATAAAACTAAAGTGACAATAAAATAAAATAAAACATGAAATATTCAAAACAATAGGAAAAATATAATCATTATTAAATTAAATGAAAATAATTAATTAAAAATAATCACATAATATTATTTTCCAAAGATTAATATTTTAATAATGATGTCGTTTGAATAACCATTTAAAACAATTATTGTATTTTACCTTGATAAACTCAATTGATCAAAAATAGAATTTTACTATAAAAGGTAATATTTTTATTTATTAATTTTCATGTGAAAAATTAAATTATTTTGAAATGTATATTAAATAATATGAACAAAACATGAAGTATAAAGAAGCTATTAATCTATAAAATCAATTTATCTTTTTATTTTTTATTTAAAATTAAAAGTTAAATTTTGTAATTTTGTAATTTTATTTTATTTATATAAATATAATTTATGGTTTTATAATTTAATATTACCTCAATATTAATTTTTTGTATTTCTCCAAAACATTATATTTGTAGGTGAATAGTGGAAACCTACGTTTTACCAAAACTTTAAATTTTATCACTTTATAATTATATTAAAAATACATTTTAATATTTTAATATATTTAATTAATAAATAACATATTTATGTTTTAAAATTATACATATTTTATATTATACTGAAATTATAAAACCTCCGATTACATTTTACAACATATATTACTTTTTATTAAAATATGAAGAGTATTTTTGTTTATTATTTTATTTAAAAAAATTATTAGATAAATTAATATTTGTCCTTATTTTAAATCAATTTTTTAATTTATTATAATTCACCAATTTATATAATGAAAATTGAAAAATATTAAAATATTTAAGTATATGTAAATTTTAATCTTAAATCACACTTTTTATTAATTTTTTTATGCTTTATGTTCGTGAATTTAGGAAATAAAATTTTATAAAACTTAGATAAATTAGGCTATGATATTATTTTCACGATTAAAATCATCATTTCTAAAATTAAAAATTAAGGGTATCTTTTTTTTCTATAAAATTAACTATATAGGTAAAAAAAATATTATCCATGGTAAAATTAAAAATTATCAAATAAGTTTTAATACATGTAAAAGATATATATTTTTTAAAATGTACTACAAAGTGTATGTAAGAGAGTTTTATTGGGAAAAAATAGTTTCCATGATTAAAGTAAAAAGTGTTATTACTTCCACTACTTTAGGGTACCCCTAATGCATTGAACTTTTTTTATTAAAAATGAGAATTTTTATTCTCCTAGAATTATTTCTAAATTTCATAATCCTCTTATCTATATTATTTATCCTATGGTCTCAATTTTCAAGGAGGTTTCCAAGATAAATCTAAACATCTCAATGTGAATATTTCTTACTTCTTAGCCTCTTATTCTTAATATTTCACTTCTAGAATTTTCCTTGAAACAATAATATAACAAAATATGTATTAAAAATATAATTTTATTATATTATATTAATGGGGAAACCATTATTCAATTATTTATATCCACACTAAACAAACACTGATTGTGCCAACATCTGGTCTACCACTACTATAAAGATATCTTATGATTTTTTCATCACCACCTTTAATCATTGGTAATAAGAATGGATTTGATGAATGACTATTTTTAATATTTGATTATTATAATTTTAAAATTATGTTTTATGATATAACTTTATTCAATACTATAAAATGATAATTGGAATCCCTAATCACTAACACATGTAGAATACCGCCTTCATGAATGAAGAATTTCATTTTCCTTAACCAACATTTGTGTATGATTATAAGAATAATTTTAATAAAAATATTTTATTTTTATGAAATTTATTACATTTTGTATCTTTTTTTAATTAAATAAAAACAATTCACAACCTATTAAATAATTAAAAAATGCCCTCATTTGGGCAGGTTTTATAACCCATGTGAATGATGTTATAATAGATACATATTAAATGATTAATGAATGTTATATAATTATTATATCATATAATAAAAATATATTTAATATGTTTTTTATATATCAAAACAAAGTATTGATAATTTATATATTAATTAATGTATCAAATTTTGATAGTCAACAATGCCGAAATGAGTTCTTCAAAATTTCCATTTTCATATACCATACCATTATCATCCAGAAAAAATTGGGTATAATGAATAAATAAAAAACCATGAATTTAGTATCTATGATAATATGGTAATGAAGAATTTTATTTAACAAACATTAATTGAAAATGCTTTTAGAAAACTAGTTTGAAACAAGAAATATGGGTCTTTCATAGCCGATGATGATACTAAACTGTAACTCACTTATTTCATCACAACAAATGGATATAAATAAATTTTATAAATAAAAATATAAAATAATATGATTAAAAATCGAATATTATGATAGGTATTTTCTATATTGTAATTCAGACAATTCTCATATAAGATTGATTAAAGGGAACAGTGTTTCATCTCAGTTTTATTTCCTTGAGACATGTTTTTTTATTTCGCATAAATTCATTTAAATGGCGTGTATATTTACTATTATATATAAAATATCGTTAATTTTATTTTATCAAATTTATTTTTAGTTCAATTTAAATCCCTCTCTTTCAATGGGGTTTTATTAAAATGATTATTTTTCCATAAAAAATATTGAAAATTCAAAACTTATTTCTTTGAGTTATTGTATTTATTTATAAAATTATGTCTTATATGAATGGGATGTTCCAAAAAATAATTGCATTATATTTTATATTTTATTTTATTCTATGGATAAAATGAAATTTTATTTCAAATACTCTTATATGATGAATTCATTCACCATACAATTATGATATTATTAAGAATAATTCCCATTCCCATTAACAATTATTTTTCATCCATGTACATATTATTCCATACCTTTAATTTTATCATTTATATTCGGAAACCTAATTATTTTTTTCCTCATGTGACCTTAAAATTTTCGTTATAATCTATTCAAAATTATGTATTATTAATCACTTCTATGATGTGTGTTTTCAGCAAAGATAATTAAAAATGTCAAAAATGTTTTCTATTATTTATAAATCAATCATTTTATCTTTTAGTTTAGATTTTCTATAAATAAAATTATATAATATTCATAGATATAAAATTGAATTTACTTTTTAAATGCTAATGTTTTCAAAAATAATCACAACATATTTTTTAAAATTACTATTGTATATGACTTATATAATCTTATTTTTTGATAATTGTGAAAATATTTTTCAAAAACCGTAACAATTCTTATTTGCATATGATAACTCTTATATATGAAACTTTTATTACATTTTTTTAAATATTATTACAAATCATTATAATTCTAAATGTTTTTTAAAGGAAAATGAATTATTTTTTTAAAAAAATTTCGAATAAAATTTTAAGTTTAAATGGAATTCATTAGTTTAAAAATGGATTTTAAGGGATTGTATTTTTATGTTACAATTCATTAGTGTTTATAAAATTTCATTTACACTATAAGAGATTACTTCAAAAAACTGGTTTTAGTTTTAAGAGACAATATTTAAAAAATAGCATGATTTTTAAATGGATTTTTCCAATAATATATATTTTCATTTTTATTTGTGTCAACTCCTTTGACATTCTTTATAATTCAATGGGGACATTTTTTTTAAATGTCCATATTCAATCTCGGGATAGCTTATAGTTTGTTTTGGTATTTTTTTTCATTTAACTCTTATCTTTTAGATGTTTTAATTAAGCAATGTTTGATGGATGATATTTTTTTCATGTTCTAATGGAACACATATGCATGATTTATTATTATCTCAAAGGTTTGGGTCTAATATATCCCTGTAAAGAATTGATAATGTTCATAACTCATGATATAAAAATTTTACATGGGTGGATTATCATAATCCAAGAGGTACACTAGAGGATTATTCTATGCTAAATGGTATATGAGAGTATTATCCCATAACTAAGGGTATATGTGAGGATTATCCGAGGTCCATGAAGTATACAATAATGATAAGACTAAACCCAATAAGGGTACATGGGTGGTATTCACAAGACCAATTATAATACACTCATCATAAGACGAATCCCAAAAAGGTTCTCTGTTGGTTAGACCCATACTACAATATATGAATTTCATGGCTGGTATCCTTAACTTAATATTTCTATGCATATGTTAATTACACACTATTATGAAAAAATCATCTTCCCTTGTCATTATCTAAAAAACATGTTTATTATTTAATCGTTATACACTATTTTCCATGGTATATGCATTTTCCATTGATAATACACGACTTATATCAGGACATATGAACAAATATTATTTTTCTATAGTCATTTCAATATGATATTTCTGTACTAGTCATGTTTTCTAAAATTATTATGATCAAAATCATGATGATGTGTTGATATGATTTCTCTAAATGGGTTTTTCATATCACCCATATTTTTTTTTCTATTCCCTATGTTATAAAAGTGATTACAACCTATAAGAAGTCCAATAGGGAGTCTTTGTGGTTTAATTAGGGGGAAATGTTCAAAGAAATTGAAACATTAGTTTCAAATGTAGTTGATCATCAATGAAACAAATCCTTATATTCATCAAATTTTATGATTTTTTGTGGGATTTTATGGTTATGTTAAGTAAATTTTGGGTCCCAAATATCTATTTATCTTATAACACTTTAGACCTCCACATTTCACATATTGTTACACCTTCTAATTTTTTTTACCTTTTAGGTTATCCTCCCTTGTCTTCCTTCAATAATCTTAAACAAGAATATCCACCACTAAGCCAATCAAAAATAATTTTTATTAGATTTGATCATTAATTTTTTATTCCAAAATATACCCCTTTACATTGAAATTCTCAATCGTCTTTCAGTGGATCATGATATGGCCACTTTTTCTATAATAAAATAACATCTTACATGTAGTTTTAACATCGTGGTAAACTCCATTTTTGAATTATTTATAGTCTTTCAATCAAAAAACTTCATCACAGATTTGTCTCCCAAGGAAAACCTATTTACTCCCTTTACCTGCTTCGTCAAATATTATGGACTCTTCTTATCACCATAATGATGGTTTGGTTTGGTTAGAATATTCCGAAACTACTTATAATAGTAGCCATATATTTTTCAAAATTAACAGTTTCTTTTATATTTACATGAATTCTATCCATATTGTCACCCAAACTGATTTTGGTGTGGAACAATAATTTTTTTCCACTTCTCTTGGAAAAAATTTATATAATATGATTACATACCACATTAATGGATTTTTGGAGTTATCAAAATTATTAAATCTCTAAAATTATGTAGAGTTTAACCTTTGTTCTACACTTCTAAGAAACATAGATTTAGTTATAGCTAAAGAACTTATGTTATGTGATACCTTACTCAATGAGCATGATGTGTAAGATTCCCCATTTGATATAATGTTATATTTACCCCAATATGAATCCATTATGTGGGAGGATAAATCATATAAACTTGTGTGACGACAAGTGTCTTCTGATCTATTTGGGAGGACTCCAATTTTATAGAATCTACTTTTCTAATTTTTACATATTTCTCTATAATCATTAAAATGATATTATTTTTTTAGTTATAAAGGAACATATCCTTTATTCCCATTTCGTGTTCATATTTCTATTTTTATCTTCATTAATTTTTCATATCTCATCAAACGAAATGTCCAACTATTTCGTTATTTTTTTCATTATCATGCAACATGGAAGAATTAGATTCCATAAAGTCATTATGAATCTTATCTAATGCATGAAACAACAACTTTTAAATTCTCTTAAAAAATTATTTATTCATAAGGATCTATGAAAAGTTTCATCATATTGAGATAATATATAATTGTAATTTAAAATTATTTTTTTTGTTTTATTTAGTTAGCTTTGATAGAATGTTATAGCTAAATTTTTTATTCTTATGATTCTTCCACCAAATCAACCTTTTCTTACACTAATGAAATAACATTATTATGTTTTTAATGAATATAAATATATATGTCATCACTTAAAAGGTTTCATCATTTAAATGATCATTAAAATTAAGGTAGATGTATTTGGAAGATAGATTAAATCGATTTTCCGGCGTTGAACCTATTATTTTAGAGGAAAAATAATAAATATATTGTATTTATCCTTTACTAATATAAAAAATGTTTTCTAGTAGTGATTATAATTCTTTTTCTAAACCATTTATAAGAATTATTTCTATTTTTTATTTTCATATTATTTAATGTAATGGTTTAAGCTTTCATCGTTGTTTTCACTATAATAGAATCAAATTATGCCATATATAGCTCAACATCAAATAATTTTACTTGTCACTTTATGTAATGTTGTAAAAACAAATTTGAAAATAATTTGTTAGACTATTTAGTGATAAAACCGTTGTTCAAATAAAGTTATAATAACACAATTTATATCACAATTAACGAGAACATGTTCTTTAATACAACATATATATATTAGAATACCGTGTAAAAATAGTCGAGAGGGGGATGAATAAGGTGTTTTATGATTTTACCATATTTTATTTTTTTATTTAAACCATAACTACCCCACTGGAATTTAACCTCCAATTCTAGTGATTATTAATGGATCTTCTATTTTTAACTAACATGACACCTATATGCAATATGGATAAAGAAATAAATGTAACATGAGTTTTTATAAGGTTCATACCATCCAGTTAATCATATTCCTTGTCATTATAAGGATTTTGATGTCCTATATTCTCATTATTTTTATTAATATAGGTTTGGTGTGGGATGTTTTTATTCTAACCCAAAACAAGATAATATACTAGTGTGGGTTTAACATATTATAAAGGTAAAAAAAATTAAGTGTCCCATAATAACACATTAATTTTGAATCCCCCAATCTAAAATTCATGTATTTATTCTTCTTCTATATATATATCAATATAAAATCCAGGGATTTCCATGCACCCTAAATATAATTCAATTCCAAAATTTAATGACCCATATTTTCACGAAGGTATGACTTGTTTTCGTTTGGATTAAATTCTTTTGAACTACCCTTATATTTTTACCCATATGATTCATGGAGGTTACACGGGTGTTTAGGGATTGTTCAGAAGTTGGAGTCCTGAAATTTCTGAAAATACACTAGGCTACATTGTTGGTAGAAATCATGTGACCCAGCCTATACAGTGGAAACTAACCATTTGGGGTGAGACATATGAGAAGTAGGGGCCGCATGGTTTGTCTACAAATCCTAAAACCAAGGAAAACACCCATATGAAAAATTACAGAGGTTGTAAATTGGGATTTTATATTGTTTTTTCATAGTTGGGTAAATCGTGTGCCTTAATAGTGTTAAGTCTCTCTTTGGATAGTGTCTTGAGAACGGTTTGTGCACAATTTCTCTAAACTATTTTGGAAAACCGTGATCTTGTATTTTAATGGTGAAATGTCCAAAAACCCCTTAATGAATCCTTAATACTATTATATATCTTCTCTCCTCTCATTCAAGTGGATTTTTTCCTTCCACCCTCCCATGATCCCCTAAGCTTCTCAAACCATAGATTGAGATATCTCATAAATCCAAAGAATGAATAAATATCCATTGAAGGTGTTATATAGTTGTAAGTATGATACACCTTCCTATCCCTTCCCATTTCAGTTTATATTTGGATATGATGTGCGATTTATGTAAAATATATTTTTAAATATTTTCATGTTGTTGTATAGTTTCTTCTATTTCTATCAACCTACTTTCAATATGATTATACCATTTGAAGAGCAGTATAAAACAAAACAAATCTAGGTTGTTTCATTGTTTTCCACAAAATATAAAGTGTTTTATTAGTTTCTACATTGTACCAGACACCAGACTTCTTTTTATATCTCCCTAAATTGGATTTCTGGATTTCAAATTAATATACGAACCTATTTTAACTCTTGAGGATTATTGTTCATAAAGTAAGAGAATGTTGACATCAGTTATGGACATGCCTTGTGTGTTCCAACATGAATTGACTATTATAGTAAATTGTTTAATAGAAAAAACACCTTCTAATCATTCATATTGGGTAATTGATTTACCAACTCACATATAAATGGTTAAAGTAACTAAGGCACCTCATAAGTTCTTGGCCCATCTGATTATTTTAATTTCCCATGTAGGTAATTTCCCTATTAAACATGACACCTTATAAATGACTCTTGGAGCCATGTAAAATGAATTTTTATGTTTTGATAGGCTCAATCACATATTTTGAAAATAATTTATTATTAAATATGGTTTTCATTATTGAAATGAATAATATGGTTTTAATGAAATGAATTATAATGTGTGACAAGGCCACACCTATCAATTATGTTTTATTAAATGTAATTTTTAAATTTTAATAACCTACGTTATGATGGGGATTGATAAGAATAATTCATGAGAGGTAACGCCTCATTATAAATATTATAATTATCATTATGCCTTTGATATGGGTTAAAGAAATATGGTACGGGTTATGTTGGAAAAGATGATTCACTCTCCCTTACATCACGTGTTGAACATGATATCTCATAAAATTGAAACTGTTTTGATGATGGGAATGATTCACCACTTTCTTTTCTTCGAGTGTTGACATAGCGAAACAACCTTCATCTCGAGTGATGAGCATGAAGTCTCTCACTCATTATGATATGTAGGGAATGTACAATATTTCCTCATATTATAGGCTCTTTCAAATTGGTTATGGATGACAGTGTTACACCTCGGTCCTGCCAAGACCTAGTATTCTAGGTATAAATACTCTTATGTATAAACATACTTGATCCATATAGGATGATTCAATATCTTATTATACTAAATATATATATATATATATATATATTTATAGTATATTTATAGTGACTGATCAAATATTCATTATGAACATGAGATAAAGCATTTAGAGCCTAGGTTTTCTTTATAAAACTGAGCGGGTTGTTATTTATTTATTAAATTTTGATAGTAATTTCATTTATACCTGCACATTTTTTAGAAATGAGAACTATATCAATTACTTCTAGACACTATTGGTGGTGGTCTACTGTGATTTTATCTAATACGCTAGTCCAACCCCCTTTCGTACCCATATAGAATAGTTTTTTCAATTATGGATAAGGTCAAGTACCCAACTTCAGATTTTTGATATGACTGACTTATAGATGGAGAATATGATTATATGGCAGATCATATTCTCTAGTTTCTAGTAGAGATGTTTTTTTACTTCCATTATACCATGATTTAATATGCATGTCCTCTATTTCCTTTCTATATTTTAGTATTCCATGCATCCATGTATATGAAACCACCTAATGGATCTTGATATTATTGTTCAATTAATCTATCATCTATTCTTACACAACATATATATTGTGTCTAATTATATATTCTTCTGCTTTTTTATATTTATGATTATATCTATTGTTCCACTATGATAATAGTGTATATTCTCCCAACCATACCAACATTACACCCTCTTTATTAGTTTGCAGTCTATGGCATATAGGGAGGTGCACTTGAGGCCATATGACCCACTGTCACGGGGAGCATGTTATGTGTACCTAGGGTTGGGACGTCAAAAATTGGAATGATAGGAGTTTTTTCTTTTTTTTTTCTTGTTTGACTGTTATAAAGATGTCTATAATTTAATGGAATTTGGAAATAACCCACTTCTTGGATATAGCTAACCCATGTTTCGGGAAACCCAAACTACATGGGATGGGAAATTATAGATATTGTTTTCTCTTTGTATGGTTGATATAACTTCAATTTTGGGTGGTGAACATATTTTATTTTGTTATTATTATTGGTATTATTTAAATGGTATGTTTTTAACTTGTCCTAATGAAATGAGTGTGTTTCATTACATGAATCATTGTAGGCCTAATTGAAATAACATGCCATGGATTTTTCAATGTCATATCTACTTTCAAAGTGCATTTTCCAGTTCCAAATTATTGTTTCCTTGACTATTTTATGATTTTTTTCTGAATTTTCTTATAGGAATTGAAAAACATAATTTCAACTTAAAGATACTTCCTTAAGTGAATGTGTTTTCCGGTATTGGTTAATAAAGACACCTTAAGTAGTCAATTATGGAATGTTATTCCGTAGACCATTGGTCACATGGACTAGAACATGTTATGGTGTGCGTTAAGTGGGATCTATATTTTGGTTTATAATGTGAATGGGACCTTATGTATTGGAAATGGTGATTTATCTAATTCAACCATTTAAAGAGATTTAAATATTTTACCAATCACAAATTTTAAATGAATATGAATTTTAAAGTAACAATATCCCTATTATACATGTAAAGCAGAGACGTAGAAATGAACATGACCTTAGTAGTAGGTAGTTGGTGCATATCTTACATTATAATGTCCTGTTATGTTTTTTCTCTATTACCAAATCTAGGATTTAGAACCAGGAATAGTGATGTGATCAGTCTATAGGAAGGTTATGAACCTATCATAGTTTTCTATATACAATGATTTAGACTATTAAGAACTATTATAACGCGTGAATTTTGAATTGTAGGATCACTCCACAAAGACTTCCTCCGGTCATATTCCCAGAAGGAGGCAACGACCATGCACCTAAGGTGGTGGGACTTGTGCTGCTAGTGATTCCTCCAATTGATAAACCTATAAAACATTTACCTTCTCATGTTAGAAGAGCTGACACCTAGTTATGAGAGGGAATTATACATATGTTTCAATGTATTCAAGCCATTACTCAAGCTACCATATGTACGGGTTAGTTGACTTGAGAGTTCTAGTATAAAAATCCTCCCACATTTTTGGGGAATGTAAGGACACATTCTTATGGGTCATGGCACAAATTTCTTATTTATATATTTGAGAATCTAAAGACACCTCTATAGTGGAGGGTCAAACTAACTTCTTATATTCTATGTGATTCTGCCAAGTGATGGTGGTAAGTTATAACCCAAGGATATCAGAATTCATATATGGTTTTGAATTATTTAGAATCTATATTATATGAATAATTCTATCCACTGACACTAAGGGAGTATAGATCTAGAGAATTAATGATCCTGTAGTAGGGAGAAATGTCTAGTATAGATTATAAATCTTGTTTTATTAAGATAAAATAATCTGATCCTACTATATAGGGTGATGATCTTATAACTGTTAGGTGATTCTAGGATGTACTGGTATAAGCCATCTAGTCACAGGTCAATGTATTTCAATTGAAGACCATATAATAGATAGTCAACAGATTCCTTATTACTGAGATAAAATTGAGATAAGATGATTGCGAGAGTCATGGTGGGTTAACACCTATATCTATCAATGTTTATTCTTTTGTGAGAAAGATATGTTTTGAGGCTACTCATGGAGATAACATCAGTTTACATTGTAACAAAACCACACATTCACTAATGAAAATTCCTATTGATTTGATAAAATTTATTATTATGTAAAATGGTTATTTAAAACATATTCACTTCTTTGGTTTTTTGTTTCTGTATTTTAAAATACAGTTAAAAATTGTTAACATTGCTAATATTTTTGATGAACAGTGATCACATGATTTATATAAATATATGGTTTTAGAAAATCAAATTTACACAGAAAAAGGATGTGATGGCCTTATCTAGTAAAATTACTCCATGTGAAGCCCATTTGTCAAATCTTGGAAAGGAGGTGGCATCACTGGGTTTCTCTCTTGACTAAGCCCAAGCTTAGATTCAACACGTTAATCATTAATAGAAAAACCTACGAGATAAGTGGAATTTGATCTATATTACCACCTGAGCAATGTTATCCGAGCCCCCCTAGAGTATGTCACCATAATACGCCTTACCCTTAGGTCATATGTGGGTGTTATAAGGGGTTATTTATCAAGACCATAGAACTATGATTGTGTAATTTATTTTTGGTGTAGAATAAATAATATACATTCATTTTTTATATTTATTTGTAATTAGTTTTTAAATAACCAATAGTACTTTATTATTATGGATGTCCTTATGTTATCCCATGCAATGCTATGTATGAAATAATTTTGTGGTCATGTAAAAGATTTTTTTAATAAAGATATTGGGTTTTATGTTATAAGATGGTATATAATGTACCTAATTTACCAAGACACTAGACCATTCAATCCTAAGAGTTTTTATAAGTGCATGTTTATGTAATAAATCATGTTTATGTGTGTAATAAATAGTAGGGTTACAGTTGGTATCAAAGGATAAGTTTAGTTATTTTTGATGTTAAGACTAGAAAACCCTAGTTAAAGCCTTAGCAATTAGACTATGTATAATAAAAAAATCCATAAATTTTGGTGAGTATTGAGAAAGTGATTTGTCAATCAAATACATCCCTATCAAGATACGAGTACGTAGAGATAACTCTGGCATAGATGTATCTTGGGGTAAAACCTGAAAAAACCTCTTTGAGCTAGACTCAAATGATAACTCGTGCAAAAAAATGGGTCTTTTTACACTCATGGATAACACAATCCTAGGAGATATTCTTTAGTTAATTCATAATCTTAGTCTGAACTATTATTAAGGTAATAAAAAAATGTACCTAAGAATATATGTTGGGATGTAGATTAGGGACAGCACATATAATTTATGAAAATTAATGTAATTTATAAGTTATCCCTTTTTTCATTAGATTCCCATTTATGTGTTACCTCTAAATATTCTTTTATTCTATCCAATGACTGGTAATAGGAGGACTTGAGCTAACAACTAATATGAAGATCAATGTGATGAATATTCTAATGAGATGCCCAATCTGATGGGACCGGGAATCACAAAAATTGTCATGATACTCTCTATGTTAAATAATGATTTTAATAGAAAAATGGGTAACGAGGAACATTCAAACCCACTAATGAAGAACAATCTACAATCGAGAGCTTCATGAGACAAAAGCCTCCTACTTTTAATGGATCATTTGATCCCTCAAAAAATTAACAGTGGATCAACTCCATTGAGAGGATCTTATCTATCCTTCAATGATTTGAACAAGAGAAGGTACTTCTGGTTTCTTATCTTATGGAGGGTGCAGACGATCAATGGTGAAAATTGATAAAAAATAAGAAACCTAAAGAGGAGATTGAGGTGTTGGAATGAAAGGATATCCTGAAAATGTTTTTCAACATATATTTTCCTCACACCATCTGAATTATGTTGGAAATGGAATTCCTTTCCCTCATGAAAAAAAATCTTCCAATATATCCGAGAGTATGAGTAAAACATCCAAAGTATTTCATGATATTCCTCTATCATTGTTGTTACCCCTGAATTCAAGGTTGAAAACTTCTTTGGGGGGTTAAAAACAAGCCTACAAAAATCCCAAGAGATCCGTGACTTCAAGAGCTAGGTTGAAATTTTCTAATGTACCCACAAAGTCGAAATGGAGATCGATGAATCACAGGGTATCATAGGGATAAGAAGCGTGAGGTGTATATTAATTCAGTCAATCTGATGGATAAATCCAATGGTGCTAAGAAATTACAGTACCCCATTTGAAAAAGGAGTGGAAAGAAGCACCCCAGAAATTTCTTAAAGGGGACGAATAAATGCCTTAAGTGTGGAAGATAAAGTAACCTAGCTATTAACCACTAACAAGAAAAAATTTCTGCTACGATAGAAGAGAGAAACACTCCATTATTACCTCAATTCATAGTTCATTACTTCAGCTGTAAAGAACAAGGGAAGTTTTAAATCCAGTTCCCTATGTTAAGGGTTTTTAGAGGCAACCAACAACATCCAATGGAGCAAGGGAAATCTTTTTCCACGACTACTACTGAAGAGAACCCCAACCAAAAAGTGGTGAAATTTATTCTAGTTATTCATTAAAGAATAAGAAAATTATGTTTTGATTCTGGTTGTACGAATTTTTTTATATCCTGAAAGTTTAGTAGAACAATCCCAAAACCACCACAAATCATGGAAGTAAAGATGGCGGTGAGAATAAAAAATGAAGAAATTATTTCATCCCAGGAATATAACTCCTCCCCTATCTTAATTTGTGGTTTGAACTTCATGGAGGACCTCATTGTACTCCCTCTTGTAAAATTTCATGAAATTCATGGAATGTTTTATCTTTCCATATATAAAGCCATTATAAATTTATGTGAGGGAAAAATCACTCTCCCTATGTCGAATCAACCCCTAGTTCTGTACAAGTGCAAGGAGGATGATGAATCTTCTTCAGCACTGTCATCTCACGCATGGATATTAATTCCCCATGAGCAATCATATAAAACTCATATGATTGAGTCTATGGAAGCAACCAACCTTGAAGACATGCATATTGTGATGGAATTCCCTGAAGTGTTTCTTGAGGAATTTTCTGGTCTTCCTCTTTGAAGATATGTTGAATTCTCAATTGATCTTATACTTGGTGTGTTTCTAATATCCAAGACTCTATATAGAATGGA
The DNA here is from genome assembly GCA_963277665.1 of Viscum album. Taxonomy (NCBI): domain Eukaryota; kingdom Viridiplantae; phylum Streptophyta; class Magnoliopsida; order Santalales; family Viscaceae; genus Viscum; species Viscum album. The sequence continues at coordinate 1,657,010,318 of OY728132.1, read as the reverse complement.
TATTGTGAAGCTTATGTAGATTAGGATACAACTATAGTAGAATCTAGATAAAGGATGTATACACCTAAGTGGTTATCCATAGGGTGCACTAGTCCTCTTTGTCAAGAAGAATGATGGGTCAATGTGCATTTTCATTGATTATCATGACTTCAATAAAATCAAAATAAAGAAAAAGTATCCTATGAACTAAATTTATGACTTGTTAAATTATCTACGTGGAGCACAATACTTATCCCAGGTTGATTTTCTATCTGGATATTACCAAGTAAGTGTGAAGAAGGAGGATATCCCTAAGACTGCTTTTTGTACACGGTATATGCACTAAGAATTCATAGTAATTCCTTTCTAACTCACTAACGCTCCAAAAATATTTATGGACATGATTAATATAGTCTTTAGAGATTACCTAGACAAATTTTTGGTAGTATTCATAGATGATATTACAATATAATTGAAAACCAAGGAGGAGCATGAAGAGAATCTAAGTACTATACTAAACACCTTGGGAAAGGAGAATCTCTATGAAAAGTAAAGTAAGTGTGAGTTCTGGTAGAAGGAAGCCTCATTTTGGGTCTTATAATCATAATCAATTAGATATCTTTGGATCCCTCCAAGACAGCTACAATAGAGGTATGGATGAGGCCAACATTCGTGACAAATATACGTAGCTTCTTAGGGTTAGTGGGATATTATCGCTGATCGGTGAGAAATTTCTCATGATTGCCAAACCCTCTTTCCAAGATAATTCAGAAGAGAGTCATATTTTCTTAGAGTGATGAATGTGAAGAGAGATTCATGGGATTAAAAATGATACTTATCACTATGCATGTGCTCACACTACCCACAAGTGGAGAACTTTTTGTGGTATTTAGTGATGCTTCAATGATGGTCCCCGACTATGTGTTGATGTAAAATGAAAAATTCATTGCCTATGATTCATGGCAATTGAATGTTCATGAGAAAAAAATATCGAACACATAATTTGTACTTGGCTGCAGTAATCATCCCTATGAAAATTTGGTGACATTACCTCTTTGGGGAGAAGTTGGAAATATACATGGATAAAAAAATCCTCAAGAACATATTCACATAATAATAGTTGAAAATGTGCCAATGAAGTTTATTAGAGCTGGTCAAAGACTGTGACTGATCAATCCATTACCACCCTCTGAAAGTGAAAAAGGTGATAGATTCTCTAAGTAGAAAGGGCCCAGTGATTCTATCAATGATTAAAATTGAAAAGGATCAAATCTTCTTAGATTTTATGAACATGGACATGGGAATCATAATAAGGGAAAATAACCAATACTTTCACAAATTATTTATCAACCATATCTTATAGAAAGGTGAAATCATGATCTAAATGATTCTATGGGAATTAAGAAGAAAGTGGAAACTATTATAAAAGGGAAATCCTTTGATTTAAACGTTAATTAAGAAGGAATTGTGATATTTGGGTCATTACTATGAATTCTATAAAATCCGGAGTTAAATAATGAACTTTCAGATGACGCACACAGTTCGAATTTCTCCATTCACCCAAGAAACATAATGATGTATTGAGATGTCAAAGAACATTTTTGGTGGGATGAAATGAAGAAGGAGATTTTTGAGTATACATAAATTTGGATGGTATGTCAGCATGTTAATTCTAAGAGGTATACATACACGAGAATGATGCAACCATTACCCATACCAACAAGGAAATGGTAGAACAAAACCATATACATTTTCAATGGGATTTTGAAGACACCCAAAGAAAAAATGTTATCTTGGTGTTTATGGATCATTTAAAAAGACATCACATTGCATTTAAATTTGAGTGGATTTCTCATTGGATCAGCTGAAACATATATATATTAGAGAATTGGTAAGGTTTCATAGAGGACGACTATCTATTGTATCCAATCAAAATCTAAGATTCACCTCTATGTTCGGATGTGTCTTCAACATGATCTGAATACTGTGCTGAACATTAGTATGACTTATCATCCTCAAACTGATGGGTAATCTGAGCAAACTATACAAACACTTGGGGATATGTAGAGAGAATGCTCAATGGACATTAATGGAAGATGGTATCAATATCTTCATCTGGTTGAGTTCTCTTATAATAACAATTTCCACTCATGCATCCAAATGGATCCTTATGAATCCCTTTATGGGAAGAGGTTCAGAACACCAACATGGTGGGATGTAGTAGGGGAAAAAAACCTAGGTCCCGAAATGGCCGAAGAAATGTTGGATAATGTTAACACCACCCAGTAGCACATCAAAGATGCTTTGAGTCAATAAAAGAGCTATGATGATAATCATCAATGAGACCTAGAGTTTGATGTTGGAGACATAGTATTCCTCTGCATGTCACCATTGAAGAGAGTAATGATATTTGGGAAAAAGAGAAAGCTTAGTCCAAGGTACATCATCTCTTTTGAGATCCTTGATCATATTGGAGCAGTGGAATATATACTTGAAATCCCACTTAACTTTCTCACGTACATGATGTATTCCAAGTATCACTCTTAAGGAAATACATACCTGAACCATCGGATGTACTCAATCCATAGGTGGTACCATTTTAGAATTACCTCTCCTATAAAGAGAATCTAGTGATGATCTTTGATTTTAGGGATCAATTTCTACAAAATAAGACAATGCCCCTCGTCAAGGTGTTGTGGAAGAATCAAATGTTTGAAGAAGCAATGTGGGAATCGGGGGAAGTGATGAAGATGAGTTACCCACATCTGTTTTAGTAAAGCAAAAGAAAATTTCAAGGGTGAAATATCTTCCAGGGGGAATATTGTAATGACCCAATCTTTTACTAATGAAAATTACTCATAATCTGATTAAATTTATTATTATATAAAATTGTTAAACAAAACATATGAATTTATTTGTTTTTATGTTTCTGGATTTTAAAATATCATTAATAATTGTTATTGTTGCTATTATAGCCATTGAATAGTTATCACATGATTGGTATAAATACAGGGCTTTAACAAATCCAATTTACTCAGAAAAAGGAAGAGATGACCTCATCCAGTAGAATTTATCTGTACAAAGCCCATTTGTCGGTGCTCGGAAAGGAGATGGCATCATTGGGATTTTGTTTGACCAAATCCAAGCTGAGCATCAACACACTATGCATGAATAGAACCAACTATGGGAGAAGTAGATGTTGATAGATATTATCACTTGAGCGATGTTATCTGAGCCACCCTAAGAGTTTTTCACCATCGCACACCTTACCCTTAGGCCATATACATGTGTTATAAGGGGTTATGTAATAAGACCCTATCACTCTGATTATGTGCATTATTTTTGGAATAGAATAAATAATATACATTAATTTCATTATAGTTTCTTTGTAAATAGTTTTTAATGAACAAACAAAATTTTTAGTTAATATTCAAATAATGAATCTATTTTGACGAAATATTGGATTTTTAAATTTAATAATATTTTAATAAAATATTATTACTAAATTACTATTTATTAAATATAAATTACCTTATAATTTTAATGAATGAAATTGTAATTTTTATTAAAATTTTAAAGCTGTTTTTGTTTAAACCCAAGAATTTTCAATTAAAATCAATTTTTATTTTAAAATTGAAAATTCATATATTTAAAAAATTATTTAGAGAAATTGAATATTTATTTTGGAATTAGGATATCAAAAAAAATTTACGTTGACTTTTTTCATAATTGTTTTGAGACAGTCAGTTTTTTGGGTAAAAATTTAATACCATTTAAATATATAATGTGTTTAATGACATCATAATGACCCAATAGTGATGTAATAAAATAAAATAAATGGGTTTTTTGGACAATATTTGTTTTACCTTTAAAATAATTTTATTTTTGGTTTTATTTATTTATTTTACAATGCCTTAGTTGACACTCCATGACTTACAAAACAATTTACTATTTTGAAATGATTTCATTTAGAGTGTGACTCACCTCCACATAAGAAAAAATAATATTTTAATATGTTTGGAAATTGTCCTTATAAAATAATGTTTTAAACTCCAATTTTGGAAAAAACAAAGAAAAAAACCATGGGATGGTTTGTGGTTTGGATTTGATTAATATGTGGTGTCCAGAAACTAAATAATAAAGAATTGCATCACTTTACTTACATAAAACCTCTAAATCTTCCATTACTCTTCACTCAAAACATTTGGATCACAACCAAACTCTGATCTCCTCTCTTCATAATCCTCCCATGGTGCTCCATCCTCCCTATAATCCCCTCCCAAGCCTCTCCCAAGCCTTTGGGATCACACATCCATGTAAGGGATTTCTTCATTTCTCATTTTTGTCCAAATTTCCTTATAATTTTATGCCCTTTTATTTTCAATTACAAATGTTTGGGTATGACTTAAAACATACCCATTACTTCCATAATTATTTCTATATCATTAATGCCTCCCATGTACACCTGTTACCATGCCGAAATTCTTAATGGGATTTCCCTCACCTCATTTATATTAAAGCAATTGTTTTATATTATGCATCTAAATTCCATTAAATATGTTGATAAATGTATCTATATGACCCCTTACTATAAATATAATTTATATATGATTATATACCATTTTATCTCTTATAAACTATTTTTATGAATTCTTATGTCATGCCATTAGGATGCTGAATTTGCACCATGATTTTCTAAGCCAAAGTCATTATGTAGTGAATACTATTCCCATTTATCTATCATGTGTATTCAACTTTACGCACATTAACCTATCGATTATATAGTTTCATGTATGTATTCCACATTCTTTTGTCATGAAATAAATGATTATGTTGAATGATCCCATGTTGTATGATCCATGGGGCACCCTTATGCCAGAACTGAAATGATTAAGAAGGGTGCGCCTTGATAGCGCTCTAATGCACTAATGGGGACTGATTCAAAAAACATTATTGCAATGATAATTCACTTAAGAGTTTTGACTGAAAACTCCCTTATTAAATAAAATTAGAAATATCTAATTTTCTTAGAAAACTGGGAAAATATGAAACAATGCGATGATCCAAAATCAAATAATTCATTTTCTAAACATGAGGAAACCATTAAATTTCATGCCAACACGTCTTTTAGGGCATCAACCTCAACAGTAATGATCACATATGCTTGGCCTTGATCCCTTGTCCTTTTCTGAGGTAATTTTCCCTGACTCTTAGTAAATTCATTTTCATAATGTCCCATATCTCTACAATTGTATCATTGGAAATTGGTAGCGTCTTTCTTTCCCTTACAATCACCAGCAAGATGGCTTTTTTATCCACATTTGTAGCATAGACCTTTTCCTTTTAGATATGCACCTGGGTGCTTCCTTCCACAATTATCACAGGGAGGAAATTCAATTCATCCATTCTTCCATGTTTCCTTATTTCCTTTCCCAGGGTGTACAACAGATCTCTTCTTCTCTTCCTTTGCTTTGAAGTCAAAAGACTTAGAGAATTATTTTTCTATATTGACAACACATGAGACAATATCTTCATATGATGAGAAGGATGGTGATACTAACTCACAATAGAAAACTGGTTTTAACCCATACAATAAATAGTCAATCATACTTCTTGGGTTACATATATAATATGCTTCATGCCTCACTACCCTTGTAATGTTAGCTTCATAATTTGTGACATTCTCATCCTCCTTTTGCCTCAGTCTCAGAAATTTTCTTTCTATATCCCCTCGATGGTCATTAAGAAAGTATTTTTCTATGAATTTTTTAAACTCCCTCCATTCCCTATTTGATACTTCATCATCTTCCTTTGTGTTTTGAATCAATGACCACCATTGATCAGTATCTCCAGTGAGGTGGTAAACTGCCATGACAACATTTTCCATTTTGAAACTCCCCAAAGCATAGAATATTTTCTCAAAGGAAATTATCCATTTCTCTGCCACTAATTGATTTGTACCCCAATTGAATGTCGGTGTTTTTTTCCTCATGAAGCAATATAACATTGATCCTCCATGATGTGGATCAAGGTGCTCTATACGGTTAAGGTTATTTTTCATAACCTGTGAAAGTTGTCTCATTATGGTGATAAGATGATCAACACCAGTTGTATCACCAGCTCCACTATAATTATCTTGAGTAAGAGGGAAATCCTTAAATGGAGTGTGTGCATTTATAATGTTTCCATTCCTTCCACTAGGTTCCATTTCTAAATAATGTCATACACTAGATTTTTTTATACATCGAAATAGATATATCCAAACATGTAAAAAACTTAACATAAATTAAACTATTTATGGATATAATCTGTAATCAAAAAAATGTTTTATTTGAATAAATATATATTCATAAACCATTCATAATGGTTTTGAAATAAAATTAGACTTATCCTAAGCATATCCCCCAGGAGTGTTGTAACAAAGAGTGCAGCAAGGCCCGTTGTCGTGCACCAGTTCCCCTTCGAGTCTAGCTCAAAGCGGGGTTTTCGGGCTTTACCCCTAGGTCATCTGTGGTAGTGTCACCTCTACCTACTCGTATCTAGACAAGAATCTATTTATTGGAAAACTCTAAAAATCTTTACAATACCAAAATTCTAGGAAGTTCTTATATACTAATCCTCAATGATTATCTTAGGGCTATGTGCTCTAATCAGAGTTTATCTAAATCTAGTTTCCATGGTTTTTACTAAACTTTCTCGGATACAAATTGTAATTCCCTAACCCCAGAAACCCAATGTCGGTGCATTATTGCATAATATTTTCATGATCACAAGGAAATAATGTCTCGAAAGACCGATCAATTTAGTATTATTGGAAACAAGATTCATACATAAGTTAACTTTACAACTTTCAAAGAAATACAACATGAATTTATTCCATTAGAAACATCCAAGACTCCAAGATTATGCCTGCAAGTCAATCATAACTAACTTCTTCATATCCTGGGAAAATGAAACATAAGAAAGGGGTGAGTTCAAATGATCAGTAAGGGTAAACAATATAGTGGAAGATTACATAAATATTAAGCATGGTGAATAATTGAAACCACATGTCTTTACCAATAAAAAACATGAATAATTTTATGAAAGGAATGTGAGCTGAGTAAATAATGCCATAAGAAAACATAATCATGTGTATTATACTAGTTTAATGACCACATGAACCATCTATATTATTTTCATAATGAGGTAATATATAATGCCATACATTTAGAGACATTTTGTCAAGTCCTCGACCAAGATGTCTAGAAATTATTAAGGCCTCGGCCAAAACCATATATCAAATTGGGAAAGGGCCTTGGCCAATTCCATGTCTAGTTGTCTCATGAGACCAACCAATGCATCAAGGAGCTATAGCGGGCTCCACCCATCACATACTAAGGCCAATATATTTTTCATATAAAAAGGTCGAAATATGACATAAACATTCGTATTAAAAATAACATACAAAATGTCAACAATTTAACCATAAACCATTGATGGTATAAAAATAGAACATCCACAGTCAAACATATCACAAAAACATCAATAAAATATGGATATTTTGTATCATAATAAAACAACATCAAATAAACTTAAAATCTATCAAAGGATGTTTACATAGATGAAATAAAATCCATTTTTAGAGAAATATATATTCCTATTTTGAAATAATTTATGAGTCACATAATTATAGAGAATACATTTATTTTGAAAAAATTATTAGAAGCATGTAAGGGAATCTTTGATGATGTTATAATGGCAGAAAATAGCCACACCCTCTGTATATGTTAAAAAAACATTCTTACCTTAAATTTGTCTAAATTGTCAAAAACTACCTTGTTAGGAAAACGACGGAATTCCTTTCAAAACATATAAGGGTTTAAATTACTGTAACCCATTTTCTAGTAAATAGTAAAAGTGTTATGAAATACATTTTTATGAAACATGTATGTTGATAATAAAGAGGTCACAATAGATAATTACATATAAACAACCATGGATAATGAAGAGATTGTGAAAATAACCCTTACCTTATACTTTTCCTTCGTCGAGGGTAGGTTAATATCCTGTATAATGGTTAAATAATTCTTATTAAATTATACAAGAATCAAATACATTAATATGATATCATATAGGATCTTTTAACATTGATTTGTTAATAATATCTTAGTATTGTTATCATTTCGACTGTTAACTGATTTGTTTTCCTTTATATTATTTGTTATGCGAGTCATATTTATTATGTATGGGATGTATCATATTCATATCCAGAATTACATAAAGTATTTAAAAATTATTTTTAATCATCAAATTAAAATTAGTCTTGAATGGAGATGACGGGGAATGAACCTTATCGCGTTCATAGAGACGGTAATCTGTACGTACGCACGAGCGACAATTTCATTATTTTGATATTAAAATAACATATAATTGGATAGTATATCATATATACAGAATAATTATAATTTTATAGTCATTATTTACCTCAATTAGACATTATTATTATACCCATCTAAATAATAATGTATTGAATAACAATTCCACCACGACGTGGAAACGGTAAGCTGTGCGTACACATGTATGGTGACATGTCATTCTAAGGGTGGATAGAATAATGAATTTAGTTATAACATATTTATAATATAATCACTATATATAGAAGATACTGTATTTATTATTTTATAATAGAAACACCAATGAAAATGAAGTGGAAGAAGAAAGGAACTTTGAAGAGGTGGTGAGATATTTACCTCTTTTTCGGGTTCTTCCTTTTGATTTGATCAAAAGGGATACTTAGGTTAGATTTATGAAACATTGAAGTCCTATAGGATGAAGGTATGAGATTTGAGAGGGTATTTGGGCAGAGGTTGGCCAAGCCAAATGGCATTTAAGGTGTGAATTAGAGAGAAGCGGGAGTTCCTTTTTATAAGAGGGGTGAGGGGCACCTTAGGAAAAGCTAGAAATATTATTTTATAATAAAATATTTTCTGTTTCTAATGGCTCAAATGTGGATTATTTAAAGTATAAGGTGATTATGGGTAAAAAAACACTCAAACAATAGGTTTTAGACAGGTTTGTGATGCTATATTAACTATATCTTTTATATTTAACTCTTAGTTAAATAGTTTGGCATTTACCATGTCTCTTTGTATTTTTATATTATATGGTTAATAAACATAAAATATACATCCAATTGAACCCCAAGTGGTTAATTAATGTAAAAATATTATTATATAAGTCTTTTGGTAGATCGTTAGATTATTTGGAATAGAATATCTATTAATAAAATAAAATTTGTTTTAAAAACTCTTTTATGTCTATTTTGACACTATTTGGTATTTCGTTTATGGTAAATTCATAACAACATTATTAAATTGAAAAAAATTCATCTAACCAACCCTAACATGTCATATTAACCTAGAAAATCAGTGTAATTCATAAAAAGTCTCAAATTACATTTATTTGGATCTTTATAATATCAATTATTTTAATATTTCATTAATATGGTAATTACTGTATCATCATTGTGTCATAAATAAACTAATTATTTAAAGTCTAAAAAATATAAATAAAATACCATTACGTAGGAAATATATTTATATTTTTAATGAATATTTATAGTCGAATTTATCTTATCTGTATCCCAATATTAAAAATTATTTAGCTATTAAACTTTGATTTTAACTCTTTTAACTCTTTTTTGAATTAAATAATAATAATTGTCCTAATCTAATACAAGTGGACCGAAGAGGCTTATATTTTATTCCTATGGTTTTTTGTTCGAATTATACTTATCTAATAGAATTAAGAAATTTTTTAGGGTAATAATAATATCATTTTTAGCCTTAAATACCCTATTTACTTTTAACTGAGGTAAATTAATGTAAAAAACTTACTATTCACCAAAAATTATTTTCATCATATTGAACCACATTTTTTTAACTGATATCAACCTTGTCTCTCGGATTTTTGTAATTCCACTTACAGAAGCAGTAAAATTATGTTTTATGTGAATTTACAAATTCTCCTAGGAGGTGGATAAAAGATGGTAAAATGTTCAATAAAATTTTTATATATCTAAAATTATTATAAACTGACTCCAATGAATTAAATTTACCTTATATAGGTATTATGTATCTATTTTGATATAAAATAAAATTAATAAAAAATAAATATTTTAATTAAAATTCAGTTTTAAACTATAATTCAATGTTTTTCACTATTCAACAAAAATTGAAAGTTTTCAGAAAAATAATAAAATTCACCCTAAGCTAATTTCAATATTCTGAATCCAAAAATGAAGTCCATTTTGAAAGATAAAATTTATCAAATATAAAAAATTGGGTATTACTATTCATAATGGCTAGTTTGATTGGTTGTGGTGTGTTAGAACACAAAGTTGCGTACAACACACGTTATTGTATTATTTAAAGAGGAGCGTACCATGGAAGCTAGGGGTGTTACATATATTGATTTCGAAGAAATAATAACCATTAGAAATAATTTTTTTTTTCTGATATCCTAATTTTTTTTATAGATATTAGTTTAGTCCTGTTTTGTAAAAATAATTTAAAATTATTTTTACCACTATTTGATATTATATTTAACAAAATGAATGTAATTTTTGAAATCACAATATAAAAATTAACTTATGGTGAAGTTTTGTGATTTTTATAAATTGTTTAATTTATTGATGAGTAGTGAATGTACTGAATGTTGATTGAAAACTTCCATTTCTTTTAAATTATTTATATTGTTAACTAATATTTTGAGTAAGTTTTAATATAAAATTTATTCAAATATATATATATGTATCAAATGTTTTAAATTTTAATTATTTCCATATTTAGTTTTTATGTATATACTTTCTAAACTTTTTAAAATTTTCACTTTGAAAACCCACTTTCTCAACATGTCTGTGGGATTAATTTTCAATCAAAATTTTCCACTTGTGTGAATTGAATTATGAAAATGGTTTTAATATTTTCAATAATAAAAATTTATATTATATAATATGTAAAGCATAATTTTTTTTACCAAATATAATAATGAAAATAGAAGATATAATTTATTGCAGTTAAGGAAAAAATGGATTTATAGGGGTTAAAATAAACCGATAAGGGTTAAAATGACCTAAAATAATGTCTAAAATATACTATTCAACTATATATAGATCCTATAATGGGTAATTATTAATAATAATCTATTTTAACCCTTATTTAATGTAAAAAATATTGGTACACCATTTCCTTTCATGAAATTAAAGGTGTATCACTCACCTCGCATATAAAAGGTCCAAAAATATCCTCTCATCTTATCACCATAAATACATTTTGGTTTTGAAAATAATTTCCCAAATCACTTCCAAAAATACAACCAATAATTTTAAATTCCTTATTTTGTGTGTAATTCCATATTTGTAAGGTTTTGGTGTATACCTAAGAAGAATACCTGAAGAATAGGTAACATTCTTCATCAAGAATTTTTATTTTATTTATTACTCCACCTCCTTCAATTTTTATTAAAATATGATGATATAATGAAATAATTATTTTACATATAATTATACATTTTTATGTTTGGGTAGTAACCAAGAACAATCCCCACTTCTATCAAATGGGTTATAAAATCGTTATCTGTCTATACGGTAGACTACTGTCTCACGAACTTATCTCATTAATTTTTCTAATACAACCTCCCATGATTGGGTATGATGACGGATATAAAGTTTATATATGATGTCTATAAAATAATTATACATCTAGAGTATTTATATCATATATAACTTTTTAAATTTACATTTTTTAGGATATATGATAATGTTTCTCATGTGTATAGAACACTACCACTTCACGAAGCGATGTGATTCGTATTTCACAAATTTTTATAATGGAAATTGATAAGTAAAAATATAATTATTATATGTGATATACATGACATAATTATTATATTAATTAAATATTTATCATTATTAAAATAATATATATATAATTTTCATTCATACCATATCACTCAATGAATTATAATAACTTCGTTAATGTAAATGTGGACTAGAACCTTTATGGAACAATTTTTCTCTATTTTCATCACCACACCAATAATATGATATATATAAGTATAATTAAATACAAAATTTGGAATTTATGATGTTATTATCATTATTGAAAGATAAAATATTACTTAAATCTTTTACATAATGATTATTGAAAAATGGGAATGTTACTCATGCGTATGTATCACCTATTATCTCATTGATCATAACATACTTAATTTTTATAAATAAACATTAATTAAATATATTAAAATTATTAATTATGAATAAATATAAAAATTATTACATAAAAATTATTATATAGAATATGTAAAACCACATTATGTGAAAGAACATGATCTTTCATGACAAAACACCCATGAGAAAACAAGACAATTTACACCCGAAACAATTAAAATAATACAATATTATTAATGAAAATGTGATAATATGTGGTCAAATAATCATAAATTTTATTATTAATATTAATATTGTCATTTAATAAAATAATAACAATATTTAAACCACTATACATGAGGATAAATTATAGTATACCAAACATAAGTGTAAGGTAATGGATTTCATCTCAACTTACATTATGTTGATACCTATTTATTATTATTCACCAATTCAATTTTATAGTGCATATATAGAGACATTGACATGTAATATATTGAATCATTCATACTTATTAGTTTTTTATTTTTTTTATTTGAATTATTTCATCAAAGAGGATTTTTCTTGAAAATTACAATATGGTAAATGTTATTATAAAATATCAATTTCTTTTATGATTTTTAACTTTATCTTGAAACAATCACTTTATTGTGATAAATTTTCAATGGTATTTAAATTACTATTAGATATACATATTCCTATTTGATGTATGTTATTATTTCTTAAACCATATTCCATTTTTACTTATGTTGTTTACTTTGAATGTTCTTTGATTAGATGAGGAAATATTGTTTAATATGTATCCGTTGCCCAATATAAATATTAGATGATAAGGAATATTTTTTATGAAATAAAATTATTATTAAATATATGATTAATTGTTTGGAAATCTAGATACAGGTGTGGGTTGATTATCGATAGCCCCTCGATGCATCGACATGTCACATTAGAAAAATCAGCAGTCTAAACAAGATGAGTTTTTACCCAAAATATTAAAATCAGATAGATTAGAGGGTCGATTTTATACCTATTAGTTTTAAAATATTTTATAAAATGTCTTTGTGGTAGATATTTCATGTGATCTAGACACTATATCCAATAATTAAGAATTTCTTTCTTTAATAATCCATTTATTATTATATATGAAATTTTAACTATGATATTATCTTTTGATGAATTTTATTTTTTGTTCTTGATATAATGGAATGTATTTTTATTTATATACCTTGAGAAATTTATTATTCCTTATATAGTTTTTAAATGTGTTGTGTGCTCAATTATTAACCTTTCAATATCAATTAGTTTTTATTCATGATAACTTCTTCATTACTGAACCCTTACTGTGAAATTGAGCTCACCCTTATTTTTTTTCTTTTCCATGTAATAATTGTATATTTCTATTATTTATATGAAATTATATTTTAGTGGTAATAATTTTATTATTTATATAATTAATATATACGATGGGTTTATAAATTTAATTAAATATTCAAGTATGTATCCAGTTAACAAAGACTAATAAACTATTTAGTCCTTTTTGATGTCATTCAGCGTATCTTATAACAAATTTATAAATAAAAAACTATCTCTAGGATACTGATGTTAGGGTTTCTATATATTATTAGGTATATATTTGAAATGAAATCATTGTTTCCTTGAAAAATAATCTTCTTCAAAACATTATTTTTTATCACGTCAACTAGTTTAATTTTAAATTAAAAAATTTTATTTATAGAAATTTTATTTTTTAAAATGGATTCATTATTTTTAATCATTATATTTTATATGAATTAATATGGAATAATTAATTTTTTAATATAATTAATATTGAAACATATAAAAATAAATTGACGTGGTTAAGGTGAAAACATGATTACAGGGGGTTAATGTGAAAATATAAGGTTCAAAATGAGATAAGACTTTATAAGAATTAATTATTTCACATATTTGGACAATATAATTTATAATTATCAACAATAATATATTTTGATCATTTTTTAATGTTAAAATTGGGGGTACACTTTTACTTTTCATAATTTTACAAGTTTGACACTCACCTCATTTGTAGAAGGAAACTCATATCCTATCATATTCACTAATTAAAACCATTTTGATTCAGAAAATAAAAACACAAATAACATAAATAATTACCTCCTATCATTATATAAGAATTATTTTATTTATAAATCCATCTTAGTAATGTTTTTTGTGGAAACTTAAGGAGGTTATCCGAAGAAGATGTTACATCCATCAACAATCTTCTTTTATTTTATTTATTTTATCATATCCCTAAATTATTATTTAAACATGAGGATATATTTTCCTTGATATATTAAATATAATTATATGTTTGTTTGTTAATTTCATAACCTATAACCATCCCAATTTCCATAATATTGCTTGTGAAATCATCATTCATGTATACGAAAGACTACCACCTCATGAACTGGTGTCATTTTTTTTATATTACCACCTACATGGTTGGGAATTTTTATTGATATAAATAAAACATATATATATATATATATATATTATTTTTAAAATATTTATACATATAGAGTAACTATAATATATATATATATATATATATATTAATTTTCGTTATATATGGGATATGATAACATCACTCTTTTATACGGAGGACCACTGCCTGGCGAAGCGATGTGATTCACTTTTCACTAATGATTTACATCAAAGATAATAAGGATATATTTAAAGAATATATGTGAAATAAAATAAAAAATAATGATATCAATGAAATATTTATCATAATTAAAATATATAATATCATTTTTATTACATTTTCACTAATTGTAATATTATAACATCGTTCCCGTATGTGTGGACTACGACCTTCACAAAGTTATGTGACTCTTATATTCATCACCACACCAAAAATATCATATATATTATTATATTTAAATATAAAATATTACAATATTATCATAATGAAAATAAAAAATACTACCTACATATTTTCCTCAATGATTGTAAAAAAATGGAAATAGTACTCATGCGTATGTATGATCTACCATCTCTATGATCGCAACATATTTAATTTTCAAAAAAAAATTTCATTATCTATTTAAATGTATAATTTATGTATAAATATGATAATTATTTCATTATTTTTATGTATTTTATAGAAACATTATCAAAGTAAGATGGATGAAAATAAAAAATCAAAACATATATGAAAAAATGATTATTGTCCGAAACAAGATTTTAATATGGAATTGGAACTAATAGGTCAATAAATGGTCATATGTAAATAATATATGGTATAATATATATAATTATTGTTATGAAATATATTTATAATATTTTTTTATTATATAGGATGTACTATTGTCTTTGAAGGAAGTCAAGACTCTCATAAAGGGATTTCTATTCTCACTTTTCGTTCTGGGAGATATATGAAAATAAAATAGCCTTTTATTTTGTGTGGTGTGTTTAATTCACATTTGATATGTTATATCATGAACATCATACTTTTCATGATACAAAAATTATTTATTTATGTTATTATTTATTTGTTATTACAATTCAAAATATTACTAAAGTGGTAAGTGTTTTTCTTATATCCTATTTATATTTGTGAGGCATATTCGATAGTAATGAATTTTTTATAATGTGGTTTATATAATTTCACTTTTAAATATAATATATTGAGTCCTTCATACATAATGATATATTATGTGTTAATTTTAATTAATTTATCCAAGGGTATTGACTTGAATGTTAGAAAGTTGTAAAAATTTACTTAACTCAATTTTTATTTGTTTGGTTATAAAACTTATTCAATGAATTCATTATGATTTAATTTTGTGTGAATTGATATATACTTATTTTTTCTTTATTTACACTTATTTTTTAAGGATTTATATTTTATTCACATAATCTATCCTTTTATTAACTCTCAATTTAGTGATATGATATTTTTAAGTGTTAATTTATTTCAATTCATTTATTTGGGACATATGATTATCATATGATTATATATTATTTATGAGGATAATATACTGAAAATGTAGAATTTTATATCACATATCTCATTATGTTAATCATAATTAACAATTAATTTAAATTTATTCTTTCATGTGTGAATGATTTCGGAAATCCTGGAGGTATGTTCCTATTTAAATTTTGGTTTTAATCTCTTATTTTAGGCCAATTTAATGTTTATCAGTTACATGAGGGGCCTTGTGGGTGTTGGGGGGGGGGGTCAATTTTTTTCTTGGTTATCTATTTTTGTGATTTTTTTACTTTAGGTAGTTTTGGTAAAATGAGTGTCTAAATGATTAATAGAAACCCTCATGGTGCCCATGTTATGTATCTCTGGTGATTTGACATATTTAGGGCCATCCATGGGTTGTGTCGATATTAAGGGCATAGAAATTTGTTATTTATGTTCAAGTTCATTTTGTGAAAACATATATCCTATGTTGAGTATGTTGATATGTTTAATGGAAGTCAAAATGGAATATTTGGAGTGTGTCTATATTTGAAAATGGCTTGTGTGGTCATTAAAAATAGAAGAAAAATGGGTTGATTGCGTTAATTGAGATTGTGACATATGGATTATGAATTATATTAGAAATTACTAGGGACTTAGTGCATATGAAATGATGAATACGTTAAAATGGAAATGGTATGAGAAATGAAAAACATGTGAAATGGGATGATATAAGGTAATTATTGAATTTTCTTTGTGATCTAGGAATGAGAATGGGTATTGCGATTCATGTGCTATTTAATTTAAATGTAAAATGTGTTAATGGGTTATGGAATAATTTTTAATTTCCATGATGATTTTTGTGGATTTTGGTCGTTATATGTATTGGTTGTGTTTTTATGTGATATGATTTATGTGTGGTGAATGGATGAATAAGCATGTGCACATGGCTTGAGGTATGAGATAAAGGACTAATTCTCCTCCTATGGGTTGGGTTGTAATGATTCTCTAACTTCACCCGTAATGCACTGGTTAGGGAAGGGGGAAAAGCTCTATTCTCATAATGATCTTATTCTACCCATATTGAGGCTTCAAGGTTAGTAAATTGTTATTATGTGATGTATTATCCCAAGTGAGATAGGTACATGACTTATTCTCTTATGATTAATGATAAATTCCATGATCCTTTATTTTAATGTTATAAATTCATATCCCAAGGATTACATGTTTATTCTAAACAAACTAATGAAGAGGATGACCATAATGAATTTGGAACTATGGTTAGTAATAGTTCACTAAATACTATTAACTTGTGGCATCAAACTGTCTTTTATTTACAATTTTTTATTTCATACTTGCATGAACTATTATTTTAGATTGGATATTTTGTAGACTCCTTTGGTAGTGGCCTACTGAGTTTTACTCACACCCTGCTCAGACCGCCGTTGGGTACATGAGTAGATTTCATTATTGCAGGACATGATAAGGTAAAATGCCGCATGATTGGGAATTGAGTTAAATTTGTGAGGTGCATGGATGAGGTTCCATACATAGAATCAAGATCAATTTAGGAATTCTATTATTTTCAATTACTTTTAGGTTTGTTCAATTGGAACTGTAGCATGGAATGACATAATTTCTTTTAGTTGTGGTTTGTAACCAGATTTTGGAAATGGTTATTTATGAATGTAAATTTATTAGTCTACGTTGTTTCTTCTATTATATATGTTTTATGTTGTGGATTATTCTACTAAAGAGTGTATATTCTCCCCATGATACTTATAAACCCTTGATGCTAGTCGGAAACCCCTACTGTATAGGGGGGGGGGGTTCTTGAGGTCATGTGTTGACCCTACTCGGGGCACCGGTTTAGTGGAACCAAGGTCGAGGACATTAAAATGTGGTATCACCGGATGTCTTTTTTGTTAAGTAATTTTTGGGGATGATAGAAATAATTTTAGGAAGGTGTCGGGCCTTGGAAATGATCTCATGATTAGGTGTAGCTAACCCATGTACGAGGGAAAACCCAAGTCAACCAAGGTGATAGTTTCTGTTCAAATTGTGTGTTGTTAGATTTGAAGATATATCGTCATCAGTTGATGCAATTGTTGTGTGATGTGATAGTTTTATAATACTATTTCCATGGCCTAAAAGACTCCAGTTTGTGCATTCTGGCATCATTATAAGAACCTATGTATATAAGTGGAATACATCATTGTAGTCACACACCAGGTATGGGTGTGTGGGACATAATGTATAGGATGCACTTGATGTTTATAATGTTATGGAAATGGTGTCGAATGAATTGATGGAAATTGGAAAAAAGGAAAGAAAATGGGACATAAGAATTAAATAATTTTTTAATAATAGGATGAAAGTTAATTAAAAAGTATTTTTAATTATGTTGTGATTTGGGAATGGTTAATAATTGATGTAGAAGGTATGTATTGTAACCGCGTCAGTTTGTTACCTAATGTTAACCATGGTCCTCGGTAGGGATAGTCGAGGGTAGTGCTTGGGTATGATAAAGAATATTTGGATAGTGTATGAAAAATTATTTTTACAGATATTGATGTGAATTACTCTATATTTTGTTAAATTATTATGGATTATGTTCTAAAGCTCGTGTTTGGAATTGTAGAGAAATGAAAAAATGAAGGCGTGTACCAGTTGGGTGACAAAAGGATGTTGATGACAATGCTCCCTTAGTAGTGAAGTAGTAAGATCATTTAGTTCATGATTATATGGGATAGAAGATCAATGATAACTTTTCTTTTTTTATGAACATGATGAAACGTTACCTAGGGCAAGTTTCCCCAATTATGTTTGAGCTCACAAGGGAGCTTCAGCTGCATTAACCGCCAAACAGTACCAGAGAGGGTGGGCCAGAGGCATCCAAGATGTGGATAGAGTTTATCGAGAAAATTATTTATCATCAGGAGACTAATTTTAATAAGAGAGTCATGTTAGTGGCCTCCACATCATGGGGATTAGAAAAGAATTGGTGGGACATTATGATTCAAACTGAGTAGGTTTAAGGAATTATGTGGAAGCAATTTCAGGAAAAGATTCTGGAACAAGATTACATAAATACTCTAAGGTAAGAGAAGATTAAAAAATTTATGAGTTTGACCTAGGGGGACTTGTTAGTGATGTATTATTCTATTCATTTATCTAACTTTCACCATTTCATTCCGAAATTGGCTTCAGATGAGGAGACTATGAAAAAATGCTTCCATGATGGGATTAGGAATGAGATCATGTACCAGGTGAATATATTTTTTCATAAGAGTTTTTCTGAGGTAGTATACAAAGACCTTATCTTAGAACGGAACATGAAGGGAGCTTCAGGTGGTGGACTTGTGGTGTTCAATGGGTGGGTAGGTTGTTCAGCTTCAGTGGGAAGGAAGTGTTGTTTTGGGAATTTATAAAAGTGTGAATGTACAAAGAGTATTAATAATAGAGGGCAAGTCCTTCATGGTGTTAATTTGGTGTTCTTATACCAGTTCAGAGGGAAGGGGAACATATGGGGTTAGTGTCCTCGACCTCTAGTCGAGATCCTATCATGTGGAAGGTTCAAACATATATAATGGGTTGTTAAGAACTCTTGGTAGCTGAGTATATATGGGTGGTCAAAGATAGATTCCATGTGTAGGAAGGGGGTCGTTCACCATGTATCAGGTAGGTAGTTGGACCTCCAAGGGCCTTACTAGTAGGGGTGGTGTAGGATTGAAATAATAATGTAGATGATTAATATACAAGAGGGGGGTGAATTTTATACTTTAAAAATTCTTTAACCAAATTAAAGAGCTATGTTTAACAAAGTTAAACTAAGAAAATTCACAACACCTCTAACAACAATTGAAAAATTGGAATAAGGAATGATGTTATAAACTTCAAGTTCTATGTACTTTCTTAAAACTAGAAAGAGATTCCGAAGGTAGGTTCTGGAAATATGGATCCGGAAATTGAAATATAACTAAAGAG
The DNA here is from genome assembly GCA_963277665.1 of Viscum album. Lineage (NCBI taxonomy): Eukaryota > Viridiplantae > Streptophyta > Magnoliopsida > Santalales > Viscaceae > Viscum > Viscum album. The sequence continues at coordinate 1,656,990,207 of OY728132.1, read as the reverse complement.
TACAATATGAGATTCTACCTTAAAGCGTATAGAATCTAAATGAAACAGAGTACAAGTAAGGAAGTATAAGAAGGTTATACTTTCCTTCCAATACAATATGCAGTGGAAACAATCAAGTAGTAAAACTACAAGTAACAAAATATAAGTCTTTTAACCCAAAGAGAGGGTATCCAACAACCTTAGATAAAGGTCCCTTGATTTATACATTCAAGAAAGTCTCTCTTACCCACACCAGGGTAAGCCCTCGATACGAAGATCAGAATCTCTGTCTTGCTATCCCTGCAAGCCCTTAACTTCAAGGTAGTTGGCAGTCTCTGTCTTCCTCAGCAAGGAAGCCCTAGAACTTCAAGGTAGTCGGCACCTCTGTCTTCCTATCCCCGGAAGTCCTCGAATGTAATCACCAACATTCGGAGTCGCACGAAGCTTTGAGATTTAATAAGAGCCTCTCTCTCTAGAAATCACTTCAAGCATGAAATCACATGAACTAAAGATATGTCTCGAAGATCAGTCCCGAGCTCTTTCAAATGAGCTCCTATTTATAGGTTCGGTCAGCCTCCTTTCCAACGGTCATATTTTCCTTAAAAATCGGAGGGACTTGTACATGTGTAACTTAACCAACGGTTAGTTTATAACAGAATAGATGACATTGTTTTATAACAAAAAAAGACTAACAGAATGTACGACATCGTTTTAATTCTAACACAAAAGTTCGTAGTGAAGGTTCAGAGTGTAAGAAGAATTTCAAAAAGTAGATAAATTATAAATGTGTAAGCAAAATGAAAGTTCAGAGTCTAACCAAAAATAATATTCTAAGTCTAAAATAAATTTGGAGTGTATAAAGAAAAGATAATTAGATTCTATTTAATAGGTAAATTTGGAATGAGAATTCGGAATGAGAGTTTTGAATAAGAATTCGTAATGATAATTTGTATTCAGAATTCGTAATGGGAATTCGTAATCAGAATTCGTCATTAGAATTCATAATCAGAATTCGTCCTTAGAATTCGGTGTCGAACTTTGCGAGAGTTCATATCCAGAATTCGGAGTGGAACTTTTTTAAAGTTTGTATCCAAAATTCAGAGTGGAACATTATTATAGTTTTCATCCAGAATTCGGAGCCTAAAACAGAATGCTTCAAATCAAAGTTTTAAGCAATTCCGAGAATATAGAAATGAATCTGATTCTTATACATAATAAATATATAGATATAGATAATAAAAATATGATAGGGTTATTTTCCTTATATAATCGATTTTCCATATAAAATCAATTTTCCTTATAAAAGAAATTTTCCTTATAAAATCATTTTTCCTTATAAAATCAATTTTCCTTATAAAATCAATTTTCCTTATAAAACCAATTTTCCATATAAAAGCAATTTTCCTTAAAGATAAGATGTTTGTGATTTTCCAAACAAGAAGGAATAGAAAAGTCATAAGGAAAACCTTATTGACTCAACAATCTCCCCCTTTTGGAAAGCACAAACAACCTTATGAAAAAGATAGTCTAAGAAGAAAGAAAGAAAAAAATAAGAACATTAAAGCTTATCTCCCTTTTCTTATGGAAGTTGATGAATACAACTAACTCCCTCTTAGGCTTTGAATCTCTATGGATCATATTTACATTTCCAGAATGGTATTTCATTAAAAATAGGAAGGTATTCTTTAATGAAAAACACACCCTTCGATAAACTCTTTTAGAGTTCTTTTTCTTTCTCTCCCTTTGTTAAGGTTCTTTTTCCTTTTCCCCTTTTTGTTAGGGTTTTTTCCTTCTCCCCCTTTTTGATTTTCAAAAAGAATTCGAGGGAATGGAAAATATAACAAAGTACCTGAAAAATTAGTAGCAACAAAAAAAACGAGAAAGCACAATTTTCATTACATTTGAATGTTCAAAAACAAGGAAGTTAAGATACAACAAAAGATCAGATTTGTCTATTTTGGATCTTTTTCCTTCGCCATGAGACCCTTAAGAATAGTCTTTATCTTCTTCAGGTCTTTATGGTCTTCCTCGGCTTGCTTCTCTAACACAACTATTCTTGAACTTTGAGCTTCAACCTTTTCTTCCTGGGCTTTAAGCTTTTCTTCCTGAGCCTTCATGATTTTTTCTTGCTTTAACAACATTTCTTCAAACTCAATCCGACAATCCCTATCATTCCTCCAGTTCTGAGCAACAAAATTCAGCTTCCCATTCAGATCTCTGACTTCTTGAATCTGGAAATTCTTTTCATATGTCAAATTTTCTTCAAAGGACGAAGTAGTTTCATTTATCTTCCTGTCTTCTGTCTCAAAAGCATCTTTAACATTATCTTAAAAATCATCCAAGAGCTTCATCTCTTCTACAGTTTTCTTCGACTAACTAGTCATTTTATTACAAGACCTTTTGTGGGATTCATAGCTGAAAAAAAAGTTTTTAACTGAGCCTCTATCTCTACAAATTTATCCATAACCATTGATACATAGTCTGTTTTCTGATTCTAAGTATGTTGGAGCATCTAGCATCTTGAATCAATACTTGAGAAGGTCAGAATAGAACCTACCAACTTCTTTAATGACTGAACAACAAAGTCATGCCCCAACGAAGATGACTCTGAATCCGAGACTCTGCTTGGAGAAATTTCTTCTTCAAATTGCTCATCCATCTTCTTAGAAGAATCACCAACTTCCCTTATCTTTACAACCACTGAGATCGGGGTATCGACAACAAGTTTCATTCCCTTGTCCTTTTTTGGAATGGAGTCCTATTCTGGAGTTTCTTCTCACTGTCAGACACTTGAAAAACATTGTCCTCATCATCATCAAATTTTTGAGCACCATCCTCTAGATTCTCCATTTGAGTAATATCATGTAGAAGTTGTTATTCCTCTACAAGATAAGCTATTTCCTATTCTCCTTTCTCCTCATCCTTCCCTTGAGTGACTAACTTAGAAGACTCAGCTTCTGAAGTTCGGAGTGAAAAATGTTCCGAAGGTGTCCCCTTAAAATCATCTACTTTCTTCAAAACATCTTCGGTCTCACCACTACCTTCAGAAACTGCTTCTTCCTCTTCAACTTTCTCAATATGCTCAACTTCCTCAATAGGCTTAGCAACTGCCTCTTCTGGAGTGAAAAAGATTCTTCCCAGTGTCTCAGGTAGATACTCCAAAGAGAAAGATCTCGGAACTGGAATGTTTACGGTGGTCATATCATTAAACTTTAATAAACTATTAACTACCTCACCTTCAGACATCTTCTTCTTAAGCTTCTTTTCTTTCAAATTTTTTTCTACCTCATCCGCTGTTTTTTCATTCAAGGCCTTAGCCTCCACAGGATCCAAGCCAAACTGAGGCTCCCCTTTCACTCTCTTCTCTTTAATTTCCCTCCACTTAGAAACTACCTCATCAGGATAAGATTTCTTCTTCTTCGGTTTTGGAGGTGCGGAATGAACTCCTTTAGATTTGGGATTCTTTGCTTCAACCTCAACTTCTTTCAACTTTCTCTTCTTCACTGGCATAGAATATTCAGGTTCAGTAACATTCAGAACCGCTTCTTCTTGAACTGGTAGATCAATGAACACACCAGTCTTCTTGTAAAAAGTAACATCCATCCTTTTGAGAGTACCATCACTCACTAACATAATTTTGAAAACTCTTGGCTTAGACTTGCAAGAATCCTTGAAAGACTCAAGGCACCGAACTATTAACTTTGAGATGATTCCTAGATACATTATGATTTGAGCTCTCAAATTCCCTTTCTTAACATTCTCAATTGTAATAAGAATGTGTTTCATGAGATTAAACTTCATTAGATTTATCAGAATATCTAGAATATAGATATCGCTCTTCTTCAAACAGTCTTTTTCACCTTTTCTCGGTACGATAAAACATTGTACCCATAATTATAGAATCTGAAAATTTGTAGACAGAGTAGCAATCTTCAGATCCTTATCATCTGACAGTCCGAGAGTCTCCAAAGCTTTTTCCTTGTCAATGCTTCCCTTTGAATCCGACAAAACATGAGAAATGAACTCATCTTCTCCTTCATAGGTCATCCCTACCAAGCTAGCTACCTTGACATAAGAAAGCTTATAAGTCTTTCCATAAGACTTGAATGAAAATTTCTCCCTACCATCTTCCATAAAGAAGGAAAATGTCTCATAGAACTCTACAAGCAACTCCGAAAAAACTTCATCTTGATTCCCAGGCTTAGGCACAACAACATCTTCCCATTTGTTAAGCTTTAGGTTCTTGGATATAAGAGAATCATACTTGTTGAAGAAATCAGGATAAACCAACCTTTATCTAAATACTATCCAATTGGAAATCGGCTTAGAGGAAGACATGCCTTGAGAGGCTGCTTCCAAAGACTTTCAAATATGAAGATTTCTGAGAAGTTCGGAACGGAGAATGATGAAGATCGGAACAACCTTAAAACGAAGAGGCAGAGCTTCGGGATGCTGGAGCTTGAAAAAAGATGTGGGACGACCATTTGGGGTCCCCTTTATATAGGCAACGATAAGACGGTTCATCTTCCTCTGTTGATCGAACGGTTGTAAAAAAACTGAGATCAGATCTGACAGTTGAAAAACCAATTCTCAAGAAAACTTGGTTCCGATCTTTTGAGGTTTTTATTAAAACAAGGATTTAAGAAAACTTATAAACCGAAAACAAAATATAAGAAAACACCAGCAAGTAAATTATGATTACAAATACTTGAGTAAGGAAATCATACCTTTCAGATTGGCTTAGGAGGATTATTCGTAATGGTTAATATTATTTTAAAAAAAACTACGTAAAATCTTTACTACTAAAAGACATAATTCGCAAAACTCACTACGAAAAACAATCTCAGTACGGAAAAATCAGTACTAATAGGACAATAAAAATGAAAAAACATTATAAGGATTTCAGTACAAAAATTTCATTAAAAAAAATTGAAAAACGAAAAGCTCATTATGAATATCTCGGTACAAAAATCTCATTATGGACATACCAGTACGAAATTTTCCATTCCGAATGTTTTCAATACGAAAATTTCCATTCCAAAAGTTTTTTATACGAAAATATCCATTCTATAATATTTTTGTTCCGAAAATTCCCATTCGGGAATTTTAGTTCCGAATAGTTTGAAAACAAACTTTGAAAAACTTAGTTACTCTAATAATCAAATGTACTCCCCCTAGAAAAAGGAGTTTATTAATGTAAGGAGACTTTTTCAACAGAAAGTTAATTAAGAATGATTACCTTAGGTTTTCATTCCTAACTTATGTTTAATGTATTCAAATCTATCAGAAGACAAAGATTTTGTGAAAATATTAGCAAGTTGATCTTGCGTTCCAATAAACTGAAGAATAATATCTCCTTTTTGTGTGTGATCCCTAAGAAAGTGATGCCTAATATCTATGTGCTTTGCACGAGAGTGATGTACATGGTTCTTACTTAGGTCAATGGAACTTGTGTTATCACACAAAATTTGAGTTTTAGTAAAACTCAAGCCATAGTCTGTGAGTGTTTGTTGCATCCACAACAGTTGAGCACAACAACTTCCAGCTGCTTCATATTCGGCTTCAGCAGTGGAAAGTTCTATAGAATGTTTCTTCTTGCAAGACCAAGAAATTAACGAATCTCCTAATAAATGACAAGTTCCGGATGTAGTTTTTCTATCCATTCTACATCCACTAAAGTCAGCATCCAAAAATATTTTTAAAAACAAATTATTTCCTGATGTTTAAAATAATCCTAGATCCATGGTTCCCTTAAGGTGGCGAAAAATTATTTTTACTGCCTTTATGTGAGATTCCTTAGGATTGGATTGATATATTTCAAATAAGCAAACTGAGAACATTAAGTCTGGTCGACTAGATGTTATGTAAAGTAAACTTCCTATCATACCTATAAAATATGTTTGATCTACTGGTTTCAAAACTTCATCAAGATCCAAAGAATTTGAGGTACTAATGGGAGTACTTATACTCTTAGTGTTGTCATAACCATACTTTTTGAGAAGATCCTTACTATACTTATGTTGAGATATGTAGGATCCTTCTAGTTTTTGAGAACTTTGAAAACCAAGGAAAAAAGTTAACGCACCCATCATACTCATTTCAAAATCAGATTTCATTAGACTTGCAAAAGAGTCAGTTAAGGATTGCTGAGTTGAACCAAATATGATGCCGTCAACATAAATTTGAAAAATTTAAAAATAATTCGTATCTTTCTTTATAAAACAGGTTGGATCTGCATCTCCCTTAACATAGTTATTTTGAAGCAAAAGTCTTGTGAGTCTATTATACCATGCTCGTGGGGCTTGTCTAAGACCATACAGAGCTTCGGTCAGTCTAAAAACATGATCAGGATGTTTTGTATCTTCAAAACCAGGAGGTTGTTCAACAAAAAATTCCTCTTGAACATAACCGTTAAGAAAATCACATTTCATATCCATTTGAAAAAGTTTAAAATTATATAATGCTACAAAGGAAAGAAGAATACTGATAGATTCAAGTCTAGCTACTAAAGCATAGGTTTCTTCATAGTCTATTCCCTCTTGCTGATTATAGCCTTTAGCAACATGTCTAGCTTTATTTCTTACTATGACTCCATTTTCATCACATTTATTCTTAAAAACACACTTTACTCCAATAACAGAAGTTTCCTTAGGTCTTTCAACCAAGATCCAGACTTTGTTCCTTTCAAATTTATTTAGTTCATCTTGCATTGCTTTGATCCAATCATCATCACTTAAAGCTTCATCAGTGCTTTTTTGGTTCTAATTGGGAAAGAAATACTAGAGGTTATACTTCATTTCTTAAAGAACTTCTAGTCCTTACAGGTTGATTTACATCACCAATGATACTATCACTGGGATGATTCTTAAGAAACACCTGATTTGGGCTTTGAAAAACCTGTTCATCAACATAGGGTAGAAAGTCTTCTGGGGTAAATAATTTAGAAGTATCTTCTTGAACATTTTCCTTATTAGAAGGGTCATATATCAAGGGTTGAAAATCAGTTTTTGAAAACACATCTGAGGATGTAGGTTGAGATGGTTTAAAAACAAAACGATCAGACTCATTAAATTTTACATGCACTGTTTCTTCAACAGTATAAGTATTTTTATTAAAAACTCTATAAGACATAGAAGTTGTAGAGTAACCTAAGGAAATTCCTTCATCAGATTTTGGTGTGAATTTATGTAAGTTATCTTTAGTATTCAGGATGAATACCTTGCAAACAAAAACCTTGAAGTATGATAGTCTTGGTTTTCAACCATTCGATAACTCATAATGAGTTTTATTAAGAAAAGGTCTAATCAAAACTCGATTTATAGTATAACAAGCAATGCTTACAGCTTCAGCCCAGAAATGTCTAGCTATAGAATATTCACTCAACATGGTTCTAGTTATATCTTGAAGAATTCTATTTCTTCTCTCAACTACACCATTTTTTTGAGGAGTTTTAGGTGCTGAAAAATTGTGAGTAATACCTTTCCTACTACAAAAAGTATCAAAATCATTATTTTGAAATTCTCCTCCATGATCACTATGAATAGTTTTTAATGGAAGGTTTTTCTCATTTTTAACTTGATCTCTGAAACTTTTGAAATAAGAAAAAGCTTTTTAAGAACCCTTCTTTTGCTGTGAAAGACTTTGGAATATTCTTGATGATATTCCAGAGCACCGCCTTTAGACGGCGTGCGATTCCGAGCCCCGGAGTGGCCGGAATTAAATTTTCAGTGCGTTCACACTAGAAACGACAAATAAATAAGGTAACTCCTAAATGGTGATCTGGATCAGAGATCCGAGTATACAGATGGGTCCGAAATGGGGTGTTTACCCTAGGAACGACATAAAACTTGTCAGCGCGGGATGTTTGGACCCCTCGCCCGCTTCTGGAACGTTAAACGGATTAAATAAATTTATTTAATTCGTTTAATGTTGAAACACATGTATCTATTAAACGGTGGCTCGGATTGGAAAACTGAGGGCACCATTGAGTTCAGAGCATGCCGTTTACCCTAGGAGGGGTGTAAGTTTCGCGGGCGCGGGCCGTTTGTGAAAAATGGCCCCAGGGGCGTTTTCGTAATATGGCGGCCTCGGGTGCAAAGTTTAATAACTTTTGAATGGGATCTCAGATTAAAATTCCGAGAGCTCCATTGTGCTCAAAAGGTGGTGTTTACCATAGGGGAGGCTTAACATCGACCCTGCTGAGAGTTCGGGTCCGGGCCGACGGGCGGGTGGTTAAGCGTTTTCTATTTAAACGCTTAACACACCCTCCTCCCTCCTCTCCTTCCCCTTCCCCCTGGCAGCCCCTCTTCTCCCTCTCCTCCTCCATCTCCGGTGAGACTCCGGAGAGGTGACTCCAGCGTGGTGTGGTGGTGCCGGCGGATCGTCGCGAAGCTTCGGGCGAAGCCCCACGAGGTAGGATGTTGCGTTGCATTTTCGATTCCAGTACCTACTTTGAGCTCATTTTTCACTGTCGATTCCCTGTAAAAATTTTGATCAAAGCACATGAATGTGTATTAGAGTAAATTCTCTTTCCGACACATCTTTTGGATTTCAATTCCGAGTCCCGAGATGCTCACGGATGATCGCCGAAGTTGGCGGGTTTTCGGTTTCCGGCAGGTTCGAGCGGCGGCGCGGCGAGGGCGGACGGCGCGGCAGGGGTGTCCGCGGGAGTCCGGTGGAGGCACTGGGCACTGCAGTGGTGTCCGGCGGAGTGTCCACGGCGCGGCAGCGGGGTGTCCGCGGGTGTCCGGAGGAGGCCGGCGCCAGGCAGTGCGCCTCAGCGCGCTGGCGGGTCGCCAGGGAGCGACGACCCCGGGGTCGCGTCGCGCGACCCCTGTGCGGCGACAAAGACCCGCACCGTGCGGGTCTTCATGCGGCGGCCGCGATAGGCCCTCATGGCCTGTCTGCGCAGGGACCGCGTGTCCGCGGCCGGGCGGACCGGCCGGTCCAGGCCGGTCCAGCCCTAGGGGTCTTGCCCCCTCGGTGTTCGGACACCCGTAATTTCCGCTACGGGTGTCCGTTTTGAGCACCGTCTGCGGCGGTGGAACAGTATTGACAAGACGGTCTTTTTGAGATGGTTTTGGGAATTTTTAATTCCCGTAACGAGGGGCCTCGGAGTCCCGATGTGTCTTCAAGTGGTTTGTCGTTTCCTTCAGGGATTCTTGTTTTGGACGGCGCGGACGCGTCCGACGTCTGTTTTGAGTGCCGTCAGTGGCGTTGGGACCCTGGCATCGAGGCGGAGCATTCCAGGGTGGTTTCAGGCATTGAGGCCGAAGTTGAGGCACGATCCCCACGGCCCGTATTTTCCGCTGCGTGAAGTTAGTAGCGACCTTTTCCTCAGATGTCCGTTCGGGGCGTCCGAGAAGTCGATGTTGGGTGTTTTTCCGAGGACAACACGTTGGCACAATATGCCTGCTGTAATTCCACACGATTGTGCGGGGCCCATGAGGGACATTTGGGCGTCGACGGTGATTTTCCAGCTTTATCACCGGGCGACCGTTTTGGAAAAGTGAGTAGTCAATTTCGTGTACTTTTTTGAGAGGATCGCAACAGTGCGATCCATTCGTTGAGTTTCGGGATTGGGATGCGGGTCCAACATGGCACCCCTCATGTGCGGTGCGTCGGGATGCACCTTTTTCTCCAGATATCCATTGCACTCAAATTAGTAGTGCTTTTGACGTGTTTTCGCGAGGGGATCGCAATGGTGTGATGCGCCCGACTGTTTTTGGGGCCGAGGCTTGGGATCACGGGACGTTGTTCGGGCGTGAGGCGGTGATGGTGACTTTTTCGTCGGATATCCGTTTGAGGTGAGTAAGTAGGCATTCTCATGTGTTTTTCCGCGAGGATTACAACGGTGCGATTCGTTGGGTTGTGCAGAGCCTCTTGCGCTATCTTGTTGAATATGGAGCATGGAACGTGCTCCAGTGGTGGTTCGCCCTACCTTGTAGTAGCGGACCCTTGGTGTGTGATCACGCACTATTGGGAGAGTGATACAAATGGTTCACGAGATGTTGTTGGCCGTTCCTGGGCCTTTGAGGTGGATTTGTTACGTCACGCCTTCGCGTTGACGCTGGGTGTCGTGTGCACGATAGCCTTTGGGCTGGAATGAGGTATACTCTGGGAGTATACGGGAATGCTTGGACGTACATGTGGTTGTTCGTACCTGAGGATATTTGTGCGCTCAGTTGGGGTTGACTTGGGGCCACACGTTGTGTGGGCCCCACATGCGTTCCATGATCTGCTTTGCGTACTTAGACCTCTCGCGACGTAGAGGGTCCCTTGGCGCTCGTTTGTTTGACCATCAAGGTGGAGTGTTCCCCTGGCTTTGTGATCGTTTGTTTGACCAGCAGGGTGGAGAGTTCCCATGGCTTTGTGCCTGTCTGTTTGAATAGCAGGGCGGTGTTTCCCCTGTCCTAGTGCTCTTTTGTCTCACCATTAGGGTTGAGCGGTCTCCCCCTGGTCTTGTTCTCGATGGTTTGGCCGGTAGAGATGGTTTGGTTCCTCTTCTTCTTCGGCTGTGATGGGTTTCAGTACTGTACCCTTTCACCGGACTACGACACCGTCTGTGACTACGGGTGTTTGTACAACGTGGGTGTTTTCCCCACTTTCTGGGATGAGTTGACTTGGTCCTCTTCGAAAGTGACTCAGCGGATTGGAGCGGGATCGCCTTGTGAGGCCTGAGGAGTTTCTCCCATTGTTCTGTGTTCCCTGGTAGAGCTTGTGGGTTTGGTGTGACCAACTCTTTATGAGGGCACCGATCCTCTACCAAGGAGGTTGTTCCAGCAGGGCTGAGGTTGTTCAAGTAGGGCTGAGGTTGTTCCAGCAGGGCTGAGGTTTGTTCAAGCAGGGCTCGCCAGTTGGTTACCATCCAGCAGGGATGGCCAGTACAACTGTGTTCACCGAGCTGTACCATCCAGCAGGGATGGCCAGAGAAGTTATGGGCTTACCTCCAGCGGGGCTGGGCAGTGGTCCCTGATGCCGGGCTTACCTCCAGCTGGGCTGGGCAGTGGTCCCCGATGTCGGGCTTACCTCCATCTGGGCTGGGCAGTGGTCCCTGATGCCGGGCTTACCTCCATCTGGGCTTGGCAGTGGTCCCCGATGCGGGGCTTACCTCCAGCTGGGCTGGGCAGTGGTCCCCGATGCCGGGTTAACTCCAGCAGGGCTGGGCAGTGGTCCCGTCGCCGACTTTAGCCGGGTCGCCCTCCAGTGGATTACCCTGTTACAGGCCTGGGCAGTGTGGCACCTGTCGACATTCTGGGTCTCCCTGTATTGGGAACTCGTTGACTTCCAGGGACCCTCCAGTGGGGCTGGGCAGGGGGTCGCCTATCGATTTTGAGCAAACCTCTCGACTACGGGGTAGTGACGAGTTATGGTTGACGTTCCCCTAGAACTCTCAAGTATGGGGAGAACTTTCCCCCACTGAGACGCATCCTTTTGACGTGACCTAAAATCGTGCGGGCGAGTCAGTGACCACCAAAGCAGATAGTATCGAGGTGTGGTGATTGATCCCCTTGGCTTGCGGTTCAGGGCAGATGTGCAGGATGCTGGGCATCGATGGTGTTATTTCTGGGACTGTTGGCTACTCTTTCTTGGGCTGAGCTATGGGACGGAGATCCCCTTACGAGTTTGTTCGAGCTTCTTGACAGAGCATACATATGTATATACCTTGTTCCCGGCACCCACTTCATGGGTTTGGCTACTCTCCATCCATGAGAGGCAAAGACGCGTGGGGTATGCCACGTGCTTTCCGTGTCTAGCTTCTCATGGTTGGACGAGTCTACTCTCTTACTATAGGTAGCAAAGACTCGACGAGAAGTTCATCTTCTCACCGTTTCCAGCTTCTTGTGTCTGGATGAGTCTACCTTCTTTCCTCTTGTTGGGTTGAGATGGACTCTTTACTGCACTCTCTGTTGTACTCCTTTACTTTTCTGTTCACTCTACTACTCACCCTTCGGTACCTCATTTTGTTTCTCCCTCGAGACTTCGGGGTATCCTACTGAGTATTTTTATACTCACCCCTGCTTGGGCTTTTCCCGCACTTGGTTTGCCCTTGCAGACGACGGACAGGTGGAGCGTAACTTCAGTGGAGCGTAGGAGCTTGGGAGCTTGGACCGTGTGTCGTGGTCGTGGTTGGGTTCTAGGTGGAAGACCCTTCAGCTGTTTCGTTTCGTTACATGTTGCTGGGTTGTGGCACTTTTTCGTTGGGCACGTGTTTTGCCCCTTTTCCTTTCAGCTTGTACCCTGTACTGTTTAGAGGTCGATGCACATTTTTGTTATTTATATAGCAGTTGCCCATTTCCTTTACTTTTCTTTTCTTTTACTCTGCACTTTTGAATTGAGTTTTCTACGTGTGCGTGTGTACAGGTGATTAGGAAAAGGCCTCCCCGAGTTGTTGTGCCTTCGGCGCTAGTCGCCAGCCCCTGGCCTATAAAGCTGGGCCTGGGGTAGTTGCAGCTCGAGCCCGGGTAGGGTGGGGTCATGACAAAGTGGTATCAAAGGTGGTTCGTTCCATGGGATATTGTGTGGACTTCCCTAAAAGATGACTTGGTTGGGATATAGGGCAGCAGTGATAACGTGTCTCGAGAGTGGCTATCATGCCAGGGAGTCCAGTGATGGTGCGGCGGCCGACGTATCCATTCACTAGGACCTTGATAACCTGCTTGTCGAATCGACATGCTGAGACACTTGTTGCAGGGAAATTTGGTTTTGCATCACATAGGATTGAGTCTTGACTGTCCTTCTTGAGTCAGCTCCCCATCTTTGTTGTTTTTGGTATATACATATATACTCATCTGACCGCGGAACTCCTTGATAATTTTCAGGATGTCTCTGTGAGGACAGCCATCCAGGATACCAGCTTTGGTTCGTGACGACGACCCTATGAGATACGAGGCCACAGTCCCTGACCCATCATGCGAGCCCCATTCTCGAGGTGGGCCGGTAGCAGCACCCCCACCTGTTGAGCAGTAGGCAGTTTCAGCAGAGAAGGCTGAGCTGGAGCGCAGGTTGAGCGCGCTCCGCGAGTTCCAGCGACAGAGACCACTGAGGTTCAGGGGTGGGCCAGACCCTCAGGCAGCAGAGGTATGGCTCAAGGTAGTGGTTCACCTTTTCAGGCTTGTGCAGACGCCGATAGATCAGAGAGTGGCTTTGGCAGCCACCATTTTTCGTGGAGCAACTTGGCGTTGGTGGAGTCTGGTGACTCAGTTTCTTGACGAATCGTCACTTTCGTGGGATAACTTTCAACTGTTTTTTCATGAGGAGTTTTTCCCCTCCTGCTTGCGCTCAGTTCAGATTCAGGAGCTCCTGCAGTTTCAGTAGGGAGGGATGACGGTTTCCGAGTACACGGCTAGCTTTGCAGATCGTGCACGCTTTTACCCGGACTTGGTCCATGGCGACAACCTCCGAGCGCAGAAGTTTGAGAAGGGTCTCCACCGAGAAATTCGTACTGTCATAGTATCTTTGGGCATTTACACATATGCCGGGGAGATAGAGTAGGTGATGGTGATAGAGGGCTTCCTGTCATGTTCTGGAGTTGGTGGTGGCAGCAGACACATCTGAGCCGAGACGTCTGCCGCAGCTAGTGGGCATCGGCAAGCAGGACCTCGACGTAGGTGGCTTTCTGACAACCAGACTCAGGGGCGTGGTCGTACACCACAGTGGAACCGGAGGGCACCAGTGCAGCCCAGAGAGAGTCGGTGCTATGCTTGTGACGGGCGAGGTCACTTGGCACAAGACTGCCCAACCCGAGTTGATGGGAGCTTCGGGCAGGCAGCAGGTGCACCACCATGACAGAGGCACCGTCATGTTCGGAGTAGTACCCAGAGAGGTGGTGCTATAAGAGGATCGGGAGGAGGTGGTAGTGGGGGATGATGTTACGAGGTCTTCCCATCACCACTATGGGGTCCACGTCAGGATCCGGGAGCTGACAGTTGGGACCGCGGACAGCCGCGAGCTTTGGATATCTACTATCCTGCAGAGTATGAGGTGATAAGAGGTACGCTCTACAGCTATTCTACATTTTTATAGTAGAATTGTTAGACTCTGTGTGTGATATGATTTCCTCCCTACACCTTGTTTGATGTGTTACCAGGATGACGCGGGGCGTCGGGTGTAACCATGTGTTGGTAAGGTAAAAGGTGTAGAACCTTTTTATTTAGTTGGTGGTGTTGACTCCTTCGCCTTTTGAGCATGTAAGAGAGCAACGACAGTGAAACTTTGCATGACCAGATATCCTTGGGTGTTTCACCATTTGGATATTCTGAAGGAGGGAATCACCGGGCCTTGTTTCAGGTGCGAACGGTGATTCCAGTCGCGGCATGCGACGTAGAGGTTTGACCGGGGAGGTGAGCTACCCCCGAGAGCCTTCGGGCCGTTTGAAACCGTGCAAAGGGATGGCGAGGTTCCATAATGCCTTTCCCTAACCCCAAAGTCTAGAGTGGGTTCACGACATCAGTAAGGGCTGACCTCGCATGAATGGATCAATCTTTTGGTCTGTGTGCGGTGACGTAGAGCTGTGCGTGGGTTCTTCTGGGTATAGGAAGGGCAGGTGTGGGCTTGGTACCCTGTGTTGCTCCCTAGTTTTGCTTTTCGGGGACGAAATGCTTGAAGGAGGAAATGATGTAAGAACTCGGTTTTTTCTATGAAAGACTTTGGAATATTCTTGATGATATTCCAGAGCAGCGCCTTCAGACAGCGTGTGATTTCGAGCCATGGAGTGGATGGAATTAAATTTTCAGTGTGTTCACACTGGAAACGACAAATAAATAAGTAACTCCTAAACAGTGATCCGGATCAGAGATCCGAGTGTACGAATGGGTCCAGAATGGGTTTTTTACTCTAGGAACGACATAAAACTTGTTGGTGCAGGATGTTTGGACCCCTCGCCCCTTCTAGAAAGTTAAACATATTAAAGAAATTTTTTTAATTCGTTTAATGTTGAAAAATAGGTATCTATTAAATGGTGTCTCAGATTGGAAAACCGAGGGCACTGTTGACTTCGGAGTGTGCCGTTTACCCTAGGAGGGGTGTAAGTTTCGCGGTCGCGGGCCGTTTGTGAAAATGGCCCCAGGGGCGTTTTTGTAATTTGGCGGCCTCGGGCGCCAAGTTTAATAACTTTTGAACGGGATCTCAGATTAACATTCTGAGACCGCCGTTGTGCTCGGGAGGTGGTGTTCACCATAGGGGAGGCTTAACCTCGACCCTGCTAACAGTTCGGGTCCGGGCTGACGGGCGGTTGGTTAGGCGTTTTCTATTTAAACGCTAAACACACCCTCCTCCCTCCTCTCCTTCCCCTTCCCCCTGGCAGCCCCTCTTCTCCCTCTCCTCCTCCATCTCCGGCGAGACTCCGGCGAGCCGACTCCGGTGAGGTGCGGTGGTGCCGGCGGATCGTCGCGAAGCTTCGGGCGAAGCCCCACGAGGTAGGATGTTGCGTTGCATTTTCCATTCCCGTAACTACATTGAGCTCGTTTTGTACTGTCGATTCCTCATCAAAATTTAGATCAAAGCACATGAATGCGTAGTAGAGTAAATTTTATTTCCGACGCATCTTTTGGATTTCAATTCCGAGTCCGAGCTGCTCACGGATGATCGCCGAAGTTGGCGGGTTTTCGGTTTCCAGCAGGTTCGAGCAGCGACGCGGCGAGGGCGGACGGCGCGGCAGGGGTGTCCGCGGGTGTCCGGTGGAGACGCTGGGTGCTGCAGGGGTGTCTGGCGGAGTGTCCACAACGTGGCAGCGGGGTGTCCGCGGGTGTCCGGAGGAGGCCGATGACAGGCGGAGCGCCTCGGCGCGCCGGCGGGTAGCCAGGGAGGGACGACCCCGGGGTCGCGTCGCGCGACCCCTGTGCGGCGTCGACGACCCGCGCCGCGCGGGTCTTCACGCGGCGGCCGCGACAGGCCCTCGTGGCCTATCTACGCGGGGACCGCGTGTCTGCGGCCGGCCCGCGTGGCTATGCCGCGGGCCGGCCCAGGCCGGTCCAGCCCCAGGGGTCTTGCCCCCTCGGTGTTCGGACACCCGTAATTTCCGCTACGGGTGTCCGGATTGAGCACCGTCTATGGCGGTGGAACCGTATTGACGAGACGGTATTTTTGAGATGTTTTCGGGAATTTTTAATTCCCGAAACGAGGGGCCTTGGAGGTGCGACGTGTCTTCAAGTGGTTTGTCGTTTCCTTCGGGGATTCTTGTTTTGGACGGCGCGGACGCGTCCGACGTCCGTTTTGAGCGCCGTTAGTGGCGTTGGGACCCTGGCATCAGGAAAGAGCTTTCTAGTGTGGTTTCAGGCGTTGAGGCCCAAGTTGAGGTGCGGGCCCCACGGCCCGTCTTTTGAGCTGCGTGTAGCTAGTAGCGACTTTTTCCTCAAACGTCCGTTCGGGGCGTGCGAGTAGTCGATGTTGGGTGTTTTTCCGAGGGCAACGCGTTGGCGCAGTCTTCCCACTGTAATTCCGCACGATGGTATGGGGCCCACGAGTGCTGTTTGGGCGTCGACGGTGATTTTCCAGCTTTATCACTGGGCGACCATTTTGGACATGTGAGTAGTCCATTTCGTGTACTTTTTCGAGAGGATCGCAACGGTGCGATCCGTTCGTTGAGTTTTGGGACCGGGATGCGGGTCCCACGTGGCACCGCTCGTGTGCGGTGCGCCGGGATGCACCTTTTTCTCCGGATATCCGTTGCACTCAAATGAGTAGTGCTTTTGACGTGTTTTCTCGGGTGGATTGCAATGGTGCGATGCACCCAACTGTTTTCGGGGCCGAGGCTCGGGATCACGGGACGCCGTTCGGGTGTGAGGCGGTGTTGGTGACTTTTTCGTCGGATATCCGTTTGAGGCGAGTAAGTAGTCAATCTCGCGTGTTTTTCCACGAGGATTACCACGGTTCGATTTGTTGGGTTGTGCGGAGCCTCTTGCGCGATCTTGTTGAATGTGGATCATGGAAGGTGCTCAGGTGGTGGTTCACCCTACCTTTTTGTAGCGGACCCTTGGCGTGTGATCACACACTCTTGGGAGAGTGATACAAATGGTTCACGAGATGTGGTTAGTCGTGCCTGGGCCTTTGAGGTCGAGTTGTTACGTCACGCCTTCATGTTGACGCTGGGTGTCGTGTGCACGATAGCCTTTGGGCTGGAATGAGGTATACTCCGGGAGTATATGGGAACGCTTGGAGGTACATGTGGTTGTTCGTACCTGAGGATGTTTGTGCGCTTAGTTGGGTTTGACTTGGGGCCACACGTCGTGTGGGCCCGACATGCGTGCCATGATCTGCTTTGCGTACTTAGACCTATCGCGACGTAGAGGGTCCCTCTGCGCTCGTTGGTTTGACCAGTAGGGTGGAATGTTCCCCTAGCTTTGTGCTCGTTTGTTTGACCAGAAGGGTGGAGTGTTCCCCTGGTTTTGTGCTTGTCTATTTGACAAGCAGGGCGGAGTTTCCCCTGGCCTGGTGCTCTTTTGTCTGACCAGCAGGGTTGAGCGGTCTCCCCCTAGTCTTGTTTTCGATGGTTTGGCCAGCAGAGATGGTTTGGTTCCACTGCTTCTTCGGCTGTGGGGGGTATCAGTGTTGTGCCCTTTCACCAGACTACGACACCGTCTGTGACTACGGGTGTTCGTACAGCGTGGGTGTTTTCCCCACTTTCTGGGATTAGTTGACTCAGTCCGCTTCGACTGTGACTCAGCGGATTGGAGCGGGATCTCCTTGTGGGGCCTCGGGAGTTTCTCCAATTGTTCCATGTTCCCTGGTAGATCTTGTGGGTTTGGTGTGACCAACACTTTACGCGGGCACCGATCCTCTACCCAGGAGGTTGTTCCAGCAGGGATGAGGTTGTTCTAGCAGGGCTAAGGTTGTTCCAGCAGGGCTGAGGTTGGTTCGAGCAGGGTTCGCCAGTGGGTTACCATCCATCAGGGATGGCCAGTACAGCGGTGTTCACCAAGAAGTACCATCCAGCAGGGATGGCTAGAGCAGTTCCGGGCTTACCTCCAGCAGGGCTCGGCAGTGGTCCCCGATGCCGGGCTTACCTCCAATAGGGCCAGGCAGTGGTCCCCGATGTCGGGCTTACCTCCAGCTGGGCTGGGCAGTGGTCCCCGATGCCGGGCTTACCTCCAGCTGGGCTGGGAAGTGTTCCCCGATGCCGGGCTTACCTCTAGATGGGCTGGACAGTGGTCCCCGATGTCGGGTTACCTCCAGCTGGGCTGGGCAGTGGTCCCGTCGCTGACTTTATCCGGGTCGCCCTCCAGTGGATTACCATGTTACGGGATTGGGCAGTGTGGCACCCGTCGACTTTCCGGGTCTCCCTGTAGTGGGAACCCGTTGACTTTCAGGAACCCTCCAGTGGGGCTGGGCAGGGGGTCTCCTGTCATTTTTGAGAAGAACTCTCGACTGCGGGGCAGTGACGAGTTGTGGTTGACGTTCCCCCAGAAATCTCATGTACGAGGATCACTTTCCCCCACCGAGACGCGTCCTTGTGACGCGACCTAAAACAGTGTTGGCGAGTCAGTGCCGCCCAAAGCAGATAGTGATGAGGTGTGGTGATTGAGCCCCTTGGCTTTTGGTTCGGGGCAGACGTGCGGGATGCTGGACATCGATGGTGCTACTTCTAGGACTGTTGGCTACTCTTTCTTGGGCTGAGCTATGGGACGGAGATCCCCTTATGAGTTTTTTCAGGATTCTTGACAGAGCATACATATGTATATACCTTGTTTCTGGAACCCACTTCTTGGGGTTGGCTATTCTCCTTCCATGAGAGGTGAAGACCCGCGGGGTATGCCACGTGCGTTCCGTGTGTAGCTTCTCATGGTTGGACGAGTCTACTCTCCTACTATAGGTAGAGATGACTCGACGAGAAGTTCATCTTCTCACCGTTTCCAGCTCCTTGTGTCTGGATGAGTCTACCTTCTTTCCTCTTATTGTGTTGAGCTGGACTTTTTACTGCACTCTCTGTTTTACTCCTTTACTTTTCTGTTCGCTCTACTAATCACCCTTTGGTACCTCCTTTTGTTGCTCCCTAGAGCCTTCGGGGTATCCTACTGAGTATTTTTATACTCACCCCTGCTTGGGATTTGCCCACACTTGATGTGCCCTTGCAGACGATGGACAGGTGGAGAGTGACTTCAGTGGAGCGTAGGAGTTTGGGAGCTTGGACCGCGTGCGGTGGTCGTGGCCGGGTTCCAGGTGGCAGAACCGTCAGCTGTTTATTTTCATTTACTTGTTGCCGGGTTGTGGCACTTTTTGGTTGGGCGCGTGTTTTTCCCCTTTTCCTTTCAGCTTGTACCTTCTACTTTTTAGAGGTCGATGCACATTTGTGGTATTTATATAGCATTTTCCCCTTTAATTTACTTGTCTTTTATTTTACTCTGCACTTTTGCATTGAGTTTTCTGCGTGTGTGTGTGTACAGGTGATTAAGCAAAGGCCTCCCCGAGTTGTTGTGCCTTTGGCACTGGTCGCCAGCCCCTGGCCTATAAAGGTGGGCCTGGGGTAGTTGCGGCTCGAGCCCGGGTAGGGTCAGGTCGTGACAAGCTTCATATTTCTTTGCTATAAAATAAACCCAAGTAAATCTAATGTAATCATCAACTAGAACAAACACATAGTATTTTCCTCTAATACTTCCAGTTTGTGTTGGACCAAAAATATCCATGTGCACTAATTGTAATGCATCAGTTCTTGAGTCTTCACCGATTGATTTAAAACTAGATTTATGTTGATTTCCATATTGAAAAGGATCACAAACATTATAAGAATCAAATCTAAGCTCCGGTAGATCCTTAACTAGTTTCTTCATAGAGAGTTTACATAAGTTCCTATGGTTACAATGTCCTAGTCTTCTATGCCATAACCAGGAATGATTTTACATTGCACTTAGGCAAGGTAAATCTTGGCTCCTAAGGTCTTCTAAATTTAAGGTGTAAACATTCTCTTGCCTATTGGCTGGGAGAATAAATTCTTCCTTGGAATTGTGAACTAAGCACTTATCATTCCTAAAATTCACAAGGTAACCTTCATCACATAACTGACTTATGTTAATGAGGTTGTGCTTAAGACCCTTAACAAATAAATTTTTTGAAATCAATGATTTACCTAGAAGAACAATATTACCAATACCAACAATATCTCCCTTAGAATTATCTCTGAAAGTTACCTTTCCTCCTTTCGTTTTGATAATATTTTCAAAATAGATTTTGTTACCAGTCATGTGCCGAGAACATCCACTATCCATGTACCATGTGTTGCTGCTGGTACTCTCTTTATTTTCCTGAAATCAAGAAAAGAATTAGACTTTCGGAATCCAAACTTGTTTGGATCCGAGATTTCCAGATAACAAAATTTTAGGTACCCACATTTTCTTTGAGAAATAAGCTTTATGAAATCCAAGAGATTGGGTTTTTTTAAGGAACAATTCCTTGCCCAGTGACCACCACATTGACACTTAGTAAAAATGGGGTACTTTGAGGAACAAATTAATTGTTACTAAAAGTTGGTTTTTCATGGGTATAACCGAACCCAGATTTATTTCTTAAAGGTCGTATTTGAGAATACATTTTATAAAAATTTTCCTTACCATGGGTAATGTTTGACAAACACTTCATTAAGGAAAAAATTTAGGACTTGAGTTTTATAACCATGTTTTTATCTTCAAAATCATTAGATTTAGAACTAGATCTAGGCTCGAAAACATTTTTCTTAGAAATTACTTTTTGTAACTCTTTAGAAAGTTTGTTCTTCTCAGAACATACTTCCTCAAGGTTTCTTGAAATACTTTCAAAATCATCATTTTTCTTATCAAGATCTTTATAAAGATCTGATATCTCTTTTGTAAGAATATTATTCCTAGAGTTTGCCTTATCATGTTTCTTATTGAGTTTTGAAATATCAATTTCAAGAAGTTCACCAAACCTAGAAACTTTTTCATAAGTAGGTAAAGTGTTCTCTTCATCAGAAGAGGATTCTTCATCCGAGGAGTTATAATATTTACTATCATTAGAATTTAAAGATACATTGGTCAATGATTCAGCATTTCATACCTTATCCATAAAAAAATGATTTTCAATAGGTAATCTGGCTATAAGACCAAGATTCTTCTGTCCTAAAAATTCATAATCAGAAGATTCATCTGAAGAGTCACCATCACTGGCACTCCAGGTGTCATTAGCGTTCAAAACATTCTTACCTTTTGATTTATAATACTTCTTTCTGTTCCCGTCTGAATTCCTTTCTTTCCTTTCTTTCATTTTGAGAAAAGGGAAATCTGGTCTTATATGTCCAGCTCTCTTGCATTAATAACAAGTGACCTCTCCATCTTTCCTATCTTTCCTTTCCATATTCTTATAATTGGATTGGAAACTTCTTTGGCCAGCTATCTTGTTCATCCATCGAGTAAGATTTGCTAACTCATTTTCAGAGACTTCACTCTCACTAGATTCTTATTGGAAAATAAATTTCTTAGACTTGGATCTGGTTACCCTCTCAGGAGTCTTAGCTTCCATCTGATTTGATGTTATTGTAAATGCAACATTACCATTTCCATTTTTCTTCTTGATGTTATCTGCATCTCTCTTAATTATTGTTTCATGTTGGAGAAGAGTTCCAAATAACTCATCAAGAGAAATTTGACTGACCTTCCTGTTCTCATCTATAGCTATTCATTTGGATTCCCACTCATTGAGCATAATATCAATTATCTTTTCCACAGGTGATTCATCATCTAACCCTTTCTCTCCCATAGACTGTAAACTTTTGACAATAGTAATGAATATCTGTTGAACATTACAAATTGGTTCACCATATGGAAAATTGAAGCCATGGTATTCAGCTCTAAGCATAGCTCTCTTAGTCTCAATCACTTTAGAAGTTCCAAAGTGTGTAACCTCTAACTTCTTCCAGATACAATTTGCTGCTTCATAAAAAGAATTTTTGCTATATATATTTCTAGTCATTGAACAAAGTAAGGTATTTTGTACATTATAATTAAGTTGATACTCTTGATTTTCCTGGTTAGTGAAAGTTCTAACTTCCATATTAAGAATTTTATAATCACTAGTAAGCATAACAAATTTGTCCACTCTAGTATTGATAACAAAAGTCTTTATTCGATCTCTCCAGTACTCATAGTAATTACCATCAAAGATTGGTGGTCTTGTAGGATTTAGATTATCAATAGAACCAACATTGACTCCTGCCATACTAAAAATAACTTTCGGCACACAAACTTGTTAGTAGAAAAAATTCGTAATCACGGGGTTCAGAATTACAAAGATCGGAATGAGAATGTTCAGAATGACAATGTTCGGAATGAAAATGTGATAATGAAAAACATATGCGTGAGTATAAGTATTTCAGAGACCACTCTGATACCAATTGTAGGATCGAAATAATAATGTAGATGCTCAATATACAAGAGGGGGGGGTGAATTGTATACTTTAAAAATTCCTTAAACAAAAGAAAGATCTAAGTTTAACAAAGTTAAACTAAGAAAATTCACAACACCTCTAACACCAATTGAAAATTTGTAAAAAGGAATGAAGTTATAAACTTCAAGTTCTATGTACTTGCTTAAAACTGGAAAGAGATTCCGAATGTAGGTTCCGGAAATATGGATCCGGGAATTGAAACTTAACTAAAGATTACAATATGAGATTCTACCTTAAAGTGTATAGAATCTAAATGAAACAGAGTACAAGTAAGGAAGTATAAGAAAGTTATACTTTCCTTCCAATACAATATGCAGCGGAAACAAACAATTAGTAAAACTACAAGTAACAAAATATAACTCTTTTAACCAAAAGAGAAGGGTATCCAACAACCATGGATAAAGGTCCGTTGATTTATACATTCAAGAAAGTCTGTCTTACCCACACCAGGGTAAGCCCTTGATACAAATATCGGAATCTCTTTCTTGCTATCCCCGCAAGACCTCAACTTCAATGTAGTTGGAAACCTCTATCTTCCTCATCAAGGTATCCCTCGATCTTCAAGGTAGTCGGCACCTCTGTCTTCCTATCCCCAGAAGTCCTCGAATGTAATCACCAACATTCGGAGTCGCATGAAGCTTTGAGAGTTAATAAGATCCTCTCTCTCTAGAAATCACTTCATTCAGGAAATCACATGAACCAGAGATCAGTCTCGAAGATTAGTCGTGAAGATCAGTCCTGAGCTCTTTCAAATGAGCTCCTATTTATAGGTTCGGTCGGCCTCCTTTCCAACATTCATATTTTCCTTAAAAATCTGAGGGACCTGTACACGTGTAACTTAACCATCGGTAAGTTTATAACAGAATAGACGACATCGTTTGATAACAAAACAAGTGTAACAGAATGTACAAAATCGTTTTAATTCTAACACAAAAGTTCGGAGTAACGGTTCGGAGTGTAAGAAGAATATCAAAGAGTAGACAAATTATAAAAGTGTAAGCAAAATGAAAGTTCGGAGTCTAACCAAAAATAATATTTGGAGTCTAAAATAAATTCGGAGTGTATAAAGTAAAGATAATCAGATTTTGTTTAATAGGTAAATTCAGAATGAGAATTCGGAATGAGAATTCGGAATAAGAATTCATAAAGAGAATTTGTAATCAAAATTTGTAATGGGAATTCATAATCAGAATTAATCATTAGAATTCATAATCAGAATTCGTTATTAGAATTCGGTGTCGAACTTCATGAGAGTTCGTATTCAGAATTCGGAGTGGAACATTATTAAAGTTCGTATCCAGAATTCGTAGTGGAACTTCATTATAGTTCTCATCCAGAATTCGGAGCCTAAAACAGAATGCTTCAAATCATAGTTTTAAGAAATTTCGAGAATATAGAAATGAATTTGATTCTTATACTTAAGAAATATGTAGATATAGATAATGAAAATATGATAAGGATAATTTTCCTTATAAAAGTGATTTTCCTTATTAAAGAAATTTTTCTTATAAAATAAATTTTACTTATAAAAGCAATTTTCCTTATAAAAGAAATTTTTCTTATAAAAGAGATTTTCCTTATAAAAGAAATTTTCCTTAAAGATAAGATGTTTGTGATTTTAAAAACAAGAAGGAATAGAAATGTCATAAGGAAAACCTTATTGACTCAACATGTGGTAGATGTGGAACACTAAGGGAGGATTGTTCATATCAGCAAGGTAGTGTGGTGAAAGTTACTTAGGATGAGACCCACTATTGAGGGGCATGTCATCTTTATGCAGTTAAGTCTAGATCTAGAGATGGAGTGGCTGGACCATCTACCGTTTGAGGTACGATTCTTGTAGCTTCTCCACACTCACTAGTTCTTCATTTGAAATTTTTGATACACATTTTTTTCACAGTTCATAGTTTTTTTGGGCCTAACCATAGAATGATTGAGTGGGGTTATGTCAAATGATACCTTATTGGGGGTGTGGGTTGAGGATATTTGATAGGTTAAGGATTGTGATTCTGAGTATTGTGGATGTCATTTTCTATGGAACCTTTTTCTCATTGATATGTTAGTTTTTGACATGATTTTGGGTATGGGATGTCTGGTGAGGTATCAAGACAACATCAGCTAATACCAATGTCAGGTAATGTTTGTGTCTCTTGATGGGGGAAAGTATTTCCTTCATGTTTAGTCGAATTCTCGAGCATTTCATGCATGTAGATTTTTCTAGAATTTGAGAGAACTCACAGCCCAAGTGGCTTGTCTTGTTCAAGATGAAGGTGGATGGGAGAAACCATTATTCCCTACATTTTTTTAGATCAATTATAGAATGTGTTTTCGATGGATATATCAAGGATACCACTCGAGAGGGATGTAGAGTTTATGATCGATTTTCTGATAGGGGAAGAAGCAGCTTCCATTCCGCCACATATAATTGCTCTGATAGAACTCTAGAAATAAATGGTTCAGCTAGAAGAATTGGAGTGAAAGGGGTTTATCTTTCCTGGAATTTCTCTTTGGGGATCTCCCATTCTATTCTCTAAGAATGGAGAACGATCCTTGAAGATGTTTGTTGACTATCGAAAGTTGAATCATATGAACGTTAATAATACGTACCCATTTCCAAGAATTGATGATATTTTTTACCAACTGAGGGTTGATTTAGGGTTCATTAATATCTATTTGAGGTCAAGATTTTTTCAGTTGAGGGTGAGAAATTTTGATATACCACTGTAAAATTTATAGAGTTTGTACGAGTTGTATGAATTTGTGGTGATTCTATTCAGGTTGACCAAGACACTATCTATGTTCATGGTTTTAATGAATTGAATATTTCACCAAATATTGATAATGTTTTGATTTTATTTACTAATGACATATTATTGTACTAAATATCTCTTGATGATCATGAAAAACATCTTAAAATAATTCTGGGTACACTAAGAGAGCACGAGCTTTACGCCAAACTATCAAAATGTCAGTTTTGTATTGATAAAGCACATTTCTTTTGACACATAATTTCTGAGTCAAGTGTGTTAGTGGATCTAGAGAAAGTGTAGGTTGAGGTGTCATGGGAGAATCCTAATAATGTTTTTGATATTTTAAGTTTTCTAGGATTGGATGGTTATTATCACAAGTTTATTAGGGATTTATATCATTTGGAAGGAAAAATATCATCCTTGACTTTTAAGGGAGTTATGTTTGAGTGGTTAGAGGCATGAGATAATTATTTTCAAGAGTTTAATAAACAATTTACTACTGTATAGATTCTTACCTTACCCAAAATAGATAAGAGTTACACATCATTAAGTGATGCATCTACTATTTGACATGGGGTAGTGTTGATGTAGGATGATTGGGTTATAGCATATGAGTCAAGGAAATTGAGGCCTCCTGAAATAAATTACCCTACTAATGATCTTGAGTTAGTATTGTGGTTTATTCCTTAATGTGTCAGAGGTATAAATTATTGGGAGAATGGTTCAAGGTATTTTTTGATCATAAAATTCTTATGTATATATTCTCTCCATGGGATTTGAATCTTTAGAAGAATATGTCGGTAGATTGCCTTAAATACTTTTATTTTAATTTCTATTACACACCATGACATGATAATAGTGTTTTGGTAGCTCTGAGATGAATGAATTAGAATCAGGTAGTTTATGAATCGATCTTTGAGTAGAGAAGGATGGTCTTTTTTTTGAAATCCACCTAGAAGTACAGGATGGGAACGATAAAACAACCTTCTCATGTATTACAGTCGAGTCTGTGTTTTTGAGCATGATCAAGTAATGTCAACTGGAGGATCTAAATTGTTCATCTACGAATGAATGTCTAAAAGGCAGGGAGTCACCTTTTAGTTGGGATATTGGTGATGATGGGATTGTTAGTGTTTGTGGTCGTGTGTTTGTGCCAGTGTGTATGTAGAAAAAGTTGATTTGTGAGTTTCACATATAGAAGTGGGAAGTTCATCCCTACATGACTATGATTTATAATGATCATTTTAGGAAGTATTTTGTGGGTGAGAATGAAGAATGAGGTTGGGGTTTTTGCGGCATGATTCCTTAAGTGTCAACAAGTGAAGGTCGAGAATAAGCACCCAACTGGTTTTTTATAGTAATTTTCCATTCCATAGTGGAAGTGGAATGATATAGTAAGTATTCCTAGGATTCCTTGTAAGAAATATATAGTTTGGGTAGCTCTTGATCACTTAACTAAGGTGTCCCATTTTTTGCTGATCTATGAGACTTACACAATTGTTCAGTTGGGGGAAGTATATTTTGAATAGATTGTGATGTTTCATGGTGTGTAGAGAAGCATGGATTCTAATCATCATTTACATTTCACATTAGACTTTTGGAAGGCATTAATTAAGGCTCTTAGAACCAAGGTTTTTTTACAACCTGTCACTCACAGATAGACGGCTTGTCAGATCATATAATTTCGGTATAACAGGATATGTTGAGTGAGTATGTTATGAATTTTGGTGGATTGTGGGAAAATCATTATTTCATATATATTTTTCTAACAACAGTTCCCGGGTTACAATTCTGATGGACCCTTTTGAGGATATCTATGGGAGACTATGAAGATCTCTATTTAGTTGGTTAGAAGCTAGGGAGTCTGAGCTATTTGGAAAGATTCTCATGCAGGATACATTGAAAAAGGATTAACCGATTCATAAGAACATGATAAAAACATAGAATAGGTATAATTCATATTTAGATAGGATTCTTAGACCTCTTGAGTTTATGGTGGTGATAGTTTGTTTCTTCCAGTGTCGTAAAGGCCGGGTGACCATTGAATTCATAAATAGGGTATGTTACCTCCCTAGTAAGTGGGAGGCTCAGACAGGTATCTTATAGATCAGATCTTCAATAGTGGAATAGTGTAATTCACAATTTTTTTTAATATCTAACAACATGGATAGTATCACCCTGATCCATCTCATGTGATAAATTTTGAGTATGTAGAGCTCAATGCTGATGCGTCATTTAAGGATCATACATTTTGAATTTTGTAGTGTAGAGAAAAGGTCTTGAGGGAAATAAAATCACACTTAATTCAAGTTTTGTGGCCACATGGGAATGTTCAAGAAGAATATTGGGAGTGAGAATCAGATATGTGGGCCTATTTCCCTAATATTTTTTCATTGGAAACCCAATAAATCATGGGAAGAGAGTATTGAGGATGAGCCGTTATAAGGTGGGGAGGATGTAAGATCCCATACATTGTGGAGGTATGTACCTATTTAAATTTTGGTTTTAATCTATTGTTTTAGGATAATGAAATGTTTCCTATGTGTATGAATGTCCTTATGGGTGTTTCATTGTTTTAAGACCCAAATGAACAGAAAATTGGAAACAACTGTACAGGGCGCATGGTTGGTGCATGGTTATGTAAATCGTGTTGAATTACTGATCAAACTGTGAACCCATGGATATGGCCTTTCGCATAGTTGTAAAATGGTTAAAAAAACATGAATTTCCCCCAAAGTAACCATGTAACACAAATCCCCTTGTACGATGTATTTCACACAATTTGCGCATGGCTTGGAAAACCATGCGGGTAAACCATGAAGCCTAATAAAGTTGGAAAATGTTAAAAAATTTCAAGGAAGAGATTTAGAAACGTCACCAAATTTTCGTCCCAATTTCCACTTTTGATCCCTAGTGATGAGCAAGAACCCTGAAGGAATTATATTGGTTATTCTAGATCATCATTAAGTCTTTTGGAGTGTCATCGGTTGTGTATTTGAGCCCTGGGTAATTCAAATCACATTCTTTATTCCCTTCTCTAGATTAGGGTTTTCACCTTAGGTAATATTCTTCCAAATACCCAAAACCCTTATTTTCTAGTGGGATCTAGGTTGAGCCTTTCAAGTGTTTTTGAATTGGAATCCAAGTATTCTATTAGGAATATTCTCATCAATAGATTTGAGGTATGTGGTCTATATATAATATCCCATATTTTTGTGTTAGATTTGTGCATGTTCGGTTTTTCGTCTCTTTATGTCTTGTTTTGATGTTGATTTTATTGATGGTATTTGGTGAGATTTGTGTATAAACAATGAATAGAAACACACATGGTTCCCGTGGTATTCATATAATATGGCTTGACCTATTTAGGAAAATCGATAGGGAGCACAAAAATTTCCTAGCCAAGAAATTGGGTATGTAACCTCAAGGTTGTTGTTTGAAAACATAGATCCATTGTTGAGTATGTTGATATGTATAATGGATGTGAAAATGGAATATTTGGAGTGTGAATATATTTTTTAATTTCTTAAGGGGTTATTTTACATGGAATGAAAATGGTTTGATTGGGTTAATTATGATTGTAACCTGTGTGTTATGAATTACACTAGAATTTCCTAGAGAGTTATTTCATATGAAACAGTGAATATATTAAATTTTTAATGGTATATGAAATGAACATATATGAAACGGGATAATATAAGGGAATTATAGAATATGCTTAGTTAGCTAGGCATGCGAATGGGAATTGCGATAAATATGAAAAGCAATGTAAATAGAAAATGTATTAATAGGTTGTGGCATATTATTAATTTTCATAACGATTTTTTTGGATTATGATTGTTATTTATATTGGTTGTGTTTGCTTGTGATATGGTTTGTGTGCGTTGAATGGATGGATAAGAATGTTCAAATGGATTGAGTTGTGAGATAAAGGGATAAGGATCCTCCCATGGGTCGAGTTGGTCTGACACTCTAATTCCACCCACTATGCATGGGTTAAGGATGGTGATAAATATCTATCCCTGAACTATTTCATTCCATGTGTAATGAGGCTTTGTGGTGGGGAAATTATGATGATGTGAGGTATTACCCCTAGTGAGATAGAGACTTTACTTGTTCCCTTGTGATGAATTATAAATGCCTTAAACTATTGTGAATATAGTGTAAATTCTCTAACCCAAGGATTTAATATTAATGATGAACTAACTAACAAAGAAGATGAACACAATTAATTTGGAAATGTGGTTATTAATATTTAAGTAAAAAATGATAACCATTGGCCTTTAACTTTATTTTATTTTATTTTAATTTATTTCATAATTTCATGAACTATTTTTTTATTCCAGATATTTGGTAGAAACTATTAGTGGTGGCCTACTATGTTGTACTCACACCCTACTAAAGCCGCCATTGGGTACCTAATCATATTTCATGGTTATAGGTATAGAAAAGGTAAAATGGTCCGTGATTGGGAATTGAGTTAGATTTGGGATGTGTATGGATGAGGTTTCAGACATGGAGTAAGGTCCATTTTGGGGATTCCAATATTTTCCTCTATTTTGGGTTTTCTCACATAACACTATTACAAGACATGACATATTTAATTTTGGATTTGGTTTGTACCTAATATTGGTAGCTGGATATTTATTCACTATCATTGATTATGGCATGTTGTTTCTGATGTTCAATTTGTTTTTTGTTGTGGCTTAGTCTGGTAAAGATGGTATAGTCTCCCTACATGACTTATCGACCCTTACTACAAATCAAAACCCATTTCAATTTGGGGAGGTGCACTTGAGTTCATGTGAAGAACTAGCTCAGGGCACCGATTTAGTGGAACATGGGTTGGGGGAATTTTAATAGGGCTAACAATTTTAGTGTAACCAATATGGTATGTTTTTATGATACAATCTAATTGTTGATTATAATTGTTTATGATTATATTTATGATGATCAAATCTTATATACACCATTCAAGAAACTCATTAATATTATTCTCCCCTATTTATGTCATTATAATACATATTCTCACTTAATTTTCTTCTTATTATAAACCCAAAAGTTCAAAATAATGTTTTTAAGATAAATTATTATTAAATTTCTCTTTAGTAGAAAAACCATTTTTATGAAAATCCAGTTTTCTAAATACTTGTTCATTTTTTTACATTATTAAATTTTTTTATTAAATAATTTTTCCCATTATTGATTTGTAACAAAATGTTTTGAATGGAATCCTCGTGTAATTTTCCAAAAACTATACATTCATCTTTTACTAAAAATGTGAATGAAATATCTTTGTTAATGTGTTTGACATGAACTGTATTTTCCACCAACATGACCATTATTTAATTTTAATATTCCTTTATAACTTTTCAGTGTTATTTTATAATGAAAATATAATGTTTTTTTAAAACATTTAGCTTTAACAGGTGATTTTCATTTAAAAGTTATTTTTTGAATGAAATTTTCCAAGTGATCCTTCAAAATAAATATCTATATAAGATGATATCCCTTGATGTAACATATTATTTTATTGGAAAATGAACCAATAATAACATTGTAATTATTTCTATTAGTTATTTACCATAATTATATTGTTATGGTACATGTTGTTTTCCATAATGTAATCATGTTTCTAATATATTTTTATGGAACCAACTTATTTTCCATGGTTTAATCATGTTTTAAATATATTGTCATGGAACCCATTTTTATCAATGAGTTAATCATGATATTAGAGGAATAAAAAATTTTCATGATTTTTTTGAGGAAATTAAAGTTCTAGGTATGTTATTCTTGTTGGGGTTCTCATACAATGTTATATGATGGGTACTTCTAGATAGAATACGATGAGCATGATATAACTTATATAATGGGTTTTCCTAGATATCCCTCTAATGAATTTTGTGTGCATGTTACCAGAATGGTTATTCTATTTGTAAGGATTCAATATGTGTGTTTTTACATGTTCTATACTGATGATTTTCTATGATACCAATGAGTTTTATCAATAATTTCTATGGGATTATAATGTTTCTTATGATTAAGATTTACATCACATGGATCATGATTATTGATTGTAATAAATAATTAATTGTTATATCCTCATTCCATGTTTGTATGATTCATGATCTTGGTATTTATGGTTATGAGTATTCTTATTATATACACATGCACTATAATTATGTCGTCATACCCTTATGATCACCAATAACATTCAATTATTAATTCATATGTTTACCCTTTCTGAGAAATTTATGTAAAACATATTTCCCCCTTTCCCCTAAGTTATCAATTTTTATGATTAATGAATTACTACTAGAATGGTTTCATTTGGATGATGTATATGACTTAATATAGAATATGAAAATAACATTATAATTGGAAAGATACTCTCAGGAATTATTGGGTATTTTTATGTAATAGTTTTTCCTAATTTAGTAAAACTCTAAACATAAAAGGTCGTTGAAAACATAAAAGATACAAAATTTTCATTTTATATTTTATATTTTTGATGTCAAATATTGTGTCACGATCATTGGTGTCAATTATATAAATGTAATGTTTATTATTTCGACACCGGATTTGGGAGTGTATGTTCAGGGTTTTTATAAAGTTTATATATGATATTATAGTTTCAATATGATATTAACATAATAGATATCATATATACTCATTAGTTATATCTTTATAATCATTCAGAAAAAGTGGTGATGAAAAATGAAATGCATTGTACATGGATATGGTAAGCTGGAGTACGCATAAGCAATGTATTTTCTTTTTATAGGATGAAAAAGAATCATATAATATAGTTTTAACATAATAACAATTACATTTATGTATATTTAGGACACAATATTTAATATTTAAGGATTCTTAAAACACATTAATAAGGAGTAGAATAAAAAAACATGAATGAGTCAGCAAATATGATTATCTGTTTTCAGTGGACTCCCTTTAAATCTCTTGATAAGGGACCTAAGATTGATATTTCGGGAGTCAAAGAGTCTCATTTAATTGTATACTTATTTTTATAAGAATAATTATTTAGGGTTTGGATGAGTTATATGGATAAATGTTGTGTAATGAAGTGATAGATGGGGTTCCCTTTTATAATTTAAGAGAGGGGGATCCGAT
Organism: Viscum album; assembly: GCA_963277665.1. Lineage (NCBI taxonomy): Eukaryota > Viridiplantae > Streptophyta > Magnoliopsida > Santalales > Viscaceae > Viscum > Viscum album. The sequence continues at coordinate 1,656,957,951 of OY728132.1, read as the reverse complement.
AATTTCATAAAATATTAAATTGTCATATTTTATTTATAAAATAAAAATATTCATAACTATATATATTTTCAATATAATGTGAAAATAATTTTAAATATATTCATAAAATGAATTTTGGAAATGTTTGGGGTATGTTATCACTGTTATATTTTAATTTTAACCCTAGTTAACCCTTTTGACAATTACAATACTATTAAAATGTTGTATTCTATAAGGGTAAATTGTGATACTATAAAATTAGACAATACCTATAAATAACCCATGGTAGATTTAATTAACTATATCCAATTATTTTGGCCGAATCTATGAATTTTAGGTATTTTATATTATTAAATAAATTATTAATTATTATAAAATATCAAAAACGTTAAATTTTATTACTATTCATTTTATTTACATAAATAATATCACAAAAACACTTATAATTTTAAAAAAAATTTATTATATAGAAAACATTTCATGGTCATCTATAAATTTTTTATATCAGATTATTTATTTCAAAATCTAACACTTCTAACGTTTTAAATGTCACTTATTTGATTTTCCATTAATAGAACAATTATTAGGTCAACATTGTGTAAGAATTTGAGTTTATTATTTATTAAGTAATTTTTTTTAATAATTTACCATAATGAATATAATTTTTTTAGATTTAATAATAATATATATAGTGGAACATATCATCTAGATAACCCAATACTAAAAATAATATAGTTATTAACATTTCGAGTGTCACATGATTAGATTTTCATGAAATAAAATACTATAAAGATCATAATTTATCCATATGGAAATAAACTGACATATAACATAATATATGATGATTATGGATAAAATTTACTCATCTAATAAGATTAATTAATGTTTTAGGTTTATTTTCTAGCCATTTTCTTTTTCTTTTAAATTTAATTACTAGATTTACCTTTTTTTGTTGTAACAAAATTACTGAGGCTACTATTAATATTGAAAAATTTAAAAGGGATTATTTTCTAAATTTATAAATACTAAATGTAAATATTTTATATTTTATTTAAAAATCAAAATACTGATTTGGGATAATTTAATTGAAAATTTCACCATAAATAATCCAACAAAAATTAGATTTTCATAAAAATACCTTTTTAAGTGTAAAAATATTTTTATATCAAATAGAAATATGAGATTAATAAAAATTAATATAATTTGATTATTAAAAATATAATTTAAGTTATTTTAATTTTAATCCTTTTTAATATAAAATTTATCTTTTCAAATGTTTGGAAAAATACATTTTTTAATAATATTATTATTTTTAACTATTTTTTCGACAATAAAATAATTAAAAAAATCTAAAAATTTCATACTAAGATAATTTTGATAATATGAATTTAAAATTTTTATTAATTTTGCAAATAAAAATTATATATGTTCTATAGTTTAATTATAAAATTTCCTCACAAAAAAATATTTAAAAAAAATTAAATTTTTGATGAATAAAACCACATTACTAAAAATTGAGTAATTATTTCCTTAGAATTAATCAATTAATTTATCAAGAATAGTTACTTTACAAATATAAATTTCATAATTTAATTAATACTATGTAAACCCACCAATTTAATAGCTAGGTTATAATGGTCATATTTAATTAATAATATTTTTGGGTTCTTTTAATGTCAGTGTTTGGTGTTTTATATGCTATCAGACATAAGGTTCATTCAAAATCTATAATTGTTACATTTAAAATTATTTAAATTAATTTTACACCTTAATTAGAACTTTTGATTAGTAATAATGGTTTTTAATGTTTATAATAACTTTTTGGAAAACCAAAATCACAAAATAGGTTAATAATTCATCTTCTTAAAAGAGGGAATGGTAAGTATGATGGTCACCATAGAACTAGGATTACGAATATGGGAATTTTTTGGGAAGTGAAAATATGAACATTTGAGGGAAAATTGACACCCAAGGATTAATTAATAATGAGATAGAACATGATTATAAGAAATTCAACAACAAAAAATCATTAATATATAATGGGTTCAAGGGAATTGATTTCTCAGTATGAAAACTAAACCAATATCATTTTTATTTTGAGGCCTTTTTTCATATTTCTTGAGAATATTTTATAATATAAACAAATCAATTGAGAAAACAACCTTACCTTTTTCATTTCCCTATATTAATAATAATATAACCCTTCGGTTGTTCTTAAATATATTACTAAATTAACTATTAAAATATTAAATTTATATTTGAGATTATTTTTTCTGGTATGATTCACTATTAGTGAGTCAAATGAACCAAAAGTCATTTCTTCATCCTCTAAATATTTACCATAACCAAGATTGTGATCATATGTTATCTTCTATGATAATTTGTACATTTACTACAAAAAACAATATCCAATGCTCCGCTTAATTCATTCCATATGTAGAAAATCATAAGGCTCCATCATATGTCTAACCGAATTCAAAAAATACAAATATTTTTGAATAAGGTCTCTAAACTTCAAATATCAACTTATCATTAAACCCATATAATGTAGCTATTATTGTCAAATATAGATACCTTAATCAAATATTTTCCTAAAACATGGTAATAACTTGAATCACCATAATATCATAATTAAAACATGCATGTGTCAAATAAATTAACAACTTCATTATTCCTTAACTAATATATCATATTATAGAGTGTAAATAAAAAAATGATGTAAACTTCATCATGAATAAATTTTTTCTCAAATCACTAACCATTACCAAGGTCACCAGTACTATCCCATTTAATTAATGAATATTATATTTATATTGAATAAAAAATGGGAACATATTGAGGGTAATGTTTTCTCCAATCATGAATTAATTCTCATAAAATATCATCAGAATATTAAATCACATTTCTATTTCATCAATACTATTGAACATATTTTAGAAAATTATAGAATCATAACCACTATAGGTCAATCCATTTATGTTTCATGATTATTATAACTAGAATATCATTGATATCATACATCGAAAAAATAATTTTTCAAATCCATATAGGGAAACACATCAATCATTCAACTTCAACTATTGGAATTGAATAGGTCCCACCTTGGTCTAGAATATAATTAGCGGATTAGTTAATTGATTTAGATAATTCATATTTAACCAAACATATGAAATTTAACACCTTGAAATTTTCTTACCATTTGAATTTAATTTACACATAGATAACACCTTCCCACTCCATTAATAAAATATTTAGGTGTATCTTTCATTATTTCATACAGAAATGAAATTCTGTCTTCTTTCCTCCACAGTTTCCACTACCTAAGATCTCTAAAAACACAATCCATATCTTCATTGGTATGTATAAGATTTGTTTATGAATAATGTTATTAATAATATACCTTTTATTTGATTTGGAAAAATCAAAATTGTTTTTAGTCTAGTCATCACCATATATGGATTCCTATTTTCACCACATTGTCTTTCAGGTTCAATATTAACACAATTACATCTGGTTCCAGCCATTGAATGAAACCAAAAATCATAGTATGAGATACATTAATCATATTGGAAGACAAAAAGAATTATATATTAACAGTGATTTATTATGTTTTCCTAAAAATGGTCAGGTGATTATGTTCCCTAATATATGTTTTTATAAATCTAGTTTCCATGTTTTCTACTAATCATTCCGTAATACCTATTGCAAATAATATAACACTAGTATCTTAGAGTTGGTGGATAATTTATTAAATTAGTGCTAGATACAAGAAAATTCATCCAAATAGACCAAATTGTTTAATAATATTTTGTGAAATAGATATATACATGAATTTGAGAATACATTAGTAAATTAAATTACAACATTGTTTTTTCTTTTATAATATCATTATCCCCTTATAAATATCCATTTACATTAATCGTAATACACTTCATAGTATTATAGATTAAATAAAAACATAATAAAGGGTTGATCATATATTCCTAGTACAGTTATGTGTATTTTTGAAGCTAACATGAATCAATAATTATAATTATAATGGAAAGGTAAATAACTGGGAAAACATTTCATTTAACCAATAAAATAAAAATAAGTTGTATCCAGATAAAATATCAATGTGAATATATCAATGATAATAATAAATGAATTCACGATGAATGAAATGATAACTGTTGATCATTATGATATAAGAAATTATGATACATCTACATTAAAGACCTTTCACAAGTCTATTTAAATATGATAGTTTGGTGTATAATATAACCTCTTTTAACTGAGGCAATCTAACTAAGTCTTCTCATGAAAATATTGATGCATCGAGGGAATATTTATAACTAGGGCCCAACCATATCTAAATATCCAAAAAAATCCTCATATAATTAATAATATATTTAATTAATGGACATAATTACCTTTCAAAACATTTCTATTTCAGATAAGGGTAATGAATCACTATAATTTCCCTAGTCAAAATGTTCATAAACGATCCAACGAATAATGATGAATAGTATCATTTGAGTACATAATTAATATAGGATTCAAAATAAGATGTTGACATAGACAATAATACATTAAAGATATTATTTCAATATCTCTTTATGAAAACACCTATTTTACTTGGAAAATAAATTTCTTTAAATCTATAAATAATGAATGTAAAAAAGAAATAATTTTATTTAAAAAACATTTTATTTTTTAAGGAATTAGTAATGTGCTAGGATATCATGATGGTGGTAAATTCAATTAATTAATTACAAGATAAAATCATTCTTTTCACAATTGGTTATGAAAATTCAAAAAGTACATCATTTCAAAAATAAAAAATAGGATTCCTTTTAATTTTTTTTGTAAAAAATAAAACATGGATAAAATAACTTTAAAACTCATTTTAAAATACTAATTTTTTAATATATTAATTCACCAATCCCAATAACTGAGGCCCAATATCTTATCTTATTAAAATATCACAAGATATAAGAAATCAAATCTTGAAGGATAGAATAGTTGAACTATCTTATTAAACTAGATACATAATTGAATCCAATATTATATATGAATACAAATATTAAAAAATAAGTTCATTTCAATAATATAATTATTCAATATATAATATCATTTCATGTTATTCCTTTACCACATACTATCTTCATAGGAAAGGAAACAAAATATTAGTGAGCATAAGTGCTCAGTAAGGGTTATGGACAGTAGATGTTATCGTTAATCAATAAGCATAAAAACATGGAAATTTAAACAACTGAACACAAATTAAATATAAATAAGAACACCATAATAAATATTTAATGTTAAATAATAGATAACACATCCCATGTAATCAATAACACTACTATCATAACTAGATAATACATAATAAATATTCCATGGTAGATAATTGAAAACACAATCAAGTTAATTAATAAACTAGGAATAAAATACATATAGAGATAGCATCATCCATAAAATAACAAGTAAAATAATATATGAATTATCAATGAAATGAATTCTTAATTAAAATATTGTATGATCTTAGGAACAACATACATCTATTGTCAATACCTTATACAAGATAGTTTAAAACGGATGAGTAGGTATACACCAAAAACCAATTTACCTAAGGTTGTCCAATAGATTCATCTCATGAGAATACTAATACATTTTAGGGATATATATAACCACCACCACATATATTTTTATTTCCAAATCACTCCTCATATATCCAATATGTTATTTAATTCATGAAAAATATAACTTATTATAAAATATCGATATTGAGTAAGGGATACAGAGTTATCAATATTTCCCCATTCAATAATATAACATTCAACTTAAAACACCATATATATAAATTATATATTCTTTAAAATATTATTATATCCATGATAAATAATATTTATATTTAAAGGATATTTTTTTTCAATGATCACTAGAATGTGGATATTTTGAGGGAAAATTAATGAAGAAAAAAATGATTCAATAAATGTGAGTTTCAATACTATCCTTGGTAAAAATGATCATAAAAAATAAATATAAATAATAAGTATGGTATCAAAACAAAATATCATTAGTGTAGTATAAATAAAATAAAGGGTTCTTGTCCTTGATGAATTTAAATACCATAAAAATATATTAAAAACAATTTTGGGGAAAATATCATTTTATCATTTAAAATTTTTATAAAACTAAAAGATTAAAAAATACATTGTAAATAATTTTCATTTAAAATAACCATTAAAAATTTTAACATAAGATTTAATAAACATTGTTCTTATGATGGAATTAAATTCCTTTTATGGCTTATATGTTAAAACAAATATTCTATTCATGTTTTCAGAAGAATATAAATTTTCTTTATTTAGAAAATTTCATGAATAATCCATTAATATTTGTTAAAAAAAATGGGTAAATATGTGTTTAATAATTCAATTTTTGAATATAATATAATTTCAAATAATTTATATAAAACATGGTCTTGGAAGGAAATTATTTTCAACCAAAGAGAGAAATGAAGTCAAGTTTTATTAAAATATATTTTATAAAAAAAATTAATAGAAATGAGTTTAAATGGTACTATTATATGACAAAATAATGAATAAATATATGACAATAAAAATTAATGGGTTGTATTATAAAATGATGAAATATTTTCTTTTAATTTAATTTCAACAAAAAATAATTCCGATTAAAATGAGATTATAAAATAAACCCTAATAAGTATAGTAACATTGAAGTAATAATTAATAAATGAATCTATTATGTGAATAAAATTTAATTACTAATTATACAATCGGAAATAAAATATAATACAAAAAAATTTCATTACACACATAATCATTTACCATCAAAGACAACGAATCAACAATATAATCAAATAAAAAGAAATTGTGTTATAAAAATCTTCACCATTTGAATACATTAAATTCATAATAATTTCAGATGAAATAAATCAATTTAAAACATGTAATACAATGAATTATTAATAAATAATTATTTTATATGTTAAAGGTTATGTATGTGCACCATATAAATGATATTAGGTTTATAATATTACAATATTCCTTAATGAAATTTAATTGAGACAAACTCACCTAACTCAAAATTCTTCTTTGTTGAACGTGATTTAACCTCACGTTTAATTGTATTATGAATTTTATTAATTTATACTAGAACACTATTCAAATTTAAGATATCATATATTATCCTTTGATAATATTTTACCAACCATTTTCTTATAATTTTTCATTATTTTAATTGTTTCAGGTGTTAATTCTCTTTTTTTCTATTGCATGTTATTATGTGAATGTTATGGTTATTTGGGTTATCATATAGATACATCATATATAAAATTATATTAATGTTCTAAAATATATATTGACTAATTATATACATGTTTAGAAACATTCTTAATGGTTTCAAATGAAAAATGAATCACATCTCTTCATGGAGATGTTAGGCCGTACGTACGCATGAGCAATGATATAATTCATTTAATGAATAAAAAATAAGGAATTTGGTGATAAATTAATTTTAGAGAATAAATATCATGTCATATATATCTCATATATTTTTTGAATTTATCTTTATTATTTTACATGTAAATATTATGTGAAAAAGGGATTACACTACTTTGCAAGGTAGTCATCCACCGTAAACAAAAGTGAGGTAATCGTATTTTAAATTACATATAATGTAAGAAGTTATTCGCAGTATTGTAATTATATAATTATAATAATATAATAGAAAAAATATAAATTTTTTAAATACATAATCATATAAATACTTGAAACATGGTGATCGAAAAAGTATTTCATCAGTTTGCGAGGCAGTAGTCTGCTCTACACATGGTCGATAGTTTCGTTTCCCATTTGATGGATATGGAGATGGATGTAGGTTATTCCATTAATATAATAAAATATAATTATATGTTATATACTGGGGTTATTATATTATCATTATTAAATATTATTTTAGGGAGGTTGATGAACAAAAAAAATTCTTATTTAATAATGTTACCTATTCTGTGAGGAACCTTTATTCGGTTTTAACCAATAGAATTGATAGGATTAATTTAAGATGAATCAATGGTATATGAAATATTAATATGAGGGAAATTAATTGATTTTGGTAAATAATCAATTACAACCATGTTTTTATCTTGTAAAAATTCTCAATAATGGGAAATTATATATCCTTATATGTGAAAAGGTCCAAATACTTCCATTCATTCATTTATAAAAAAATTTATTCATTTTATCCCTTTATCATTTTAGTTTAACCCTCAATAAATCATCTTTTACAATAACTTTAGTAAATATTTTTTTACTTCTTTTACTAATTATAATGGATAAAAAGACCAATACTAAACAATTCATATTATATTTTTAACTATATTTAGAATTATTAAAATTAAAAGGATATTTTCAATAGATTTTTAGATATTTGGGAAAACACTAAAATGTGATCTCATATATTACACGTGGACACTTCTATGAAATATCAATTTTTTTTCAATAAAAACAAAAAGTATTAAAAAAATCATGATTTATTTTCATGATAAATCCTCAAAGTAATTTTATTTATCTCATAATCATCTACAAATTTTCTTAAACTCAATGAAATATTTTCTAAACATGTGGTATGGGAACAAAAATCTCAGTAAGGGACATAAAAATAAGCAAAAAAATTATTAGTCTATAAAAACTTCTAAAAATTATTCTTTTTAAAAACTAACATTGGAAAAATATAACATTTTTTACTCAAGATATCACTTTATCTATCTTACATTTTACCTAAAATAGTTCATAATAAATATTAATGGACAATAAAATCTATATATATATTTTTAAAACATGATAAACTCATGAGAACCTTTTCATAAAGAAAAGTAATGTAAACTTTCTGTAGATCATAAAATCAATAAATTACCTTGTGAAAGCATGATATTTATGTAAATAACCTAAAATTCATAATAATAAAATTAGGAAAATTGGGGTATTATATTCTCATAATTCATACATATATTTTACCTCAATATCTACAAAATGATTAACACTTACAACTACATTGAAATAACTCTCAAGGTTATACTTGACATAACTCTCTAGATTATCATAGTTCAACGATCAGAGTTAAAATTTGAATATACATTATGGTATGTTCCAAACATACCAAAATCATTGGATAGATATCATATAAATGAACCTATTTAGTTTATTATAGAACCATATATCAACAAAAAAATTTTAAAGAACCTTAACAAAATCATAAAAAATTAAGGCATGAATCAAAAAAACATTCCTTGAGGAAAATAATTTTTTTAAAAGAATAATAGACAAAAAAAATTTATGTGGAAATAACCATATAATATTGTAAAGTGATATTCAAAACATTATGTCTAAAAAAAATTGGGAAAATTTTCTCATGAAATGTACGATTAAAAAAACATTCCTTTTCTCTTCTGTAAAAAGAACCATTGAATTTTTTATAAGAATGTCCCTTACATAAAACTATTAAAATGTAGTTTTTGAATTTTTTTTTGATAAAATAAAGAAATTTATTTTTTAAAAATTTATGTACATTTAAAATAATACATAAAAATTATTTTAATAGATGGAGATGAAAGGTAATGAGTTAGATAAAAAATATTTAAAATATTTAAAATGAGGTTCGTTAAGTTAAAGAGTCCCTTACCATGAGTTCAAATTTTCATGAATATTATTTATCTCCCTAAATAATAAATATTAGATAAGTATTTCATCAATTGAGAATCATTTTAAAGATCACTATTAATTTTAATTCACTTATTACCACAATATAATAGTTAACTATTCATGTTTATGTGGGAATCTTTGATGATATTCAGTTCATAAGTCCAAAATGAGTTTGGTAGGTGGATTAGGGTTATAGATATCAGAATAGAATCATTTAAAAATAAAATTAATTACATAGTTATTAAATTTTATAAATTAGTTAAAATTATAAATCTAACCATGAAATATGGTAATGAAAAATAATCTATGCTACAATCATTGAGACTGTATACCAATCGTATGCATGAATAACATTTTTGTTTTTCATTGATCATTATAGAAAGAATGAATGTAATATTTTATATTTAAAAAATTAAAATAATATCATGAATATAATTTTAATTCTTTAAATATGATTTTATATATCATCTAAGTGGCATGGTGATTGAAAATATATCATTTCACTTTTTAGAGGTGGTAGCCCATACATACAAACGAATGATGTTATCCTTTTATTGTGAATTGAAAGGTAAGAATGTATATAATGTATTATATTTTAATAATGATAAAACTTACATGAATACCATATATAAATATTACTTCTATCATTATAAGTATTATATGTAGAACGTGTTGTAAAACTAATTACATTGGTTCGCAAGGCAGTAGTCTTCCATACACATGAACTATTTGTTTTTTCCATTTAATAGAAGTGTAGAAGGATATATTTCATGTGCCTTAAATAATAAAATTTCATTATATGTAGGATTAATGATTTATTATCCCATTAATGTTGAATAATGTTTGAGGCATGTGGAGGTATAAAGAAAACAAAATTTCTCGATAAAAAACAAAACTACTTTTTTAGAAAATATCCTTTTCTTAACACCTTAAGGAAACAATGGTTGGTGTTAATTTTAAAATAAGACATATATTAATTTTATAGGGAATTTTGGAGGGTACATTTTTGGGGATTTAGTGAACTAAATAACTAATTATGTTTGATTATAAAACAATAAGATGTGACCTTTTATAATAGAGGGTAGTGGAACTCTTGTAATTTCCCACGATATTAAAATATAATAAGGATATTGTAAATCCAGAGATATCAAAATGTCTTATTAATTCATAGGGGATGAAATTTTGGACCATATATTATATTATTGTGTATTATTTAATATTTTTAGGTTTTTTTAATAATTTAATAAAATATAAATTTCATAAAATATAATTATTATCGAATTTGGTACTGGTCATTTATTTGACTATAAGATCACCAATAAAATAAGTAAAATGGGAACCAACTATATCATTATAACATAAAAAAGTCAATATCTTATATAAAATTCTTTAATCATATTAATTATATAAAATTGTATTTATCAAAATATTTTTAATATCATTTATTTTATTTTTTCATTAATTTAATAATTATTACCTCATCATTGTTGATGATTTTAAGATAAATATTTATTTTTTAAAAATTATAAGTAAATTTTCATGATGAATATAAATCTTTTAGATTTAAAAACATTATTTATAATTGAACAAATATTATGGATAATGATATATTATAAATATTACTCTTATTGAAAACAAAAGTGTGAAATATTTGATATTTCTTTAAATAAAAAATTATGAATGTATTAATATAAAAAAATTGGTTCCAAAATGCCATATAACTAAAACCTGAATTATTATGGATAAAAATTACTCATTAAATTAAATTGGGTAAATTTTGAAGGTTTTGTAATTGTCTTTATGATATAATTCTTATCCTTAATTTCTTTATTTTTCGTTTACCATGACAATAAAATTTAATAACGTTACAATCAACAATGAAAAAATTAAAAGGTTCCTATTTTATAAATTTGGAAACATGTATTCCAAATATGGAATCCATTTTCCAAAAATCAAAACAAATAAGTTTCATTATTAAATTTAAAATTAAATTAGAAAAACTCAATGAAAAATGGGTTTTCAGATAAATGACATTTAAATATAACTTTTTTACTAAATTCAAATGAAAAATCCATTTATAAAACTATAATTAGATAATTTTAAATACAATTGAACTATTTAAATTTTAAAGTAACCCAATTTTTTTTTAATTTTAAATACCATAAAATAAATTACATTTTTCAATAAAAGTAAGTACTTTTCACTATGGCTTAAATATTCATTATTTTTCAAAAAATTACCCCACAAATAATTCTAAGATAATATTGACATGTTGAATTCCAAAAATAAAATTAATTTTTTCAAATAAATTTACTAAATTGTTTGGGAATTAATTTTAATTTTCAATCATAGAAAATAGTTTATTTTTTCAGAAAAAAATATATTTTTAAGAATAAAATAAAATAACTAAAAATATAGTACATATTTAAAAATACTACATTATGAAATTATAAATTGTTAACACTATTATAAATTTCATAATGTAGTTAACACTATTAATTCCCAAAATTTTAATGGCTTGATCAAAAAGATCACATTTAAATAATAATATATAGATGTTCGTTTAAGATAAATATGGAATATTTTTTATTCTATGGAACATAGTGTTTCCTTTTAAAAAATACGGTTGTTACATTATTCCTCCCTTTAGTAAATTGTTTCCTCTCAATTTTTGAACTCAATTTTTCTTGCAAGGGATTGAATTTTTAATATACACATGCTAAAATCCCATATCGTAAAAAGAATAAATGAAACCTTTACATGAAAAGAGGGAGGGAGTGGGAAGTAGTAAGGTCATCTCGGATAACACATACTAGGTTCCCATGTTTGAAAAAAGGACATGGATGTGAAAATATAATGCCTCTAGACTGATGTATGGTGATAGGGAACTTGTTCATTATAATGTTTTCTACCACAAAACAATAAATCTGTAATGGGTTAAAGGCCATTGATTACATGTTAATTAAAGTAAATGAATAATCTTTTTAATTTAAAAAACCATTTCCAATAGTTTAGAAATTCTGTTACTACCAATACTATGAAAATTTGGAAGTCTAATTAAAGTATTTGAATAATGTCAACCTTTATTAAATTTCTTCCACTAAATCATATTTTTCTCTAAAAGGAGTATTCAAGATGATTTTTTTCTTTCAGAATGCTTTAGAATCAATATAAATATATACAAAATTGAAAAAAAATAAAAATATATTCTTCCTGACATTATTCACTATCAAAAAGTAAAATGGTAAGTAAAGGATAAAATAATTCTCCTAGAAGAATAACCCATTATTAGAGGAAAACAACCATAATTTCAAAAACTCAATAGGAATACAAAAAGTTCCATATAGATCATTCAACAAATAACTATACATTAAATTCCACAAAAATGTTATATTTTAACATTGGAACTAAAAAATTAGAAGGAATTATCATGTAGTCTTCCAAAATTTATTTTAATATTTTTCAAAAAAAAATAACGACTCTAAAGTATCCTACAAAAATTTAATTTCATAATCTTCATGAAATTCTAATAATTTAGAAAAATTTACTAAATTAGAATAAATCCAAAACAAAATGATGTATAATTCTAAAATATTACTCTACATTTATACATAAAAAAGTACAATATAATTTAGTTTATCTTAATCATATAGGGTTCCATAAATAATATACATCTCTAAAAATAAAACTGATAATTCAATTACAAAATCATTTTCTAATCCCATGGTTATATATACAGTAAATAATATTCTCCCCAAATAAATTTAAACATTACTATCAGATTGAATAAATAAATAAAAACAATTGCATACTATCCAGGACATCACATAGTCCAGTTGTAGGAGATCGAACATTTTCACCCTTTGATTTTGTGTTCAATCCCTATGGTCTTACTGGACGCAATGGGTTGTCACACATCCTATGGGAAGTCTTTTTTATAATGTTATGTAAATATAACCCTTATAAAATTATATAAATGAGAGAAAAAACCTAAAAAATAAATATAATTAATTTAACATTAATGAAATATTTTAACCTCAAATGTTATATCAAACCTATCACATTTCATCCTAAAATTTAATAAACCATAATTACCTATAAAACAAATGGCTCAAAAAATACCATTTTCAACTTAAAATTTCATAACCTAAAAGATCAAAAGGGGTTTCCATGATACTGAAATTATATTCTACCTTAAAATCATAATCCCAATATGATATTAATAACTCTTAAGAAAAGTCATAATCTCTAATATTGTCTAAACCCTACATCGATACACTCTATAAGGACTCAATCATAAGAGTTTCTTTTTTTGTGTGTTTTTGAACTAGAATTAACTTTCAAAAAATTACAAGGATATTGTGGTTTAGAGTTTCGAGAATTAGAAAAACTCTTATTATTTAATTTCAAACATTACAAGTGGAAAATTCAATACAATTTCTTTTTTTGTATAAATAAATTTATTCATAATAAAAAATTATTTCTTTCATGATAAACATTAATAATTATCTTATTTACCTCATCCATGTCCCTAATCTAATGTAAACCATGTAAAAAGAATTTAAGAACATTCAATGGTCATAAAAATATGTGTAAGGGACATAAATAAATGAAATAAATCATTACAGTGCAAATACATATAAAATTTTCCATTCTTAAAATAAACATTGGTCTTAAAATAATCATTTTATTACCCAATAAATAATATTTATAGGACAAAATCTTCAATGAAACATTTAATTATAAATATTAAAGAAAAAAATAAAATAAATCTAGGTTTCTTTGACAAGAATATAAACTCAAGAAATATTTTTCACAAATATTAGTTTTATATACAATCCTTTAGACATAAACTCAATAAAATTCCTTCTAAAAACATAATATTTCTTTAAAGAAACATAACAAGAATAATAAAAAATATAGAAAAATTGGTTCATATTTTTCTTATAATATTTAATTATGATATAACACTTATGCCTACCAGATGATGTGACCAGTAAAGATACTATGAAAAAACCCTCACTATTATACTTGACATAACCATCATTGTTATATTAGAGTAACAATCACAGTTACACTTAAAAAACATCACAATCAACTTTCATTAAACCCAAGTTATTAGAGGGATATCATAGAACCAATAATATTTGTTTTTTAATGTAACCACCAAAAATCCTAAACACTTACCAACAACTATAACATCATCATAAAACAAGAATGAATGGTTTAATAAAAAATTCCTTGAAGAAAATAACTTATTTTAAATAAATAATACAAACAAATAAAGAAATAAATTTCTTTGAAAATAACCAGGTAATTTTATAAAAGAATATTCAAAAGATTTAAGATTCAAGAAAGTGTAAAAATAACCTCATGTTGTATAAGTCAATAAAACAATCTTTTTGAATTTTTAAAAAATAACCATTAAAAGAAGATTTTCCAAGAAAGTCCCATATATATAACATTAAAATGATTCCTTTTAAAAAATTTGATAGAAATTAATGAATTTAATTTTTTGAACATTTATTTAAATATAAATAAATATATAAAATCAATTTTAAAATATGGACTTGAAAGATAAGGATATTGAAAATAAATCTTCAAAATATTTAAAATATGGTTTTCTTAGTTAAAGAGTCAGTTACATTGAGTCTGACTTATCATGTACATTCATTATCTTCATGAATAATAAAGATAGTTCAATTATTTACTTGTTTTTAAATACATTGAAAAGTTTATTATTCCTTTTATTTAAATTATTACCATTTTATAAAAATTACTAAATTATTTATGTTTACATTGGATTTATTATAGATATTCAGTTTATAAGTATAGAATGACATAGGTAAGTTTAAAGAGATCAGAATTTTGTAATCTATGGAAGCATATTAATGAAATAGTTTCCAATTTAATACATTAATTATATTTTAAATTCCAACAATGAAATATGGATATGAAAAATGAACTACGTTACAATCATAGAAATGATAGGCCATATATTCACTTGCATAACGTTTTCATTGACCATTATAGAATGAAGGTAAGTTATATATTATATTTAAATAAAAATAATATTATCATTTATATCATATTAATTCTTTTAAATATACTTACATATATAATCCATGTTACGTGGTGGTGAAAAATGATTCACATCGCTTCGACGATGTTGTAGTCCACACATAAGAATGAATGATGTTATCATTTTTATGCATGGAAATGAATGAACATAAATGATATAATCACTATTAATAATTATAAATATGTCACTAATATCATATGTAAACATTAATTTCATCAATATAACTAGTTTTGAGAGAGGATGATGGAATAAAGTGCATTAGTTCGTGAGGTGATAGTCTGTCATTCACAAAAACAAATAATTTTTTTCTATTTTGATGAATTTGAGATGGGTAAATGCGATTAAACTAATATAATAACATATAATTATATATAACATAAATTATTTATTAATTTATAATGGGTTATTATTTTTTATGGATGTTTAGGGATAAAAAAACAGAAATGCTTGATTTTAAATGATACCTCTTCTTTGAACAATCTTTTTAACATAACACCTTCTGACCATTAAGGATTGTGTTATGCCTAAAATAAGACCATTGGAATGTTTAGAGGGATTATATTTATTTATTTGTGGATTTATTGTCCAATAAAAATTGTTTTTGATGTTTTATGAGAAGAGAAGAATTAGTTCCCTTTTATAAGATATGTGACTAACATGCTTTGGATTTCTAAAATTTTTAAAATATAATAATGTTATTCTAGAGAAAATGACTTCCAAATGTCCAATAAATGATTATGTATGAAATTTCAGACCATTTATTATCCTATTTTATTATTTAACATTCTTATGCCTTTTAAATAATTTAATAAAATATGAATTCAATAAAATGTTATTACTGTCAAATTTGATACTCTTCATTAATTTGATATTAAAATCATCAAGAACATAAGTCAAAATTAAAAAAAATTATAATATAATAAAAATGTAAATTTTATCTTGAAAAATTGTGGATGACCTTAGTTATATGTAATTAATTTTATTTTAAAATTATTAATATCATTTATAGAATTATTTTTTTAAATAAATAATTACTACATTAATGTTATTAAAACATTAAAGGTATTTATTTACTCCGTAAAAATTAAAAATAAATAATCATGACAAAGTTAAATATTTTATATCTCAAGTTAATATATATAGTCGAACAAATATTATATAAGAAAATATATTAAAAATATTAAACTGATTTAGAAAAATATAATGACACGTTTGAATTTCCATTAAATAAAATACTATAAAAGAATTAATTTCAACCCAGTGGCTCCAAAATAAAATAAAACAGAAACATGAATCATTATGGATTAAAATTATTCATCCCATTAAATTGGTTCAAGTGTAAGGGTCATTGAATATTTTATATCATATTATATTCAACCTTACTTACTCGATTAATCCTTTATCGTCGTAATAAAAATTACCACGGTTAAAATTCAGATTGAAAAAATTGTAATGAAATACTTTTTAATTTTGGAATAATTAATTCCAAATAGGTATTCTTATTTTCAAAATTAAATACTCATAATTAGTAGAATTTTATTTTAAATTAGTCTTGAAGAATGCAATAAAAAACTATTTTTATAAAAAATAACATTTAAATATATTTTTTTTTTACTAAATTCAAGTGTAAAATCCATTTTGAAATCCCAAATTGGATTATTTAAAATAAAATATAACTAATTAAAATTTAAAACAAATTCAAAAAATAATTTTAAATTTTAAAAGCATTAAAATAAATTATAGTTTGAAATAAAATCATCATTTTTCATTATTCCTAAAAAATCATTATTTTGTAGAAAATTCACAAAAAAGTAATTTTATAAAAATATTTATATGATGAGATGAGAAAATTAAATTCATTTTTTAGATAAATTTATTAATATTATATATTTTGATAATAATATTCATTCACCAGAAGCAATAGTAAATCATTTTTGAAGAGAACGTATTTTTTGAAGAATAAAGTGGATTTACTAGAAGTATAGTACATATTTAAAAATCATACAATTATAAATTATAAATCTCTAATCAATATATATATATATATATATATATATATATTTTATAACCCTATTCATTCCCACCAATTTATTGGCTAGGTTAAAACGATCACATTTAAATAATAATATTTAAGTTTTCATTTTAGCTCAATGCGGTTTATCTTTTATGTTATTGAACATATTGTTTCCTTTTAAAAACTCAGAATATTACAATGGTAAAAATATTATATTCTATTATTAGATAATATAAATAATGCCGATTCAATATAAAGAATCCATTTTTTTTAAATTCAATTTCGAGATGTTATAGAATCCAATTTAAATTTAAACTCGCACACGCGAAATAAAAAGCATGGTTTCAAAGAGAAAATTCTTATAAGTATAGAAGGTTTTAATATCAAAATTAAATATGACATTTTTCCAATGATAAAATAGTTAAATATTAATGTACTAAATTAATATTTCATTGTAACCTATTTAAAATTAAATTTAACCGTGTGAATTATTTATATGAAAATGGTGTTTTTAATAAAAATTAGTAATATCCACTATTTGTCGAAAAAAATAAAACAATTAAAAAATAATCCCAAAACCTAACCCTAATATAAAACTAGTACTCGCTCGTGCTATTTTACGGCGTCATCGATTAATGGTTTTTCATTTAATAAGAGATTAATGTTTATAAAAGTTTAGAAGAAAGAGTAATGTTGACTAAATTTTATTTAGTAAGTAATGGTGTATGATAATGGAATAAAAGTGAATAGAATATGAAGACATCATTCAAATAGTTTATAAAGAATAATAATAGAGTAAAAGTATATGAATTTTTAAATTTTAATTCAATAAGATTTGAATTCATTTACAATTTCATTCACAATCACAATAACTATAATGCGGGAAATAAAATTAAAAGTGAAAGAATAATCAATGATAATACAGTGCTTGAAATTCTAAAAATGAGAATTTAAATAAATTAAATAATAATAAATTAAAGGACATGTAAATTTGGGAAAAAATAAAATGGAGGGAAACATTTATTCAGGTATATGGAACAATATGGAAAAAGGGACGTAGGTATCACAGATAAATATGATACAAAAATTTCAACTGACAAAAATATATAGATGAAGACACAGAGTAGACATCCACTTCATATTACATGGAAACATTAAATTGAATCAAAAAAATAAATAATAAAATTGATGTACTGTATACAATTTGAATACATATTACTAAGAATGCAATGGAAATATTTGAAGATGTATTGTAGGCTTTGTGATTATACTTTTGAATAATATATACACATGCATGACAATAAAATACATAATGTATATATACATGCCATCACAAATTAATGAAACAATGTGATTTTATACATCTGTCTTTTTACCATTTAATATGAATAAGCATGCCTTTCTATACAGTAACATAGCTTTATATTTGTTCATAACTAATATAATTGTATACTATAAAAATATTTAAATTAAAGACTATTGAAAAAACTTCAAATTTCATACTATAATGTGAAGCATTATGCATACATTAATTAATATGAAAGTGATATTTTCTGATAGAAACAAATGCATTATGTAAATTGTAATCATGCAGCTGAAAAAATTTCCATACAACTATCTATACAACCACTGAAGTGCAATTCTTAATGTAAATGCTGGATTTTATAAAATGAATGCCTAAAATATATAGGCTATTAGAGGAAACTAGTTGGATAATAAGAAGTAAATATAAAATTATTTATTTACATTTAGATTCATTGACAAATATGATAAGATGTCTCTGTTGAGTCATTGAAAAGCACTAAAAGTAGTCAATTTTAGATAGAGCGAGAGGTCAAGAAAGATGATATTTTGCTGGGCCTTACAGTATATTCATCATCACCCCAACATTTCAAGGAGGTCTCATATTTTTCTACCTCTTATCATCTTAGAAATGGGTCCTCAATAATGTATGTTGTTCCTGCAAAAAAACTTCAGATCTTCGAGTTTGTCTCACTACTGCAAAGTTTCTTTCCACCCCATGAATTAATTATAGAACAATTGGATCCATCAACTGAGATCAAAATAATGACAAAGTCATGATAATTGAATCTCTAGTGGTTTGGATAGAGGTAGATGAAATCATTCTATACAACATCAAATACGCACATATGAATATAAATTAATTAGATTCAATCATACTTGTGTAATTGATATGAATGGATTGCCACATGAATATAGTAATGGACTCAAAAATAGAGGAAAATCATGATTGTGACTTGTTCTGACCTATAAAATTTGATGTTTTGATTAAATAGTACATCAAAATTACCACAAATCTTCAAACCAGCAAAATTTTTCCTCAGTCCAAATTCCCCGTTAGCACCTACAAGAATAGGAAAATCCACATATAAGATTCTCAATTTGTTGGACATGGAGAACTGTTTTTGTAGAGCAACCATAACTAAAGTACTGATTTTGTTTTAGATCAAATATTATTTATCATGTACAGTATGATAACAATAATGGATTCTGTTTTTTTATAATTGCCTTTGCGTAATGGATGTGTGGAAAATCAATATAGTCATTAAAAACACAATTTAGGAGAAATTAGGAAATAGAAGTATAAGAAATATGGAAGAGATAATTTGGAAGAAAGGTAACATAAAAAATGTGTATAAAAATGGAATTATATCATAAAACATTTTTGATTTATTCTTAAACATGATCTAAATTTAAATGAACAGAGAACATGTAAAAAAACAATCTCATATAAAACTATTAATAATGAATGGGAAAAATGTATAGGTGACACTTGAACACGTGAACATTATCTTTTTATTAAAACTGAACAATATAGGCCCTAAAATCAAGGAGGCTAGAAATAGTGGATCACCAAGGCGTCTCTCTTACCAAAAAAACATGCCATCAACCATCAAGGACCATATTTAATCATAAATGATATAATTATTGGAAAGTGTAACTTGAGAAGATAATGCATCTACAATGATGTTTCCTTTCATCTCGGTGTGTTTGATAAGGATATCTGGATTGATCAATCTTTGGAACATTCTAAAAATATATGTTAACCACCATTGATGTTTTTTTATCCTCTCTTCTACTTCAAGAGAAGACCCAACCCCAAAAGTTGCCTTGAACCCCAGCACCACCAATCCACAGTTGTCCTACCATCACGCTTCTGCCCAGCTAAGGAAAAACAGTCCACATTTAAAATCAACCCTTAAATGGGTGCATTCCATCAAATCCATATCACTTGTTTTATATACCTTACCATCATCCCAATTCAAGCTCATGGTTGTATAATTTTGAAGGCCACAACCAAGTCTAGCCCTTACATCAGAAACCCATGTTCTATAACCTGTACTTTCACATGTACCTGGGAAAAAATGTAAAATAGGGCTTCCCTCCCTCGTCCAATTGTTCCCTTCCCATACAATCATACAAATAGTGGAAAATATAATAGAATTATCCTTCCTTTCCATGTAGAACATCTGAAATTATATATTTAATGATCTCCTCCGGTAGTGAGTTGATATCCAAATTAATGTTTCTCTTTGAATAAAAAAATGCCTGGTCTCCATTGCCTAATCTCCAAAAAAGAGATTATACAAGGATTCATGATGATGTGTGAAGCAGTAATGGAATCTAGAAAATGAGGACACCCATCCAACTAATACAAACCACAGTAAACATATAATTATTAAAAATTGGTTGAATGCTCATGTAATATCAACATATTTTTAACATTTTCTTAGTAATCATATTCTCTTAATCTACAAAATGATAAAGGGTTGTTGGGAAGGTTTCATGTAAAGTTATTACAGAGAGTCATTAAATTTTATAATGGTAGTCATATGATGTAATGCAAGTCGAAACACTTCACAAATGATTGTTGTAGAACTTTGGAGACTAGGAGAATTATAAAACACATGGTTAATGTGCTAGTTAAAAAAATATTGGAAACTACTTGAATGTTTTTAATAAAACACATTTTCATTTCTTCTTCATGTAATCATATGAACTAAAAAAAATTAGGAAAGATATACCAACTCCATGTTTCAATATCTGGCCAATATTAAAATCCATTGACCTCATCTTAAACTTCAAGACAATATATCACATCATCACTCTAGAAATCTATAAAAAATTATGAAATAGTTATTTAAAAAAGAAACCTAGAAGAGATATATTGGATAAAAGGTAACATAAAAAAATGGGCAGAGCACATGTAAAAAAGGAATTATATATTAAAATATCATTGAGTTATTCTTAAATAGGTTCTAATTTTAAATTAGAAGAGAACATGTAAACAAAAAATCTTATATAAAACTATAAATAATGAATGCGATAAATATATAGGAGCCACTTGAACACATGAACATTATCTTTTTATTAAAACTGAACTGTGCAGGCTCCGAAATCATGGAGGCTATAAATAGTGGATCTATAAGGCTTCTTCCTTAACAAAATAACATACAATCAACCGGCGAGGACCATATTTCATCATAAATGATATAGTTATTTGAATTGGTACCTTGAGAAACTAAGGCATCTGCAAAGAATTTTACTCCCCTCTCGGTGTGTTTGATGACGATATCTTGATTGATCAATCATTGGAAACTTATAACAATATAATCTAACCGCCAACTATGTTGTTTGTACCCTATCCTCTGCTTCAATTGAAGACCCGACACCAAAGGACATGTTGAACCCATCACCACCAAACCACAACCATCCAACCATCACACATCTACCCAGCTAAGTAACAATACTCTATATTTATAATCAACCATTCAATGAGAGAATTAAATTAAAGCTATATCCCTAGTTTGACATACCTTAACTTCCTCCCAATTTATGCTCTTGGTTACATCATTTTGAATGCCACAACTGAGTCCCCCCCTTCACCCAGAAAACCATGTTCTGGAACCTATAATTTCACTTGTACCTGAAAAATAGATGTGAAAAAGGTCGGCCCTCCCGTTCCAATTGGGCCCATCCAAAAAAATCCTACTGTCAATAGAAAAGATAAAAACACAAACCTTCTTCTCCATATATAGCTTATGGCTTATAGAAATCTAGCATTAGTATATAGAGTATATTCCACTCACTACAGACATAAGGCTCGATTCTTAGATGAATGTATAGGCATTCTTGCTTCACCAACTTGATGAATATGAGAAAATCATATCTCCCTTATAAATAGTACTTCATGCAAAAAAACAGTTGAAATAAATATATATATCAAAAAGTACATGAAACACTAATTTCCATGAAGATGCAACAAAATAATATATCAAACAAATATTGATGTCAAAAAAACAAAAATGAAACATTATGAAAATGGAAATAGAAATAATAAGGAGAAACAATTACCTTGAATCTATGTAACCATAACATAGAAAAGCTAGAGATGTTTATAAGGATACCTGATTCAGAAAGACATGTAAATTCATTGGAAACCATTTTAATTATCATGCAATGTAGAATCAATGTTGAGATCCGGAATAATATTTCATTTGGTAGAATGTGCACCAAATAATGATTTGGTGAATAAATACCAGATAAAAGAATAAAATAGATGATGTTGTTTATAAGGGTCACCTGAGAAATGGTGTCCGGGTCATTCCTTTAGTCGGCCAACATTGAGTTCTGGGTGCGAAGTATGTCATCAAATTATGATTCTTTAGAATCCCCAAGAAACTTCATAGTGCTCTCCACTAATATCTCAAACGGAACGAAGTCATCCGCTTTCGAGCCAGTGAGGGTTGTGGTGGTACGACATAGACTGTGACGTAGAAGGAGATGTTAACTCTAGAAAGGCACCCCTCTAGCTTGAGTATGAGTAGATCGACTCCATCCTGGACAGCTAGCCATGGTCTAGTAGAAGATTGTGTGGTTCGGCAGGACTGTGAGAGTCACAACAGTGGATGAGAAGCTATATTTTCAAGAAGATGACAGAAACCCCCACCGCAAGGGGGACATCGAGGGTTCTAAATCATCATCATCATGATCTTCCAACACATTCAAAAATATTTTTAAATAACAATTAAAAAAATTAGAAATTTAATTTATATCAATTATAATAAAAGTTAATGCAATCTGAGAATAACAATTTATGCAGGACATCTAGACATTTAAATTGTTATAAAAGTGAATTCCTCTAGAAAGTACACCATGTTCCATGATTTATTTGGGAATGATAGCCTGAGGCTTTTCAAATGTTGTGATAGTTCACAAACATCAAGACATATCAAGAACTCATGAAATCAATTTTTAGAAATTTAAAATTATGTAGACACGATTAAAGAAAGTGAGAGACACAATGTAGAAAAAGTTAAATGCAAGTACGTACCCATCCAATACCAGTATGAATCGAAGAAGGTCCGTGTGGAATCATGATGTACCAACTTCATCTGAAACAACACATTCCCATAAAAAAATACACAGTTTTCTATACAAACTCACATCCTCCATGTTTAATGCAAAGAAAAGGTAACAACATGTTTGTAAACATTAAGTTATGTTGCAGATAAGGTTATGTTTTTTTAATAGAAATAAATTTACCAATACATGTTAGAATATATGATAGAATAAATATTTATTTTCAAAATGATGAATTGAAATTGAAATACATGAATGAAAACATAAATCAAATGGAAGATTGATATTATGATCAAGAAACATTTAAAATAAAATATTACATTGAAAAAACTAATCTATTATTATAAAACCATATTATATATTAGTAACTTAATAAATTTAGAATAGAAAATAATCTAAATAATGAACAAAAAATTATTGGTACAAGGAAAGTAAAATTATATAGAAGAAATAGAAACTAATAACTCAAATAATATAAAGACACAATAACTATTTAATATAATGGTTTATGATAATGAAATAGATGTTTGTAGAATATGAAGACACCATTCAAATAATTGACAAAGAAAAAGGATTGAGTAAAATTATATGAATTTTTATACTTTGAGGAATAAGATTTGATTTCACTGATAATTTCATTCATATTAACTAAAATGTTTACACAGAAATAAAAATTGAAAGTGAAATAAATGATAATAAAGTGGTTGAAATAATAAAAATGTGAAATGTGAAAATAAATGAAATAATAATAAACTGAATGAGTGGGATGTTCGACCAAATAAACCGAGTGAAACTATTCATGATGTATATGAAACAATATGGAATAATTGATGTAGAGATCACAATATACAAATATAGGATGTTATAAAATGCTTGCCTATAAGATAGAAACTATTGGAGGAAAACATTCTGATAATAATATGTAAATATGAAATTATTTATTTATATAAAGATTCAATGTCAAATATCATAAATGTAGAAGAAAATATTTATTTTAATTAATAAGAAATACAAATTTATATTTTGAATTAATGATGTAGAAATCAATTACATGAACGAAAAAATGATTCAAATGGATAATTCAAATTATGATAATTAGAATATTTAATATTTAATTGAAGGTCATGTAACGAAAAATAACGAAATAAAAGGGTTAGACAAGAAGGCTGGGTGATGTCGAGTGAGGAAGAAGTAAATATAGTTGAAAAGCCTAAGATCACCATGAAATTGTTGGCGTATAGATAAACATTGAGGATAAAATATATAGAAAAAGTAGTTCTTTTTGTATTTTTAGAACTGTATCAATCATTGAGTATAACTTTATGCTATAGGATCTAACCCAGAAATCCTTTCACATTGTACAAATATTCATTTTCAAAAGGTTTGAACATAAATTTCTGCATAGAAAAAAATGTTTAAATACAAGAAATCTATAATGAATCTTCATATTTAAAAAATTAATGATAAATAAAATAATTGGAAAACAAAATTAAAAGATATATTTTTGTATCGTTTTTATAAACCATGTTTTACTCAAAGTATCTTTTATGTATTATTTTATTAAATTCGCTTTGCAGTGATGTGGGAACTATTTCAGAAGAACAAACATGAAAGCAAAACATCAACCATAACATCCAATTTGAAAAATTAAAAACAATTTACAAATACAAACTACATTTTTAGATATCAGACTTACACAATCGCACCACTTCCATATACTATTATAATTGAAAAAAACACTACCATGAAAACAGATACAATCAAAATTATCTTGAAAATTTAACAAATCAAAACATTCAACAATTTGAATAATACACTATTTTCAATTAGCCTCATTTCGAAAAAAATCCTGCAAAATATTAATGCAAACCAAAGCATTGCTTTTTGTAGGATCACTAAAACAGCAAGACTACATCTATAATTCACAATTGCTACCCTGAGTAAAAAAGAAGCCCATGAAAAACTATCATAACCAAAAAAAACCATCCATTCATGAAATATCCTCAGGTTCAATCTATTGAACGTAGGAAATGGACCCACATCAAATAGGAAGGTAATTGTAAAATACCCAACATGTGTTTATATATTCTAAAATAAATACCATTAATAAATCAAAGAACAAAAAAACGGCAGTGATTACCAATTAAATATGTGTAAAATGGTAAGAGAGTGGGAGGAAAATGGAAGATTAAATGAAGTGATTGGTCTTGTTAACAAATGGAAATAGAGAGAAACCTGATGATGCTATTTGTAGTTAAGATGAATAAAATTCTGTAGGTTGAAGTAATTCATACTAAACGATAATTAAAAAGAATTCATACTATATCTAGGTATCTTCCTACTCTTAAAATCAGAAGCATACATCATTCAACATTACAGATTATCTAACAAAAATTCTCTTAGGTGGCATTAGGAAGAATGGAAAGGAATGGGAAAAAGAATATCAAATGGAAATGACAAATAGACTATTATTTGGTACTATAAAAAATATTAATGTATAAATTTAGATGTTAACTCTCATCACCACACCCTTGATTCATAAAAGGTACTCGATACATAAAATGAGAGGTCTAGTTTCTTGTACTGCCTAGGGATTTTTTGCACCATATTCTGAAAGCACAATAACAAAATGGATTTGGAAGGGCCCGTCCATAGTTTTAATATACAAAATTGAAGCAATATGTACAAAATGTAATCAAAACTAAAAGAGTGATTACCAAAACAAATAAGGGATTTATATTGGATTTTGTAAGCACAACATTAATGCACAGTTTCCCTATGTGGATAATAAATGTGCAACACTTCATCTTGAGAATTCTCCCCACAAATAGAATCAGTTTCCATCTGCAAAATAATATAGACGAGTTAAATTTATCATTTATCATTTTGGGATGACAGGGGAGAGGATATTTAAAATATGAATGCATCCATTAAGAAAAAATATAACCCATAAATGGATCTAAGAGAATGAAAGTAACACTAACTCAGATTTTAAGGAAGGGCAGTGAGTTGTAGTTTTCAGTCAAAATGAGAAAATGATATCAGAGATATACCATAATCCTTTAATGGAAAACTCCATCAGGAGGATCTTATCTATTTAATAGATTCATGATGATGGAATAAAAATTTAATTAATAAGAAAATCAAAATTATAATGATGAAAATCATAGTCAATCAAAACATACCACAGAAGAAGAAATCATAAGGTGACATGAGTAGATGGAAACATCATAGAGTAGAGTGAGTAAATTTGTGCAGGATGTGAGAAACCCCTAGGAAGAGATGAAAAGTTTATATGAGCTGTTATTTATGTATTCATATCTCAATGATTTAAAATATCACATCTCTGTTATTTATATTGTTACATAAACTTGTTTTTATATATAATGTAAAAGATCACATCACAGAAATATTTAAGGTGATACAATAGATCACGGAGTTTGTTTATATTAAAAAACACATCTATGATAAGAATAATATTATAATCATGTGTTGTAAATCTCAATAAATATAAATAAATTCACTTGTTGAAATGTAAAACAACACATGCTTGTTATTTGTGTGATGTGCTATTTGGTTGATGTGCTATTTTAAAAACATATTTTTTGATGAAAATATGTTAAATAGTACATTCAGTACAATTACAAAAAATATGTAAGAGTGTACTATTCAATTTGTACATCATATTACACATTTTGAACCTCACATCACAATGTGATGTGATGTTTTACAAAAGAATTTAAAGGTGTGATGTGAAATATCACATCCCAAATAGTACACACACTTACATCTCTGAACAACAATACTCTAAAATAATGTGATGGCATTTTTTACAAATTTTTTCAAAGTATTATTATTTCAGATTATTAATATTTCTAAATAGGAGAACAATGTGAATCAAAACAACAATAATTAATTAAATTATATCAATGTATTTATTATTGTTTCACATTTTTATAGATATTAAAGACTATTTTTCACAATAATAATTATGTAAAAGTACTCTTTGAATAGAAACAATTTCATTTGAATTTGTAAATAACAATACTCTATAACAATGAGAACAACAATAATCTTACAATTATTTTTCTAACAGTACAACAATACTTTCATTGAAACATAGACACCACTTAATATTTTAATAGTGGTTATGAGGCGAGAAGAAGTGATAAAAAAATACATTAAAACATTGTATACAACAGGTTATAAAATGGAAAATGTAAAATAATGGAATGTATAAAAAAACGTGTCCAGGAGGTGGTGGAGTACATGTATATAATGTCCTCATTCCCCTCCACTCTTAATTCATGTCCCCATCCTGAATCTCACATAGACAATGTATGAATATGGTCTATAGATGTCATCAATTAAAACTAAGGATATGGATAAAAAGAAAAAAAGTTACCCCCACCAATAATAAAGATGAAATCACGGTTGGAGTGTAGTATATCATAAATAAATGATAAAATACAGATTCTAATAAGTTAAAATTAAATTATCCTAGATTGATTTTAAGAAGATAAAAATAATTTCATACAACATATTCAGGGATATCAATTCCATAGTAGCCATGAAATGGAAATTACGACAGATGATTTATTATTATATATCATCATTAAGGGACAATTTTGGAACTATTAGAAAGAGTAAAAAAAACGCAATATACTCAAATCCAAGAAGAAATTGCATCAAATTATGAAGAAATCTAATATAGGAATGGTAAATTGTTCAGTACATAAACTCTATAAAGGCCTGATTTGGTCCAAACATCATACAAAGTAAATTTCCAACAAAGAATACAAATTTTCTAGTGATGGATGATACATAAAAAGGTTGTGGATAATATTGAGAAAATGTGAAAATAATATATGTGTGGGTAAACCCATATTGGATGAAATTAATATAATGAAAGAACATACATTGAATCATGTTATAAAACTTACTTTCAAAAGAACACGAGATGTTGCATAGCAGATTTGGCAATTTATCTAGAAAAAACGGAACACAACCCATTCAACCACTATTTGTATGGCATAAGAATTCTATATCATTGATAAGTTTGAACTACAGGTTCTGAACTTTGTCAATATAACATCCCAAATAAGTAATCAATAATAGATATTTTTATCTAATGATTAAGATAGTGTTTTAGAGGCTTAAAATGAAAATAAATACAATCTTATGCATGGAATACACTAATATTCTTACAAGATTGTTTTACTTCGTTATGATGGAAAACCCTTTTTAAATCTATCTTTTGACAATTTTATAAACTATGTTTGTAAAAATAAATTTATTCTTTATGATTGGGACATCAAAATTTACTTTGTGTGAATTTTTGGTATTTTTCTGGCAATGTTCATTTTTTAATGAATAGTGAAAAATACTGCATTTTACATCAAAAATGCTTTTTAATCTAATTTATTTATATGTTTAGATTATCTTTTGAATTGGTCTTAATGTGTAATATGAATATATTTTTACCATTTAATCCAATGGTGGTCATTGGAATCAATTTCACTTTGAAATTAGACTTAGACTGGTGTCAATCTTTTGATAGTTATTGTTTTGTAAAAACACCCTATTTGCTCTGGCAGCGGGAATTAATTATTAAATTAATTAATGTGACTTATATTATTTGAATTTTGTAAAATAGACTTCATTTTTGAATTCGGAATATCAAATATAGCTTAGGGTGAATTTTTGGTAATTTTCTGAAAAACATCAATTTTTGATGAATAGTGAAACCACTAAGTGGTAATCAAGCAAACTGATTTTTCAGTTAAATGAAACTTTACCACTAATGTGTATTCAATTTTGAAAATCCGACATACATGGTTGTCATTATGAAGAAAAATGTGGTTCAATGAGATTAAAATAATTTTTTGGTGAATAGTAACTTATTAAGTTTTTAATCGTGTTTAGTGGTAATTAGTGTAGTTTAAGGTATAAATAATGCTTTAATAATATGAAATGACCTAGACACATGTCCCAAACTTATTGTTTGTGTCATGTCCGACGAAGACAAGCCATGGGTCAACTTGGGGACCCCATGGAGACATTTTGGTTGGGAAATGACATAAATAACTTTTTATTTAATGTAAAAGTAAAAATGACAAAAACATAATATGTTTTACAAAAACAATTTTTACATGGATTTATAAAGATCATATATTTGATTATAAATAGTCATTGGAAATCTAAAAATATTTCCTACATCATAGTATTTTTTATGATTTTTAGACATTAAATAAATTAAATTATTTATGACATAATAATGATGCAGCGATGGCATCATTATTTGACGATTTAAATAAAATGGAAAGACAATGTAAAATCTATGAACTACACATGGCCAAAACAAATTGGATGAGTGGATTTCTAACCCTTATCTCCTTATCCACGAATTATATCAATGTGGGACCTTTTAAAACCGAAACACATTTTCAAATAAAGTAATATTTCTTTACTTTCCAAAAGTGACCCTCCTCTCCTCTTATAAAAGGCCCCCACCTCTACCTCATTTCACACACTCCTCAAGCCTTTGGCTCGACCAAAAACTGCCCATTTACTCTCTCCACATCCCTCTCATCATCCTAGAGGATTCCCATTGGGAAGAATCCTTTCAAAGGAAGCCTTTAGGCTCAAATCAAAAGGAGTTACACTTTTAAAGGTAATTCATTCTCTCATGTTCATTTGTTTTATTTTCCTTCTCCAACCCCCTAAACTCTTTTTATTTACTTATTTTGTAAAAAAAACAGTATCTTCAATATACTAGGATGTTTTTATAATATTTATTTGAGCTAAACTTTCACACAACTACATCAAATGGTTAAAGAACATACGGTTTCCGTGGATGGCGAAATTCTGCCTGCCGAAACGATGATTGTACAATACTCATTTAACACCTTCAAAGGTGGCCATTATGATGTCACTATTTTTATATATGATATATAATATGTTTATGTTTTCCTTAAGCTTCTGTTTTTTTCATTTTGGGCATACCTTTATGGTTTCCATTATGGGTAAACACGATATCTTCATTTTAGGAAGTGCGGACTACCGCCCCCTGAAAGTGATTTGATTCGTTAATACCATATGTGGGATGTGTAAAGGATAAAATTAATGATATTATATATGTTATTATACTGGAATTATAATATACTCTTATATCATTATGATTCCATTCCAGAAAATATGAAATAGAAATGGAAGTAGCATTCATGCGTACGTACGGCTTACCGTCTCCATGAACGGTGCATTTCATTTCTTACCTCTAAATGTTATGTAATATTATAAATACATGTATATGATGAATATATATGATATATATGTTATCCAAATCATTAATATCATTCTGGATATAACGAACCAATGACCAAATTAACAACATGTAAGTGTAAGAAGTCTATTTTTGACTTAAGAACCAAATACCGACAAAATGAACATTATTAACTTAAATGATTACATGATGTTCATAACATGGTATAAAAGGAATAATGAACTTGAAAAAGGTTCATAATCAAGTAGAGATTAACTCAAGTTTATTATTCAAGAGATTAAAGAACGGTCGGGTCAAGTCGGATATGAGGTATGGGACTTCGTCTCAATCTCCTTTCATTGAGGCATATCTTATTTTATACACAAATTTCTTTTATACGGTGTATAAACCCCTTTGACTTTTAGGTTTATTCAAAAGGAATCCTTTTATACGAAGCATTTACTAAACGAAAAAAGGGAATGTTTTTGTCGTACGTATGCGGCGACAACGACTTCTCCGCCGTCATGACCGTTATTTGAATTTCAGCTTCCTCTACAAGCCATACCATTTTTTTAAAGAAAAATAAATACCATGTTTTATTTTTAATTTTATTTTGGTATTGAAAATGGTTTTCACAATGTTTTTTGTGTGGTATTGATATCTTGTGATTGAAATGTGGAAATGTTATGTTTCCTTTATGCATGTTTTATGTGATACGATTATGTTATGGTTCTTGGGCATTATTATGAAGACGGGTGGATCCGTGATAAACTAAGGGCGGGTGAGCCCGATATAGCTCTCCAATGCATTGGGTAACGCGAAGGAGTGAAACGTTAAGGTTTCTCCGAAGAGATTTAGGGAATATACTGTGATGGGTATTCCAAACGTAACCAAGAGGGTTACTCCCTACGTAAGAATGTTATGAATGCCTCAAGTTACCTTTATGTCTTATTATTTCTATGATTTATTCATGATTTTATGAGGTATGTTAAAGTGCCTATGTTTTATGGGTAAAGTATGATTTCATTCTTATGTATATATGAACTCATGTTTCCTTTACATGTTTTTTTTATATAACCCATACTGAATTTTTATGCTCATACCTAGTTTTTGAAATATTTTTCACAGGTCAAGGGAAAGGTACATGATAAGATGATAGATTCAAGGATGTGTCAAGAAATAATCCATGTTTTATTTTAAATGTGTTTACATTGATGGGAATGAAGAATACTATCTTTATGTAACCACTTTGATTATATGTGGAATGTAATGAAAGTTTTATGATCTAATTCTCTAAAACTCTAAACCCAAAAAGATCCTCAATGTGTAATCTTGTAATAACTCATGATTAAGTAAGGTTTAAGGCTGGGGCCTTATAGTTGGTATCTAAGGTCGGTTTAGATAACTTTAGGAGTTAGAATTCTATTAAATGATTATCCCAAAATATTTTTTTTGAATGATATAGCATTTAAAGATTACCATGTTGCTTCATCTAAGACATGTTTGTTCAGAATGGTTTTCCGCAGAGGAAACAAGGAAGCAGTGCTAGGAAGGCATACAGAAGGGAAATAACCTTCCGAATCAGCATCCAAAAATGGTCGGAATTGGAACTGAACAGTTTGTTGCAGTAATGGCGCAGTTGACTCAAGTGTTAAATGGCGGTGGTATCCATACACGAGATCAGCCAGACCAACTGCAGAGGAACATGTCAGTGGTGGAACATTTCATGAGGCAACATCCACCATCATTCAGAGGATCATCTGACCCAGTGCTAGCTGAAGGGTGGATTAAAGCACTGGAGAAGATTTTTGATGTCATGGGGGTGTTCAGACAATCAAAAGGTTAGTCATGCTATTTACCGTTTGTAGGGTGAAGCAGATCAGTGGTGGTCTATGGTTAAAAATATCAGGGATGCCGATGAGATTGATGGTCTTGACTAGGATGAATTCAAAGGTATGTTTCTTGAGAAGTATTTTCCTAAGGCTGTTCGACTTAGGATGGAAAATCAATTCTTGGAATTGAGGCAAGAGGAAGACTCAATGGCTTCCTATGAAGAAAGGTTCACTCGATTGGCAAGGTATGCTCCAAATTTTATTCGGGACCTTGATAGTAAAATCAATCGTTTTTAATCAGGATTAAAGCCAAAATATCGAAGGGCATTAGCTTCTCGTGAGTTTAAAAGTTATGAAAATCTTGTTCGATGTGCTGAGAAGGTGGAAATGGAGTTTGCCGATGACCAAGTTTTCTATAACAACTAGCAGAAGAAGAGGCTGAGGAGGCAGGAGAAAGGTAAGAATTATTCAAAAAAGTCTGATGGTAAGAGAACTGAGTTACCAGTTTGTGATAAATGTGGCAAAAGGCATGCTGGGGAATGTCTTCTGAATTCTGGGAAGTGCTACTGATGTGGTAAGATGGGACATAAGGCTCATGATTGCACTGAAAACGATCAAGGTGAAGGTAAGAAAAAATTTGATTTATAGTTAGTGAAATGTTATAAGTGCAATGAGACGGGTCACTATTCAAACGAGTGTCCGACAAGGAGCTTGAGTGATGGGAAGCAGTTAGACTACAAGCAGAAAGGTGTGGTGAAATCCTTTGCAACTACTTCAGCAGATGTCGGGCCATCAAATGAAGTTGTATCAGGTACTTTGTTTGTTTTTTCAGATTATGCCAGTGTGTTGTTTGATTCGGGGTCTACACATTCATTCATCTCTGAAACCTTTTCTAGAAAAATGGGAATACCATCTCAAGAAATGACTCCTGAACTTTTGGTAAAAACACTTGGGGGGAATGTTGAGGAAAAAATAATTTATAAGAATCTTCCTATCCTTATCTGTGGAAAGAACCTACTTGCAAACCTTATTGTTCTACCTCTAGTAGAGTTTGATGTTATCCTGGGTATGGATTGGCTCTCTATTTACAATGCTAAGATTGACTGTAGAGCTAAAGAAGTTTCTTTTCGGAAAGACATTCAGTTTGTTTACAAGAATGAACCCTTACTTTTGATAACATATCAAGAGGCCGAGAAACTTGTAAAAGATGGAAATGAATGTTACCTTGCACACGTCGTTGAAAATAAAGGAACTGTTCAGATTAATGATGTGCTAGTGGTAAATGAGTATCCTGATGTTTTTCCTGATGAGTTGCCTGGAATAATACCAGATCGGGAAGTTGAGTTTACTGTTGAATTAGTTCCTGATGCTAAGCCAATTTCAAAACCCCCTTATCGAATGGCACAAATTGAACTTTTAGAGTTGAAGGAGCAATTGCAAGATTTATTAGAGAAAGGTTTCATTAGACCTAGCACATCACCATGGGGTGCTCCTTTTTTATTTGTTAAAAAGAAATATGGTTCTATGAGACTTTGCATTGATTATAGAGCCTTGAATAATATCACTGTTAAGAACAAATATCCTTTGCCTCATATCGATGATTTGTTTGATCAACTCCAAGGAGCTCAGTTTTTTTCAAAGATTGACATGAGATCGGGGGTACCATCAGCTGAAGGTAAAGGAGGCAGATATTCCGAAGACCGCGTTCCGTACGAGATATGGCCATTATGAATTTGTAGTAATGCCTTTTGGGCTAACCAATTCACCTGCTGTATTCATGGACTTAATGAATAGAATTTTCCATTAGTTCTTGGATAAGTTTGTGGTGGTTTTCATTGATGATATTTTGGTGTTTTCTAAAAGTAAATAGGAGAATGAAAGACATTTAAGGGTTATCTTGCAAACCTTAGAAGAAAAGAAACTATATGGGAAATTTATCAAGTGTTATTTTTGGTTGCAACAAATTTCTTTCCTTGGTCACATTGTTTCTAAAGATAGAATAACTGTTGATCCTACAAAAACAAATGTTGTGGAAGAATGGCCAAGACCCACAAATGTAACTGAGATTCGTAGCTTCCTTGGTTTGGCGGGCTATTACCGAAGGTTTGCTAGAAATTTTTCATGGTTATCTAGTCCAATGACTAAGCTAACTCGGAAGGGTGTTAAGTTTATCAGGACAAAAGAATGTGATGATAGTTTTCAATAATTGAAAAGAAGATTGGTGAATGCTACAGTTTTGGCAATACCTTCCAGGAATGGTGATTTTGTTATATACAGTGATGCTTCATTGAAAGGACTTGGTTGGGTACTAATGCAGAATGATCAGGTAATTGCTTATGCTTCACGACAGTTGAAAACTCATGAGGTAAATTACCCTACACATGATCTGGAATTAGCTACTCTTGTTTTTGCTTTAAAAATTTGGAGGCATCATTTGTATGGAGTAAAGTGTGAAATATATACCGATCACAAAAGTTTAAAGTATATATTCACTCAGAAAGAGTTAAACATGAGACAGAGGAGATGGCTGGAATTAATCAAGGATTATGATTGTACAATTCATTACGATCCGGGAAAAGCAAATAAAGTGGCTGATTCTTTGAGTCAAAAAAGTAATGCTTCATTAACAATGTTGCGTTTTAAACGTGATCCTTTGGTTAAGGATTTGTTGAAATTTGGCACAGAAGTTGTTGGTGCAGGTTGTCCTTCTGTTTTGTTTCAGGTATCAGTGAGATCATCTCTATCAGATAGAATCAAGCAAGCACAAAAGCAAGATATTGAGTTGCAGAAAAAGGTAGAGCTGGTTCAGAAAGGTAAGTTGCCTGAATTCAACATTGATAATGAATGTGTTTTGAGATTTGGGAAGAGATTGTGCGTGCCTTGTGATTCACAGTTGAAGAGAGAGTTGTTATGTGAAGCTCATAGTTCTCCGTTTTCAGTTCATCCGGGCAGTACTAAGATGTATAGAGATCTGCGGGAGTATTACTGGTGGGATGGAATGAAAAGAGATATTGCTGATTTTACTGTGAAGTGTTTGACTTGTCAGCAGGTTAAAGCAGAGCGACAGTTACCGAAAGGGATGCTTCAGCCTTTACCAGTGCCAGAGTGGAAATGGGAGAATATATCCATGGACTTTGTTGTTGGATTACCGAAGACATCTCGAGGTAATAATGCAATCTGGGTTATTGTTGATCGCTTGACCAAATCTGCTCATTTCCTTGCTATACGAGATACTTTCTCTCTTGATCAAATTTCCCGTTTGTATCTTAAAGAAATAGTCTGGTTACATGGAGTTCCTCTCTCAATTGTATCGGATCGTGATCCCAGGTTTACTTCTAACTTTTGGAAAGGCCTTCAGAAGTCGTTGGGTACTGAATTAAATTTTAGTACAGCTTTTCATCCTCAATCAGATGGGCAGTCAGAACGAACAATTCAGACATTGGAGGATATGCTACGAGCTTTTTCTATGGATTATCAGGGAAGTTGGGACCAACATCTTAGTTTGGTTGAGTTTTCTTATAATAACAGCTTTCATTCTAGTATATAGATTGCACCATTTTAGGCATTATATGGGAAGCGGTGTCGAACTCCAGCTTTCTGGGATGAAGTGGGTGAAAGGAAGTTGATGGGACCAGAATCGGTAGAAGAGATGGCAGAAAATGTTCAGCTGATTCAGAAACACATGAGAACAGCATTGAGCAGGAAGAAGAGTTATGCGGATAACCAGAGGAAGGATCTATCTTTTGAGGTAGGTGATCATGTTTTTCTCAAGGTTTCTCCTTGGAAAAGTGTGATGAGATTTGGTAAGAAAGGAAAGCTGAGTCCAAGGTTTATTGGACCATATGAATTTCTGGAGAGAGTTGGATCAGTTGCATACCGGGTGGCTTTACCTCCGAGTTTATCTCAGGTACACAATGTTTTTAATGTTTCAATGTTGAGGAAGTATATGCCAGATCCATCTCATGTTTTGAGTCCAAAGGTAGTTCAGATGGAAGAGAACCTATCTTATGAGGAACAATAGGTCCAGATTCTTGACCACAGGGAGCAACTGTTATGGAATAAGGATATTAAGCAAGTAAAGGTTTTGTGGAAAAACCACATGATTGAAGAGGCAACATGGGAATCTGAAAATGCAATGAAGAATAAGTAACCCCATTTATTCGATAAGTAAATAAATTACGGGGAAGCAATTTTTTAAAGGGGGGAAGGATGTAACATCCCAAGTAAGTAATGAATAATAGATATTTTTATCTAATGATTAAGATAGTGTTTTAGAGTCTTAAAATGAAAATAAATACAATCTTATGCATGGAATACACTAATATTCTTACAAGATTGTTTTACTTCGTTATGATGGAAAACCCTTTTTACATCTATCTTTTGACAATTTTATAAACTATGTTTGTCAAAATAAATTTATTCTTTATGATTGGGACATCAAAATTTACTTTGTGTGAATTTTTGGTATTTTTCTAGCAATGTTCATTTTTTAATGAATAGTGAAAAATACTGCATTTTACATCAAAACTGCTTTTTAATCTAATTTATTTATATGTTTAGATTATCTTTTGAATTGGTCTTAATGTTTAATATGAATATATTTTTACCATTTAATCAAATGGTTGTCATTGGAATCAATTTCACTTTGAAATTAGACTTAGACTGGTGTCAATCTTTTGATACTTATTGTTTTGTAAAAACACGTTATTTGCTCTGGCAGCGGGAATTAATTATTAAATTAATTAATGTGACTTGTATGACTTGAATTTTGTAAAATAGACTTCATTTTTGAATTCGGAATATCAAATATAGCTTAGGGTGAATTTTTGGTAATTTTCTGAAAAACTTCAATTTTTGATGAATAGTGAAACCACTAAGTGGTAATCAAGCAAACTGATTTTTCAGTTAAATGAAAATTTACTACTAATGTGTATTGAATTTTAAAAATCCGACATACATGGTTGTCATTAAGAAGAAAAATGTGGTACAATGAGATTAAAATAATTTTTTGGTGAATAGAAACTTATTAAGTTTTTAATCGCGTTTAGTGGTAATTAGTGTAGTTTAAGGTATAAATAATGCTTTAATAATATGAAATGACCTAGACACATGTCCCAAACATATTGGTTGTGTCATGGCCGACCAAGACAAGCCATGGGTAAACTTGGGGACCCCATGGAGACATTTTGGTTGGAAAATGACAGAAATAACTTTTTATTTAATGTAAAAGTAAAAATGACACAAACATAATATGTTTTACAAAATCAATTTTAAATGGAGTTTTAAAGATCAGATATTTGATTATAAATAGTCATTGGAAAGATAAAAAGATTTCCTACATCATAGTATTTTTTTATGATTTTTAGACATTAAATAAATTAAATTATTTATGACATAATAATGATGCAGCGATGACACCATTATTTGACGATTTAAATAAAATGGAAGGACAATGTAACATATATGAACTACAAATGGCCAAAATCAATTGGATGAGTGTATTTAGAACACGTATCACCTTATCCACGAATTATATCAATGTGGGACCTTTTAAAACCTAAACTCATTTTCAAATAAATTAATATTTCTTTACTTTCCAAAAGTGACCCTCCTCTCCTCTTATAAAAGGCCCCCACCTCTATCTCATTTCACACACTCCTCAAGCCTTTGGCTCGGCCAAACCCTGCCCATTTACTCTCTCCAAATCCCTCTCCTCATCCGAGAGGATTCCCTTTGGGATGAATCCTTTAAAAGGAAGCCTTTAGGCTCAAATCAAAAGGAGTTACACTTTTAAAGGTAATTCATTCTCTCATGTTCATTTGTTTTATTTTGCTTCTCCAACCCCCTAAAATCTTTTTATTTACTTATTTTGTAACAACACTAGTATCTTCAATATACTAGGATGTTGTTATAATATTTATTTGATCTACACTCTCACACAACTACATCAAATGGTTAAAGAACATACGGTTTCCGTGGATGGCGAAATTCTGCCTCCCGAAACGATGATTGTTCAATACTCATTTAACACCTTCAAAGGTGGCCATTATGATGTCACTATTTTTATATATGATATATAATATGTTTATGTTTTCCTTAAGCTTCTGTTTTTTTCATTTTGGGAATACCTTTATGGTTTCCATTATGGGTAAACACGATATCTTCATTTTAGGAAGTGTGGACTACCGCCCCCTGAAAGTGATTTGATTCGTTAATACCATATGTGAGATGTGTAAAGGACAAAATTAATGATATTATATATTTTATTATACTGGAATTATAATATACTCTTATATAATTATGATTCCATTCCATAAAATATGAAATAGAAATGGAAGTAGCGTTCATGCGTACATACGTCTTACCGTCTCCATGAACGGTGCATTTCATTTCTTACCTCTAAATGTGATGTAATATTATAAATACATGTATATGATGAATATATATGATATATATGTTATCCAAATCATTAATATCATTCTGGATATAATGAACCTATGACCAAATTAACAACATGTTAGTGTAAGAAGTCTATTTTTGACTTAAGAACCAAATACCGACAAAATGAACATTATTAACTTAACTGATTACATGATGTTCATAACATGGTATAAATGGAATAATGAACTTGAAAAAGGTTCATAATCAAGTATATATTAACTCAAGTTTATTATTTAGGAGATTAAAGAACGGTCGGGTCAAGTCGGATATGAGGTATGGGACTTCGTCTCAATCTCCTTTCATTGAGGCATATCTTATTTTATACACAACTTTCTTTTATACGGTGTATAAACCCCTTTGACTTTTATGTTTATTCAAAAGGAATCTTTTTATACGAAGCGTTTACTAAATGAAAAAAGGGAATGTTTTTGTCATACGTATGCGGCGACAATGACTTCTCCGCCGTCGTGACTGTTATTTGAGTTTCGTCTTCCTCTACAATCCATAACTTTTTTTAAAAGAAAAATAAATACCATGTTTTATTTTTCTTTTATTTTGGTATTGAAAATGGTTTTCACAATGTTTTTTGGGTTGTATTGATATCTTGTGATTGAAATGTGGAAATGTTATGTTTCCTTTATGCATGTTTTATGTGATACGATTATGTTATGGTTCTTGGGAATTATTATGAAGACGGGTGGTTCCGTGATAAAATAAGGGCGGGTGAGCCCGATATAGCTCTCCAATGCATTGGG
This sequence comes from Viscum album, assembly GCA_963277665.1. Taxonomy (NCBI): domain Eukaryota; kingdom Viridiplantae; phylum Streptophyta; class Magnoliopsida; order Santalales; family Viscaceae; genus Viscum; species Viscum album. The sequence goes on along the minus strand of OY728132.1, from coordinate 1,656,917,499 downwards.
TAACTCAAAGGAGTGAAACGTTAAGGTTTCTCCGAAGAGATTTAGGGAATATACTGTGATGGGTATTCCTAACGTAACCAAGAGGGTTACTCCCTACGTAAGAATGTTATGAATTCCTCAAGTTACCTTTATGTATTATGATTTCTATGATTTATTCATGATTTTAGGAGGTATGTTAAAGTGACTATGTTTTATGGGTAAAGTATGATTTCATTCTTATGTATATATGAACTCATGTTTCCTTTCCATGTTTTTTTATATAACCCATACTGAGTTTTTATGCTCATCCCAAGTTTTTGAAATGTTTTTCACAGGTCAAGGGAAAGGTACATGATAAGATGATAGAGTCAAGGATGTGTCAAGAAAGAATCCATGTTTTATTTTAAATGTGTTTCCATTGATGGGAATGAAGAATACTATCTTTATGAACCACTTTGTTTATATGTGGAATGTAATGCAAGTTTTATGATCTAATTCTCTAAAACTCTAAACCCGAAAAGATCTTCAATGTGTAATCTTGTAATAACTCAAGATTATGTAAGGTTTAAGGCTGGGGATTTATAGTCCATGTCCACATCTTGAAATCCAAAAATTTGGCTCTTTCTACCAAGCTCTAGTTAAATAGGATTTTATTGAACATTGTATTTATAAAGCTGTAATATGTCATTCGAATTATAACGGGATGATCATTTACCATATTTAAATAAGCACATGTACACCCTTCAACTAAAATAACTCCTAACTTTATTCAGTAATTCATTGAATCCATAATTAATATTGAAATTGTGGGTTTTAAATGTTCCATAGAGCTCATAAGTGTGTCATGATTAAAAATAAAACCACTAGTTATCATTGGTTTATTATCTACTACTGGAAATGTAAAATACCTTAATTCACATTACATTTTCATCAACTCAAATATAAAACCCTTTGGCCTACCACCTGTATGTATATTATACAGTAACGTAAAAATGGATAATTACTTTTGCATAGAAGTCATAAATATTAAGAGAGAGTACGGTATCAAATCCTATTTTTAAACCCCTAAAGTATTCTCAATTGAAATGAATATAGTACAACTTATCCATCATTGCAAATAAAAATAGAAGAGTCACATACATACTGATTTAGGTCATATAAGTAAGAATAAAAAAATTAACAATGTAAGGTAATTAGGGAAATTTTGGCTCTATCCTATATTTAAAAACACATTGAAAAGTGCTTATCCTATTAGCATGAACTGTATGAAACATTGGTGTAGGATTCAATACATTATACTATAAAAAATATCTGGTATAATCTATATGGATATAAACTTGAGAAGCATTTCGATCCAAACTTCAATCCCTTAAATTCTAGAAAAAGATAACCAAAACTCATTAGGTCAAAACTGAATTATAAAATAAAACACATTTCTAGATATTTTTATTTTATTCACATGCACCAAGAAAATAAATAAGAATGTTACTGTTTAAACATTAGTGGAGTGCACCAATAACTAAACGGTTTAACATAAGATTTAATACATAAAAGGTGAGCAGTTTTTTTGCCCATATTTCCTAGGAAGTCATTTTTCAAAGATAAGTATACAATATCCATGCCAACTTCAAATTCTGGAAGCATGTTAGATGAGAGTTGATATAATTTTATAGTAATCTTGAAATTAATGATTCAATTTAACATTCCTGAGATGAAGTCAGGAAACCCCAATTGAAACTGATTCAAGATATGAACCCTAAATCCAAATGGACTTTGAAATATGTATGTATAAAATATTATAGATTCATGAAATGAAAAATCATTCACTAAGATTTCCATAGTAAAAGATGATATGATACATACCTGTATTCACTTCTTCAATTGGTTCTAGGGGGTAAGAATAAAGAAAATAAAAAAATAGTTTGTGCATTCATGAAAATGAATTCCTGGAAAATCCACTAAGGTTTCTTATGATTTACTATTTTCAGAATCTATACATTTTTTCACAGTATATAACTATCTATACTTGTTTTCACTTTCAATAAGATACATATCTTTTTGCACTGTCTTTTATTATAATACCTAAAATTTTTATGCATTGATTATGGTAACATACATGTACATAGAAAAATGATAACATGATATCAAAATTACTGATAATTAATGCAATAAGATGATAGTATAATGGAAGTATGTAATCATTTAATTGAAAAAACTCATTTATGTCAAAAAAATGTTAACCAAATAGAAAAAATAAAAATTAATTATAAAAGATAAATTAACTATGTATCTAATATAAATATTATTATCAGTATATATAACAAAAAATGATGATAATAATACAAAAAGTAGGCATACCTAAACTAAAAAAATGAGTTTAAATAAAGAAATTTGAACCATGAAAAAATGAATAGGTGAATGAATATTATAATGCAAAAAACGTGCATCTTTTAGATATAAAACCAGTATGTCTGCTTATCTAAATAGAGAACTCAAACACTAGACAATATTGAAATATTGAAAACCATATATCTTATCCTCGAAAACCTAGATGCTAAATATATATTTTGTCCTCACCCAATAGACTGTCCGTAAAAAAAAATTCATGCATATCCCCATAAGTCTCTTTTAGGCATCAATAGGCAGCCTCAATATTTGCATAAGTGTTTTGTTCACTCAGCAAGGAAAAATAATTCAATTCATACGATTCAGCAAAACCCTTACTGGGAGGACTACCTAATGATTTTAGAACCTTTGTAATTGAATCCCATAATTATGAAACCACTTATCACGTGTGTTTGAACTGTTCAATGATAATTATTATTTTAGAAGAATGAATTGAAATTTGACACATAACTCCTTCTCCCATTGTATCAAAATCCCCTAAAATGAATTATGAAATGTTTTAAAGTTATAGATTCTTAATACTATTTATCCCTTTATGAAATTTCATGTACTTTTTTTGAAGACTATCCATACCCAGAATAATTATATCTACAAAAAGCCAGAGTCCAGAAGTTAAGTCAGTATAGATTGATAAAAGTAGAAACAAATAAAGGCTGGATATGTAAAACTAACCCCTTCAAATTGACTCAAATATGAAGGTTGAGTTAGAATAACAGATCATACATTTGACCCAGATCTGCTGTATTTTCATGAGTGTAAAAAATAGTCAAGGAATCTGATGTGTTGTTTATGTAAGGCACAATAATTTCATTCTTCCTCTTCGTGTGCATCTTCCAAAATGTCAACATTTTCATTCTGAGAGTCATCCGATGTTGTTAACTTCCCGGTGGATTTTTTGGTGACCACATTATGTGAAAGGGGCTTGGCGGGAGGAACACGAACATAGTCGCCATTACCGATTTCACAAGACTTGTATCCAATTCCTCCACTACCCAAAAAGATGCAACAAAAAAAATCAAAGGTTAAACAAAAAAATTATAGGGTTTCATTTTCATTTTCAGATCCATGAAACAAAAAGAGCGTCGTTGATGACGATGGAGGATTATTAGCGCATGGATCCTGAGAGTAGGGTTTTGCGAATGGTTCACCAGAAAACCATGGAAATTTAAGTGAGGTAATAGAGGTGGGAGAGGAAGATGTGAGTAGGAGAGGGAGAGGAATCCGATGGTGGAGGGTGATATAGAGAATGGAGGAATCAATTTCCAGAAGTAACAATCATTTAGGGATATGAAAATCACGAGCAGGAAATGTATTTTTTGGATGGAGGTATGAGCAATACAGATTATAGGGAACCAGGAGGATGAGGACGCCGGCGTCCAGAGTTTTCGGGAACCCAAGGTCGCAAAGAGAAGATTCCCGACAGTGACCTAGAGAAAGAAAAATTCTGAGAGTATGGTGGAAACCAAGAGAAGGAAGAGTTTTCATGTTGAGGGATACATATGAAGGGTCGACCAGGAGAGGGAGGACAACAGAGGTGGGCAATCGAGGAAAATCTAGGACACGGCCTTCAAACAACTCATGGGAGTGGGAGAGGGAGGCAGAGAAAATTTGAGACATTGCAGGGTGGCATGCCATGGAGAGTTTTGAGATACCACGGGGTGGAGCGACGTGGATAAATTTTGGAGTGACACGTCTATGATATGTGATGTGGAAGAATGTAAATTTGACACGTGGTAGAGAGGAAGCCAGGATCAGTATATATATTAGATATAATTTTCTTATTTAAAAATTGAATTTTATATTAATAATTAAATTTTATAATTGTGTTAAATATTAATTTTAAATTATCTACTTAAAGGGAAAATAAAGCGTTTATTAAAAAAACCATTTTTCAGAAATCATTTCATTTTCTACTAATTTTTTTATATTTTTATAATAAATAGATAACCATAATATTTATAATCTATTTGGTACTATTTATACCAACCAATTTAATGGCTTGGTTATAATTTTATACTATAATATGGTTTATTTATAATCATGGATGCATGTTCCACAATATTTAATATAGATTAAATTAAAGAAATAAATTTTATAAGTTATTTAATCATTATTTTGTGAGTAACATACACAATTATATAAAATGTTCTGATTTTATAATTTTAGATTATTTCATTCTACCCACATTAAATAAGCGCCTTCTCTATAATTTTATCTTCCACTTAAAAATCCAGGCATTTATATTTGTATTTTTTTATTCAAATAACATCATCTAAAATGGATAATAAAACATCCTCTTACTAAGAGATAAATTGATGTTCAAATTTTATATGGAATTACACATAAATAGGTGACTAGAGAGAAGAAAATTTCTTGCATGTGATGATATTTACATGGAATAATAGTATAAATAATTATATAGAATGATAGAGGTCATTGATCATAAAAATTTGAATCATAAATGGGATGTTAAAGAACTCAAAACCATAAATAAGTGATGATTTGAAAGATCATATGATTCCTCATTTATTAATTTAATATAATAATATTTTTTTCCAAGATCTGTTTTATAAATTTAGGTAATTATTTTTCTATATACTAATATAAGGAATGATAATTAATTTATATGTTTCTATTTCATATTCACAAAATCATTTTTTGGTTGTTCTTTGATCAATTTTTAATTGATATTTAACTTCAAGGAAATAATGTCAAAAAATTAATTTTTTTACTCCTATAGTACTAAAAAACACTTTTAATGGAGCATAATTTCAATGAATGAGTGAAGAGTATTTCCCTCTATCTCTAACTGTTTTCCAAAACCTATACGATTAGCACAAGATATCCAATATTCTACATTAACCTATAAACCTCAATAATAACAATATTGGTTCATTATTAATATTAAATGATTAAATAAATTAACTAATAATAGTTTAATATTAACCATGACATCACATATACTAGTGTTAGGTGCTAAAATCCTCATCATCCTTTGATTGTGGGATCAAACCCCATGACCTTTCTAGATTTGATGGGTTGTCACCTAGTATATGGGTTATCCTTTTTCAAAAACAATATAAAAATAATTTCTATAACATTCCCAAATAGTGATGAACCATAATTAATACAACATCAAATATAATATAATACATAATGGTTAAAAATAACATTAATAATTCATCCAATAAAATGGAACATTATTCTTCCTCAAAAAACAAAATCATATACTAGACCAATGGGTTGTATTGTAAAAACATTTTCCCAATATATCCTAAATCTTGGTAGACTCCCATAACATAAAACCTAAAAATTTTGGTTTAAAACATTTATTTTTTATATATATTAATCTCATAAAACCATGAAGGTATCCATAAATCTTTGTTAATGAATAAATATTTACTTCCAAAATTTTAAACAATCATTAGATGATTCATAACTATAATAAAGAAAAACCATTGTTTAAAAATCTTCAACATTTTAATTTTGGAATTCCCACACATAAACACTTTATCTATTTTATTTCAACATATTTTCTTCTATTGAATAGCGGTTAACCATCAGAATTGGGCATCAAATTTAATAATTCAAAGGTTCCACATGTTTAGGAAAATTAACTATAAATGGATCCATAGGATGATATTTATTTCATTCTATTATAATATTCTTTTATCAAGATAAATTCCCAGATTTATTACCTAATTTTTAACATCTAAAAAACGTTCCCATTCCCTTTAGACACATTATTTAGTTTCACGTTCTATATTTCTGACATGAAGGAAATCAATCCTTCATTCCTGCATGGTCTTGATCAACTAAGCTCTAAGAGAACTCTATCCCTATATTATTTGGTGACTGTGGGTGTTTGTTATGGTATAAGTTGCTAATCATATTTATGGACAATTTATTTGGCATAATAATTATTCCTTTCAATATAATCATAATCCAAACTTTATAACATTTACATCACCCTATCCTTCATATTAAATGTTAACATTATTCCCTTAGGACCCATCAATTAAGTAAAACAAAAAACCATAGTGTTGTCAACAATAATTTTAGTAGGAAACCAAATAATCATAAACAATACTTTATATGATGTATAAATTGTGAATCAATTTTAAATTAAATAAATTTTAGTTTTAATCTATTTCATTCAATCTCATAATATATTTAAATCCATTAGAATGGTTTGTAAAAAAAATGTGAATTATAGTAGTCATATCCCCTTACAGTGTCTAACCATGTGAGTAGTAAGGGTTTCTATCTTACAGCGTGTGAAAATTAAATCAATCCTAGTGAACCCTTTTTGGAGGTATCACTACAAAAAAATGACTTATACCAATCGAATTTTTTTGACAGATAATATATCCGATGGTAGAAATGATCATTTCCAATAGATATGATGTTTTATTGGTATTGATTTTAAGTACCAACACTTTTTTTTATTAAAAGATATATCTATTGGTATTCATCACTTAATACCAACAAATATTTTTCCAACATTTGAATCTATTGCATTATAATATTAATGCCAACATTTTTTTACCAACACTTGAATCTATTATGGATAATAAATATTAACAAAAAATCCATTATCACCAATAAAAATTGTTACAATAAATCTTTCAATGATTATAATCAATTAATAGAAATAAAATTTTTATAAAGATAATTATTTTTACGACCAAAATCAATATTCAATTTTAGAGATTTTATTAAAAATATCTCATTAATAATGCTTATATATTATAATGTTTTTTATTTAGAAAACATTTAAATGCTTTTTATAAAAAATTAAAATCATTATGACATTTGGATTTAAAAAACATAATAAATAAAAACATGTTAATTGATAAAACAATATTCAAAATATAAGTGAAAACAATAATATAAAATTTTATAAAATATTATTTCAATCTCGGCCTCAGTGGTTCTGCGATTCTCCCCGCATCCCCACATCCATGCTTCACAGCTTTGCAGCTTCCCTACTTCCCCGCTTACCCACTTCACCACTTCCCCGCTTCCCCACTTTCCTGCTTCCCCGGATTGCGGCTTCCCTACTTCCCTGCTTCACGGTTTCCGAATTTCACAGCTTCCCCGTAGCCCTGCCACAATCCCTACTTCTCTAAGATTCCTCAAATCCCTTCCTCTCAGTGATTCCTTGAATCCTAGAATCTCATCATACCCACATCCATTACATTCTATCATTCTCATCACTCTCAATGCATCCATATCAAGAAGAAATCCCTATTTTTCGAATCGTTCCTCCATGAATCCCCATAGAATGCTGAGATTGATCGGAGAAGAAGAAAATCTGGATGCCATACCTGGAAATCTTCATGATTGATCAGATAAGAAGTAGTAAAGGTACACTGTCTGGTTAATTTTTGGGTTCTCTCAAATGAACTTTTTTGTCGTTGGATGGGAATAATTCTCTCATGGATTTGTTAGCATATAAATTCATAGTCAATCAGCTTTCTCACTTAATCTAATGAAGTAAGTGAAAATGTAAAATCTGGTTGAGAAGTATATGAATTACGATGCGAGAATCATATTTGATGTGAAAAACTGAAAAACTTATTTCATGATTACCCAACATTAGGTTTGACTGTTGATTGAGTTCCTCCATTTCAAATTTCATCACTATAAAAACTTAATGCTAGTCATCATAAAAGGGATGAACAGATTTTATACAGTATCTTCAAAATTTATATATTGTTACCAAAGAAAATAAACTTTTTACACATCAAAACTACTTATTTCACAATTTATGTTATATTGAATAGGTGTAAGGGTCCCATGAAGATGAATGGTGCTTTATTGAAATCTAGACTGACTGAACTCCCTTGTAAGTCTCATTCTTGGTACTAATTCCATTTTAAACGAACTTAAATTTTTCTATTCTCTATGCTTTCCTAATACGTACAATCTACATTGAAATGTTACACCTTTAATTAGTGTATATTTAATGTTTAACAGACAACTGCATCCTAAATCATCTAATTATAAAGGGATTCATTATTACTTTTGTGATTAATGTTTTTATATTCCGAATCTGGTTACAATACATTTTTGATTTGGTATGTATAATTCTAAAATGTTGTGCATTTTCATTATTAATATATGGTTCCATTTACTTATGAAATGAAATTTCATACAATAATCATATACTTTACTATTGAATTTGTTATTGAGAGTCTTTACTTGAAAGGGGTTTCTACAATGAATTCCATCTATTCAGATATTAATTAGTTGGAAAGTGTATAATAGTTGATATCTATATTGAATTTCATTTATATCTTGAACATCACAATGATTTATTTATGTGTCCCCAATCTAATAGTGTTTCTTGTTAAATAATAATAGTTTATTTTAGTATTTAAAATTAATTTCCCTATATGTTATTTGAATGTTATATTTTTTTTAATATACAGTATCAAAATTTTAGTAATTGATGAGAAATAATACGTTAATAGTTGTTTGTTTTCATATTAACTGTGATATTTTTAGTAGTTATGCAATAAAGTTGGAATAAATGTTAGGACTATCATAGTTTCCCATATGATGAATTGTTTCAAGAGGCCCTCCAGAACCTTTACATACAATAACTAGTTTGGGTTGGTGAATTCCATTTTCAATGGTTGAATATCTTAATTCCTCTATTTCAAAAAGAACAAAATTGTGTCCAGAGATCTTGAATGCTTGATCTATGAAGGATTCTTATAATGGAACACTATTTCTCTCTAATTACATTCTCAACATGTTCATAATAATACATTATTTTGATAAAAAGAATCTTTATTGGAAATTAGCTCCTGTGTAGAGGTATGTTATGACTTTAATGTTCTTTATTAAATTATTTACTCCTCTATTAACTATTATCATTATGGCTCTAATGTCCTATTTTATTAACATGCTGCCTGATTGGGTTCTGATCTGAAATTATTGGAATCATTTTTATTTTTTCATCTTAACATTACTTTTGGAAATGGTGTCCTATGATCTAGTGTTTTGGATGGATGTTCCTGTGATTCTATTAGTTTTCATCTTGGATCAAGTACATGTAGTAGCTGTTAGAAGTGTGTGCAGTTTCACTTGTGATTCAGGATGAAGATGTTATCTATTTCATTTGGTTGATATTTTTGGTTTTGGAAGTTTGAGTTGAGTGTGGATGAATGAAATATTACTTGGGTCATCAAAGAGAACCATCCAAAAGTGGTTGTTTCCTGGAAGATAGTCCAGAGGATTTAGGCATGGGACTAAGATGGAGTGAAAGAGGCCATTCAATAGTTTGTTTGGAGTTAATAAGCTCAAGGCCTCATTGCGTCATTTTCAGAACTTTATACCTAGAGAATATTTCAGCTGCTGCAATCTACTTATTCAGTAATTTGAATCTGATATGTATCCCTCTTCCTAGGAATAAGCAAGGATAATGTTATAAACAATGTGCAACAACATGTATGGAACAGAGACCACTCTTCTCAGAGGCTCACGATGAAGAAGCGGCCAAGTAGTAGACAACAAAATCTAGATCTTGGTAAGTTACAGAACTTGACTGAGTTTTTTTTCGTCTCGAGCATTGATACACCCTATAATTTTTTCTATTTTATTATGATATAAATGAAATTTATTTCTATCACTAATGTTTATGAAGAAACTGCTTGTTGCATGGAAGATTGGCTAGCGGATTTGGAAGCGGGACTACGCAGGAATGCATGAGTCCATTGAAGAGTTTGTTTGGAGTCAATAAGCTCAATGGATAACTATGTCATTTTTAGAAATTTATAACCAGAGAATATTTTAGCATCTACAATCTGGTTATTTAGTAATTATAATCCTAGATACAACCCTCTTCCAAGGAATAAGCAACGATGGTGTTCTGAACTACGTGCAACAATAATGTTGGATCATAGAACCTTATTCTCAGAGGCTCACCATGAAGAAGAGGCCAAGTATCAGGCAACAAAATCTAGATCCTGGTATGTTTCAGAACATGATTGGGTATATTTTCCTTCTCGAGCATTGATATGCGCTATTCTGATTTCCATTTGTTTACGAAACAAATGGAATTTATTTTTGTCAGTAATGTTTATGAATCAAGTGGTTTCTTCATGTAATATTGGACACAGATTTTTGATGTCGGACTACGTGGGAGTGGACGAGTCCATTCAAGAGTTTGTTTGAATTTAAGAAGCTCAATGCCTCATTGCTTCATTTTCATAACTCTATACCCAAAGAATATTTCAGCTACAACAATATTCTTATTCAGTAATTAGAATCCTTGATGCAGCGCTCTTCCTAAGAGTGAGAAATGATGATGTTGTGAACTGTGCAACAACAAGGTTAGATCGCAGACCTTCTTCTCGTTTGCTCACTGCGAAGAAGTGGCCAAGTAGAAGGCAAAAGAAGTTGGATCTTGGTAAGTTGTAGAATGTGAATGAATGTGTTTTTCTTCCTGAGCATTGATATGCCCATTTCTGTTTTCAATTTTTTATGAAATGAAGGAATTTATTTATGTCACCAATGATTATAATAGTATTGAGAGACATTTGGTGAAATGAAGTTATTGTTTGGATAATAGGGATAATGAATGAAAAATTCCCATTCTGTTTAAATCAATTTTTTTAGAATTTCATTTATTTTTGTTTTGGTTTCAATTTATTTTGATATTTTGCACAAATTTGTTGGAATTCACCTTGGTTGTGTTTGGTGTAGATAATTGATTTAAAGGTTGTGGCATAGAAGTGACTTGAGGTTCTTCTCTGGTATTGGAGCTAACTTGATTTGTTTGGATATCTAGAGGGATGATGATTGAAAAATGATCATTCCATGAAGGTTATATTTTTATACTTTCATTTTTTTCTATTCATGTAGATATTTTGCAATGATTTGTGGGTATGGTTATTTGGTTGTGTGTGGTGTAGATCATGGAGGTGAAGGGGGTGAGATAACAAAGACGTGAGGTTCCTCACTATTGATGGAGTTGACTTATTTTGTTATTTTAATGGCATACTTGGTGGTGATGATAGATCTTTGGCGGAACTACTCTTCTACAATGATGGGTGGAGGAGGAATGAAACCAAGAGACAACATGCCTTTTTTTCATTTTAGGGGTGTCCAAGGTGGCGGCGGTGTTGCATAGATGGATCTTGTGATGAAGTGATGACGCATAGTTTCAAATTCCATCAGTAAAAATGAGAAAAAGGCCAACTCACCATTATAACATAATTCATCCAAAGTTTCCATTATAACAGATAATGCGAAACATTCCATAGAATTTTATAACTCTGAAAATGAATTCAAGGTACATCCTTGATACCTCTTTCATATAACATATACAATTACTTATCAATCAGAATTCTTTACTGTTCATTTCCTTATAGGTTGTGCCTTATGATGAAACCTCTCATCGAACTGTATCAAGTTCTACAATAATTTCATTTTCAAATCCAATGGTATGTAACAATTTATTTCATTTATGTTTTACATTATATTAAAAACACATTTACATAGGCTCCCTTAACAATATAATTATGTTGGTACATGTAATTTCAATGCATTGTTGTACTGTTATTTTAAACTATTTTTTTATTCAATCTTTTTATATTATTTAAAACAATATGAAGATTACATTCAAACTATTCATAAAATTTTTACCCTCAATATTTTTCAAATGAAAATATAGGAACAAAACATCAATACTTTATATAAATAAGGAAGGGAGACCTCTTGGATCCTCTTTTAAAACAAGTTCTTCAATGATTATTGTGTTAGATAGAGTATAATAAGATGACCATAATACTAATGTTGTGATCTCCAAGAACAGACCACCCAGGGCTCATGTTGTGATGGACATAGTTGTATTGTGAACAAAAAAGGAATAAAAATAATTAGAATATTGAATAGAGGAACTTTTCACAACCAAATTATGACAGTGTGATAACATTTAAGTGGATAGAATCTAGAATCTGAACTCAGGTCTCCATGGAATGCCATCCCTAACCACGGAGCGAAGTCAAATTGAGAAAATACACCAAAACTCCCTAGACAAACCTTGGCGCATGAACCAACCCCAACACTTTGGCTTCCAAATACTGGAAAATATATATATGTCTCCCAGCCGCTTATATTACAGGAATAAAACCATCCATTCCATAACCATTAAATCAGTAATGGAAGAAAAAAGTGTTTAAATATTATATATTTATGGGTTATAAAGAAGATGTATGAGTATCCCTTTTCCAAAATATTCAATTTTAACCCCACACACTATGACACACAAAATAAAACTGTTTTTCCTCATCAATACATCACCATTCCAACACTAGCCAGCCCCCAACCAATGTAACTCAAAGAAACTCACAATGAGCTTCCAAATTATAGTACTGTCATAACCTAACTCTATCAACTGATATCTCAGTTCCAAAAGATCCCACTCAACCTATATTATACTCTAGATGACACCAAAACAAGAAATGTACGTCTATTTAGTATAACAATTATTCAATTACTATATGGGTTCATGTGAATCATTTCATTATACAAGCATTTTAGTAATAGAAAGGTCCCCATAAGGTATTTCATTTGAATTTTGGGGTTGCAATTAAGATTTATTTACATTGAATCATTATCTTCTTTTCTCCATGTAGGTGCTAATTTATTATTGAAAGTAACATGATTCCCGTAATGAAAAACATGAAAAAGATTTTATATTGAAACATTGATACGTGCTTAAATACTATGTTAGACTTTTTTAATGGATTGATAATGTTTTCTTGATGATCATATTGAATTTTAAACTATTTTAAACAAATAATTGGTTTTAATAAGTTCAGGAATTTCTAAAAACTATTCCGAAGGGGTAGTTATTTGTCACAAAAAATAACATGATTACCGTTATGAAAAACATGAAAACTACTATGTTTTTGAACTTGGATATGTGTTTAAATACTATGTTAGATTTGTTAAAAGACTTGTGTAATGTTTATTTCATGATAATATAGAAATTTAAACGATTTTAAACAAATAATTTGTGTTCAGTAGTGCTGGAATATTTGAAAACTACTCAGAATGGGTGGTTATTTGTTTTTGAAAGTAACATGTTTCCTGTTATGAAAAACATGAAAAAGGGAATGTATTTAAACGTTAATATGTGTTTAAATATTATTATAGAGTTGTTCAAAGCCTTCGTAAAGTTTTATTGAGGATCATATTGAATTTTAAACTATTATAAACAAATAATTGGATATAATAAGTGCTGGAATTTCTAAAAACTACTCAGAAGGGTTTATTTGGTTAAAACATTAGAGTGTTTTGTTTTTTACATGTTAAGATGAAATGGGAATGTGTTTATGGTGGATTTATGGGAATGTCTTTAAGGTGGATAAATGGGAATTTTAAGCTGAAATTGACATTTTTGGATGTTGTTTTCCTCACTAAAGTGGATTATGTGATGGAATTTCCGATAACTACTCAGAAAAGGTTTGGTTAAAAATGTAGGGTTAGGTGTGTTTAATATTAAGCTAAAATTGGAATGTGATTATGGTGGGTTAATGGGACTATGTTTAATGTGGATTAATGATCACGTTAGGCTGAAATTGGCATGTTGGGTTGTTGTTTTCCTCATTGAGGTGGATTAATGGGCATGTTGGGTTATTGTTTACCCATAATTTGTTGTTTTATTATTTTCTGGGGAATCATTTTTTTCTTTTTACACATGTTTCATCAATTAGTATACATGATTTTTTGTTATTTGGCTCACTCATGTTCTTTGTCTTGCTTGTTGTACCTTTGAACCTGGACAAGATAGAATGCTATTATGGAGATGGTATGATTTTTATAAGGCCCATACACATCTGACCAGTATAGATGAGCAAGGACTTTATTCTACTGTTGGCATGTCTACTCTACTACATTTTCTACTTACTACTGTTTTGGAGCTGATTTTTAATACTGGCCTTGAGCCTGTTCTACCTCTGTTACATAGATAGTGTAATCTGATTCTTCTGTGCATTGTTCACATCAATGCTTTGCTGTAATTCATTAAAGTTATTTTGGGTTTCTTTATCAGTTATGAGTTGAAGATAAGGATGCCTCATACTGATCTGCATGCATTGACAAATATTTTCAAGCTCTCTTAGGATGTCATCTAATTCTAGTTCTATATTTTAAGGATTAAATTGGATGGAATGCTCAAAAACATTGAAGGTGGTGTGGCTTCTGCTCTTAGTCAGAATTCCATTTTTTTAGTGGACTGTATGATTTCTACTTTCCCCCCCCATATTTTCCCAGCTGGTCAATCTCTTTACACCTCATATATGTACTATTATCTTTTCTTTTAATAAATTCCTTTGGGTCATGAATTAGGAAACCAATTCATGTTGCCACTTTCTCTAAAAAAATCAATAATTTTTTTTGTAGTGTATTCACGTCATATGATTTTCATATTTTCTTGGAGATCTCTTCAAATTGGAAAATGTTACTTCTCGTGTTAGCAGTCCAGCATGTGAAAATTTGATGTTTTGGCATTCTACTCCTACATTTGGCAGTCTTACAAAGATCTTGATTGAGGTAAATTTTTACATCACTTAACATATGTTTATTTATAAGGGAATGATTTATTCAATTTTTTTTCTATTCACCAATGATTTATTCATACTTAACATGTGGATGGAGGCTTCAAATTTTCAAGGTTTTGTTTTATAATGCATTACATGGCTCTGTTGTGGATAGAATGCTGCTGGAGCTCTAACATGCCAACATGGATGGGTCGCTGGTGCTCGCCAACATGAATGAGATGGTTCTAGAGATATGGATTGACTGGTGCTGGATATGATTTATTGGCATGGATTGCTCGCTTTCATGGCATGGATGGTTTGTTGGTGGTACTCTCTAGTGTCTGGTGTGGGAGTTGGTTCACTGGCATGGATGTTTTCTCACATGGATGGGATTCTCTTGTGGATGCATGAATGGGTTAGGGGTGGTCTCGACGTTGTGTGGGTGGGGTGTGATGGATATTTTGCTATTAAATTTCATTATTAATATAATTAATTTTTTTCAAATATTTAAAATTTGTCAAAATGTTATTTGGTTTTATAATTAATGTAGATGTATTATATATGATAAATTAATTAATATTTATAATATGAAAATTGTTTGAACATGTGTTAAAATCGTATTTGGTTTATTAAATAAAATCGATATATTATATATGATAAAATTATAAATATGATATTTAATTTTACAAGAAATAAAATTTAATAAATTTTATAAAAATGTAATTTATAAATAAATATATATTCTATGCTGGTGATATTATTACCATCTGAGAAATTTTTCATCAAAACCTGTTGCTAAACACTTTAACCAACATATATATTATATATTGGTAATATTATTACCAACAGAAAAATTTGTCATTATAACCTGTTGCTAAATAATATAACCAACATATATATTATCAATTGGTATTATTATCACTGCAATAGAATGATTTTATCTGTCTCAAAATAATTTAGCGACAAATTTTTTACCAACAGTTTAGTGACAAGGACATATATGTTGGTAAAGCGTTTTGCCAACAGAAAACAAACTTTTACCGACACATATGATCTTGTTGGAAAAGTGAAATATCATGTAGTGGATTACCCCTATGGATATTTACTCTAAAAACATGTACACTTGTAGCATAAATAATGGTATATATTTCTAGTAAAAACACATAATCTATACCTCCACAAAACATTACGATGTTTTTTTGTACTTATCCTCAGTTTCTATTAGAGGGTAATGTTCCCTAATCATAGTTTTCCAAAACATATTTCCTAGTAATTCAACTAATATTCCCCTAATAAAAACTATAATGACTGTGACCCCATTAACCCAAATCATGTTTCATAATTTTTTAGATTTTCAAAAGATACAAGGATTGAAATCCCAAAGTACCAAATTGTTTAGTAGTCTAGGTAAACTAGATACATACATGGTTTCCATTTTAAATTAGAATATTCAAATTAAAATATAAATAATTTCATGAAAGTCATTATTACTTGTTGAATATCCATTTATATGATTCTTAGTACACTTTATGGAAGCACTATATGTGAAACAAATTAAGGGTGCTCTCATATCATAAGTGTGTGTTTAGTGTAATTGAAGTTATCACGTATCAGTAAGCATAATCAATATGTAAATAATATAATATATATGAAATTGAAATAATATTATTAGTATAATAAATATTTCATGCCTTATAACTGATAACACATTCCATACAATCCTTAACATTACTATCATAATATGATAAAGAAAAATCAATATGAAAAGTTGAATAACTAAAAACAGATTCCATTTGATCAATAAACTGAGAATAAATTGAAATTATATATAATATAATAATGAAAATATCATGGATAATAATAAATTAATTCTTAATGTGTAAGATCCGGGATCTTCTTTTCAGATATGTTTTTCCTTTCTGATTGTTTTTGAGAATAAGAGGTGTTATTTGTAAATTTCAGGAGTACACATCATATACTTTATGTACACACCGTGTACCCGATTTCTATGGGTGGACATGTACTGGCCATGTAATTTCTGAGTACATGGACACGTGTGGTGACTGAGAGACCACCTAAAGAAGATTCCTGAAAAGGCATGTACACACCGTGTACATTTAAAATAAATTCCATGTACTTTCTATTTTTCATTAAAGGAACCAGGGTCGTGTCTAATCGACAAAACCCTTTTTCCCTTTGTTCATCTCATCCAGAAGCAACCGTATGGATGGGTATCTTCACTAAGCCCCTGAATCATTGTCCATTCTTTGAATCGACCACCATCGATTGCTTTGGAATCACAATGGTGAGTTCTTCCTTCTTCTAGAACATCATGTCTTGATTTCGCCCCTCTCATGAGTTATCATCGATCGAATGTTTTAAGAGTTTTTGAAGATCTACGGTGTTCTGGGGTGATTTAAGGCTTGGGTTCATGTATATCAAGCTAAAAATGATGAGGTTTATGGTTTGTGCCTTACTGTAGATTGTTTTTGAATTTTATGTGCAAAAGTTCCCAATACCATAGAATAAGATGTTTTATGTTTATGGGTTTTAGCCCTATTGTTCAATCTATGACTTGTTTTTTAGGATAGATGTTTTTTTAAGAATAGAGTTAATTTTTCCATGCTATGATGGTTTCCCCCATGTTTGATTATTTTGACCGTTTGGTCTATCTTTTCCTATTAGGATGCTACATTTTTTCCCATGCCTGGTAATCTTAGTATGGAGTGATTATTATCTGAAATGCTATAATATACTATAGATTGTGTATCCAATTAGTTCCTGAGATTTAATATGGATTCCATATATCGTTTGAGCATGACTGACTTATATAGGGCTGTTAGAACCTGGTGTAGTAGACCATAGAGAGAATGGACATTGAGGGCATCTTTACAGTGGTTGTTTACTATTAAGTTGGGATACCATAGGGGGGATGGACATTGTGATCCCTAATAGTGTCTATAGTTTCTTCAATTTGGTCTATAGAGGGAATTTATTGTTGATTGATTCCTCATAGTTCTTATTAGTTACCCATACGAGACCATAAGGGGGAATTTATGGTGACTTCTTCCTCAAAGTGTTTTTTTTAAAGCTGAACTAGAGTGGTTAGACTACGTGTAATTCCCAGAGGGATACTTGTGGTTGTTTGGTTAAACCAGAGGGGTTAGGATATGATTACATAACATAGGGTTACCTTCTTTTTATTATATACTTACTTGATATATGGAAATTAATTCAATTTAATTTTTAGGATTGTTATAATGTGTACTTCATTACTTACAACATCATTTTGTTCATTGCTTGTCATATATATTCACTGACTATTAGCAATAGATCATTAGGTGTTTTCCTAATTGGATTTGCCTCACACTCTATTGGGGTCATGGTTTTGGGACCAAACATATTATATTGATTAAGGTATAGATAAGGGAAAGTGCCCTTCTACTTCAGGTATATGATTGCTACAGAGCTAGGGAGCATGGGGCCAAGATGAGGCTTGCGATGCTGTGGAGCTGTTTGCTGCTTTTATTTTGTACTTTGATTTAGTAATTTATTCTAACATTGTTATTTATTTGGATTGTTTCCTGGAAATATGTATCATGCATTATTTATATTTGTGAGCTCCAACTATTTATTACATCAGTTGTTGACTTTTCTTAATGTATTATTACTACTTCCTCTATTGCAATCATTTTTAATTATGTTGTGTTACTCTACCAATGAGGAAATATTTTCCCCATTATCTCACCCACGGTCCTCGCAAATAGTCATCAGCCTTTGGTGTTCAGGGAAATGCGATTGAGGCATTGTGACCAACAGGGTACTAGGCGTATTCTGGTGGCTTCTAGAACCGAGATGTTACACAGTGGTATCAAAGGAGGCGTGTTCCATTATTCTTGACGTACTATTTGGAGCCTATAATCAAGGTTAATATGGAAATAGGTACTTCATAATAAGCTATTCCTATGAGTAGATGACCCATGTATAGGGAAAATCTAATTTACCACATTATTGCAATTTTTATGATTTTTCAATTTTTACAGTTGATTTGATTTATCCATTGGGTGATTCACATGGTTTGTGATGTTATCAACTAACTATACAAATCCTGTCATTTCAAGCTTCCATGTGTCCCTCCACTATGATTCCACCTCTTATTTTTGTTAGGTTTCAATCTCTCATATCTCCACGTACCTCCTCCTCACGGATTATATTTTTTTCCTCTACGTACCGGAGTCACTTTAGCAATTTCATACATTGAGAAACGCATGATTCTTGACCTAGGTATGCAGCGTACTACCTCATTCACCTTCCTCATGGTCACAATATCCCACCCATCTATCTACGATCACAAGCTACCGATTTTGACTACAACTTCCATGTGTATCGCCTCCAAGCACCTTCAAAGTAATTCTCCGCCTCCCCCTCCCGCTCCTGTAGAGCTATCATGCATCGCGACCTCGTGACCTCGACTACCCTCAAACCCTCGCCTCTATCATCCTCCCTATGCTAGTAAACATGCACTCTGTACACCTCTGTCTGGGCAATCCTCCTTCTACCAGTTTTAACTCCACTCTCCATGGTTTTCCTTCTCCCTCTCGCGGTCAGGAATCAGATCTTCGTGACCTAGGGTTCCTGCAAACTGTCAAAACCGGTGTCATACTACTCCCGATACAGGAATCATCCTCATCTTGGAAGAGTTTATTCTCCTCTATCTACTACAGATCTCAGGTTACTAGAGAAACTCGATAACCCCTTCATCACCTCCGGGTTTTTTTTCATCAACCTCTGCCTCCTACACCGTCTACCACAACATTCAGGTTACCTTGGAAAACCAATTACTCTGTTCTCTCATCTGGTTGTAGATATATTCTCGAACACCTTGTACACCTATGCCTACCACCTCCCTTTTTATCTAAAATACCTAATATTTTAGCTGCATAGTTCCCTCGACATTCCCTTCTATATCATGTTCGGAAAGACCTCCCATATTTGGATTTTCCTTCAAACATCATGGTGGTCGCTGGGAAATCTATTTGAGAACCCATTTACCATTAATGAAACCTTTTTCAGATATCCTTCATATCCAGATCTCCGTAATAGGTATGTTTTTCTAAAATTTTGTAATTAACCTACCTTCCATCCATCATTTTTTATTTTCAGTTTCACACTATTAACCTCTCTTTTGTTGTTATTCGATATTTTTCTTTTAGATATTGGAGATGAAGATATATAGATTTTGGTTGCTTGACAGTTATTGGAGATCCTAATAATTATCACATTATTATTCATCTTCCACTCATAGATCTATTTAAGATTGTAGATTTTGTAATTAATCTATGTATTAACCATCATGTTTCATGTTTCGTATCATATCAATTTCACTATTTTTTTGGGTTGATGTGAGATACTCTTGCTTTCATTGGTTTTTTCATTTTTATTCGTTTTATGTGTAAATTCATTTGTCCACTTACTGAGATTTTTCATTCTTCTGATTTCCAAGGTATTGATTATGTTGATTTTAGGATGGGGTTTGCATTGAAGTACAATTTTTTGAATGGGAAAGTGATGTTTCAATTGAAGTTTATAGCTAGAAATTCCGAACTGTTATCTATGTAAGGTTATTCAATCTGCAACATAGATTATTTTTTGTTCTTTTCATCCCTATATGTTCATTATTTAATCATGTTGTTCATGTTTTGAAAAGTGGGATGGCTCTCTGCTTAGCTGTGTGAATTCATGATTTGGAATCATATCCTTTTAATTATTTCTTTTCTTTATTGGTCAAAGATTATATCGTGTTTCAGTTTATTTAGGAGTATGTAATCTAGTCATAGAAGAATTTTATGTCATTATGTACAGTTGTTTCTATATTTCTTATGCATAAGTGTTTCTAGATTTCTTATAATCACCAAAGTAGGTTGAAAGGAATAGTTCTAGATACCCTATTACGTGATTTTCTGGAGGTAATTTTTTGGTACACCAAAATTCATATTGGTGTAAAATTGACATAATTGTTTTTATATTTTTATACACAACCTTTTCCATATTGATTATATGAAACTTCTTCTAGATTACTCATTCGACTATTATGTTTTCCTACTTTATATTAATTCTCTGAAACTATAATATTCTTGTTTTAAAATGTGCGATAGTTCCATCACCATTGACTGCAGTGGAGGTCACATTGTTTAAGTTTTCTATATAAATTTTTGATCCCCCTTTCTCCCTTTTTCTTCTAATTTACCTATTCGAATCACTCATATCAGGATCAAACTTCTTTTATGGTGGTGTAATGACATTATATGGAGGTAAGATTTATTGATATTAATAAAACTTTTTTACATGCAATATTATTTTTTCATTTATTGAAATTATTTAACCTTCCCATATTCATTGTCTTATTTATTCAACCAAATGCCATTGCCACATTTTTAAATATTATTGGGTGTTTCTCAATCAGATTCCCACACTTTCAGTCATAGCAAGATGGAATTTCTTTACTGCAGATGTGCAATGACTTTCTATAGAGGATATTTTTATTGATGTTAATAAAACATATATGTATGTAATATTTTTTTAACATATTCGAACTTGTTTTAATATGTTTTTATAACTTTTAGTATGTCAATACCACCATCCCCATAAATTATTCATCAGATTTTCTCCATTATGGTCTTATTTATCTTTTTAAATATATGTTTACATTGATTTCACATTTTTTAGTTTTCTATTTTTTTACCTAAAAAACAATTTTAAATATTTAAAAACACTTTTAGAAATATACATATTCTTCTTAATTTGGGTTTGAATAATAATTATCATTCTACCCCTGAGTCAGGGAACCAAATGGAGAGTGGACTCTACTACTATGTCATATTTTGCTAAGGCATGGCCATCAGTAAGCAACATGATGTTGTAAATTAGACTCTACTCTTATAGGGGGAAGCCTACCATGTCGCGGCTATTGGCCTTGAGGTTGAATATGATGTCTGAAAACTTCACCTCTAATGGGAACATCTTCTCTCTAAGGGGTTTCACAAATATTTTCATTTCACCCCTCCGGGTGCAAACCAACATGAGTGTAGATTCCTATTTTATTTTGTACTCTCCCAAAGCATGACCATCCTCAGGATCATTGCTATTGAAATCTAGCTAGTTCTTATGATGGGGAACATCTTCCATGACACGAATCATTGTCTTGAGGCTGGTGATAGTCTCTAAACACCTCAACTAAAACCAGAACATGTTCCCTTAAAAATCATTCACAAAAAACATCATTCTAACCCTACAAGGTGTAGATTTCTCATTAATGTAGTAATTTTCAATAGTTTCCCAATCAAAAATCATGTAATCAGCAAAAACAAGTCTCTATTCATCAATGGGGATTTTTTTATCTGGATCTGAACTGGAAAGGGATTGTTTCCTCATTAGTTGTTTCCACAAAAATTAGTGTACCATCCATCAGTGGATGAAGTACATAGAAGATGAAGTCTATTTTCGTTTTTCAATATTCTATGGTATGCTCATCCTTAAACTGGATGGAGAAAAAAATAGCTTCTGATCATGTGGGGGAATTACCTCCTTCCCA
The DNA here is from genome assembly GCA_963277665.1 of Viscum album. Lineage (NCBI taxonomy): Eukaryota > Viridiplantae > Streptophyta > Magnoliopsida > Santalales > Viscaceae > Viscum > Viscum album. Next base: position 1,656,894,963 of record OY728132.1, on the reverse strand, counting down.
GATATCCTTTGTGTGTCATCAACATCCAAGCTACATATATACACTCTCATTTTCATTGATTTTGGATTCAACTTTTTCAATGATTTCTGAGCATTATTCATCCAGGGTTGCTGCTGGCCAACTTTTTCAAAAATATCTACATATCAAAACTGCAAGTATGTGGATGCAGTAGGGCTTTATCGACCCAATTTATTTTGATTACTTCATTCATATATAACCTGAAATAAAATTTCAAATGTTCCATGTTGATAAATGTCATAAAATTAAATTTTTTTTTGTTCAGTTGAACCTTTATATATTTCATTAAGCCATTGAAAATGCATGCTGTAGTTTTATAATTTGTCATTTCTTGTCATTTTTATGCTCTCAACTTCCCTTTTTTTATCCCTCACTTCTTTCACATACATTTTTTCCAAATAAATTATGCATAAATTTGATACTATTTTCCATTAATTTTCCCAATTGTATATTATGTAATATACATTATATATATTAAAGGGAGTTATTGTGCTAATTATATTTCTCTCATTTTACTCTATAGTCTTTGACCAAATTGTTAGAAAAAATTCAATGAAAATATTGTTATGACATGATTTTGAATAATAGAGCATCCATGAAATAGAAGAAGTCAAAAAAGATTTCACATAAGTTACTTCTTAATCATAGTACATGAAAAAGAAATTCAATATAGATCAAGTAAAGATGAAAATGAAACTTGAATAGGAAATAGTTTTCATGAAATTTATTGTTTCTCTAATTAGAGATATCTTTTGATGGTTGAAGGTGGAGCCATCAGCTAGATTTTAAGGATGAATCTATCATTCACATTATAGAATGGATTTTCATTATAGTAAAGTTGGTTGAATATTTTTCATTACTATATTAATGTTGAAACCTTGACTATGTTTACATAATATTATTGTAGTATAACTGGCTTCTTAATGAAAAGAAACTATAATGATTTTAATTGTTTATTATTACTGTGTATTGATGTTCAATCCTTGACTATTCTTTATCATTCCTTTTATTTCATACAGGAGTCATGAAATTCTTCAAAGTGTCAGTCGACAATATCCATAAGATATCATGAAAAACAAATTTGGTTTGCACTACTAATTATCCACTAAAAAAAAAATTATTTTCTAAAGGCCCTTTAATATGTTGATGGAGAAGGTGCATATCTTTTTTTCGAACGATAGATCTTGAGATAAAATTCCTACTCATGTTTTACACTTTTGGATTCTATTTTTGGTGTAATGTTTATTGAAATTGGAGCCTATTTTTTTAAATAGTTTCATAAATGTTTTTGATTCTCTAGATTGAATTTTTTAACTTGATATACATTTTTACCGTCTTATCATATGTTTTTCAAGTTTATTACCTAGATTTTTTTTCATGTTCATGTGTATCATCCTCTTTTTATTTTCTGTCTCATTCATGTAAATTTATTTTTCTCATTCATTTTTACTGTAGTTCTTACATTTCCATATCTTTTAATTTTTTTCCTGAATTCTATACTCCAATAAAGGTATTATTTTTATTATTATTCTATTTTAATGTTTTCTTATACAATAATATTTTAATTTTAGTCTCTCTGATCTTATTCTCTAATAGTAACTCTCTAGTCATTTCCTGATAGCCCATCAAATTCATCCATTGAAATATATTATTGATACAAAAATAGTTCTTATTTTTTATTGAATGATTGACTAATAGGATTATTGGATAGGTTTTTATCAAATCAAAATTCAATCCAAGATTGTTGTTATCAAATAGGGAACTTTTCTTTTATATGCCATCATTTTTAGATTGTAATCAAGCTATTATAATTTTTATTGAATCCTTTTGAGGTAAGGAATATGACACCATTTAGATATGATATCGAAATAAAAAGTCAATGAGTTACGCTTTTCTAAAATGGGATAATTATTATATATTTTCCTTTAACCCTTCAATACATACAGTATATTTTATAGACATTTATATATTATTTTCACAAGTCTTTTATTTTTCGATTCTATGTATTCAATATTTATCATTGAGTTATCTATTTGAAACTTATATGATTAACCTTATATTCATTTAAATGAGCATTTTTGGATGGTGGAATCAAGGGGGTTGGTTGAATAGAAAGGTGAGGTTGAGGAGGATTGCCTAGTAAAGAGGTTAGGTATTGGCTGTAAGCTTCCCCTACTTGTTGGAAAGAATCTACCTAACAAAGATGCTCCTTGAACCTCTATTTATTAAAACATTGCGTTTATTTCTCTTCAAATTGTTTATAATAAGACCTAACATTTTCCTTGTATTTGTATCCACAACATCTTATAGATGCAATGATGATTTCTGGTACCAAATGCTTCTTATTTATCTTGGTATCTTGTGGTAGCTGGGGGGAGGTGATGCCATGATGGATGATAATTGCATAAGGTGGGGACCGGAGGTGGATGAAATCGTAGGACGCTAAAGTTGCTTGTCGGTTTACTACTACCAGATTTTGCAGAATCCAACATCATGAAACTGAGCAACATTGAGGGAATGAAAGTGTAGTGGATCATTTTATTTTGTCTAAATTATTAGTTTATTATACATAAATTATATATCACTTTTGATGCATGTTTTTGAAAACAGGGCCATGTAATTTGTTTTAGTAGTGGATCTGAGCAGTGGTTATTTTTCTAGATCATTGGAAGATTTTTTTTATTTCCTCAATGGATCATGTTTTTTAAATTTAGTAGTGGATTTTTTTTATAGAATTAGTTGATATCATCTTTCAAAAGCACGAGTGAGTACTTGTTGTTTATATTATTGAGGTTGTGTTCTGTTGTAACCCAATGAGAAGAGGGTATGCCATCTCATGCATCATATAGGCACTTACTAGAAACCACATGTCATTTATTTTTCCCATGCTATTTAGGGTTCATTAGTGATTTCATGTTGTTGTGATAGATGTTGTGTAATATATGCATGATTTCATGATATATCCCTTGAAAAAATACCTACTTTTTGATAAGGTATTGATTTTTTTAAGGTTTTGTTTGAATGGATGTAAAAAGTTGGTTCTTGAGGAGTTATGGGCCATCATGGATCAAAAATTGGTGGATCATTATATTTTTATTACCTTTGTATGACATGTATAAGATGAAAAACTTTTATTTGCATGGTGAATGGGCCCTCTCAGTTCTGAATTTGGAACTTTAATGTTCATTTCAGTGTTTTTTGGGTTCCGAAGTAGTTTCTGAGGCTTACAGTCTGAAAAAACCTAAAATACAAGGTTTGTGATGATAAATACTTTCCATGTGTCCTTTTGTTCAGGAAGTAACTATTTTTTAAGTATCCACCGTTTACTGTATGTACATTCTATGAAGTCTCTAACTGTGTCCTTGGCTGTGTCGGTAGAGACATGGGGTTGGGAAATCTTGGTAGAAATGCCATGTGCTGGATGTACACGCTGTGTTGTGTAGACCATGTGTCCACCCGTGTGACTAACTACATAGATGGGTGAAAAATTACATCACACACACTGTGTCAAGTTTTTAAATACTGTGTAGTGTAACCCTTGATTCTGGCCATATAAAAAACAACATGGGTTGGTGAAATATTTCTAGTATATGTTGTGTCTAGCATAAACATGTCGTGTAGAGTGAGCCATGTAACCTGCATGTGACTAACAACACTTATCAGTGACGTTCTTCTATCACACACCGTGACTATCACTAACACACCATGTAGTCTTGTTTTAGGTAAACCTTGTGGATTATCCATGCATAATAACTCGGGAAGGGGAAGTGGATTCAATTACACTCAGTTTGGAAGGACAAAACACCATTTGTATGGTGTGTTACATGACTTGGGTTAGTAGAAGTACATTCCCATGTGAAGGCTTAAGGGAACACGCCATGTATGAATTATACATGTTGTGTATCCATGTTTTGAATCAATTGAATGCTTACTTTACCCTGTTCCCTTCATATACATCTATGTTTCAGACCATGTTAATCTCGATATAAGGGGTGCACATGAATTGGGAGACTCATACCACCGAGACGTCTTACGATTATCTACCTGTTGTAGGAAAATAATTAGACACTAGATATGGATGATCAGGGACTACCAGTGGATCCTCCAGTTGTGCCAGTCGTGTCACCCGCTGTCATTTCCGACACAAGTCCTCACACACAGTTCTGAGAGGGAATTATGAGTTTCATACAAATTATCCGAGGACTACAACATCATGCCCCTTCTATAGTAGAGTTGACATAGGTTCTCCCACTACAGCATCCTCCCAACTTCATAGGGGAAGGATGACCTCAGGATAAAGTGTCAGTGTTAGAAGACATATTTTCACTCATCGATCATCTCGAGACGCCTCCAGATAGGACTTTGAAGATTGGTATGTATATGATTTATTACTCCTCCAAGAGATGGTGGGATGTGATCTCACAGGCGAGATTCCAGTAAATTATGGCATGGGATGAGTTTCTACGTGCCTTTTATGACCACATCTACCCAGAGACTTTGAGGGCCAATCGAGGCTGAGAGTTAATGATTTTGGAGCTTGGTACTCTTTCTGTTATGGAGTATTCTTCTCGCTTCACATATATGCATCACTCCATAACTATTCCTGGAGGTGATGTGTTATTTCTAGAAAGAATGTTTCAGGATGGTCTACATAATGACATCTGATCTCAGGTGAATGTCTTCAGGCTGGCTTCCATCACTTTATAGTAAGCCAAGCACTGATCACGGAGTGAAATATGAGGGATTCTAGAGGGGTGATCCGGGGTGGTTCGACATCCGGAGCTGATATCCCACTTACTGAGAGCAGGATGCTCCACAGGGAGTCTACACACATAGATCATTGTAGGAAAGAAAAATCTTCTAGTAGCCAGGTGGTGTGCTACTAGTGCAGGAAGAGGAGGCATATGAGGCCACATTGCTAGAGAGACCTAGTAGAGTGCCAATCATGCAGAAATATGGGTTATCGTCAGTGCTTCTGTCTGATATTTTCACTTACAACTGGTGACAGGGGTTCTTATATGACTCCTTATTCAGGATAATCACCTTTAGTTTCCCATCAGTCAGGGAACTGGAGTTCTTACATCCGTTCAGGCTGAGGTAGAGGTTGTGGCTGTGGTGGTCAGTCGCTAGGCTTTTAGCGACAGTAGGGTGGATTAGCTCAGGGTTGTCAGGCAGGGTTACAGGGCTACACTGTTGGTCAAACATTTGTAGTGGTGTAGAAGAAGCCAAAGCAGGATCCCAAACCCTCTAATGTTATAGGTTCGATCCTAATTTCCATAGATTTATCATATGCTCTTTTCAATATAGTGGATTTCCATAGCTTTATATCTTTCACTATTGTGTAGAGCCTTGGGCTTTGTATCTTTTCTTCTTCTAATATATTAGTTCTAGACACTCTTTTGGGAAATATAATGGCTAGTGTATGTAAATGAAAGGAGTTCCCTCTAGAGGATTGTGGGTTTCATTTATTTTGGGACCTCTATGTCATAGAGATGACATGTTATGATGTCACTCCCACAATGGACTGGTTGGTTCCCTTCCCGTTAGTTGTTGATTTCTATTTCCATAGGGTGAGTTTCACATTATCAGAGGGTAGATCATTTCTTCATAAGGGCTAGTGGTATGTCCAGGAGAAAAGAGCAAGACCCGGGCATCATGGGATATAATGATTTACAGCCTAGATTCCTAGTCTATATCTAGATGACCCGGGGACTTCACAGATGGGCTTTCCTCTAGTGGTGGATCATTTTAGGGATGCATTTCTACATGAATTTTTAGGTTTAAATCTGGAGTGAGAGGTGTATTTTTTTTTGAGATTGTTCCAGGAGTGGAACCAGTGTCCATTCCTCCGTAAAGGATGGCTACACCGGAGTTGCTGGAGATCAAGAAGTAGTTGGAGGAGTTGTGAGAAAATGGATTTATCTGATTCAGTACTTATACTTGGCGTTTTCCTGTCCTATTTGTGAAGAAGGTAGATGGTACCCTCAGAACATTTTTTTGGATTATCAGAAGATGGACCAGCTGATGGTCAACAACGGATATCCCTTATTGAGGATTGGAAATCTCTTCAATCAGCTTCAAGGAGCCTGGGTTTTATCGAAGATTTACATGAGGTATGTTTATCATTAGTTTCACATTAGACCATCTAATATACCTTTTGCATCCTTTCATAGCATTTATGGTATATACGAGTATGTGGCGATGCCGTCCGGTCTCACGAACGTGCCTAAAGTTTTCATGGCATAAATGAATTGATTGTTCCATCCATACTTGGATTATTTCATTGTAGTCTTCGTGGATGATATCTTGATGTACTATCACACTCAACATGACCATGCTACCCATCTTAAGATTGTTTTGAGTACACTGATAAAGCATAAGTTCTATGATAAGCTCTCAAAATACCACTTTTGGATGGATCAAATTCACTTCTTGGGTCATGTTTTCTTAGATACAAGAGTATCTGTAGTCCCAGAGAATGTGAGAGTAGAAGTTTCCTGGGAGAAACCGAAGAATGTCTTTGAGGTACGATGTTTTCTAGGACTGGATGGTTACTACAAATGTTTCATACATGATCTTTCATGCTTAGCAGCACCACTGGAGGGTCTGACTAAGATGGGTGAAAGTTACTTATGGTCTGATTCCTTTTAGTCTTCCTTTCAGGAGAATAAATGGAGGTTGACTTCCGCACCAATACTAGTTCATCTAGTGCCAAGCAAGAGCTATACTTTGTACTATGATACATCATGTATCAGGCTGGGAAAATTGCATATGTTGGGAGAAGGAGTCATTGGATATGGGTCTCGGTAGTTGAGGCCACATGAGAGAAATTACCCAATGTACGATCACGAGTTGGATGCATTCGTTCATGACATACACTGTTTGAGACACTACCTATTGGGAGAGAATTTTTTGGTTTTCACTAACCAAAAAAATATCATGTATATATTAAATAAGTGTGACCTGAATTTGTGATAATGATGGTGAGTTAGATACCTTCAGTCTTTTGACATTGACCTTACCTACACGTCTGGGAAGGAAAAAATAGGGGCAAATGTGTTGAGCAGGAGGACTCAGGTACAAGCATTTTAGGAGTCCAGTAGTGAGTGGTAGCTTATGGCCCTATTTTCTTAAATGCATTTGGAGGTGCACGATATACAGGATATGTAGTTTCTATCTTCTTTATCTATCACCTCTACTCTTCTTGATTGAGTGCAAATGAGGGAGATATCAAATTCATATGGACTAGTCCTTTGGGAGAGTGTGTCAAGAGAGGACCTTATTCTTGGATATACATTATGTGTGGATGAGATCTTTCATTTTCATGGATGTGTGTGGGTTCCAGTAGACATACACAACGAGTTTATGTGAGACTATCATTCCTCAGTTTTGGTAGTTCATCTTGGTGTCACCAAGATATATCGAGATCTACACTGTTACCTTTGGGGTCCATGTATGAAGAGAGATGTTGCTGGTTTTGTCCTGAGGTGTTACACATGTCAACAGGAGAAGGAGGAGAATTAGTGACCAGTATAGATTTTGCAGCTGTTACGACTAATCCAGTGGAAGTGGAATAATTTCGTAATGGATTTCATGACATGTTTGCTGAGGTTGCCTCGAATGAATGATTCAGTGTGGGTTTTCATTCACAGACTCACGATGGTATCTCAATTCTTGCCGATCAAGGAGACTTTCAGTGTTGATGAGCTGGGAAAGTTGTACATCCGAGTGATTGTACATATACATGTGGTTACACACTTCATTTTTAAGACAAGGACACATGTTTCATTTCTCAGGTCTGGTAGAGACTTCATAAGGCTTTGGGCACCTAGGCACTTCTGAGTAAAACTTATAATACCCAGACAGATGGCCAGTCCGAACGTACGATTCAGGTGCCTGAGGAAAATCATCGAGCATGCATCCAAGATGTTAGAGGTTATTGTGAGAATCATATACCTTTGGTGGAGTTTTCCAACAATAATGGTTTCCAAGAAAATTATTATATGTCACCTTTTGAGGCTTTTTATTGTAGTCCATGCTGATCACCGTTATGTTGGCTGGAGGTAGGAGAGGAAGCTATGATGGGACCTTGTCTTTTCCAAGAGACCACAAAGTAGATAGAGTTGATTCAGAAGAGGATGGATACTGCACAATCACGATATATGTCTTATGCTAATCGACGGAGACAACCTCTAGAGTTCAAGGTTGGAGATCCGGTTTTACTAGGTGTTACACCGAGGTTGGCACATAAGAGGATTCTGAAACATGGAATGCTTTCGCCAAGATACGTCGGCCCATTTGAGGTGTTGGGGAGAGTCATTACGGTTGCCTATCAGCTATAGTTACCTTAGAGGAATAGGGATATTCATGATTTCTTCCAGGTTTCTCAGCTCCGATGTTACTTCTTAGACTCGTCTCATTTTTTTCAACTCAAGGTGGTTGAGCTAAAGGTGGACTCCTCATTCAAGGAGCGTCTTATACAGATTGTTGATCGAAATGTGAATGTTCTCTGTGGAATGTCTGTTCCTTTGGTATGAGTGTTATGTTAGCACGAGCGACTATAGGATGAGACCCAGGAGAGGGAGGCTGATGTAAGATTGTAGTGGATGGAGCTGTTTGAGGATTATTCTTCTACATCTCCTTGATAGAGAAATTTGAGGACAAATTTAATTAAGAGGGAATGTTTGTGAAAACCAATATCCTTTTTATTATTTTTTTCATTTCATTTTGTTTCTAAGAAAAAAAGAGTTTTTTGGAAATTTCAGGAGGATAAGACGTTTACTTTATGTACACTCCGTGTACTTGGTTGTCGCGAGTGATCATGTACTGGCCGTGTAACAGCTGAGTACATGGACATGTGTGGAGACCTAGAGGCTGCCTAAAGCAGAGGCCAGAAAAGGAAAGTACATTCCATGTACTTTTAGAATACACACCGTGTACTTTCTTTTTTTAATTAAATGGACCAGGGTCACTTCTAATCGACAATACCGTTTTTCTCTTCATCCGTATTTTATAGGAGTGATCTTATGACCACAGATACTCATCTATCCCTGACTAATAGTCTGTTATACGAATCGACCTCCATAAATTGTGTTGGAATCACATCAGTGTGTTCTTCCTTATTTTAGAACATCATCTCTTGATTTCTTCTCTCTCAGGAGTTATCCTTGGCCGAACGTTTAATGAATTTTTGAATATCTATGGTGTTATTTAGTGATTCAATGACTAAGGTTCACGTATATCGATATCACACTACTAAGGTAGGTGGTTTGTGCATTTTTGTAGATAAAATTTTAATTTTATGGGAAAAAGTTCCTAATACCCAAGAATGGGGTATTGCATGTTTATGGTTTTTAGCCCTGTTTTTCCATCAATTATTTGATTATTTAGATAAAGGCTATTTTTTTATTAATAAAGTTAATTTTTCTAGTATATGGAGGTTTTTACCATGTTTTCTTGTTTTGACCATTTGGCCTAGCTTTTTCTGTAAGTCTGCTGATTTGTTTCCCATGCCTAGTGTTGTTAGGATGGAGGTATTATTGTCTGAGATTGTTTCCATAAGTATTTATTGAGGTTTACTTTGGCTGCCACATAACATTTGTGAACGACGGAATTACACAAGGCAGTGAGAACCTGATGTAGTAGACCATAGGTAGAATGGACGTTGAGGGATTCTCCAAAGTGTTTGTTTACTATTACATTGTGAGACCATAAGAGGGATGGAATTTGTGATCTCTCAGAGTGTTAGTAGTTTTCTTGATATGGGCCACTAAGGGAATTGGACGTTAATTTCTTCCTCAGAGTTCCTATTTATTACCAACATGAGAACACAAGGTGAATTTCCGGTGAGTACTTCCTTAGAGTGACTTTGTTAAAGTTGAACCAGAGGGGTTAGACTGTCTGTACATCCCAAAGGATTGCTTGAGTTTGTTTGGTTGAACCAGAGGGGTTAGGCTGTGAGTACCTCCCTGATGGATAACTAACTTGGATTATCTACAGTATTTATATATGTAAATTAATGAAATTGAATTTATAGGAATGTTATTATGTGTACTTCCTTGCATACTGGTTCATGTTGTTTATTACCTTCTATATAAATTCACTGACTGTTAGGCACAGATCGTTGGGTGGTTTCCTACTATTATTAGTCTCACACCCTATTAGGGTCTTGATTTTGGGCCCAAACAGATTATATTGTAGTAGGTATAGAAAAGGGAACACACCCTTCTACTTTAGGTTCATGATAGCTATAGAGCTAGGGAGCATGGGACCAATCAGAGGCTTACGATGCTTTGGAGCTGTTTACTGCTTTTCTTTTATACTTTGGTTTAGCACTGTATTCCAGCATTGTGATATGTTTGGCTGCTTTCCTAGACATATGTATCATGAATTATTTAGATATGTGATCATCAACTATTTATTACTTCCACTATTTACTTTTGGTATGGTATTATGTTTTCTTCTACTATTGCTATCGGTTTACTTCTACTATGTTACTATGCTAATGAGGGCATAGTTTCCCCACTATCACATACAATTCCCTCACTGCTATTGGGCAGCCTCTAGCATTTGGGGAAATGGTCTTGAGGTGATGCGACCAACCGGGTACGGGGCGTATACTAGGGAACTTCTGGAACCGGGATGTTACATACTGAATTAAATTATTAATTATTGGGCTTCATTATCTTAGAAACATCCTAACTACACTGTCAAGGCCGCACATAAAATAGTATAAAGTTGATCAATAATTATAAACTTGAAACCCATTTGACTAAGTCTATCCAACTAATTCTTCTCATGAGACCACTAATTCATTGAGGATATATCTATAACCATTCCCAACCAATTTGTATATTTCCAAATCATTACTCATATATTGAATAATTAATTTAATTTATGGACAATATTCCTTATCCTTAAATATCTATATTAAATAATAGATACCAATTTATCCATGTTTCCCAAATTAATCAAATAATGTTTAATATAAAAAACAAAATTTAGAAATTATATATGGTTTATGAATTCACTATATCTATGATAAATAATATGGGTATTTATGAGAAATTTAACGCACAACGATCTTTAAAAAATGGATATTTCAAGGGAATACTAATGACTAAAAACATTATTCATTAATATTAATGTCAATACCATTCATGGTCATAGTTATCTTAAATCATCCATAGAAATAACAACTTTGGTATCAGTACCACATTTCTAAAGTGGAGTATATTTAAAATAATAATTATTTTTTCATTAATTAATATATATATATATATATTTAATACTAACATTACAATTTTTTAGGATAATACAATGTTAACATAGAAAATATTTTTTTTAAAAAAAAGATTATTAAATATTGTGATACAAATTTTATTTGAAAATTACCTTTAAAACATATAATTTAATATTTAAAACATGGAGAGGTCATGATTATTTTAAATTACATCCACCTTGTACATGTTGAAACAAATATTCCTTTCACATTTTTAGTAAATGCCAAAGGAGTCATGGTTTCCAATGATATAAATATTAATTTAATTTTTTTAAATTAAAACATGGGTAAAAATTTATTTACTAAATATTTTTGATAATGATAAAGAAAATTTTTAACTCATTTTTAGAAAACATGGTTTTTGGAGAAAATTATTTATGGCCAAATAGAGAAATGAATTTATATTTTATTAAAAAACATTTAGCAGTCATTTTAAGTACCAAATATTGGATGAAATAGTAAAAATAATTAAAAAAAACATGAATAACCACATGAGATTATAAATGAAATATTTTTATAATAAAATGATAATGTAATTTCATTTGTGGAAATTAATTCATAAGCAGTGTTGATTAATATCATATTGTGAAAGAATCCCTTATAAAGATAGTAATATTGAATAGATAGTTAATCGGTGAATTGAATAATAAAATAAAATTTAAATCTACATTAAAAAAGTGGGAATACATAAAATATAATAAAATCTCATTAAACACATAATCTTACAAAATCAAAGACCATGAAGATATAATATAACCCAATGAAATAAGTTGAGTTTTTAATTTCATTAAAACTTGTTAATATTCATTTAAAATTTCTATTGAATAAAATAATTCAAATTTAAACTGAAAATATAATGAATTATTAATTATCATGATGTTAAATGTAAAAAGTGTAGTATGTACATCATATAAAAAAATTAGATGAATAATATTACAATATTTCTCAATGAAATGAAATTTAGATGAAATTCCTTACCCCACACTTGTTTTTTTTTTCAGAAAGATTTAAAATCAAATATAATGTTTTTAAGAATGTTATTAATTTAAAAAAGAACCATAATCATATATATAATATCATATATAATCCTATTATACCATTTTACCAAATCCTTGTTAATAATGTATCCTTATTTTCAATGTTTTATGTGACGATTGCCTTGCTTTCTCATACGGGGTTTTTCATAAATGTTCTAGTTCGTGGGTATATGATATAGATCCATCATATAAAAAATGATATTAATTTTATAAATATAATATTTATTCATTAAATACATTTGTATTATCATTATTTCATTATTTACATGAAAAATAAATCGCATAACTTTTTGGAGGCGATAGGTCGTATATACGCATGATTGATGATATAATTCCATTAAAGAGTAAAAGGATAATTAATTGAGTAATATTTTAATCATATAAAATATTAATCATGTCATATATATAACATATATTCATTGAAATTGTCTTTATTATTTTGTATGTAAATAATGAGTGAAAAAAAATCACATTTGTTCCTGAGGTGGTAGTTCACCGTATATACAAGCGACATTATCATATTTTAAACTGCATGGATTGGAAGAAAGTATTTTTATTATTATAATTAAGTAGTTAAAATTATATGATAACTATTATATTCATGTGTAAAATAAATAACAATATCTATCCTTAAAAGGTGGTGATTGAAAATGATTTACATCAGTTCGTGAGGTGGTAGTCTGTTGTACACACGATGAACAATTTAATTTATCATTTAATTGAATATGAGGTTGATATTGGATATTAAATTAATAAAATAAAATCCAATTATATTTTAGATAATTTTTTTTCATTTTATTAGGATTAAATAATATTTTAGGGAGGTGGATGAGGATTTAATATAAAAACACACATTTAAGAACATTACCTCTTCTTCAAGGAATTTCTTTTTTCTTTGAACTAAAAGCCATCATATATTGGCTTCCTGATCAAAAAAGGGATATAGTATGTTGTAAGGGGACTAAATAAGGTATTTTTTTTCATTGTCTAAGAAAAATTACTTTTTATTGTGAAGTGGGGATGAGAGGTGGTTTAATTTTATAAGTGCGGGAGAGGACACAAAAGGATTTTTAGAAAATAATAAATTACACCCACGTTTTTATCTTTACCAAGGCCATAGAATGAGTTATTATACTACATTATAGGTGATAAAGTATTAATATCTCCAAAAAATGGATCTTGGAAAATGTGGTAACTCATTTTTACATTTATCTATTTAGTTTAATAACTGGAAGATTTTTTTTTACCTTAGCCACGATAGTTAATTCTAAATTCTCTAAATATTCCAAAAGGTAAAAAATTATTTTGAAAGTATTAGATAATATAAGGGATAATGAATCAAAATATGGAATATAATTTTCTAAATTCAATATATTTAAGTAATATAATCCAATTATAGAATATACCCACAGACACGATAAAAAATAATGTTTTCAAAATAGAAATTGTTATAAGTATATGAGATTTTTCTATCAAAATTCGATTTTAAATTGATTAAATTTACCTTAAATTAATAAATTTTAATATAATTCCTAAAATGGTACCTTAAAATCAATTTAAATTGCAATTTAAAATTTTTATTTATTGAAATGAAAAATAAAAATTCAATAAAAATTAGTATTTTTACTATTCGTGGAAAAAATGAAACATTTTAGAAAAATCCAAAATACTTACCCAATGATAAATTTTATATGATGATTTTAAAAATTAATATAATTTTTTAAATAAAATTTTCTTAAATTTGAAGAAAAATATTTTTAAAATATTTTTGAAAGAGCAACTAAATTCTTTTTAAGAAAAATATTGTTATTTAGAAAAAAAAATTCAATTAAATGATTCTTATTTTTTATAATCAAATGATAAGAAAATTTTAGATATTTTATTTATTAAAATTAAACCCACTAATTTAATAGATAATTTATAATGGTATAATATATTACAGTTCCCTTACACTAAGGGTTATGTTTTTTGCAAGCTGCCGAATAGTTTAAAATAAAGAAATCTATTACATTCGATCATAAAGATCATTGTTAAATATTTCATAAAATAAAAATAAAATGATATTATATTATAATTAATGGTATTACATGATATTTTTATAAAACATGTACATGGAAGAGAAATAAATCTCAATAGAGATGTAAAAATAACCTACCCTAAATAATGATTAGAATATGAAATAAACCCTTACCACATGGGTATCTTTTGAATCATAATCTCCAACAAAGAAATAACATAAAATGAAAAATTAAATACCATGAGGAAAAATATATTAATTATATAATATATCATAGGTGCATTATATGCACCACACAAAATAAATTAATGGTTAATATATCAAATGTATCATATAAGTAAAAGCGAGACAAGAAAAACCATACCTTAGGTCCAAAATTCCACTTAAGTTATTATAACCAAAATTATAATATATTTATATTTATTATAATTATATAAAAATATATTTAATTTCATATATGATCCATTTATAATATTTTAATTCCTTATTTTTTACAATTTCTTTAATATTATAATTATTTCAGGCGTTAACTGCTTTCGTTTCAAGTATGTTTTGATTCGGTAGTTCCAGTCATTAACCATTTATTATGGTATCAAAATATAAAGAATAAATTTCAGTGTATAATAATATATGTATATATATATAGATTCATCAATATAATAAATATGTAGAAATATGAATTACACCATTAATAGATGTGGTAGGCCATACATTCACATGAGCACTGTTTTTACCTTTTTATGGACGGAATGAAATAAATGTGGATAATAATTAATCAATAGAGAATAATTATTTTATCATATATATATATATATATTACATATATCCTTATTATCATACATTTAATGATAAATGTAGAACTAATCATATCGCTTTGTGGAGGTAGTAGTCCAAATATATGCATGGGTGATTTTATCATTTTCCAAAGGTTTAAAAGGAAAGAAGCGATATATGAAATTATTGATAAAAAATTATATTTATGCCTTATATATCATATAAAATCATTATTTACATGTTTATAATCATCCAAGTAATGTGGTGATAAAAAACTACATCGCTACGTAGAGAGGGAAAGGCATTCGTATGCAGGAGCGCTGTTTTCACTTATAATATAATGGAAAATAGATGGAACATGGTTGTACCATAATAATTATAAAATCTAATTGAATTTCAGATACTGTTTTTATTATTTAATTATTGATACAACCCATTAAAAATTATAATATGATGAAATATACGTAGAAGAGTCTGAAAAGATTATTACCCCTTCTTCAGTGGACTCCCTTTAAATCTCTATTAAAGGGACTTGGGATTCCTATATTTGAATCTTTATAACCAAATAAAATTAGAAAATGATGTTTATAAGAGTAATGGGTTAGTCTTTAATGATATATAGGGCTCAAAGTGGTGTAAATAAGTGAATGAAGGGGTGCCCTTTTATAAATGAGGTGAGGGGAAATCTTAGACTTTCATAAAATATTAAATTAATATTAATTATTTCTCATCTAATAGTTGATCCAAATGGATAAAATTATAATATAAGGTAAATATAATTTAAAATAATTTCATCTAATAAATTTTTGAAATGTTTTGGATATTTTTTCACAGTTATCTTTTAGTATTAATTGCCCATTAACAATTTTGACAATTACCTTAGTATTGAAATTTTCAACCATATAAGGGTCAGTAATGTGACACTAAAATTAAAAAATACCAATAAATAGACCATGGTAGATTTAATTGACCATATTAAATTCCTATTTCCATACATATGATATTATGGAATTTCATATCATTTAATAATACATTATTTGTTACAAAATATCAATAATGTCAATTTTTAGAACTATTCATTACATTAACATAAATATCATTAAGAAAATAATTATAATTAAAAAAAATATTTCACTATATCCCAAATATATTTTTTCAAATATTATATTTTTTACCAAATTATTGATAAAAATTATATTACTTTTAATATTTTGATTATCATTTATTTTATTTTTCCGTTAATTGAATAATTATTGCATTAATGTTGCGTAAATTTTGATGGTAATTATTTATTCACTAATAACTAACACTAAATTATCATCATGAGTAAAACTATTTTATAATTCAAAATAATATTCAAATTTAAACATATCATCATTATTACCCAATATTAAAAATAGTATAGTTATTAAATACTAATGTGTGGCAGGTTTGACTTTTCATGGAATAAATACTATAAAGGTTATAATATCTCAGAAATGGACATAAAATTCTATATAATATAATATTTTATCAAAATGGATTGTATTTAATAACCCAAATATGATTAAGGAATGTTTTTGGGTCATTTTCTAGTCCATATCATTTTAAATTTAACCTTAATTACAAAACATTACCTTTTTGTGGTAACAAAAATTATTAAAGTTACTATTAGTATTCAAAAAAATATATTTAATAACTAAATTTTGACCACATTAGTCAAAATATAGAATCATATTTCCAATATTATAAATAAATAACCGGATTAATTTAATTTTAAATTAAACCTTAAAAATGCAATGACATATCAATTTTTAGAAAAATGCCTTTTTGAGTGTAAAAATTTTTATGCACCCAATTCAATAATAATTTTTTTATTTAAATACATGTAATTGGATTATTCAGAAAAATTATAACCTATTTTTTTAAAATAATTATAAAATAATATAGGTCTTTGAAAATGGAATAAATAAAAATAAATATTTTAAATAAATTAGTATTTTTTCACATTTAATTGTAAAATAAAACTTTTCGTAAACATCTAAAAATTTCATCCTAAGAAAATATTTATTTTATGATATCAAAAATCAAATTATTTTCTAAAAATAAAATTTATATAACTCACATATTTTGATAATAAAAATTTCTCAATAAAAAAATTTATGGAGAAAATGTAATTCAAAAGCATAAAATAACTTTACTAAATATTGTGTACTTATTTATTGAGAATTAAAAATGAATTTTTAATAAGTTGGTCCTTTATATATATTAAATATTTTGGTTAATAATATTCATACCCTTTTTAGAAAATACATTAAAAGGATTAAATTTGAATTATAAGGTTTTGGGGTACATCTATGTTCTGTGTTGCATGTTTTATATGCTATAAACCATAATGTTATTTTAAAATTATAGGATGATAAAAAAAAATATCAAACACACATTTTTGGAAAATATTTTTACCACATGAATATAATTTTATGGAAATATGTTCAAGTGTGCCACTCACCACACTTATAAAAGAAAACCCCTTCTCATGTCCTCTTCATACTTTGAATTTGTTTTTTATAATTTAATACCCGACCAAATATATTCTTTAAATACATGAAAACATCCTGGAGTCATTTTTGAGATCACATTTACAATATAATATTTCTTTACGTTAATCCTAATGAGGTCGTAGGAAGAATATAACATGTTTTCAAATACATGTTTTTTTACTTTATCTTATATATCCATAAAATATTACTCAATTATGAAGATATAATAACAAAATTATATACCATATAATTATATTTTATTTTAACAGAATAACCTATAACCATCTCCACCTCTATTAAATGGGATACTAAATCATCATTCGTGTGCACGGTGGATAACCACCCCACGAAATGATCTTATTGTTTTTCTATCAAAACATCTCAGAGATAGATATAATATTATTTTAAATGTTTTAACAATATATATATATGTATATATATATGTATATATGATATTATTATAACTATATTAGTATTATATGAAAAATAAATTGTTTACTTTCCAACTTGTTGGAATATTATAATGTCGCTCATGTGTACGGAGGACTATCACATCACGAAGTGATTTGATTTGTTTACAATACACATGGAAGATAATAAGTATAAGTTTAAAAAAAATATGTGTAATATATGATATTAAAATTAATTTTTAGTTTCAATTTAATATTTAACACTCATTCATTCAATCTATTAGGAAAATGGAAATGGAATTCATGTGTTTGTATGACATACCATCTCCATGGACAAAATATATTTTATTTTCAATAATAAACAAATATCAATTTATTGAAAAAATATATACTGAATATATATGATATTTTTATCATTTTCAAATTTTATATATGATGTGAACATGAAAACATTAAGAGTACCAATAATAAAAAAATAAAAACATACATGCACAAACAAAGTAGTTATTGCACGAAACATGATTTTTACAAGGAACTATTAAGAAACTCGTAATAAAATTTCATAGTTAAATTGTTGATGGTATGAAATATATAAATATAAGTATTTTTATTAAATATATTTATAATAAAATAATAGTTATGGTGAATTATGTTTATACATTTAATAAAGAAGTCAAGACATAAGGTAATGATTTTTTATCAAACTTCCCTCTTTTAGACATAAGTTATGGTATGCACATATCTTCTTATAAGATGTTCATATAATACCCATTTCACATGTTAAATATTGGTAATACTTAAATTAATTATATGAATTTTTTTATTTGATGTCAACTTCTAATGAGTATTATGATTCAAAAGATACCAAATTCGTTAATATTTGGTTCTATAATTTCATTATTTATCAGGATTAATTATGATTATGATTCTGATGATAAAATAATATGATCTGTCTTTAAAGAAATCATGCATTTAAATATCCTTTGTTTATTTAAATATTATAAAATTTATACCTTCATTTTAATATCTTTTTATACTTACGAGTTCAATTTTTATTTAGAAAACGTCTGTATTTCTTCTTTTGTCAAAAACCCAAATTCCTCCAAAATCATGTTTTATAAAAAAGTTTTCAAATTTTTTTAACATTATACAAATGATTTATTAAATTAATTTTTACCTATATCATAATTTTAATTTTTTTAATTAATCTTCATTTTATTTTCAGAACAATTTTTTTTCATTTTTACAGAAAATGTGAAAATAATTTTTTATTAACATTTTTGATATGGATGAAATTTTCTAATTTCATGAAATTTATGTACCTTGAAAATTAATTTATAATTTTCGATAGATATTTTTAGTGAATAAAATTTTAAAATTTTGTATGGTTTTAAAAAGTTATTTTTAAAGTCTAAAAAAATATTCCTCTAAAATGTTCCACATAATCATTCAAAATAATTATATATATATGTTGGAAAACATAGATTTTACTAATTATTTTAATGGGATATGATTCAATGATACCAATATTATTATTTATATGATTGTTTTATGTTTATGATGAGAATAAATTTATGAAAGTATTTTTGCTTCCATGAGTAAGAACGTCATAAAATTCTTATGAACCCACTTATTTTTTCATGTGTTATTCACTAATTAAAAGATGAAATTATTATCAAAATTATTTCTTTTTCACATGCCAGGTTATGATGAAATGATTATGAAACCCATTTCTTTTTAGGGGATCTATTATAATTAATGTTTTATGATATTTTGGCACACAAATGTTTTATTTCATTATGTGAAGGGTGGGATTCATAAATCCAAACAATAAATTGGGTAAATATTGATATCCAATAAGATAAACAGGAAAAGAATGGGGTGTGAACACATTTAAATAAGGTAATTGTTATAATATGGTAATCTTGGGAGTGAAACATTACTACTATGTTGGTTTGAGGAGTAAACCCATTCCACTATGATATCATGGGAAATAAGCCTTGAACTACTGTTGAAATGAATTTTTATGCTTATGTGTATGCCACAAATCAATGTATTATTCGTATATTATATTATTATGGTATATTTTCATTGATTACAATATTATTCATGTCTTATAAACTACCCAGATTTATTCTTTGACTCATGTTTATGATCCATGATATGTGGCGTAAGGTTTTCAAATGCTACCCTCACATTATCAATAACTTATGGTCATGATAAGTTGGTATCTTTGATATTTATTGTTACTGATCATCTTAATTGATATTTCAATATATTTTCTTTCCATAGGTTCTTATTAAAGGTTTTATGTACTATATGTCTAAGAAGAGTTCTATTTCTAATGAACAAAGTGGGAGATTATGTATCTCACATATAGTCGTGGTGTTTATTTGTTCATGTTTCCAATGTAACAATAAATTTATAATCCTCAGGTATTTGTTTTTTATTATAATGAATATTCATATAAAAATATATAATATCTATTTATTCAATGTTTGGTTCTACACATTTCTTTACTCAAGAAACTTCTCAAAATTTATCTTATTTTATTTCTCCCATTGAAATAATACTAATATAAAAATATAAAATCTTGATAAATAATCCAACTAATTTCATTAGTTCGTAGAAATTAGTAACCTATATTAATTATGAATTCTAATAATTAGTAGTCTTATAGCATATTTTACATCATTTATGACTTTCTATTTCTTCTCTCATTTTAAGAAACCCCACAAACTAAATAATAAACACATTTCCTTTCATCCAATTAGGTTTGACTAATGATCTACATTTTTTTCATCATGTGACTTCATGCAATCTTTCTTATGTAAAAAATCTATAGAATTTACACTTCAATAGATTTTTTAATTTCCTTATCTATACTTTATGACTAATATTGGGTGATTATTCATATGGAATCTTACACAATGGCTACTCGATAAAAAATAACTTTAGACATTTTCTAAAAAACAAGTATCATAAAAAATTCCTGAAAACATATTTTGAAAATGTTTTTCTCAAAAACTGATTGTTTATTTAGTGTACCATGTTTGGAAGTTCTTTATTTTATGACCTTCTACCTGATGATGGGACTTTAAAACTTCATCCAAAGTTATTAATCTGAATAACATTATTCAGTAGTTCAAAAATGCTCTTTTTATGAACACTATTATTTTAATATTTTATGTTGTTATAAACTATTGGAATATATTATCATCGACAGATTTTAGATACATAATTTCTTAACAATTTTTTTATTAAAATTCTATATTTCTCCAACAAATTCCTAACAAGACAATTTTTTTAGAATCTTAACAATGTTTCATAACAAGCATCCAATATCTTCTATTCACCTATTATGTAAAAATACTTTAATAAAAACGAGTTTTTAAAAAATACACAACATTTTTAGAAAAATAACACAGAGGATATCCATGGTGGTTAGATCTTGTAGATGATGTTATATATTATATAAGAATATAATCAAGTGGAATGTAGAATTTAGGCACACATGTTTTTCATTTCTTCCAGAGACACGAGATTCCAAATTGAGTTTAATATCACATGGCATGAAGTTTCGAAACACACAATGTGTATTTTTAAGAGATACATGACCTAGGTTGGGGGTGAAGTACTCAACCTTCCACAGTACCTAATACTCATTGTGAGGAGATGTAATCCTATTCCATATACAATATAAGCAAATATGATGTATGAACATTCCTAGATAACTATCAATATACACAAGTCAAATCACATAGAATGACACATAGTATATGTTGAAATAAAAGAATTAAAAAATTACAGTACATTCCCACCTTATACTTATGAATCACACACACTATCTGACAAAGTATATTCTATGATGTTTTTTCTTATATTCATTTGAAATTTCAGTTCACTTAAGAGTACAAATTTTAAAAATAATTTGTCTATGATGAATTTTTTTTCTTTTCAATATAAATTCATAGTTAATTTTTTACCAATGTATATTTATAAGTATATTTGGGACGTTTAATTATCATAACTTTGCATAATAAGAATTATGTTTGGGAAATAATTTTAGAGTATAAACAGAGTTTGTAATGGACTTGGAAATAGACTAATGGGAGTTCTAGATTACTTTATACTTTTAATTGAGTTCTTTACCACAAAAAATTTTTGGATGTCGATCCACTATTTTGAGTAAATCAATATTGGGGTAGATACCCACATAATTATGAGAAGTTAAGGGTCCCCTATAAGATAGGTTATCCATCCTCTATTCATATAGTTAATACACCTCAATTAGTGAATTATTTCATCTATGAGGTATAGGTCCCCCAACAATTTCAATATCACCCTATGTGAACATGATTACATCAATGAGGTACGAGTTCCACGCTTTCATAATCAAGGTGGAATAAAATTTAGGGAAGCAATGTAATTTTGGTTTTATGGGTCATATGATCATTTAGAATATATGGTTTCTTTCTAAATATAAAAAATAAATAAGATATCAAACTATGTTTTTAATACAGATTTAGTCGATCAATCATTGATTAATATTTTATTTCATCATGTCTTACACTTATCTTTGATTTTAAGGTGACCTCTACTCATATAAAATATTGGGATTTAAGGATTTCCTACAATGTTGTTTTTCCAACCACCCATGAACAAATCATTAAACCATATTTATGTGTGTATTCATGAAATATTGAATTTATAGGTTATATAATTGGGTATGGATATAGTTATTTGGTTCCTAGTGGTGATTAATAATGATATTTGTTATATCATATCATAAGTGGGTATATTTTAATAAGGAAGTATTCCCCATTTTATATAATTTTTATCATACAATGATATATTCCTACAATGTATTTTATATTCATAGGTATGTGCCTATGTGGTGTTGTCAAGGATAATTATAGTTTTATGAATTCATATTATTCTACAATATTGAAGTTATATATTATTATCATTAAATTATTGGTTATATAATATTTTATTTTAGATATTGGTTTAGTTTCAGGTCAACATTTGGCTATGGCCCTCTTTGATTCATTCCATCTTTCACTAGTCATATGAAATGTGAATATTTGAATTAGTCTTGGGGTGGCATAACAAACCTAACCACTAGACCAAGTGTTTCCATATTGGGGTGGGTCTTATTAAAGTTATATCAAATTAGGTCCATGCATTATATAGTGTTTGTATATTAAATTCAAATGACATTTGGTTTAGAAAACACAGGTAAAAGGTACCAAGGGTTATCATGTTTGAATAGCATGTTAGTGAATATCTTATTAATGTCCACCTAGATTCACCTCAATGAGATATAAATTAATAGTGGATGGTACAACTTTCTGAATGTAGTATTTGACTACATATATAACTAGATGTGTTTTATATAAAGGGTCATTATTTTCAGTTGATTTTTTTAACCCCTTTCTCATAGACAATTTTTCTGTCGAGGCTTTAACTTAGGAACTTAACTTGTAGGAACTTCTTACACATTATCATAGTGTAAATTTCCCACCCATTTTATATTGAACACTCCCTCAATCTAAGGAGTATATGGTAGTCATCATTGAGAAGGATAAAATACTTAGAGGGTGATCATGTTTTATGATTTTTCCCATTATAGGCCTCCTATGTACAGTGGAAAACCAAATCCTTATATGGAAGATGATTGGATTGATTTAGTGACTCACATATATCATGTGGTTTATACAACCACTAACCATATGGGGATTCATTCATTGATACTCTTTCACAGTGTAATGATATATTTACGAACATTGATTAGCCAGATACATGATGTCCCCTTTCTGACATTTTAATTTTTTTATTTCTTATTCATAGAGGTGTCAAATCTAGTGGTGCTAAAAATGGTGTGATTTCATGATCTTTTGGACCATTATTAGGATAGCATGACAATATTTTAGTATGTGTAAATGTTTATAGACCTCATGATGTGAACCATATATATGGAGTACTAATAATTTCTATATGCTTATAAATTTGAGAAAGGGTTTTAATAAGATATATGATATGAGGTTGTAACTCAATGTTTCCAAACTTATAAAAGGGTTTTTGAAAACGTTTTTGTGATGTAGATCATCTTGGATGATATATAGTCTATTATAAGTGAAGATATGAACCTCTAGAGAGTAGATTCATCAATACTTAATAGTTGGTTAATGCTTTCTGCATCCCATCATTTTAGGAAACTATATTCATGATATTAATCTAATAGATTAATAAAATTGGGATTCCATAAATTATCCCATAAATAGGGCTAGTATACTTACTATGATTATAGAGGTAAAGGACATATGGATTCATAATTTCAAACCATGCATAAAGATATGGGATGCCAAGGTAACACATGGGATTGAACAATATTTCATGGGTAGTGTCAATATTATGGTACACCGCATGATGTATAGGGTATCCCTGATATATGAGAAATATATATAGGAATTTCTCCACATTATAAGGACATGAAGTTGGAAAATTCTTTGATACACATCCACCACTATGACCTCTACATTTTCAAATATTGTATTTGTGTGATAGTGGTTTGAGGTGTGGATATATTCATGATAACAAGGGATAGGATTAATTAATTCCAGAAATGGTGAAAGGTATGATCATTATTTATTAAACACGTTTAATCATTCTTATCTACACTAGTGTAACCCATTCTTTACTTATTACATTGTTATTTCAAGTGTTTGAGATACCAATAGAGCCCTTAGTTAATAGTATTAACTAGGGACACCAACTATAGAATATCACCTCTCACTGAACACTCTTATTAGCATAATATTTCTCAAGATAAGGAGGGATTTTCTTAGGATCTCATCAAGGTAGTTATACGAACCAATGACTTCATTACTTGGACAGATTAATTATCTATAATACTGGAATGGGTGGATTAGTATCATGATAGGGTCATATATATTAAGTAATAAGGGTTTATGTTTTTCTTTATTAGTTAGTGGGGCCTTCAAGTAAAATGATAAGGGACCATCCTTATCAATTTGAAGTTTATTTCACACCGGTTATTTATGTTGGATTTCTAAACTACATTTACATTGAATGTTCATCATACCAATATTTTTTAAATATTAAATATATGAAATCCATGAGTATCCCCTTCAACCAGAGTTACAATTTATCAATTTCCTGAATCCTTGAACAAAGAAGTTTTCTATATCTTATAAAATGGATATTGTATATCCCAATGTACTGATGTTACATCTAGAAGACTTTTTATTGGAATATATTTTTAAAATAAGTGCATATCCTAGGGTATCATCCTCTATTTTTTTAATAATTATGAAATATTTATGAGGATTTTTAATGGATAAATCCATGTATATTAAGAGATAAAAAATAATACATATCCCCCTTTAAGAATCATGGACCTTTTGACCAACTTATTGTTGTGAAGTGGTTCTAAAAGAGTAAACTCTAGTCATCATATCCTTAGCTACAGATTCATGAATAATATATCATAACGATGGTGTTAAAATATTATTATGGGAGTTATGAGTTCTTATGGATGTCAATATAAGAAATGAACACCCTTATTGTTTTTAATGGACTCTTTAACAAGATCTTCAGTCAATTCCTATATCATTAATTTTCATTTTCATTGATGAAATCCTGATATATTCTAGGTTAAATACGGATCAATGTTAGAATTTACGTGTTATCTTGGATATATTAGAGATCCATTTCCACCCATTAAACACTAGAAATGTATATTTAGAATTTATGAAGAGCATTTCATAAGGAATATCATTTATAAGGGTGCATTCAAAGTTGACACCCTGATAATTAATTTTTTATGGTCTTGGAGAAACTAAGAAGGTGTTTAAGGGTCAAAAATTTCATGTTCCATCAGGATATTTCCATATAATTTTCAATGATCTCCCCAAAATTGAGGCTTCTAAGAACTCACATACCTAAAATGGGCATCACATCTTATGGTATTATCAATGTTAGGGAGATTTTGAGGTGATAATATATAGTTTGACATGTGCTTCTGTTATGAGTGTTATATATGTTGGAGTTGAGTACATGGTATTATTGGATGACTCTAGATCTATGATTAGATGTGTAAAGATATGGAAGAAATTTTTTTATTGGATCAATAGTTGAATATCCATGAATAAGACTACATGGTCCATGATTTAGATGTTTTATAAATAGTGTATTCTATGAAAACCAAGATATAATACCTTCTTAGTGAGTGATTCATGGACTATAATGATAATAAGTGTCTCATAAATATTTACTTCTAGTTATACTTCATATTTAGACATAAAATATGGCTTTACTTCATCAATATTATGAATTTATCTTAAACTATACTCTATTAAAGGGTAACATGGTAACTAATTATACTTCTAAGAAATATCTTTATCAACTAGTGTGTGAGGTTTTCTAACACGTATCCTCATTATAGTAGGTTTTATTTGATGTAGTAAATACTAATTATATTCAGTTGATGTAGGTGGCCCCCATAACAATTTATTGAGCAAGGGTGGGCATGTTTGGAGTCTTATATTGGAATTATTTCATGAATGCACATTTTTAGGTGCTTTACTTCATAGATTCTATAATGGTGGGGAGTATATCAACCTATTTTATTTTATGATAGATTGGAGTGGGCTATGTGAGGAGGTATTGAGGGAGATTCACACCTCGTCTTTGGGGGTGCATCCCAATGTGTTATTGAGATATCAATATGATAATAATTACTACCAGTGTATAATAATATGGATGAGTTTCATAGTGTTTATATCATGGTTCTTACATTTTTTACGTGATACATGAAAAACAAGTCCAAAACAATTTGAAATCACCTCTTTAGCTTATAATGTAGAACATGGATAGTATATTTATCAATTTTGCGATCATAATTCATCATTTAATGAAGGTTCATGACGCAATCATGGTGGGAATTGAATAACTACATATTAAGTCTAATTTCCTTCCTATATGATAGAAGATAATTAGTGAGGTATTTGGTCTCATATAAATAGATTAGATGATAATTTTTCATAGTATACAATCGAAAATCATTTCAGGCCCATATTCATGATTCACATCTAAATTGTGTAAGACCTTAAATTAGAAATTTAGGACTCATTTATAGTGGAATATAGAATTCCAAACTCAAATATATGACTAAATAGAGATGAAAATTTCAATTATATAAGATATTTTGTAGTTTAGTGTGTTTATGTTGGGGAAGATTTGGGACGGTCACCTTCATGTAGTGGTGTTTTAATATAATAAGAACTACCACTTCACTATTAGTATTTAACCTTAAATGGACTTTTGGGTATCCCATTTGTTTTATGGAAAATGGTGTCTCATCTCTATTATGGTCTGGTTTGATTTAGATGATTAAAAAAAGGTATTAGTTTATTTATGAATAGATGACGATAGCCCAGATCTATCCAAAATATTATTTAAAATGATTAATGAATATATTTTAGTTTGATGAGGGATACCATATATTTGGGAAGGAAATTTCATGGAAATATTTTAAGAGGTATGTTTATGGAATAAATATTTCCCAATGATTAGTGAGGATACTTTTGATCCCAGTTAGGGTGTAAGGGCTTTCTTATTACCTGGTGTTAACGTAACTAATTGATATAATACATAACATATTCTATGATTTATTAATTATAGGTTACATTCATGATCAATTACAAATCATCTACAAGGGAAATATACTATTTGTAGAGGACATTAACTTTGAGAAGTACCCAAAGGATGATAACTATTTATAGGAAAAGACCCTTTGGAGAATAGGGAACCCTTGGTTCACATCTTTTGGGGGCATGGAAATGTTCAAGAGAGTGTGTTGGAGTATAAAAATATATTAGTATATTAGTATTATCATAACGTAGAGTGAGTTTATCTTTTTTTAATGGGAAAAAATTAATGGTGGGGAGGATTTGGTGACATTAATTTATATTAGAACCATTAACTATATTAAATAATATTTAATTAGGTTCAAAAAAATTTGGGTTTCTTCTTTTCAATAATGGGATCCTAAAAAATCATTAATATAACTAATATATTACTTTTATACTATATATTTGATCATTGTTAAATTATTACCATCTATTTATTGGAACTTCATATGGATAATATTTCACTAAAAAACAGTTCATGATGTGGTGTTTCTCTAATAAGTGGTGTATTTTGTGTTTAGTTTCCAGACCCTAGTCACAACCATTTTATTTTAACAAAAATAATTAGGTGGATATGAACACACTTTGTAAATATTACCTTAAATCCGATAATGATAAAATTTTCCATATTCAAAAATATTGAAAACTAGAAAAGAGTGAGATTATTTATTTATAGATTTTGTTTTTTACAGAGATGATAAACCCACTAATTTATAGTGAATTTTTGAAGTAGGATGATCTTATATATTGGTAGAAAATATACTTTTTTGATTAATTAACCATTTCTATGTGTAATCAGTGGTAGATATTTTTTCTTGAATTATTTATTATCTGATTCATCATACCATTATTAATTTAAAAATTTAATTTTTATTGTTATATCAGTTTGTGGATGAAAATAATTGGCATTAGTTTTCATTAAGGAAGAGTGTTTTATAGATGATTGAACAACCACAATAACTTTTCCCTATCTGGATGGACAATATTTGAGGCTGGCCTCCATTGGTAATTTCATGCCAGAACCACATTGATATCAGAATCTAGACACCCCTTCCAATCATGGATATCCCATTTTCCTCTCCGCATGATATATATATATATATATATTCTATAAATTTTTATTTATTAATCCTATATCCCCCATAGAGGGAAGCCGTGTGAGATGATTAAAATACAATAGAGGTTCAACGTGGTGTGATTATCATTGATAGAGGAGGTCCAAGTGATAGCCCATATAGTTTGTGATAAAAAATTTATTATGAGTATCACATGATTGATATCGGTATTGGGTCATTAGTATATAGATACAAAGGAAGACATTGGTGATATGTTGGGATGGAACCATGTGATCAGTGTTGGTCTCATTAAATATTTTTGTTATGGATCTTTAGGGGAATATAATATAATCACATGGTATGTAGACTTTAAGAAAACATCATGGATTTTTTATATTAGTTCCTAGGGTTTATAAAATGAATAAAATATCACATGATGTGTAGTTTAAAAACATATAATATTTTATATCAATGGAAACATGACTACGGTGACATCTAATTACATGGCTAGGAACCCAATTTGAGACAGATGGAATATAGATATAATCACATGCATGTATGAAACAAGACATGATGTAGTTTGTGAGTACACAACCAAATAGTCATTGTGACATACACACAATATTTTATAAAAGTACACACCACATATGTTGATATGAAAGGATTATAAAATGGATATATAAATCCAAGTACTACCCAAGGATCATATTACATTTCTGATAAATTACATGATATGGACTATCCTATTATTTCCATTTTTATGTCTTATCATCTAGATGTTAGAACAAAATAACGGAATTGTAAATTCTGATATTTTATAATATAGAACACTACATTAAAGTTTTCATTGATTTAAAATACTATTTTAAATAATATGTATTTTATTTAATTATATTATGTATGTAAATATTATGGAATGTATTTTTAAAGGTGTTCAAAGGAATCATGGGATTAGAAACCCCATAACAACACATTAATGAAAGACTATAGGTCCCCCAAGGACATTAGATATTTTGATACCACTAACATATATGGGGTATACATTAATACATCTAGGAATTTTAAGGAAAGGATTGGTACTAAATTGATCCAAAAAAATAAAGGAGTCCCACATATGAAAGAATGAGCTTGTTACATGCCTATGAGATAGGGAAGGGGACCTCCATCCATAGTGAGGAACGCCCCTCAATCGATGTTATTTTCATTTGATGGGATATGGGATTTCCAAATGGGGAGATAACTCCATAAACCAACATGTGTAACTCAACGAAGCATAGGTCCCCAACTATAGTTCTAAAGGTGGAATTGAAGATGAAATATGGGTTATTTCAGTGTTATAATATTTTTATGATATTTAAATATATATATATTCATTTTGTATAAAACATATAGTTGGGTTTTCACTATTATCATTTAATAAAAAATTTGTCTCTTAATATATAAAGAATATCTAGGTTCATCTTAAATTTTCCACATCCTTGGTTTTGAGATAACATTTCATAATATCTCCACTATGTTTTTAAGGGAAACATACTGTGTATTTTTTATACCCACTCTCCAATAGGGATTTTTACCCGCACTTTTCAGTTATATTCAGTTGACTGATAGTTCACAGTCAACATAGATGGATATAGAAGAGGTGGAGGTGGTTATTAGTTCAATTAGAAAAGATTATTGCAATTTGATATCATACATAGTGGAGACTCAACAAGTAGGTGGTCCTTTTTTGTATTCCCATAATACTATAATATATTTCACTTATTTGTTTCCATTAGAGTTAATATTTATAACATTCTTTATGGTAGTTAGTGTCTCACCTGTGGAAATTATAATAAATTTCAATAGTAACATTACAAAACCATTGGATTATTGGTTTTATTACATTGGTTTGGAGATATGAGGTGTGTTTTATGTTTTAATAAGGAAATGAGCTCCCATTTTAGTGATGTATCCAGGGATCTATTTACCCTCCCCAGGACAATTGGAGTCAACCATGGGGTGGAACACTCAACCTAACTACTGGACCATGAGAGACTATGGTTAGATGGATCTCATCATCTATATTTCCATGAAATATTGTATGGTAGTTGGGGAATATATGTACTCCTTTCCACTATCAAAATCTCCTTATACCATTATCTACAAGATAATCATTTATAAAATAGTTTTGATTCTATATTTTGTCTTTATCAATATTTTTATTAATTTATTAATTATATATATTTTTATGTATATATGAAATCAAAAAAATGTCAAGTATTTTTATATTTCATATACAGAAATTGAAAATAAATTAAATCTTTCTCGATGAAATTTTCATATTTTTTTTATAATGGCTTACTAAAAATAGTGATAATATACAATAATTTTTTAATAATGTCATCAACTATTAATATTAATTGTTTACTAACTTATTACAAAATCCCAATGAATATTATTTTCCATGAATCATATTTGTGTCCTCATTATAAAAATTTAAGATATATTAGAAAGATAAAATTTATATAATTTATCTAACTTGTTGAGTTTACAGAGTCTTCACATATATGACATCTTAAATTTCATGTATTCTTGTACCTGCTAAAATATCTATAAGAAGAAATTCATTTCAAATCCAAAATAACATGGATTTAAACATGATATTTTCATTTTTATGATAATTAGACATCAAAATAGTAGTATACTAGGTCAATTATAGAACCTCAATCATTGAATCAAAATAAGTGTCAATAAAATCAACAGACTATCATGGTCCTGAAATTAATAGACACAAAATATGATAGTTGTACATCAGGAATAAACATAGTGGAATGTTATGATTTAACATTATGATATTCCATGTACTATTTCTTCTTATGTGGATTCTAAAAGGATTCATTACAACTATATAATACAATATGATATATCATAATATTATTTCAAAACTCATGATAGTAATGGTCATGTTTTTTTTTCAAATGATATGAAATTATATGGTGTAACAATTTTCCATATAGAATAATTTTATTTATGTGACATATTAATTGACTTAAATTTCACACTCTATCATACATGCATCTAAACCATCAAATGAATAGAAAGTACCAAATGGATTTGTATATACATGATTTTTATTTCTTATATAAACCTACACCATATATTGGGAATGTTTTAGTTAACTAAATTCATTTAAAACAAATATAAATTCATTAAGATAAGAATTCGTTATTTCATAATTAATACCTAGTGAAAAATCTCCCTTTTAACATCATATGTTTGACATTGGAGACCATTATAATATGGAGAAATATCTATCAAGATATAAAGTAACCCTTTAAATATGGTTTGGCTCTATCAATTTCTAGAAATCACATTATAATATTTTTATATAGAAAATAATGTTTCATATTTGGTACAACTCATATAGAATGGAATCCTTGAAAATTTCATTTACATCCAAAATAGCTTTTGAATAATCTTAATGGTCACCTTCAATCACCATTAACATTTAAATAATACGATATATATACTCAAATACCGTTCTTTTCTATTAGATAATCCAAAAATTATATTGTATTTCAAGTCACTATAGATATTCAGTTCTTACTCATGGTTTTTCTAACGTTTCAGTTCCATAATAGATTATGTTTTCTTCAATTAAATCTTCAAATTTTTCTCTTGATTAATATTAATGTAAAAATAAAAAAATAATTCAATAAGACTCATTTAATTTGTCTATTACAAACTTGATGAAGTCTTTAGCCCCATTATCAAACCATTTTGGCATATGAATGGATTTTTTCCATTGTTTATTTATATTTAGTATATTTGGTTAAAAATATTATTATTTGACTAATAAATAGATACATTCATAGAATATATTAAAATAATGTGATATTTTTTAAATGTAAAATATATAATTTATATTTCTAATAAATATAATTATGAAAAATAATATATATTCATATAAATATTACAAAAAAGTAAATATTCAAATTTTACACTTTACAAATATATAAAGATTAAATATAATATATATATAAATATTAAAATATAATATAAACTATATAAATGAATTTTACTTTATAATGTTCACTATTTATAAAGTACACAATGTGTAAAAAATATATATAATGTATATTTTAATTTAATTTCCTTGAATTTCATTTTCATGTGTGTATTTAATTATATATTTAATATAAATATATTTTATAATAATATTGGTACAAATATATATTTATGTATATATACGTTTGTAAATTTATAGACACACACATATATTCCACAGAATACATATATATTTGTATATATATATTAACTGATTTAGAATTAATATTTGTAAATATACATTAATGAGTGTCTAGAAATATGTATATTTAATTATAATATATATATATATATATATATGTATAATATATATATATATATAAATAATTATCCCATGTGGGAACACACACAAGATATTACAGAGACACACAGATTTTCACAAACACACAGAAAAGGATATATGTATATATATATATATGATAACATGTACATTGATAAACAGGATTAACATACATGGATATTACATCATTTTAGATGAATATTCCGTACAGTAAAAAAATACATGATGATGACTCTAATAGTTTAGTGTCTTTTGAAACTTGAAATAAAAACCTTCTAACATGGTGAAATATCATCAAAATCTCCCATATTGATCTCCACTATTAGTACATATACCTAAAAACATTATTCATCACATGGGGATAGGAAACATAAGAAATGGGTGAGCTCATATTCATTGTAAGGATAAATAAAGAGAATGTCTAAGAATAACATGAAAAAAGGGTATAGAACTTGAGAATAACATTTAAAGATCATACCCTACATACTAGAGATCATAAACAATATTGGCAATTCATAAGACATGAATCATATGGAAATAATAAACAGAAGACATGAAATCATAAAATAGGAATAAAAATTGGAATTATGGAAAACAAATAATAATATAAAAACCCTATCTCAAGGAGTCCTACCAAGGCCTTTGTAACATCCTAGGATTGGGTAAATTACATGTGTACCTTTTTTGGGAATGAAGTTCCATCATGTGTACCCTCTTGTTTTGGTCTTGGGATTTCTCCTCTATACCCTCTAGTATTGAGCTTCAGATGTCCTCATATTTACCATATTAATCTTGGCTTTATATGTCCTCTCATACACCCTCTTGTTTTAGGCTTGGGATATCATCTCATATACCAAATTTCTTTAGGATTGGGATTCCCTATCATGTACCCACTTGTTTCAATATTAGGATGTCCTCTAATATATCCTCTTATTTCAGGGTTGGTATGCCCTCTCATGTACCCTCTATGATTATAAATTTTTTTATCATTACCCAATTAATGAATGGAGATTTAGGTCCCGCCCATATCATAATAAAATCATACATACATTTTCCAAAAAATCATTTCTCATCATATCATAACCCATGAAATGAAATGTGTTTCATAAAAAAGTAATCATATCATAACCTATGAAAAAATATAGGTTTCATAATCGTTTCATCAAAAGAATAAACCATGGAAATATGAGGGTTTCAAAAAAAATATAACTAGTGGAATAGAAATGGGTATCATAAGCATCATTCTATCAAAACATAAACCATTCAATAAGGATTATGAATGGAATATTTTTATCGTTTCTTATAATATAATGAGTAACATCAACTGATGTTTTTATGGAAGGTAAATAACATTGAAGTATATTTTGAAAACATTTCATAAGGAAACTATCATTTCTTCTTTGAAAAAATATCATTAAAACATAAAATCTTTTGAAAATCATTTACATTGAAAAAACGGTATACTTATAAAGGAGGGTTGAAAATATTTATAAAACCATTTTTTGGGAAACTTATAAAATAATATTATTTTTTTAGAAAATTTATTTTTATGAAAACTTATAAAAGGAACTTGAAAATTTTTGGGTAACCATTTTCCTTGAAATCTTCTAAAAGGATATTGACAATGTTTTGTAAACATTTTCATTGGAAACCTATAAAATGAGCTTGAAATCATTTCAAAAACTATTTTCCTCGAACAAATATAAATGGAGATTTAAAACATTTTCCAACCCATTTTCTAAGAAAATCTAGAAAAGGATCGTACAAACATTTTTAAAAACATTTTCTTTGAAAAATTATCACTAGTGTAGAAATTGTTTACCACATCAGTATTTTTAACATTAGTTAAATATAATCAACGTGCAAAGATGTAAATATTGGTTTATCATGTTAATAATTTTCAACCGATATCATAAATGCCGATAATCAATTTTTAAAATTATTAATTTTTTAACCAATGTAAAAAATACCAATATTTTATTTATCAAGTTGGTTATTTTTTAACCGATGTAAAAGATCGAAACATGGCTCTTTATGAAGTGTTTTATTTCATAACCGATGCGATAAATCAAATCTGAGTGATTATTCACATCATTTATTTTACAACTGACATGATTGATCAAATCTTTTGGATTTAACACGTCATTTATAAAATTACCGATTTGATAAAGTAAATTTCATGGGTTTATCATGTCTGTTATTTTATAATCGACAAGATAAATATTTTAAATGATTTATTAGGAATTGTATTCGGTTGTTCTATTTTCTTCGATCAAGCGAACTATGAATCTTCTCTCTCATACAGAAAACATAAAAATGATTCTTTGAAGTCATTGCCTCCAATATAGTTTTGGAAACATCATTCATCATCAATATTATCAGCAGATCTATCAGGTCAACTCCTAACACTCAAGTAAGCCTCACACACCATTGTTTAATTCTATTTTTTTTGTGATTCCCTAAATTTATTTTTTGAGGATTTCTTTTTCTATCATTGTTCTTACTATCATGGTAAGTGTCATAGTTTCATTTTATACCTTTCTAAGTTATTTTATGGTAAAATAATCCTTGTGAGTGATATCATGTAAGTTCTATGATTTTTGTTCCTACCATGTGTGTTCTATCATTTGTGTGTGCTTGTACTTAAATGTGTGTACTACCATGAAATCATTATCATGAATTTCTTTCCCTATAACCATACAACCAAGGAAGTTATTCAATAAATTTTTTTACCATCAATAATTGTATCATTATTGAATTCTTAATTTTGGTAATATATTCAAATTAAAATTCATTTTATATTCAATTTTTATTTTTCCTTATATGATAAAACTCTTTATTAATTGTTTGAATCTAAAATAACTTACTCTATATTATCATAAAAACTAAAAATGGTCTGACATAAGAGATATAGAAGGATAATATAGTCATCATATCAAGCTATGTAATCCTCTCTTATTGTCATTAGGAGTTATTGGAAAAAAATTGAAGCTGAATGATTGTAAATATTGCTTATGTGGGTAGTCACTCAATGATAAGGATATGTATATTTTTCTCTAATAATGATATCCTATTCTATCCTAGACTATTTCTCACTTATATTTACATATTGAATATGAGTTTAGAGAAATGAAATAATTCAATAATGTATATTTTTTGGGTAAGATATCATAATATCACTAAATGAATGGGTTTGGTTATTTTAAATTACTCATTAATGAGTATATAAAGATTTACATGGTTATTTTGTTATTATACATAAAAGGTTTCTTATTGAGGAATCTCTTTGAGAGCTAAATAGAGATGTTAATCCTTGAATACCCAATAATTTGGATCAAGATGGTGAATGTATAAATTTTTTAATATTTATACTTCATATTTCATATTTATGTAAGGGATAATTTGGTATCTAGTTTCCCTAGGATGTATTCTTTGTGCACAATAAGAAGAAAAGGTCCATGATGAATTTATACTGTTATATCAATATCTATGTGAGAGAGATATGTAATCATAATTTTTTTTTTCATATGATCCCTTCAAACATTTATCAATTCATGATAATAAAATAATTTTAGAATAAGATTTACTCTTCCATCAATATCAGTGACTTCATAATTAATATCCTGACGGTTTTTTTGTTTATAGTAGAGGATAGAAATTATTAATATAAGTATTTAATGTTTTAAAATTCTTCCACTTAAACTTATTTAGAGATAACATCATCTTGTAAAAGAAATTTATTCTTTCTAAAGGATTTATATTCTAAATTAATATCTCCTTTCACACCCTTTGACTATCTTTTCATGGGTTTTTTTATCATGATCATATAATAATTTCATTGGACATATTTTTATGTGATGGAAATATTTTCTATATCCATAGAAATCTAGTAGAATATTTTATTTTTAATGTTACCCAATCCCTGATTACTAACACATCTATTACCAACTGTTTTTTCAAAAAAAAATTACATTAAAATTATTTCATTTTTTATATAATTATAAAAATAATATATCTATCTATATTTTCTTTTTAAAAGTATTTCCATGTATATATTTTTCAGATACACGTATATTTGTTTTATATTTAGAAATTATTTTACATTCAAATTATGATATTATTCATATAAATCTAAAATTGTCTTATCATAAAAAGATGTATAATATGGATATTTGTTATAGGTAATAATGAGTTGAAGTTAGATTATGGAACATCAAATGAGTAATGTATATGAGTAATGTGTTGATTCCTTTCTGGAATTTTCTAAACAAAATGTTCCATACAATGATTTTTTGTCCATGCCTAAAATATTTGAATATGAAGAAGTGGAAAATTAAAGAGATCAAAGATTATCTAATTTTTCATGGTTTTAATCTGAGTTAGAACCATTTTATTTAGCATGGTGAAACTAGAAAGAATTTCAGATCTTCCGAGGATGATGATTTGCAAGATAGTAACATCGATTGAATTGATGAAATGATTTGTAAAATTTTTGAAGAACAAATTGAGATTGAACTAATAGTTGAACATCAATATAGTGATGCTGAAAAACCATTGTATCCGGGGTGTATGGAGTTTAAGGTTTTGTCATTAGTGTTATGATTGATTAACCTAAAGGAAAAACTCGGATGGAGTGAAAGAAGTTTTACAATGCTACTAAAATTGATGAAATTCATTCTTCAAAAAGACAATGACCTCCCAGATTCACATTATAAGGCCAAAAAAATATCGTGCCTAATGGGATTAGGATATAAGAAAATACAGGTCTCTTAGATTGTCTTTATGATATATTTTAAGGAATATGAATTTTTGTCGTTGTTTCAAAAATGTGGGACATCATGGTATAAGATGGAATAAAAATCACAGGATGATGTAGAGTCTATAGAGATCCCTAGCCAGATATTTTGGTATCTTCCTATAACTCATCATTTGAAATGATAATTTTCTAATTAAAATGATGTGAAAAGGTTAAGATGGAATTATGATGTGTGGATATGTGATGGAAAAATACATCATCCATATGATTGTCCATAATAGATAAAAATGATAACAGTAACCTATATTCAGAAATGGAATTAGATACTTTAGAATTGGGTTGTGCACAGATGGAATAAATCAATATCAATGTCTCAGAATAACACGTAGTTTATGGCCTGTTTTATTTTTAATTTACAACCACTCTCTTGAATCTTGTATGAATCCCAAATATATCATTTTGAGTATAATAATCTTTGGTCTGAAGACAACCTGGAAATAATATTGATGTTTTATTTTCACCATTGATTGAAGATTTGAATCTATTATGGGAGAACAGTTTTAGGGTGTTTGATTCTTATAAAATGGAATATTTTCAACTACATGCAGTTCTTCTGTTCACTATTAATGACTTCCCAATGTATGAAAATTTGTTCGGATACAATGTTAAGGGGTATAAATCAAGTCCCATTTTCGAAAAATAGACTTCATATTGTCAATTGCATCAGGGATGAAAACATTATACATGGGTCATTGAAAGCTTTTTCATATAGATCAATCTTATAGATGACTAAAATAGGAATTCAATGGATCACAAGAATTTTAAATTGCTCTAAACCCTTTATCCCCTGATGAGTATTTTTATAGGGAGAACAACTATGATATTACATTGGTAATGACACATAAATCTTGTAATGATAGACATATTTGGAAGAAAAGAACAAT
Source organism: Viscum album (assembly GCA_963277665.1). Taxonomy (NCBI): domain Eukaryota; kingdom Viridiplantae; phylum Streptophyta; class Magnoliopsida; order Santalales; family Viscaceae; genus Viscum; species Viscum album. The sequence continues at coordinate 1,656,856,070 of OY728132.1, read as the reverse complement.
ATTTTTTTAGATACCATATTGGAGATTTCATTAAGTGAAACATAATATTGATGACATGCACATGGAGAAGAATATCTTTGATAGTTTGATTGAAAAATTATTAGATATTAAAGTAAAGGCTAAAGATGGGTTGAGTGCAAGATTAGACTTACTATCAATGGAAATAGGTTTCGAGTTAACTCCCACTCAAAATGGAAGATGAACATTTCTTCCCCCATCTTGTCATAAATTATCCAAGAGGGGGAAAATTAGATTTTGTCAGTGTCTTCATCATATCAATGTTCCTAAAGGTTATTCATCAAATGGAAAAAATATTGCCTCTTTGAAGGATTTGATGTTGATAGGTTTGAAATATCATGATTGTCATGTCATGATGCAACAAATTCTACTAGTTTAATTGAGTGGAATATTTCCCATCCATGTTAGAAAGACTATAATAAAGGTGTTGTATTTTTTCAATTCAATTTTTAATAAGGTGATTGATTTGAATGCATTGAAAATATTTAAAAAGGATGAAATTTCTATACTTTTCCAATTAGAAATGTATTTTCCTCTATATTTGTTTTTGATATAATGGTACATTTAATGGTTTATCTGGTTCGATAAATAAAGATTCATGGACCTGTATATATTCGTTTGATGTATCATTTTGAATGATATATGAAAATATTCAAGGGTTCTGTTATGATTTCATATCGACCTGAATACTCCATTATTGAAAAGTATATTTCGTACGAGTTTTTGGAGTTTTGTATGAGCAACTTGTCTATATGGGAGCACATATGTTTTCCTCCATCTTTCCATGAATGAGATAATAATGAGGGAATGTGGATTTGTGGCATTAATTCCAAATCGTTTTCAGCTGAACAGATGAAGAAGGTATAGTTTTACATATTGAATAACATAGAATATGCTCAACCTTTTATCACATTTCATATTAATGAGTTGAAACAATGTCACACAAAGAAGAAAAAATGTGGATTTTGAATAAGAAAAACAAGACATTTTTTCCATGGTATAAAAAGACCTTTCTTGTTAGATAAGATGTATCCAAGACACTAAGATGGTTAGTGGGTGGTCCATGTTTAAATGTTATAACATGTTTTGAGTATAACATTAATAGATATAAGTTTCATATGAAAGATTAAGACCATATAATTGAAGTTCAATATTATGTTGTACTAGTGTTTGCAGAAGAAATTCATTTTTCAAGTTTTAAAGACAAAAATCCAATATTTGTATCATATGTATATTATAACGTCTTTGATGTAATACAAGAGATTGATTAATTTAAATTTAATGTTCTTGTTTGTAACTAAATTTTTTTTATCGGTAACAATAGTGTTAGACACAATGAATTTAGAATGGTAGTTGTTAATCTGAATAGATTGGACGACAGATCAGATTCTTTTATAATGGAAACACATGAAAAACAGATTTTCTATGTTGTTGATCAATCAGATATGCAGTGGTCTATTGTTCTACATGAAAAAAAATATGTTGGTGAGCACCAACTTTATTAATATGCTGATTTATATGCGATACATACTATCATGGAAAGACTAGCAGAAAATAACGATGAGCCTATTGAAGATTAGGTTTGTTCTATAAGGAACGATCATGATGAAGGAATTTTGGGGAAAAATCCATTTCTATATTCCTAATATTATAGGTAACATATGATTATTTCTTCTTTAGATTTATTAATTTCATAAAATAATAGATAATTTTTTTTCTTTATTAAAATGCGTATTAAAACAAATAAGTAGAACTAATTTTTTATTTTAATTTTGTTTAGTTTATTTTATCATGTTTACCATTACATAACATATATATTTATTGGTTTTGTTGAATGAAAATTAATTTACCATTTTTACCATGTTTACTCTGTTCACCATGTTTACCTTGTTTTCCATATTTTACCATAGTTTACCATTACATAACTTATATATTTATTGATTGGGTTGAATGAAAAGTACACTACCATGTTTATCATGTTTAAAATCTTTTCGATTGTTTAACATGATTACCATATTTACCATGTTTAATATTACGTAATTTAGTTCACTTTTTCATTTTCTGTTTACATTGGTATTGTAATATTTTAATTTTTTTTGAACTAATGTTTTTCATTTTTTATTTGAAGGATAACGACAAATCAATCATTTGATCAACCACAAGATTCTGGAGATGAGAATCATGATTATAGCTCTGGGAGGAACAATCACAGGCTCATCTAGAAATTCCCCAATATTCCTCATGATCTCCCATACCGACAAAGAAGATATTAAGAGTTGGTAAACATGGCTGAACATGTTTACCAAAATTATCACTTCCCCCACGAAATGAATAGAGGATAATCATTGTGTTGGATAAGAATTATATTCCTAGAGTTCCAAACATAAAATATTTTAAGAGTTATTAATAAACTCAAGGTAAAATAAAAGTAATAATTTTGTATAATGATTGGAGAAGTGTAGAAAGAGTGATAATATCTCAGTTGTGGGAGATAATTTTGGTAAGATATTTTTATATTTTTAGACTAATCTTTATATTTTTATACAATAATATATTTTACCACATATTTATAAAATTAAATTAGATATTCCGGACACTAGAGGATTCAAGAGGAAATGTTTATCAATAGATGGTAAATGATGGAAGGATTTCAAATAAACCCTAAAATATAATTTCATTTTTGGTCATAGGCAATATGACAATCCATGTCATATATATCCTTTCATAAATAAAGGTACATGGAAACAATTTTATGAAATTAGAAGTAAAGAATCATTTTTAGTATGGGAAATGAAATATTTTATAATATTTCTTATATAAATGATGTTATAAATTTTTTAATGATTTTTTATACATAATTTACCGAAAACAAGGACATATCATCATGAGATCCAATTAAAAAATATATACCCTCATAGTTTATCTCAGGGTGGGTATAGTATATTAGAAGAAGAAATGATGGCGAAAAAATTACAAAAATATAAATTAGAATCTTTAAGCTTTAGAGAGGTTTCCCCTCCATCTCCTCCATATAGACATGAAAAATGAAAGAGAGAGTTGATGAGAAAAAAGGTAGCTTATTTTTAAAGAATCAAGAATAGTAGCTGAGAGGATTTTAATATGTTTCTATTATTTATTTAAGTTAATTATATTATTTATATAATTTTAATCCTTACATAAATGTTTCATTAATTAATACACAATTATCTTGATGAGCAGAGCACATAGGCGGTATTTACAACCACTATGAGGCAATTTTTTATCTATAGCATTTGGAAAGCCCGCACACCCCTGTCATGTACAAGGATACCCGAAGGGTGTATCATTAAGAAAATTGTTTCCAAATTATACAAATTATTCTATTGAGGGTGTTTAAAAAAATTGAATACTTGGAGGTTTACATTAATAATTTTAAAGCAACGATGGAGGAAATAGTTAGAGTGTCAGAACTATCTATGTTTGAATACATGCAACGAAAATTTCATATTGCCGCTCCCAGTCCTGCACTAACCCCTGTAGAACCCATTATTTATCCTCCACCTCAGCCTACAGGCCCCATTTTTTAACCTAATCCTCCACCATAACATCTTACTTATTGTGAGTTGTATGTTGGTGATCCTCACCATCATATAGTTGCATATAGGCTAGTATATAGTATAGGAGATACATATTAGCATCAACAGTTAGTGGTAGTGCATCAGAGGGTCACTATACAAGATATTATGGATAGATCATCTTGAGTAACATTACCTACAGATGAGATGATGATAATTGGACATAGTATCAACCACTTTTTAGTTTGACGATTAAAACTTATACGACTCATTACCATAGAGTTATGTATGTTATATATTTTATTTTATTTTTTTATTAAAATTTTTCTAAAATTTGAAACTTATATATTTTTCTATTTATTTATAGGAATACTTAAAAGTTAAGTAAATATTTTATAGAAAACAACAAATAAAAATGTCTTTGACATTAGATACAGATTCTTGTAGTCATGACAGATTGTTAAGATATTAAAATTTTTTAGTGGGTCATTCTTCATTTCCAATGGAATTTCATGTTTGTGGATGTGAAAATATTGTGGGGATTTTGAAAATGATATCATAGAGCTTGTTAATAGAGATAACTTGGGCATCTACGTGGTGCAAATTTTTTCCATGTAAGACTTAACACCTTTCCCTGTGTTATATTTATTAAAAATGTATACATCTGCCTATTTTGTATTAGGTATCTTCATAACATCTGTGAGAAGAATGAGCTGATAGATATATATAGATTTAGGGACCTGCATACGATTTCCCCTAATGCAGATTCATTGGATGAGGAACAATCACCACATTATATTGATTAACGGTTAGAACAGAAAATAATGACGCAGTGTTGGATGAAATCTTTTTTTAGAGGTATGAAATATATATTAGGAAAAGTTTTCTTTATCTTTTTATATATAAAACCACTAACTTTAAATTTTCATTTATATTAGTGACCATTGGATGATAAGTGTTTTTTGTCATTGGTAAAAAACACTTTATTGGATATGATATGTACATGGAGATGTGCATGGAAGTTGTAAGAATATGTTGGAAAAGTAAGTATCAATTTATTAATAGTTTATTATATTATAATTAATTTTAAATTTTACCCATTCATAATATTTTCTAACAATGGATGTTCCTACATTCAAAAAAACACAAATAGAATGAGTTCCAAGAACAAATATGAAAAATTAATGGTAAATATGAATTTTTATAAAAATGATAATTTGAATTAACATTCATTTGAACATAGTTTTCATAAAAAACAAGGCTTCATCAAATAAAGAGGTTATATGATTAGATATATTTATTAAATAATTACAACTTTAACACTTTTAATGCTTGACTAGGTAATTTTTCCTTATAAACATTGCGCTAATATTTCATTTGATTTATTCATTATACTTGTAAAATATGTTATTATTAATTTTCAGCTATTTGATGACCCTAAACCCTATAGTTCTCTAGAGGTAAATCAATTACAAGAAAAATGGTCTAATTATTTTATAGGTTTTATTAGATTTTATTCAGTTTGTAGTGAAAAATAAATTTTCAAATATTGAAATTGTAATTTTATATTTGGTAGTTTTTTTGGTTAGATATAGTTATTTGTTGACATTGTATGAATTAAATGATATAAATTTTATTTTTTATTTTTTCTGTAGTTCTTCTTTTATTGGCCTAGTTAAGATGTTTTTATGATACAGATTCTGGTTTGGTTTTGGTCTTTTTTTGGTCTGGTTTCTACTTTTTTCAGGTCTACTTTGGCAGAGAAAATGTAAAAGATTTAGAATTTTTTTAAATAAAATTGTTTTTTACATCAATTATTTTATATCCGACATAATAAATTTCTAGGAAATGATTTTTGACATCAGTTATTTAATAATCGACGTGCAAAACGGTACACAAACTGATTTTTATGTCAGTTTTAAAACAACCGATGTAATAAATTCTTCGGGGATGGTTTTTTACGTCGGTTATTTCATAGCTGATGTTTTAAATTCATGGAGAATGGTTTTTTATGTCGGTTATTTAATAAATGACATTGTTTATCATTTTCATGTCAGTTATTGTATTATTGAAGTGAAAAATGATTCATATTTATGTTTTTATGTTAATTTTCAAATAACTAACATAAGAAAATTTATAACATCACATTTAATAAATTTATCTAAAAAAAGATGTAAAAAAAATAACCAACTTAAAAAAAATTATACACTACTGTATAGAAGGATATTTAAAATTTTATGAGAAACATTTTCCTTGAAAACTTATAAACAGAGCATGAAAATGTTTTAAAAACCATTTTCCTTGAAAACATATATAATGATCGTGAAAATGTTTTAAAATAAAAAACATTGAAGGTCACTTATGAATAAAATTTCTTAAAAATTTACCATTAATCATGGAAATAAATCTTCAACGGTTTTATTATGGATAAATACAGACATGTTTGATGAGGTAAAAATAGTATTCCTTTTACACTATAAAAATCATAGAAAAATGCCTCATTTTGAAAGTAAAAATAATATTACATGTTAACAATTTGTAAAATAAAAAATGTTTAAAAATGTATTTTAATGAAAATAGTATATTATTATAATATTTTTGGAAACCCTGTTTAGAAAACATGGATTTTAATAGACAAAAATTTCCAACCAAAGAGAGGGTAATGTCAGGCTTTCTTAATAAAATGTTAACTATATAACGTATCAAATAGTATAAAAATGTTACCAATACTTGAATATATTATGAATAAACATAGAAGAATAAAATTAATTAGTGTTCATGAGATATGTATCATAAGATATCATTAAAGGAAGAATAAACATAAACAATCCTGAAAAGTTATCACATAGTTTCAATAAACTCATATAACTTGGTAAAATGGGACAATACTATTCATTAACGAAAATGAAATTAAATTAACATTAAAATATCATTAAAATTAGTATAGTAATTCAATATCATGTAAAATGAAAGTATATAAACCTCATAAAAAATTTATGTGCATAACACAAAATGAGTCTCAAATAAGGAAAATTGAGACAAATCTATTTTACCGATATGGTAACTTTTGAAACATAACCCAAAGGAAATAAAGATCATAGAATTGATATGTAAATAAAAATAAATTCACGTATAATAATCATTTAATAAATCCATGGTAATTATTCACACCACACAAAAAGAATGAGTGGTGAATAACACATGTATCTCACATAAATAAAAGGTGAGATGAAACCCCCTTACCTTGTGTTCTTACTCTCACGTACTCATTAAAACCTCATGTTTAATAAATATAAATATATTAAAATATATTTCTTATGACAATGTTATTTTATATAATTCCATATAATTATTTATAATTACTTTATATTACCCTTTTGTTAGCAATTTCATGTTAAGGTTACGCTTTGGGTAATATTCGCTATGATTTTTACTTGTGTCTTAATTTGTTGTACAATTGGTATTTAAAATTATATCACGAATTCCATAATTTAAACTATTTAATAGATATAATTTATATTAATTATATGTGTATTATAATAATATATATAATATAGAAAAATGAAATGGAATACACTGTTCATGGAGACGGTGATCCGTACATAAGCATGAATGATATTACCGTTTTTATTTATGTATTGAAAGATAGAAAGTACATTAGACATGTGTATATATATGTATATATATCAGTATTATAGTATTATTATTATATCATATATATAATATAAGTTAACTAAACTCATACTTAATACATTCCATGCAGTTTCTGAATGAATCACATCGCTTGGAGGGGGTGGTAGTCCACACTTCCTCTAACAAAATTATCATATTTTTACCTAATGGAAAGTAAAAAATATATGTGTTGTAAAAGGAATACAAAATCATAAAGGAATAATAAATATAATATATTAAATAAATTAATATTATGTCCATTATAATGGCATCCATCAGTGGTGGTAAAGGATAAATAAAAAATAATCGTTAAGTGAGACAACAGTTCATTGTACACGTAAACATTATATTTGTTACCCATTATATGGATGTGTGTGTAAGAGTATGTTGTAACATTATCATAAAATATTCCTATTATAATTAATATGTTGGGTATTTAATAGATGTATGGAATAAATTGAGTGGAGGTGGTGGAGAATGAAAATAAAATAAAGGAGCTTGAGAGAATAGGGTACCTCTTAACCGGGTAACTCCTTTTGGATTATGGAAAAAGGATTCCTTGTGTTGATTTAATCCCAAGGATATGCTTCTAAATAGAATGGAGGGATGATGATAATGGTATTTTTCAGATGATGGAAAAACCTATTATTTTTTTAATGTGTGAAGAAGAAGGAGAGTTGGTGGCCTTTTATAGGGACGGAAAAATACTAGGAATTTTTGAAAACATGGTAGGGGTACACATGTTATTACCTAAAATAAGTCATAAATAATCGATAAATAAAACAATGAATGACGTTTTAGGGAAGAAATATGTCCATAAAATGGGTTTTGGGAATGTTTCTAGGTTATTTAGGCCCCTAAGATTAAGGTTTACTCCCTAATTAAGCTTAATTTGACTATAATCGTGGTGAATAATTTTCATGACATTTAGTAATAATTTTTTTTAAAAAATTAACATGATATAATTAGAATATATAAATTAACCTGATTAAAGTGGTGTTTTCCCACTTTTTAAATTCAATTCACAGAATCCTAATAACTGAGATTAATGGAAATACTACAAACATGATAAAATAATGAGGTTTTAAAGTATAAAATGTTCAAATGTTTGTGATGTTTTTATATTAAATTTAAAAGTAAAATAGATTATAACAACCTATATTATATTAATGGATGTATTATTGATATAACGTGACCTTTAAACATATAAAATTTATAATTTAACATTAATAATTATTTAAACAAAAAGGTTGTTATTAACTAAAATGCAGGATTTGTCACCATTGCTCATCAAATGATGTTCTTCATAAAAATCCGAAAATTTCACCATAATCTAATTTATTCATTATAAAGTAAAATATTAGGTTTATTTTATTAAATTAAAATTCAAAATGTCTTAAAATATTTTTTTTCATCATATTAGGACATGAAAAGCATTTTATTTGTGAAAATAGTGCTTTTAATCATTTAAAGACTTTATAAAAAAATATAATTTTCATTATCAATATGTATTATTTATATAAAAATATTAGAAAAATATTTGAAAAATTAGTTATTACTATTTGTAAATTGCTTGTTTATAACTAACTCATTTAAATAGTTATGACAATAAAATGATGTTTTATAGAAACCTAGTATTGTGTATAATGTATGCTTCATCCATGGTGTGTGTAGAGCATTCCAAGTTGGTGTTGTGTGTAGTGAATAAAAATTAAATATTGTGTGTTTCACAATCCAAGTAGGTTTATTGTGAAATGAATGTTTGACTTATTGTTTTAATATATATATATATATAACTTATTCAAGTCTCACTTAAAATAAAAAATATCAAAATGGTAAAATAATTTAAAAAAAAATTTCATAAAATATCAGGGTGATACATTCTTCCACCCTTAAAATGAGTTTATCTATGAAAATTCATCTAGGATATCAAAGTTGTAATACTTCAATGATCATTTCATAGAATCCCACATAGTAAAAATGAATAGTAAAAAATCCTTTAAAAAGGAATGATGGAAACATAGTGGTTACCCAAAGTAACATATAAATAGGTTTCCACATAGTAGACCATAGGTTAGAAGTGGAAAAAATTAACATGGTGGATAAATCATACTATCATGTTCTAATAGAGATAGATTGAGGACATTGATCAGAAAATGTGGGTAATCACAAAAAAATAATTCCACAATGTTCTAATAGACCATATGATTCATCAGAAATAATGTTTCTCGGATAAATATTTTTCGATATATTTTTCCAAGATTTGAGAATATAATTTATTGTATAAGAAAATAATGAAATATACTTACTTGATTTAATTCCTTTTCATATATAAAATCTTACCCTTTGTTAATGCCTTGATTATTTCCCACTTCATCTGTTACACCAGAGAATGATGGAGAGTTTTTTATTCTTATTGAACTAACATATCCTAGATCCATAACATTCCATCCCATTTGACAAGATTTTTCATCAACATAATGTTTTCATAATAGGTTAGGAAATTTTCATAAATCATTATGTAGTGGCATATAACATCAATCTCAAAAAATTCTTCTAAAATTTAACTTAATACGTTATGTAAATGGTTATCCTTACAGCTCATCCAGAAGATGATAATCCAATACATTTGAAAGAAGGTCATTAAATTTTCTTAACATTAATTGTTCATATATCAAAAGGCAGTTATTTGTTGTCATATTCCAAATATGTGAACACCCTCATCATATATTCCCCTAAAACATGGTAATAACCTAAATACCATAAACCCTTTTTGAAAACATGCATTCTTAATTATTCAAAATATTACGAGATATGATTCAGAAATATAATAATTCTTAAATTTCATTCTTTATGATGTATAAAATATTCTCAAAAATAATCTTTAGGGTAATCCTTACTTTCCAATTTACTTAATCATGTCCAACATATATTTATCCAAACATCATCATCTTAAAATAATGCATTAATTAAGGGTTACCTTACCTTAATCAAAATATCACCTTTCCATGAAAACACTTTTATATGTCTTCATCACCCTTCAACATTCAATTTTTAATCATTAAGGAAACCTTATATTAAAAATACATATATATTTCAATATTCATATAACATAATCTTTTAAATTCAACAACATAAATAATTCATCAATCCAAACTTATTATTAAAACATTACATATTCTTCGTCAACACATTCCTTAATACCACATTATTATCATATGAAATAGGAATCATATATTATGGTTCTTAAAAATAAAAATAATCATGATTCATATGTTTAATGTAAACAATACTAGAAGAACATAACATACCTTTCACATGTCATTTTTAGTCTCTTTAACTCCATATGTATAACCAATACTCGTACCCCCATCGTAATTATAATATTGATATTTGCACATGGGAAATAGTTCGTAATGATTACCATACATTCCACATCTGAATCATTGAATGTTAAACATGTTACATCTAGTTATCTCCATTCACTAAAACCTGAAATCCTAAGGTAAGAAACACTTTTAATATATGAAAACCAGATAATCATGAAAAATTACTTATAGAATGTCTAAATTATGACACATTACTTAATATATGTCACCTTAGGTTTATCCTAGGTTATTCATAGCCAACTTATATTTAAATACATAATTGTGGATAATAAAAAATTTATAAATTCCAAAATAATATCCCCCAAGAGTGTCCAACTAGGAGTACATAAAGTCTCGTTATCATGTACCAGATTACACTAACTTAGGAATGTAATATCATTTCATTGTTGTTTCACCAAGTTAGTTATATTCTAGAACCACATACACTGGTGGTATCTATAAATGAATGTATATCAAGGAAACCACTCACTATATCCTTTACCAAAATTCCGTACATTTTTCTAAAACATTAACTCATCCTCATACTTATCCATAGAGACATCCCTAGACAAATCCTTAGAAATATTCGAAGGCATCTCACTAATGATTTCTAATACTACTGCAAAGGTGGAAAAAACATTTAATTTGATACCAAATATATCGACACAAGCTTACCATACAAGGATATTACATCATTTTAGATGAATATTCAGTACATTACACAAATACATGCTCGTGGATCATAATAGTTTCGTGTATTTGGAGATATGGAAAAAATATTATGTCCTGGTGAATGGACCTCAATATCTCCCATAATGATTTAAAATATTATTACTTCTATAAAAAATCATTTATCATAACCTAGGGAATGTAAATATAAGAATGGTGTGAGCCCATATGCTCAGTAAGTGAAAATAAAGTAAATGTGTAAGTCTAACATGAACGAAATGGTATGAAACTTCCGCATAACATTTGAATATCATAATCTACTAATAATATATCGAAATAAATATTGGATGTTCATAATACATGGACTATAAGTAAAAAACCCATTATCCATAAAAGCATAACAAATGAATAAAACACGGAATTGTGGAAAACACATAAAAATATAAAAACCCTATGTCAACGCAGACTACTACGGCCTTTGAAACATGTTAGGCTTGGGCAAATCACCTGTTTGCCCACTTTGGGCTTATAATTCCCTCTCATGTTCCCTCTTGTTTCGAGCATGGGATATCCTATCATATACCCTCATGCATCAGGAGTGGTATGTCTTCCTATTCACCCTCTTGTTTTGTGATAGGGATGTCCTACCGTATACCCTATTCATTCGGTCATGGGATTCCCTACCGTAACCCTCTTTTTAGAGGATTGGGATGTCCTCCCATTTACCCTCTTATTTAAATCTTATGATTTCATCCTATATACCCACTATTTTTGGGCTTGGGATGCCCTCTTGTGTACCCTCTAATCTCATAAAACATTTATAATTAACGAATTCATGGTAGGGAGATATATGTCCCAATTATATCATAGATAAATATTACATACTTGTGCCACAGAATCATAAAAAATAATAACATAATCCTTTAAATGAAATGGGTTTCATAAAAATGTAATCATATGTTAACCAATGGAAAAAAATATAGGTTTCATAATCTATTAATCAAAATAAAATCCCTTGAAAAGAAGTGGGATTGAAAATAATTAAATCAATGGAAGAAAAATGGTTCTCATAAGAATAATTACATAAATATAGAAACCATTCATTATGGATTACTAATGTAACCATTATATCATTTATTATAAGGGAATGATTAACATAAATAAAAATTCATCTGAAAAAAAATAACATGGAAATATATTTGGAAAAGAATTCTTGATGAAAAAATATCTTATTCTCGGAAAATTATCTTTAAAATATAAAACCTTATGAAAACCATTTCATTTGAAAATACATAAAAAACAAATAAGGATAACTTGAAAACATTTTGAAACCATTTTTTGTGAAACTTATAAATTAATCTTGAAAACATTTTGAAACCTATTTTCATTGAAAACTTATAATAGTGGATTAAAAAAAATTGATACCCATTTTTCATGAAATATTATAAAAGGGACATGAAAAAATTTTGTAAACCATTTTCCATGAAAATTTAAAAATTTATATTGTAAAATATTTGAAAAACAGATTCCTCAAAAAAATATACAAAGTTCATGATAATATATTGAAACCCAAATTCCATTTAAAAATATAAAAGGATCTTGAAAATGTTTTGAAAACCACTTTTATAAAAATATATAAAATAATATTGAATTTTTTTTTGAATTTGTTTCTTCAAAACATATAAAAGTAGCTTGAAATTATTTTGAAAACCATTTCCCTTGAATACTTATAAAACGAGATTGAAAAAATTTTGAAAACAATTTTCCTGGAAAATTGATAATAGGATATTGATTTTTTTTCAAAAAAAATTCGTTGAAAATAACTTTTAAAAAAATTTCATTATAAATTAACCATTAAACATAAAAAAAATTTCAAAGGATTGATGGTAGATAAGTCGATATATTTCGTACAAGGTAAAAAGAACATTTCTTTTTCCACTGTAAAAAAGTTAGAAAAATGTATCCTTCAATAAAGGACAAGAATATTATTTTGAAAAAATTGTTAAAAGAAAAAATGATAAAAATTTATTTTAATTAATATAGGAGATTAGTGTAATATTATTGAATACCCTTTTAAAAACATGGTTTTGAAGGGACATAGTTTTAGGACCGAAGAGAGGGTAAAGTCATGATTTTTTAAAACACCTTCTTAAATATATAATGTTCCAATGAGTGGAGAAATGGTATCAATAAATTAATATATTATGAAGAACCATAGGATAAAATAATTAATCAGTTTTATTTAATTATGGAACATAATATTTCAATAGAGGAACCAAATACATAAACAATCTTGAAAAGTGATGATATTTTTTCGATAAACTCTAATAACTTGATAACATGGGATTATACTCTCCATGTAAGAAAATTAAATTTCATGAATCATAAAATGTCATCAAAGGAAGTAGATTCATTATATGACATTTAAAATGATAGTATATACACCTTGAAAATAATTTATGTGCATAAAAAACATGAGTCTCAAAGAATGAAAATTTGGACACTCATATTTTAAAAATTTTGTAAACTTTAAAACCTAAATTATATGAAATAATGATCGTAGAATATATATTTAAACAGCCATAAATTTTATTATAATATGAAATTAGTACATCCATGGGTAGTATACACACCACAAAAAAAGAAAATAGTGGTGAATAAATCATGTATATCACAAAAATAGAAGGCGAGATGAAATCTTCTTACCTTGTGTCTTTACTCTCATTTTACTCATTAAAAACTCATGTATAATAAATATAAATTAATTATAAATATTTTAAAGAATCATATTATTATATCTAATACCATATATGTATTTATTATGACATTATATTACAATATTGGTAGCAATTTCATGTTATGGTTAGGTTTCGGGTAATATTCGCTCTGTTTATCACATGTGTCTTAATTTGATATATCATTTGTCTTTATACTTATATAATGATGTAATGAATTAAAAATATTATATAAATATCATTTATATTAATTATATGAGTATTATCATAATAAAATAATATATAATCATTAAATGGAATACACCGTTCATGGAGATTGTATGTTGTGTGTATGTATGAACAATGTTTTAGTTTTTATTATTTTATTGAAATAAAGAATGTGCATGAACCAAAAATATATAAATGAATATATATTATCATTAAAGTATAATTATTATATCATATATATCATATATGTTCACTAAACACATCCTTAATACATTCCATGCATTTTGTGAACGAATCACATTACTTTGAGGGGGCGGTAGTCCGCACTTTCTTAAAGGAAATTGTCATATTTACATCAAATGGAAGGTAAAAATATATTTGTGATAAAAGGAATAAAAAATATTAAAGACATAATAAGTATAACATATTATATATATAAAAATATTTTCCCTCATAATTTCAACCATGATAGGATGCAAAGGAAAAACGAACAGTCATGAGGTAGTAGATCATGGTACACATAAACAATATGTTCATTGCACAATATAAGGATGTGTGTATAAGTGCTGAAAAAACCATAATCATAAAAAATCCTTGTATATTGAAGATAGTAGTGTTACAATAAAATAGGGTAATAAATATATTATAGGTGGTGATAAAGGAAAATAAAATAAAAAAGCTTGATAGAAAAGGCCACCTCTTAATTGGGTAACTCCTTTCGGTATATGCCAAAAGGCTTCCATGGAGTGCTTCCTGCTCCAGGACATGATTATATAAAGAATTTTAGAAATTTTATTTGTGTATACGGTATATCTTGGATTAACCTAATAGGTTTTAGAGGTTTTATGAAGAATTATAGGTGGTGTACTTTTATAGGGAAGGAAGATGACTCACATGGATTATTCAAAAACAAGTTAGGTATGCACATGTTCATACCTAAAAAGTAATAAAAACCCAAAAACATAAATAATTTAAGTTTTATGGAATTTATATTGGAATAAAGTGGGTTTTTTCAAAATCTTAACTGTCATTTGGGCCCTATGATTAATGTTTCGTACCTAATTATGTTTAATTTGAACTTAATCACTGTGATTAATTTTAATTGGTTTTACTAAATTTTTATGTAATAATTGACAAGATATAATTAGAATATAAATATTATAATGATTAAAATTAAATCTATATAATTTTTAAATTTAATTCATAGAAGTGGAAAAAATTTCAGTAATGTTAATCCCACAGATGATACGGAAAAAGGGGGTTTTATTGTAGGAAAATGTTCAAATCTTTGTTATGTTCATACATTAAATATCAATGTGAAATTGAATATAATGGATTAAATTTTATTAATATACATATAGAAGATATCATATGACATTAAAAAAATTTAATGTATAATTTAACATTAATAATATTTTAAATGAAAAGGTGGTTATTTACTAAAATGCAGTATTTTTTAACTATTCATAAAAAAATGTTATTTCATAGAAAATCACAAAAATTAAACCAAATATAAGATCATAATTTAAACAAAAAAATTAAGTTCATTTTATCAAATTAAATAACTATATTTGTCTAAAATCGATTTTTATTTCTTTATAAAAGGATATAAAAAGAAGTTCATTTTAGAACAAAGTATTTTTAAACATATAATGACATTAAAAAAAATTATATTATAATTTATCAATATATTAAATGTATATAAAAACAATATAAAAATATTTTAAAAATATTTATTACTATTTATATTAGTAAAATTTAAGGTCTATTTTATAACTAACTCATATAAATAATTATAACAATTAAAAGATATTTGTTGAAAATATGTATTGTCTATAATGTATGCCAAGTTAGTGTTGTGTGTAGCGCATACCAAGTCTGTTGTGTGTGTTGAACAAAAAAATTCACTATTTCATGTTTCACAAACCAAGTTGGTTCCTTGTGAATAGAATGTTTGACTTAGTGTATTAATATATATATATATATATATATATATATATATATAACTACTTCTAGTGTTACATGAAATGAAAAATATAAAAAAAATTAATTAAAAATAATAATATCCAATAATAATAGGATGTTACAATGTATAGATGTATGTTTTTTAAAAACTATATATTTTGGATATATATTATTGGAGAATCATCAAGTATTTTTTTAAATTAGTTTCTCTTATGAAATCTTTGACTCAAAAGGGATAAAATGTTAAGTGGAATAGTATGTTCTAGGAGTGTGTAGAATTATATATTAAATACACAGTAACATAAAATTTACTTTTCATTTAATTAAGAGGTTTGTATGACATGTTTAATAATGTTTCAATATTTTTATTATATTATGTATTGATGCATTGAAGTATAGTTTCGTTGAATTTATAAACAACTGAGTCCACACTTGAAGAATAACCCTACCCATGAATTGAAATTATCTAATGTGGATCATGATATGATGATTTAAGGGAATTTATTTGTGGTGAAAAGTTTGTGGTATACATAAATATGAAGATGTTTTATTATATTTAATCATTATAAGATATGAATCTGAGATAGTGAAGGTGTGTAGAATATATTCGATGTTTTTATTTTGAGATAATGTATAAAATATAAATGGAAAATGAGGTGGTTTAAATATTTAAAAGAAATTATATAACTCATCCAATGAAGTAATTTTAGGAGACGTAAAAGTTGAATGGTTTTTCAGTGTAATTTTTTCTATAGGTAGTATAGCTAATGTATTATGTGATTCTATCAAGATTATGTGGGGATTAGATATGACATAGTGAAATATAGGCACCCACTAAGAGTGTGGTGAATTAGTATTAACCAAAATCACTCCCCCAGACAAAATTATTACATTATGAGTTAAACATTAGGATTGAAGAATGAAATAAATATATTTGGAATGATTGGATATATAAAATGATTAAGAATCCACACACTAGATGAGATATTTTACATGGTCAACTAATTATATTTATTATGTAGATAATATTAGGTGTTTAGTAGTTGTCATTTAGTAACCCATGTATTTATTTTATTATAAATAAAGAATGATGTAATAAAGTTTACATATAGTACTAAAAAACTTCAAAAATTGTTCAAATTATTTTTAAACATGTTTATAAATCTTCTTCACTCCTCTAAAAGATTAACTGATGGTTGGATCATGTTCTCAGCTTAATGTTTCCCATAAAAATGATAAAATTCTATCTGTAATTCCGGCTTGAGTGTTTGTTCATCTATCACATTGTTCCATAATAATATTAAATGAAATATAAAATTTTTAAATACTTTAAAAAACATATTATATCATCACATGTTTCCATATTTAATGTTGGTGAGCCATATATATAAAAATTATGCATAAAATTCAATTTCAAATAACCAAAATTCTTTCATAAGATTATTTTTTTTCAAAAACTCTTATCTCATTATGGTATGACCATATTCATCTTGGTATAGTATTTTTATGCATCAATTTTCCCTAATATCCATTGGGATATAATTTTAACATGTCCAAAATTAATAAGAAAAGAAACATTGACATTAAATTCTAATAGCGCGAAAATATTATTTGTCCTGGACCAATTTATTGTGAAATTAACTACTATAATTTCATACTCTATATTATAACATTGAAATATCCCACAAGGTACTATAATGTACACTTATTTTCATGTATTATCTGAAACAACCATTAAAATTTAATTCAACATAATATCAATATATGGGCTGAGTCTTAATAACATAGAAAATTTAATATCGTGAAATTAACTTTCATTATCGTGTGATTCTATAAGAATCTGTAGAAAATAATTCCTTTATTACAAGATCAACTCAAATAAAATTCTAATACATCCATGACAATGTTGAAAATAAATATTACATGATAAAATCTTATAAACGAAGAATATCATGAACATTTAAATTTATGTTTCCAACATAAGAGTTATCTAAACACCAAAAAATTTGATAGAATAATGTTTTTGAGTGTTCCCTAACCCTTACTGTAAAAATAAAAATTATTTTTATTCTATCTCAATTATAGTATTCTAACAATCATTTTCAATCAAATTAATCTTCGTTCTTGAATATCTATTATATTCAAGATTTCATAAACCTACCAAATTAAATTTATTGAAAATACAGTAAAATATATTATTAAAATGAAACTATTAGTATCCCAAAACCTCGTGTATCATGTTGAATGAATTAAACTCATTTATTCGCCGATTTATAAACTCTATATATGAAAATTAAACTTTATAAATATGAAATAATATCCACCAATCAATTATCCCTTTGGATAACTTATTCAACTAAATGAAAAGGATACAATAATGAAATGAACATTATTTTATTTTTGGAGAGAATTCACTCCCAATAACTTTCTCAAGTGATGGGAGGGTTCCTTTTTAGGGTAATTATAAATATATATATTACATTTTCATTAATTTTTGAGAAAAACAGACAAATAATTAGTGTCATCATCAATTAAACCACTGCACCTTAGGAGATTCTCTCCTTATGAAAAATTATACCGGCTACCAGTGTGTGTTTAAGGTGGTATAGTGGGGTGATTATACACCCTTTATAATAGTGGAAAGAACAATTGAAATAATAAAAACCCAAATACATATAGAATAAATCATTATTCAACACAACATCTAGGTTAGTGTATATAAATTATTGACCATAATCCATGAAATAACAAAATTAATTGTATAGTACACATCAAATAGTTGTACATCTTTATCAGATCACAAAAAAATCTTCCAAAATATAATAAATTTTGAAACTAGGAAAGCTCTGTACATGTTGTATCGAGTCATATTCACGTAAAAAAAATATTAGGATCCATCATTTCAACACAATTATATCATCAATCATATGAATCATTCCATTTTCAAATTTTGAAAACATGTCATCTACTTGGGTACCAACTAGAAGTCTAAGCAGGGTGTAAGGGAAACATTGTAGGCAAACAACAACAACATCGATTAACATATCATGAAGAATAAATAAAGTATATATCAGCATTCAAAATTCAAAAAATGTCATAATATAAATAAATAAATCATTGTTTATCCTTGGGTTTCAATGTGACACATTGTGTCATCCACAACCAGTTTATCCTAATCCAGATATCTCTATATGTTATATATTATCAGGTGTTTAATTATTACCCAATGGAATTACACAAGGTATCCTGTGTAATCTAGATAAATATTTGAACCCAATGGGAACTTCGCAAAGTTGTTTTAAAGAGTTATATGTCATCACCAACCCCACGGGGGTATCACCCCAAGGAATTTTAAAGCCTCACTTATAATTTTCTAACCCATGTGTTATTATCCCAGGAATTATAAACTATCTAGAAACACAGCTAATTCTGTGGAGGATGATCCTACTAAATCTAGTCAATAGACCTCACTACTATTTCCAATGGGCATCATCCATAACAGTCAAAATTATCAAAAACACTATTGATTACATGGTTGATGATTCTATGAAATATGTTATTCATGAATCACTACCAAACCAAAGGGTTATCACTCTTATAATTCAAAACATTTATCCTAATCCTAGACTACATAAATTTTTTCAAAAAATCATTTATTTTAAATACACAATATGTGTCATCTTTTGTAACCCTAGGTCATATAATACAATCTCTATTAATTTACCTAAAAACATGTCCCAAGGGATAAACCATATATCAATTCAATATTATTTTATTACGATCTTGAAAAACCATATCTATCATAATAATCATTTACCCTCAAACCAAAATGTGTCTTATGTATAATCCCAAACCACTTACCCATGGTCAAAACTCATGTATGGGGAACCCCAGGGGTGGAAACATTATTTTCACAAACATAAATCCCAAGTATCTCACACCTTAAGAGGTATCTATTATCAAGATAATGTGCATGCATGTATATTTTATTTATATGACACTTATATAGTCACTGATTTAATTTCGTAAATAATTTCCAAGGTCTCACATAGCCCGTGAGTGGTTAAAAATCTAGTCTACTCACAGTTGGGTTGTTACTAGATTGTTGAGTGGTTTAATTTAAATATATTATATCAAAAATATGTATTATATTTTTTTTATCAAATGCATTGAAATTTTGTGCTAACTATTCTATGAACAAACACATAAAAAATGAAATCTTATAGGATTGATTTTAATTCATCTACCTATATCTTATAGACATCCACTATTATAATATGATCCTTTTATTCAACCTTATCCAGTAAAAATTGGAAATGTATGACAAGTGTAAATATATAAATATGCATATTAATGATAAGATAATTATTGAAAAAATGAAATAGATAAATAGAAAATAAATACTAATATAATTACTTATGTATTTACAATATAATAATCAAAGAGTGATTCCACTAACAAATAAGGATGATATCCTTCTTGAATGAGAAGAAATCCATTAGGAGGGAGGGGGAATTATGTATCATTATCTAGGTAACCCCTCTCCTATTTTTAATAAACACCCTAATAATAAATTTTAAAATAAAAATTTATAAAAAACCTAGTATACCATTCATATCCTAAATCATTAATTCATGAAATGAAATAATTAATACATGGGGATCCTCCTTTGTTTCATGAAAATTTATGGAATTATAGTGGTTTCTATGTTGTGAAAGGGATGTAGTTTAGAACCCTCAACTGCGGACTTGATCCTTTCTACCCAGGGTCTTCCCAAGCCACTCTAAACACCTATTACATATAATAAAAATAAAAACACATGCATCCTAACAGAGTTAAAATGGATAATCATATTATAAAAGGTCCATATATAACAACCTCCCAAAAATAAAGTAGTTTGTCCTTGAGTTTCCCTCTTAAATTAAGAAGGTCCTCATAGGACACTGGCATCGGCCACTAAGCCAGTATACCTAGATCCACTATCCTATATATTATTGGATACATCCATGTTTTCAATTAATGTGTACTAGAGGAGTTGTATCACAAAGGAATATTTAATTTTTCTTTGATAAAACATATGAACCGGAAGTTCCTCCAAGTATGAATCAACCATAACCCTAAAATCTTACTAAAAAATGACACACAAGGTCCCAATAAAACCCATGAGAAATAACATCAATATATGTTTCTCTCAAAACCCAAATTCCCTACCACGTTACTTTATATGGTTTATTCACATGATTCACCCACTAAATCATGTTATGAATAGGGTTTCACCCAAATAATCAAGTGATAAAATATCATCAAACATTGAATCTATCCACTCTTTCCTGCAGAGATGTGTTTGAGTCGGGAGAAAAATTTTCCGATGAGGTTTGGGTAGTGCATCCTTTTAATCTTATGATGGTGGTTCTGTTGTAAATCCCTTCATGTTGGGTTCACCATTTTACGTCCAATTAAAACCAAAATCACCCGAGTGGTAGACTGAAAGGGGTTAAATGGTGTAAAATAACTATCATTGGGTATAATATCTTTGAATGGTCTCCACTAGTTTTTTTCCATGGAGAAGGAAACGAAAATCATATCTCATATCCATGATTCATGGACCTTGTTTCCAAAGGCATGCATTATTTGGGTATCATAACCAATGTTATTTAGGAACTAGAATTGGTTGAGAGGATTGGAATATTGGATCTTCACACTCTTTGGGGGGGGGAACTATTTCATATTCAGTGACTCTCTTATATATTTAACATATGTTCATGAATCCTTTGTTTATTCCTAGGTATACATACATGGATTACACTGTGGTAATAATCCATTATTACAGTACATCTATTCTGAATCAATTGTATGTATCTGATGCACTCCCTATTTAGAAGGATCGGTATGTATCTATGGTTATCCTTCAATGTTACCCTTTTATAGATGGATCATATATACTTTTGAAGTTATATTAGGATTATGTTGATTTTAAGACACTTGGTGAGGCACTCTGGTGTTTACTGTCCATTGGGAGGGAAGTAGTTATTTTGATGATGGGATCAAAATTGTATGATGATATTCAAATATATCCTCAAGAGAGGAATTATAACACATGTAGGACTATTCCATGTAAAAGGGAACATCAAATTTTATGCTCATGTGATGAGGAACCAACCATGAAGTTTAACATCATGTAGTATGGACATTCAGAAAAAAGGTTCTTGGTCAAGGATAGTGTGGTATTTACTCTGCGATGGCCCAAGGGACTCAGAAGAGATACGATATCCTGGGTGGATATGACCTACTAGATACAAGTTCTAGAGAACATTGTGGGTGATTTGGATGATGGGTTTATACCTCAGAGATTCTTCCTACGTTTCTTAGTTGGTTGGGAATGAAATACCCCATAGTTCGCTATGTATGGGACATACACCTATGGAGGGGGCCCATTTGAGGGGACATGACTGGGATGGGTCTTATACTCAGGGAGATTCCCGTGGGATTAGGGATTATGCATAAAATTTTTCATTTAGGAATTGAAGGACATATGATATTCGAGTAGGGGCATTATCTTACTAAGGTTGTGGTTTGAAAGAAATTAGGATAGATGTGGGAGTTGGGATTGGACCTCATGGAGGCTTCCTATGGAACTTAGTTGGTTTGAAATCAACCCCATTTATCATGGTAATTATGGGATTACACCATAAATGAGGTCTATGTAGTTTGGGATTACACATTGAATCTTCCCATTTATGGGGGCAATAATGGTGTTTAAACTCAGAGGAAACCCATATGTTGTTTCTTAATGGGGAATATAGACCTTTTATGGGTAAGATATGATTTTAGGTCTGATGTATTATAGGAGTCCCATCTAGTTAATATGATTGGGGATTATGCATGGTAGAAACCCACTTGAAATGAATTTGTATATTGTATCTATGGATAAGGCATGTAAATTTCTATATGGATGGGGAATATACCAAATTGGAGGCCAATGTGGTTGGGGAATACACAATGAAGCTTCTCATTTGACTGGTAGTTGGTGATTAAATATACTAAGATATCTCATTGGAGGATTGGGGATCATATGAAAGTCATTATTTCCAGTAACAACTAATCCCATATGATTCATGCTCTGTGTGAGAAATAAGAGGAAATAGTATATTTGAATATCAAACAATCCATCTAGTCCCCTGATGGATGAGGTTCTAAATCCCAAAGGGATGGAGAGAGGGTTTTAAGTGTTCTTGTTACCTCATTTAATTGGGTATCTAGGATATAAATATTTTTCAATATATACGGATACTTCCGGGGTTGACGCGAATATGAGAAAAAAATAAGGCACCCTCTAAGAAAGGATAAGGGATAAATCTAGGAGGGATTCCTTGAAAATTGTTCTTGGTAGGAGAGGAATGCGTAGCACTGGCCCTCATTGAGGATAAAGGCCAGTTGTTATCCTCAATCACTAGAACTAGGATGTTCACGTGATATCTATTTGTTTATAGCCTATGTTACCGTGAGTATTTAAATAATAGGAAATTTTTAGAGTCCACCGCACTGTGAAGGTCACCCACATGACTCTTCATACCATTAGTATGTAACCTCGAGTAGATTCAAAAATGTTACCAACAGTATTATCATGTTTCTCATGTGGATTTGGTAGAGGACAAGGCCTAATTACATTCGACTAATTCATTGATGGACAACATGGGGACTGATGACATGATATAGGGGATTGATTCTAGCCAAAGAGTAGAATGCCATAGGATTTCCCATTCCAAATAAGAGTTATTAGGAGAGATAGGGTTTCCTCATTATATCTTGTTACCATGTGGGTGAGGGTTCCATCTATGTAGAATAGTAATACACGGACCTAGGATCTTTAATCATAGTTTTTTTCATTGTGAGGCTTGGGTTAACCATGATGTGTATTGCTACGTGCGACTGATTTCGCCCCACACAAGATTTTACGAAATATTGAAGGGTTCCACACACACAATTGTTTATGTGGGATAATTGTTTCCAAAGGATCTATTTATTTTAATACTCATGAAATGGTTTCTATAATGGTTATAGACCTCATGGATAGATGGATGATTTATTATTTCCTCCTTACTTCTATATGGATGATTTTTTACTTACTGGTAATCTCCAAAGATGATTAAATTTTACATGTTTCCTAGTCACTTGTCCGCTTTGTCTCTCATTGGTTTCATCTCATTGTCTCTCATTTACTCTGTCTCCCTCTCGTAGATGTCTATTTACATATGAATGGTGGGATGGGATACTGGCATAGCCCGTCATCCACTGTGGGTCAAATGATTCATTCACTAGAGCTCATAGAGGGTTTTATGGACCATGAATGACTATGTTAGTGGTGATCAGTAATTCTATGAATGGAGGCTGTTGTTTTCAAGATGAAGACAACCATTTTCCTGACAAGAAACTTTTCTTCATTCATGGTATCCAATGATATTGTCTCACCCTATGAATTACATAGTTTGTGTGGGATGGTGATTCACAGGGGCATACATTACCGCCTCGTTCCTACAAGTGAATGTGGTTTTGTTTGTGGGGTATAGTGGTACCTTCATATCCCATAAAATATTTATTTCAATTGGTGATTTTTGAATCATAGGAACACCATCTGTAGTGGAAATCCATGAAGTGATTTGTACTTGATGGAATCGACCTGCCCTTCCTAGAATCACCACCTTGAACCCTTTTGTTTATCAATATTCTATGATTATGGTTTTCCCATTTTTAAAATTAATGGATTTATTTTCTTCATCCGTAATAAATATTATGGACCCAAAAAATGCCCCCAACTAAATGGGATCTGATTGGGAAGAAGAGGAGTCTATTCTGATTAGGAATCAATCCTGATTTGAACTTGTTTGAAGACCATGTAATTCATTATATTTTTTGATAGATAATGGAATATGAGAGAATTGTTTCAATATTTATATTCTTACAAGGAAAACCATATTATATTGTCACTTTTTATTCCACATTAAAATTTTCTTATGTCCAATATGGTGTGGGCTTAGTTTTTGTGGCTTGACTTTTTTTAGGAATCCCTTTATGGGTTTTCAACTTTAAAAGTATTCTGAACATATTTATGACAAGTATAGAGTCCTTGAAACAATACTAACATCACTTATGTTTTAGTTTGAACACCATTGACCATGAATTTTAGGACGAGAGCCCAAATAGGGCTTCATGGATGAGAATGTCCCAATATTTCCCAGGCAGGAAAGTTAAATTTTATAGGACCATGGATTTTTGATTTACATAACAGAGGAATTATATGTGGAATTCACATGAGGAGTAACCAAATGAAAGGTTATTAACATGGTGTTTCTAGGGAATATAGTGGGAGGAAAATCATCTCTTGGAGACGAATTTTCCTTTGGTTGACATGATTTTTTATGGGAATGTTGTGAAGATCTAACATTGGGAATTTTGTGAATTGTCAAATAATGTTTTCCTCATAACATTGAACTTCCATTTATGATGGCCAAATGATTTTTGATAATTTTGATTTATCAAGACTATGAGGGGGGTCGTATTATAGTAATGATATGTGAACAATTATGTGGGTAACTATATCATCATTGGCTATGAATGAGAAACAACTCTTATATTTATTTGTATTGTGTAAAGGAGATATGTAACATAGTGAAATTTAATTTCATGAAACTAGTATAATTACCTTAATGTTTGATGTATTATAGTGAGTAATTTCCATTCCTATATTTTAAGGTTGTTTCGCTTTAGCCGTTGGATAAATGATTTTCCACTTTCATGGTAATTTTTGAATGAATGTTCTATCATATTCAAGCCTAAATGGGGATGGTTGTAAGCTATAATATGGGGGGTTTAAATTCTATGATTAATTAAGGATGAAAATGTAATTATAGATTTCAAGGGTTTGAAAACTCCCTACTAAATTTGAATTTTCTTTTGGTTAATATGCCTTTTTGTAGAAAACTTTTGCAATCCAACTAGGGCATATTATGTATAGCCAAACATAGATATCCTCAAAACACATACCCTGAGTTTTTTTGGATGGTGTTGTTTATGGGAGTTCATAGATTCTGGGATATATATTTTGGTTTATGAAAGGAACTAACCTAATAATAAAAGTATCACATCATGTCAAAACTTCTCAGAAATGGGTTGAAATGTTTCCCCGACGTGGGTCTGAGAAGGATCCCCGTGAATGTATGATCCATGCACAAGGATACAGAATATTTTATGGCATATAGATCAAGGATTGGAGACTCAGTCCTAAATACATATCTTACATGGGAAAGAATCGATCAATACATAGTTCATTAGGTTTCCCTACATGTTGATAATAATCTTGTGCGGGAAAGGAGAATTTCTCTTTGGATACATGATCCTGAACGTGGTGAGACTCATATTAGAATCCTCTACACAGATCTTGCTCTTATATAGGAGAGTAGGGATTCATTTTGAAGAAATGAATGGACCATTAATTGCAGATCCATGTTTCACTACATATCCCATGATAGGCACAATCATGAATGATGGGGTTTATGGAAGGTGTCACCATGCATTGATCAAACTCTTTAATGTAGAAAAGGGAATTATATTTCAAACATGAGATTAAATGACAAGGTTGAGTCCCTTATTGGGCCACCATACAGACCTAGATGATATATACTATAGCATTATGGAAAAAACATTGTTATGTCTGTACTTGAATATAAGGTATGGGTGTCGCTACACATCCAATCAAGATGAGAATTTGGCCGAACATAGTTCTTATAGGTTACCCCATGTAGTTGTGATCTACTCACAGGGATAAGAAATTTTTATATTTTTTAGTGGTGATACCCATGATTATATATATGGGTGTCACTTTGTACCTGGTGGCAGTAGGGATCATGTTATGTGTAGTTCTGGGGTAGCGTGCAGTTTATTGTCATGTGACCAGGACTCCCACCATGTAGTTTAATTTCATGTGATGAAGAAATGGTATGGTCTTTTAGTTTTAGTTCATATGTCTATGAACATATTTCATGGAAATAGTGAGTAATTGGAGGATAATTGTGCTGGGATATTCTAACATTCCTTGAGTGCAAGTAAGAAGAAAGTGTAAACCATGTGATTGGGATTCATAGAAGAGGGGAAATGAGATGGGGCATAAATTATATTAAGGAATAATGGTAATGGAAAATCCTTTTTGGAAGAAGAATTTCTCATTAGTTTACATAAACTTTTTATGGGTGAATTATGTATATCCAACTAGGGAATATTGTGCATAGGAAAATAAAGGTGTCCTAAGGGTACCAACCCCTACCATCTTCGGTGTCTATAAGAAGATGATGAAGATCTGAAACCACCTAGTGAATAATGTACGATGAATGGAATGGATTTGTCTATGTATGTAAGATTCATTAATACTATGATTATATATAGAGTATGAAATTCCATTAATAGATCTGAATCATATATAGGGGGGGATGTATCTCTTTTATTGATATATTATTGGTTAAGGAAAACAAACATGAGATCTCCCAAATAAATATTTTTTAATACAAGTGATGGGGAATGTTTTATTATTTATTTTTCATATGGATAAGACTACGACACAATGCCTAAGCGTCACTACATATATTGTCAAAAGGGGAATCCAACAACATGTAGTTCATGAAGAACAATGCTTTATAATGTCATGAAGTATGGACATTAGATTAAACGACATGATGACAATGAATTTTTTAAATCTATACTAGTTTACATCATGTGGTAAGGACCTCTGTATTAATTTTTAAGTTCATGTTGTAAAGACAATTGGTGTTCCTTCCATGTTGTTTTTACCAAAACCATGGAAACCCTGATGTGGATTGATATGATTTTATTATGTGGGGAATCCCATTTTGAAATATCTAAACCCATGTGAGCTTCGATAGGTGTGAGTAAAAGGGGGTGGAAAATGATTATTCCACAACATAGAGGGGAAAATTAAGGATATATGAGTTTTTAATTTTCAAAGGCCAAGAAAGGTTAAATAATCCATGTGTCACTGCATATCTCATTAAAATAAAAATCAAGTTGCAAATTGTTCTTGAAAATATTCTTATGAAAATCAGACCTATACACCAGGTGGAGGGAATTTTTATCCATTGTTAGGAATATAGCATTTGTTAGAGATCTGGTTATATTTACATATCCTTTATTAGTGGGAATAAACCCATGCTTATTACATGATACAATTTCATGGAAAAATGTGGCTCAGGTATAGGGAGAGGGAACATTCCATAGAATGGAACTAGAAGTATGACCTAGTTTGGAGTATTTTGTAAAGATTTAGTATGTATGATGGGGAGGGTAAATGTCCATAATATTAGGGCTTGGCCAATGATGTTAGGTCAAATTTTCACTAAGTATACTATAAAATGAGAATATCCCCACACATAGTTTTAAATAAAGGCTCTCTACATAGGTTTAACCCATACAAATGGAGGGGAACATTTTTTTTCATTGAGTGGATGGACCATGATATAAAATCCACTAATCACTCATATATTATGAAAATGAGAATAAATCCCATCATATTTCGAGAATATGACATGGTATATGACTGATGTTGTGGGAAATGTCATTTCTGGTGAGAACATTATGTTGCTACATAGTTTAACGTCATACTATGATGACAATGGAATAATGATTTTTATTATCTTATAAAACAGATTGTGTACCATGAATTGTAACACCAAGAGATCAAAGAGATTATTGTCTTGTAGTTAGGGAATTATTTATTTAATGAAACAGTGCGAACCTTATTCCTATTTTAAAATTATGCCTTGATGTCAAATACCAGAAAGAAAATCATCTTATGAATAGAGTGTAATTTGATGCTAGGACTAAGACATGAGGTCTAGATTCAACTAAAAATAATATGGTTATAGGAATCATGACACATGTAGTTCATGAGATAGATTATCCCTAAATGGATATCACTCTCATGTAGGGACAAGATCATTTCATATTTCTCCCACATTTATCTAAATCTTTTTCGGTGAATCATTGATTAAAACAACGGTTTCCATATAGTTTAATGACATGTGGTGAGGAATGTTCTTTCATATAGTTTACTATCGTATGACATGGAGAATAGTGTATTGCCTTTTTAGGTCATTCAATAAAGAACAACTACACAATTTAATTTCTGTAACCTGGTACTATGTACCAGGAAGTTTATTTTCATGTGATTTGGATTGTAACCCCCAGTTTACACTCATATAGATCAAAATAAATAGGTATGAAATCTAAAAGAGATATACTTGATGTGGTGGAATAACTAACTCCACCTAAACAAGGATATTGAAGGCCCCCAAACCACATATTCATTTTTGATGAGGCTCAAATATTGTATTAGGTCTTGATTCTTGGACATGGGTTACTAGTTTATGGACATGGAGTTAGTACCTAGTGACAGATTCATCCCAAAATAGTCATTATGGGACTAGAAAAGTGAAAATATGATTTGAGTGAGGTCCTAGGAGGCCAAATCCAACACCACACATTCCCAATAGGCTGTCACATATTATAAATTCATGATGATGTGACTCAGATTTTCACTTTTAGATCATATGGAATAGACTATAGGTGCTGTGTAGTTTAATCTCATGAAACTATGACAATTTTTTCATGAAGTTTATCATCTAGTGATCAGGATGATTTATCATGTGATTATTGGAAATAATTCATTAGAAACATTGACTTGGTAGTTTCTATGGTAGGATGTTCATGAATTGAAATAAAAGAATTAGCCTCATTTGAGTAGACATTATGAATGGTGTATCATCTCTCCCATTTTAGTACCAAATTAGAAAGTTTATTTTATGGTATTAATGGATTCATAAAGACTAAATCATCTCTTCATAGAGTAATTATTAGTGATGAACCATTTTGTTAAAGGCTCGCATAATCCAGTTTTGGTGGACATCCAATTGATGCAGGGTATCCAATATTTTCTAGATTAGTTGCTCCAACTCATCCAATATTTTGATGGATTCTTCTTCCATGGATAATTTATTTTTGATGAAAATGTAGAGTGAGGTAAATTAGACATCTATGGGTAGTATTGCCTCTATCCCATATACTAATGAGAATGGTTTCTCTTGTATAGTAGTGCAGGTTGTGTTTCAGTAATCCCAAAAGGCATGTAGGGGCTTGGTTGGTCAATAATTTTTATCATTAACAACCATATTTCAGATTGTATTTTATATGGATTTGTTGAATTACTATATCTGTTTATTATCCACTGCATAGTAGTAAGATGAACAGTGGGATTGATTTCATTTTTATAGTATGGATTGTCACATTCAACAGAATAGAGATTAGTATTGTCATCCATCAATATTTTATGAGGGAAACAAAATCTGATGAGGATGTTGGATTTCACGAATATGATAATGTTTTTCCACCAAATTATTTGAGTGGCAGGGCTTCATTCCACTTTTAGAAGAAGTCAGTTGCAGAAATAATGTACTTAATCTTTCGGGATGTGGATGGAGGATATGGTCCAATGGAATATATTCCCCATAATGAAAATGAGCAGGACTACAGGGATGTGTGTAGAAACACTGTTGTTTGGTGAATAAAATGGGAAAGAACCTATATGTAATTTAACTATTTTGGTTAATTTAGTATTGTACTTCATTAAATTATACTACTAGTACCAAATCCATCGATTTTGTGGTAAATATTGAGTCCTAACTGGGGGTCTCTAAAATCTATGTATGGTACATCATGCATGATAGTAGTGGCTTATTCACAATCTATGCACTTGAGAAGTACCCCTTAGATCCTACTCGTGTAGAGTTTTTTATGATTCGTACCATCATAAAGAACAATGTTAATTAGTTGTCATCATATTTTCTCTCTCCTAGATCGGTCTAGTTGGAGTTATCCCATTTTATGGTAGTAAAAAGTGGGTTTCATCCATGTTCTGGTATAACAATACATTTTAGGAAGGGCACTAATCCCATCAATCTTTTTCATTTTGGTCTTAAAGAATAGGGAGACCATTCAATGCTGTGCAGTACTAATGATTGTTTCATCCTGATCGATACTAGCTAGGTATTTGGATGAATTTTATTGACTATAGACCTAATCGTTTAGTGACATTGGGACATGAGTCAATTTCTGACCCATAGATAATTCCACCATTAATCCATGGTTAAAGTTAATCAGGTTGTTTATATCTACATTTTTTATAGAATAATCATCATTAACCAATTTAATGACCATTTCAAAATCACAATTTATATTAATGATACTAAATTCTACAATAAGTGAAATATCTATACCTAAAACTAGAAATTTATATTATACGTGATAGTTCATTCACCCCATTAACTACAAGAAATAGTAAGGAAGGAATGACATTGCTAGAGATATGATCCCAACCCCAAGTCTAACATTCTTGATCTTGGGGTCCACAATATTTTATCTGGGAATGCTTATGGAAGCACCTTCAAAATAAATTTTACATATATAGGGGCCTTATTTAACAGAGAAAACATCTTTATCTGGTATTTTAGTGTCCAATGTAGTCATTTCTCTTGAGGGTGCTCGGGCAAAAAATACACTAATGTCTATTCATTGATTTCTTTTTTAGGAAAAAATAAATTTCAAACTGATATAGAATGAATGACCACTGTGACATGCATCTAATGAGTATAAAAATATTGAGGATGTATTAGATAAGGTTGTTATGTGAGAAAAATGACCATATGATTTGTAAATAGCTCTTCAGCTACTATAAAGTAATGATTAGATACTGATAACTCCTCTCAATATTTGAATAAAGAGTAATAGCATTGATCATGGTTGGAATGAGATAATAAATGTAGTTTTTGATGTTCGTGTCATTCTTATGGGTGAGGAAGGAACCCATTGATCTTTCAAAGACTATCACATAGAGAATAAGTGGACTTCCTTCCAACAGAAGAATCATCACTAAAAGGTTTAAGATATATTTTTTGATATTATTGAATGAATCTAGACAATCATCTGTCCACTATTTCGTAAACCGAATTTCCATCAACCTGGTGAAGGAAAAACAGTTTCAAAAAATGTTTCTTATGAAGAAATCAATGTAGGATAAGTGACCTTGAATTCCTATCAACTATATATGGTATTTATAAGGTGATAATACACGTATATCCTCCATTTTCTCGAGGTGAACATTAGTGCAATAGTGGAATATGATGAAGGCAAGAAGTTTCCTAGATGTAACGTGAAAAGAACGTTTCAAGGGGTTCATTTTTTGGGAAGTATTTATATAATTTATTGAGGACATTTTCTGGATCGTCCTTGTGGTCATAGTGTTTTTGAGACTTAACCACCAAATCATCAACATAGCATTCGAAAACAATTTCAATGAAGGGTATGAAGATGCAATGCATAGAGAGTTGGTATATAGAACTGAATTTTTTCAAGTCGAAGCACATTTTTTGATTGAAATAAACACCATGGTCCCCCTAAAATAATATCATTATTCATTATCCTGGGATACTTAGATATTATTATTTCATGAATAGCCATCCATGAAGGATAAATCATAATATCCAGTTGTTATATCGATCAAAAATTCTATGATCAGGACAAGGAAATCATCATTCATGTTGTGTCAGTTGAGAACTTTGAAATTGATGAAAACTCATATTTTATCATTATACCACATGGAGGGAATGATATTAGATATATATATGGGATATTGGACCTCCATAATGATATTTTATTTGATGATATTCTCAACCTCAACCTCTATCTTAGTAGCAGGCGTCAGGTGCTACCTACCGATGGCTTGTTTATAGACCATGTGTTTCTTTGGAAGGACCAGATGGTGGTTGGACACTTAATGATTGAGAACTAAAATTTCTATATATTTCCATGTGAATAAATCATGATGATTCCTTAGGAATTAGGTATATACTTTTTTATCTTCGAAAGAGATTGCCACACTAATCAAGGAGGGTCATTAGTCTTCATCTATATAATTATTTATTTGTTTGAGTCCATCAATGTTAGTAGAGACACACTTTTCAAATGAGATAGATGCATACATAAGGTACTCATCGTATTATTCCACATTATATTCATCTTCTTTACCTGTTTTTAATAGGGAATCATGATCTCCATAGTTATGGGAGGATTCTGTTTCATGATATTAGAAAGATAAATATACTTTCTATAGCATAGTTGTCAATGAGGGACTTCTTTGAAACTCTATAGGCGATGGAGTTAGATATGGATGAGTTCCCTCATCTATTTTGAGTGATGATACCACATCTTATACCTCAAATGGTGAGTTAGTTATTTCCCAGAGCTTTGGGGATGGACTAAATATATTATCATCCAAGTTTCTACCACTGTATATAGAGTCATCAAACTTTTCTACACCACTAGACTCAGTGGTCACGATATAAATTAGGCATATTTAAGAATATTTTCCTTATTCTGGGCTCATATTTTCAATATGGTTGATAGGTAGAACATACTTATTACTATGATATTTGAATGGGTAGGATATGATCATTTCTAAATAGTTTGGGGTGGTGACCCATTCAACACCATCAACTAGGGGTTAATTATCATTCCCCTAATAGAATATGAGATTGATATAATGTGACATGTAGGATTAGAACATGGGATTATTGGTTTGAAACATCCTAATTTATTCATTGAAGCTGTATTTGATGCATTGATGGTATGAGGACTGGTTTCCGTATGTTGGTTAAACCAGGGCCTTCCTAGTAATATGTTGAATTCCACGTTGTATCAACCCATTAGGAACTCTGAGTTAGCTATAAAGTATCAAAATTGGTCTTTGAGATTTATTGGGACTAATTATTTTTAATGAGTCTTTCTATAGCCCTTTAGGGTTATAGAAGAAGGTTCTATGTTATTTTCATCACAACACCTCAATGGATGTGTTTGTGATGGAATGAGATTTACTCTAGGGAAATCATCAATGAAAACCATTCAGATATTGACACCATTTATCATGTTAGGCACATAAAAGGCCCTGATGTTACAATGTATAAAAAAATATTCATATTTATTTTTTAATTATTTAACTACATTGCATTCCACAAAATCTGTCTCTATCTGATAGACCTTGGGAGTGGACACTTTGGCTTCAAACATTGATGATTTACCGATGATGCTATGAGTGATACCCATAATTATTTTGAAAAAAATAAGGAAACCCATGATATAATTTTTGGATGATTCCAGGGATATGTATTTTAGGATATTATACTTCTACTATAATCTCATAAGCTATCCAATGTGGGAATATTCTTTTAAAGTTGTTTTAAGGGGTTGGTTATTTGATGTGGATTGATCTAACCTTGGGACAACAGTCGGAGGTGATTCTATCTTTTCTAGGATGGGTCGGGTAGGTCTTCTTGATCGCTTTATGATATATGACACATGTTCCTATCCCAATTGATATTCCAAAATGATTGGGTAAGATTGGATACTGGAGGGTGCATGTTTATTTTCTTCTTCCTCTTGGACCTACTAAAGGGTTTATCCATGATTTTATGCCACATTTATAGTCCATGTCCAAGCATTGATAGATGAATGTTTTCATCCATGGATTCACCTTCCACAATACCCTCTACTCTTTCAACCTATTCCTCTAGTTCTTGGGTCGGGTGTGTGGAACTTAGTTTCATATCCATACTCATCGGTGGAGAGGGGATTCATTAAGTGAATGAAATTAATGGATATGAATATTAATTCTACATTTGATGATGACTCTACCCAACTTACTATTTCTATTATTCCCATTTGTAAGGGTGGATCGTATTGTTTTAGATCTAAGGGAATAAAAATTTAGAGTATTGAAGCTGACTTTTTCCTTGGTGACGATTTTTCCTCCTTCACATGCTCTCTAACTTTTAGGCTAGGTATATTTTTCAAGTGTTGGATTTTAGAGGTTTTTGGGGCCAATGAAGTCGGTTGTGCAAAAGTGCGTATGGATAAGAGAATAGTTTGTTGTTTCAAATTTTCCAAAATAATACTATAGTCTTGGAAAATTATCATACGAGTCATTGAACAATAAATCTTTTATTACCTTCTGTTAATAACCTCTTTCCTCTAACATACTTTTTTTGGGTAGTAGTGGAAACATATGCCACTCTTGATGGTGGAACTCCTAAATTTACATTACCTAAATAAATCTTAATCAGAATGATTTCTATGAATATGAAGAATTTATGGACAGTGTTCCCTAGTATTTGGTGGAATGGTAAATAATCAGGTCGATTGATGAGACCTAACCGATCAATCCATTTTTTATCTGGCATTTGGAGAAAATCGTAGTTTATAGTGGTCATAAAATATCCATGAACATGATCATCTTAAAACGAGAAAAATTTATTTTATCACTCAATGAATTTATTCCTCCTAGGTCCACAAGGATCACCTTGGCATGGTGGGGTAGCTATTTATTAACTAAGGGAGCTCCGCGATATGGTGTATACTTTAGAGATGGTGCAAGCACGGGGGATGGATTAAGTATCTCATATGACGCCTCTCCCTTGCACACATAATTCCCCAGGACTAGTGGAGTTATCCAAGACTTGATCCTAGTATAACTTGTGGGATCTTACATTCAATGGGAAATAGAGGAGAAGTCCCAAAACCCACCAATATATTTCACTTGGATAAGTGGGATTAACAACAATTCATTGAGGTTATCAATCTTGAGTGTGGAAATGTTGTCCGGGGAAAGCAGTCAGTTTAGTGAGTATATCCAATCATTCCATCTAGTGATAAAATTGAATAATATCTTGTAACATCATTGTTTTAAGTTCTATAGGTCTCTGATTGTTGTCTTCTACAACATTGAGCTGAATTAGAAGAGAAATTTATGATTGGGTTCATCCCATCCCATGATATACCGATCTAGAAAACTATTGTACCATACAATGGTTGTACCTTTTAGGGTTCTCACTAGGAATATGAGTTTAATTTCTTCTTTTTTATTTTTAGTTACCTTAATTGGATCATAATGGAAAAAATAGTGGGTCAAATGTTTTTCTAGGTCACTGAAGCCATTGAATATTGAAAATACAGGACTACAAATTTTTTTAGTGGTGGGGTGTCACTCACCTTGTTGGGGTAAAGTTTTTGTTCTATCTATACTAGTGAATTCCACTCTATATAGCTTCCAATAAATATTCCAATGTCTCTATGGTGTCTATAATCCCTTGATGAGTGTTCTATTGAACATTATCCTATATTGTTGCATCAATGGTAAGGATTTGAAATGATGGTTCTTCCATTATTTTAGGTAGATACCAGTCTAAGATCATACATTGAGGTTTTTTCTAAACTCATTATGGATTCCTCCTTAGTGGAGGGAAATATTGATATCTATCCATGATCAGGTCATGGTATAATGATGGTCCATGTAGAATTTTTGGTGTGTGTTTTGGGCTGACAGAAATTGGAAGGATAAACCCATTAGACTATGGTACACCTATTGGAAGTGCATGTTCAGGCTCTAGACGGGGAGAAAATTTGATGGGAACAGTTCCGTAGAGTATTTATGCATTAATTCAACTCAAATCTTTGATTTCATCATCCTTAATAGAGAATCTTTCAATGATTATTGGGAGATAGTCTTCATCAATAGGGTGAGGTAGTCCGTATACTACCTTTCCATTATTTTTCACATGGTTAGAGATTCACTATATAGGCAATAGGGGATTGATTGAGGGATCACCTATATTCTGTGAGATTCTCTAATTCCTGGTGGGTAAGCCTTCTTCCTTGGTGTAAAAAACATCCTATATGGAAATATCCAATATTTTCTCTTATTCATTCACATTATTTCTGGTATCATTTTATGTTTTTACATCCATGACGTTCACTAATACGTAATGAATTGGGGGAATCATACCGTTAGCCTAATGATATGAGTGTTGTTTGTTGGACCTCTCTCTTGCATTTTGGGATCACTGTTAGGATTCTTGGTGAAGATTTACTCAGATAAAACCTCTATTAAGCCCTGAAATATACCATCTATCTAGGTGAAATGGGTTTTGAGATGATACAAATAGGGATAACTCTCTATTTTTTGTCCTCCTAAATGTGGAAGGAATGATTTTTATCAAAGGGGTGGTTGAGGTAAAAATGCCCCTAATCCTATGGGATGGGATTTCTCCCATTCTCTTATTGGTTCACCTTGGACCAAGTTTGACATTATTAGGGTGTCATTTTTTATTAAAAGGGTCCCCTTCCCTACAATATGGGGATGATCCCTTACTGCTGAAACAACTTTTACTTTCACCAATCTGTTGATCTCATACATCCCTATTCAAGTGTGGGATGAATATAATGATGAGTTTGAATGAAAAATATTTTATTCCAAGGATATTAAATGTTATTTATGTTTGTATTTCCTTAAGAGATAGGTCTTATTAGTATTCTTAGTTTCCTAAATCATGAGTTTTTAGATTTCATACTCCTGTCGAGAATGATGATCTATGGACTTACTTAAGGTTAATTCTTGTTGAATGTGTGGCCTTTCTTGAGAAATAATTTTTAAACACATCCACCTTGGTAAAATAAAATTATAGGATTCCAATTCATGTAGGGGTTTCATAAAGGGTTTTGGGATGAAAGGTAATGATTCATGTTCCCCCCATCCGTGGGTTTGACCACCAGGAGGGGAAATAACAATTAAAAAATGAACCTTACGTTGTGCATTGAGGTAGGTAGGTTGGAGATATTTTTGTCACCTATATAATTGTGTTCACCTCATATATAGAAGGTATTATATGTTTATATGACATTTAATGACTCTTAATATTTTGACATGGTCTGTATACCCATTGAAAGACAAAAAAAGTTCCTTCAAGTGGAAGAGAGTTATCCATAGATTGATATGAATATTGGGTATGCACTTTTTTGATAATTCCCTTTGGTATGTCAAACTGGGATGTGGATGAGGAAGCAAACATAATAAGCAAGTAATCCCTATATAATTATATTCTCAGGATTAAGATATAATTTTGAACTCTAAAGGATAATACTCTACATTATTTTCCCAATAAGGGATATTCTTTACATTTTTTATCGCATGAACCAAGGCTAGTAGGGGTATCAATGGTATGGGAACAGTTAGGGTGTGGCTCTGAGGATGAGTGTAGTACATGGAAATCTCAATGTTAAAAAATGATATCCCTTTTCACTGATAGGTTATATAAAATTTCTAACCACATATTTCGAATATTTCCAGTATATGAGGGATTTTTCATATTTAACATGGAAAGGGGAGGACCTTCTCACCCACATGAAATCTCAATGTGGGGAGGACCTTCGTAGATTGTTCTATATTGAAGGGTACTAACATCACAAATTCAAGTTCAACTAATGGGATAATTGCTATAGTGTAAACCCAAGGGAGGACCTTCTAATAAAAATAAAATATCACAATGAGGATGACCTTCACAACACATGCCATCATGGAGAGGAAGACCATCACAACTTGACATTTGACTGTAAAGAGAATGTCTAAAGAATATAATTGTGGGAGGAACTTCAAAGAATAAAAAAATAAGTTTAGACGATTAATATTTTGGCCTTTTATCCATGAGGATGGATACCATTGAACTCATGTGGATATATGATCTCATGATCGATTAGTTTGTGCCTTTGATGTAAGCCATCATAGTAGATTATCTAAGGTAACTCCAGACCTTATGGTAACAATATTTCATGGATGAAATTTATATGGTCAATTTCAACATCCATAATTTGGAAATGGATTAGAAAGACCCTAAGGCACCATTTATAGGCGTTTCATGGAACCATGAATTCCATATTCTAGTTTATTAGGGTCATGAATCTGCTTATAATTTTTCAGTTTCCTTTTTAATGATTTAATTTTCAACAGTCTCTTGTATGCGATTGGGGAAGCTTTCTATAGGTGAAAATATTCATATACAAGTGTCTATTTTAGAGGATGTTTGGGTTCTACAGGGATACTTCGGTGAGCTTCCTGAGTTCTGGAAGGGATATGTTCTTGCCCTGTAGTGGCCATCAAAGTTGACTGGTATCCCCCAGTTGGAATAAATATGCATCCATAATCCTGTTGTCCATTTATCATGGAATATTTACAATAACCCAACTACAAGGGAGCATGTATGGATGTCTTCTCTATAGTGACAATTTTATTTTGTAGATGTGTCACCCAACTTGGAGAGGAATGGTTTTGGGAATGTACGTCTTATTATTTCTATGTATGTGACCACATATTGGAATGTATATAGGGTATAGTTCAGAATTGATGTCTGATCATCCATTATTACTAAGATGTGTGGAGATATTTATTTAGTTGGAATGTGGATATAATCCCATTATGGTCTTAGAGAAGGAATATGTCCATACTATTGTCCTCTATTTCATTCCAGTAATTACTAATAATTCTCCTATGTGGGGGTAGGGAAATAGGCCTTCTTGTGATTTTCCACTAGGGTAATCTATATTATTTCTGAAAATTTCCCCATATTTGATTGGCATACTTCATGTTGATGACCGAGGTTTTTCATCTTCTCATTAGTTTCCATCGTATTTGATAGATGGACTTGATATGAATCAAAAATAATTTTCATCAACCTATAATTTTTTTTCATATTTTTATTGAGGTCATTATATTCATGAGTAGGAATTTATGTCTATTCATAGTATCTTTCTTACCTATTTGAAGATAGGATTGATATGTATCCACATGAATTTTTATTTGCCTCTAATTTTTCAACAAATTTTATTTGAAAACATTATATATATGATCATGGATTTTCATCTTCTCATTGTTGTTTGACTACCTATTTGGATGATGTAATTCATGTGTGTCTAAAGGAATTTTCATGTGCCTAAAGCTTGCCACCAGATTATTATAACAGGATTGGTGACTAGTAGCATGAATTTATTCCTTATCATAATCATCCATCATATATTACTTAAAAATTAATGAGAGAGATTAAGAATATATAATGAATAATGGAATTCCATTGTATCTACAAGGTAGGATTCATAAAAAGAAACATGGAGGATTGTATTTTCATCATTGTATGATCATTTCCCCTCACGATATTTCCTAGGGACTTGGGTCCATAGGACTTTATATGGGGCTCATGGGGCGGTAACCTCTTCATAGTGAGAATTTTGGGTCAAATGGGGTGGGCAGAAATTTTTTCCAAAATCATCCCTTAGGTGGGACTCCAATGCTGCAGGGATGAATACGTTGATGGAGCCTTCATCGACCTCCCTAAGTTATGATAGGACCTCATTATCATGTTCTGAGGATAGGCCCTCAAAATGTTTGGAGATAGCTAGTGGCACCATCTGGTTCTAGACCACCGACCATCGCTGGGTGAGCAGCTTACGGGGCAACATGTACAAGAGGGTATTTGTAACTACCTCTAAGATGAGGATAATACCATTCTAGAGGTATTCCATAAATAGTTCATTGGAGACCTAGTGTTAAAGATGTTGCGTGGGGGATTGAATAATCCTCATGATTGAGGACCCATGCAGTGCAGTGGATGATACAAGTGTATAAATTGTGGTGAGATGCCGTTAGATTGAAGAGATCTCTGAATAGTGTGTGTAATATATATCGTAGATATAGAAAAACAAAGCCTAGTCAAAGTAGCATCACATTACCACATGAGTAATTTATGGTATCATTTGTCCATATTCTATTTTGGATGTGAATGAGAAATGGTGTGGGGTAACACCACATCCTTGGTTAAGGATTCATATTATGTTCCCCATTTTTGTATCCCTTGAAGAATAATTTGGGTGAGGACTAAAATGGTTTGATGAGGACTGGGCAGTATATCCTTCTGATCTTGTGAATGAGGTGTCACTGTTTATACTTTTAGGTCAAGTTCACAATTTTTCTTCTGTAGAATATCATTTTCCACCAAGTGGTTTATTGTAAGGGGTTGAATGGTATAAAATCACTATCATCAGGTACCACGCCTTCAAATTTTCTCTAAAACATTTTCTTCATAGACATTAAAAACAACCAATGACTCTCATATCCCTGATCCACGGACCTAATTTCCAAAGGCATGTGTTCGTTGGGTAACATTCCCAGTGACACTTAATAACATCCATTGGTCAAGAGAGTGGGATGTCAATCTCATCACACCCTTTTGGTGGAACTATTTCCCTTTTCGATACTCTCATAGATAATTAAGACATTTTCCATAATCCTTAGTTTATTACCGTGCATTAATATATGGATTACCCTAAGGAATGTTCCATTATGACTACTCATGTATTTGGAATCATCTAGCTGTATCTGAGGATTTCCAAAAATCGAGGGATCTCAATGTATTCGGGGTTCCCCATAAATGGTACCATTTTATGTATGGATCAGAGATTCATTAGCTATTTTATTAGGATGAAACTGGTTTAAATCTTATTGGTGTGGCGGTCTAGATTTTACAATCACATATGAAGCACATGAGTTTTTTTTGATGTCTAGATCAAACCCATAGGGTGTTTCTCATATATATCTTTATGAGAGGATTCAAATACCATACTGTTCGGTGCCACATAAAAGGGAACATCGCCTCTTACGTTCATTTGATGTGGACCCAACCATATTATTTAACATCATGTGGTAAGGAAATACAAGGGAAATGTGTCTCATCAAGGATTGTATATGACTTACTACGAGCTGGCCCAAGGGACCTGAAAGTGATATAGTCTTCGGGGTGGATATGGTCATATTAAGAACAATGATCATAGAACATTAGGGTTGATTTGGATGCAGGTTACTGACCTCGGAGAGGATTCCTATGTTTCCTAGTAATTTGGGAGTCAAATACCTTATTGTTTGGTGTTCTTGGGGATTAAAAATATTGAGATGGCCCATTTTAGGGGACATGATTGGATGGTGGCTTACAATTGATGGTGTTCTCATGTGGTTGTGGATTATGCATGGATTGTGTCCATTTAGGACACAAAGAAGATACAATCTTTTGGTAGGAGCATGAACCTAATGGGGATTTGATATTAGAAAATCAAGATGGATGTGGGTGTTGAGTATAAACAACATGGAGGCATCCTACGTATCCCAGTTGGTTGGGAATCAAATCCCAAATATAGTATGGCATTTTGGGGCTTACAAAATAATGGAGGCCCATGTGGTTGGGGATTACACATTGATGTTACCCATTTAATGGGGTAAGATTGTGAGTTACACTCATGGGATGACTGTCTAGTGCTAATTTATTAGAAATTTTGAATTTGGAATGTTTATATATGGGTTTTGGCCTTTTAACATATTAAAGGCCCTTATAGTGCTTATGATTTGGTCCTATACATGGAATCATCCCATTTTTATTGAATTCAGGTCTTACAACCATGATGAAGAATCATGGATTTTAGTATGGTTAGTGATTATACAGAATAGGAGGCCCACATGGTTGGGGATTACACATGAATGTTTCCCATTTGACTGAAGGTTAGGGATTAAATATATGAAGATGGACTGTTTTAGGTGTTGGGATCGTTTGTACATCATGAACATGACTACCCTCTAATCCCATGAGATTAATGCACAATGTGATAAAAAACAGGTAGCAGTAGATATGAATATCACATGACCCTTTTGATCTACTGCTGGATGAGGTACTAAAGACCAAAGGGAGAGAAAGGGGGTGTTGATAGTTCCCATTAATTATATTTCTTTCGAAATATGGATAGTCACATATAGTGATCTATCTAGTTATTTCTTGGGTTTCGGATAATATGATCAAAAAAATTTACCTCCTGAAAGATAGGATTGGGCCTTACATTACATTGATGCCCTAACAATGGTTTTGGAGAGGAAATAAATGTCCAACACAGTCCCTAATTAAATGGAAAGACATGAATTTACCCTCTTACACTATAACGATGATGATTACATGATCACCCTAAAGTGAGATCCCACATTACCATGTGATTGTAAACTTGAGGACATTTCGAGGGTCCTACTTACGGTGGAGGATTCCCATGTTACTCCACTTACCATGGGTATGTAAACCTGAGAGGACATAGTGATATTAAAAATGGTATTATTGTACATGTCATGTTGATTTGTAAGATACCATGTCATAATAACTTTATACTAGTTCAGGGAGGGGAAAACAAGGGGACTAAGGAAATGATAGAATGTAGTGATGTGAGCAGGAGAGTAGAACACCATGGGATACCCTATTCTATGTAGTGGGTTCATAGGTGGGATGTGGTTCTCTCCATGTACCATGATTCCATGTGGGTGAGGGTACCATACACATTCCACATTGATACAAGAACATATGATCTTCCCTTGTATCATTTGTCAATGTGGGGACATGTAATTACAGCGATGCTTATTGCTACATTGTGATGAGTTCTTCCTTTAGAGTGTTTTGCTGTGTGGGGTAGGGTTCTTCCCAAGATGAATTTTGTTATGCAGGATGTGTGTCCACAAAGCGAAATCCATTTCATGGACCACGAAATGGATTCCTCAAACTGGTTTGGAGTTCTCCAATGGATGGACGATTTATTATTTCATCCTTACTACTATATCATAGACTTATAACTACTCAGAATAATCAATGATACTTCAGTTTTTTGTTGTGCCTCATTTCTCATATACTTCAAATATATTTCTATATTCTCTCTCACTATTTATACCGGTAACCATTGAGGTTTATTTATAGTAGAGTATTGGGACTAGATATCATCATTGAATGTTATACACAATGGTCCAAAAACATCTTTCACTGGAGCCACAAAGGGTTCATAAGCCTGGGAATGACTTAGTCCGTGGTGTGTAGTCATTATAATAGGTGGGTCATCGTTTATTGAGATGAAATAACCACATGGACCAAAAAAAAATTTATTTATTTATGGTCACTGGTGGTACTGCCTCATCCCGTGAACAGTTCTGTTTAGGGGGGATACTCATTTTTGGGGAGAAGAAAAAACCACCTTTGTCCTACAAATGAATGTGGTTTCATTTAAAGGAACTGATGGTACCACCTCAAC
Source organism: Viscum album (assembly GCA_963277665.1). Taxonomy (NCBI): domain Eukaryota; kingdom Viridiplantae; phylum Streptophyta; class Magnoliopsida; order Santalales; family Viscaceae; genus Viscum; species Viscum album. Next base: position 1,656,811,793 of record OY728132.1, on the reverse strand, counting down.
TCATAAACTATTTACATCATGGGGAGATTCACAAAATGGTGAAACAACATTCAGAACAGTGGTCTAGGATGTGATTTTTTACTTCACATAATCGACCTATCCATCATGGACTTTCCCTTTTGAACATTTTTTTTCATCTTATTTGCAAATTATTATTTTACCCTTTTTAAAATTCATGGAATTGTTTACTTCTTCCATGAGAAATTTTATTGACTCACAAGTAATGAAACAAGGTTTCACCCCAAGAATCACCCCGTGAACTGGGGTTCGCCCCATGAATCATGTTTCGAATATCTCATGGAAGTCTCTAACCATTTTCATTTCTACTAAAAATGATATAAAGTATTCTAGTTGAGTTTTTTTGAATCATTGAGTCTCACCATCCTATAACCAACACAGATTTCACCCCACTAAAGCTATGTGGTTCTTTTAAGAACCAATAGAACCCATGAAATAGTATTTCTACATGCCCTCTATGATTTTAACCATTTTATTGGATAGTCCTGCAGTCTATAGAAAAACTATAGTTCTCAAAATCACATATGTGCATAGAAATTTTTGATACAATCACCAATATTTACCTATTACATATTTCTTGATCTACCATAGTCACATGACCTGGTGAATGAATCAAACAACATTCATCCTACTACTCTCAAAAATAATAACACTAAACCAAAACCACTGTCACTTCTCCAAACCTCACCAGACCGCACACCAAAACTGTAATTATTCACAATTACTTCAAAATGATGTACCACTCTATGGAATTAATTTATTATAAAAAATAAACATCACACCACACTAGATGATCCTTGTAGTCTACAATAGTCCATTCCTCACGAGTTCATTTCAGCAAATCCAATAGTCTTAATCTTGAGACTATTTATAAAAAATTCCTTGCACCCTCAGTAACATCAATAGTTTTTCCTTTGGAAAAAATATTTCACAAACCCAGTATCCCTATAAGCACGATTCTCAATATTCATACATGGTTATAACTCTTAAAAATTAATTGAGATACTATGTTTCTTACAAGAAATGATTATATCCACTCCATAAAATTTTTAAAAATCCACACTATTACACTGATAAAATTTATTTCCATGAATCTAACATATCTCTTATACCTTAGAGACATCACTGAAACCACAACCCCCTTCAGGTTGGGCGAATCAACTTGTCACTTTTTAAATTTATTTATAACTAATAAAAATTATAGTCATATGTTCAAATGACCATGGTTTGACCCCAAAAAAGGATTTCCTTATTACCTAATGATGAGTATGATCATACCTGACATCCACCATCACCCAAGAATTCTATTTCCCAAGACCTACTCATACCAATTGTAAAAAACACATATTTAGTTCTAATATGAAATTTATTATTAGAATATTTTCCCAAGTAACATATTTCTAATTCTATACAATGTAGTCACTATACATTCTGTCATAATAGAAGTAGCTCATTGTTATTAACCTTTATATTCATCACAAAATTCATGAAATCTAATTTTGTATTGGAATAACCTAAACACTATAGAAAAACAAAACAACACATGTTTCTAAAACACCATATTTTTGTAATTCCTATTTAATTTCCCACCATGTTGAGATACCTGGAATTTAAAAAGTCCTACATTCATCATACTTCATATCAAATTTCAAAAAAGGACCAAACTCATGCTTTATATGAGTTGAATGTATCAAATCCAAAAATATTCTCATTATCTCCTGACCACTTTGCACAACCATTATAAATAATTCATCTCATGAATTAGAAACCCATTGATGAATCTAATTTTTAGTAATATGTGTAAATTTTTAAATATAATAGTTTTTCTTTCCCAAAAATACACAAAATAGAAGGTTCTACACACTATTCCCTGTACAGATCTGTCACAAACCAACTCGGGTCAACCTGAACCGATCAACCATGAAGATTTGTAGTAAGGCCTGAGAATCATTCTCGATCATCTCGGCCCAGAATCAAGCTCTAGGGCATCAACAAAAATGATGGGAATGGTTTATCCCAATATAAATAAGTAAAAGTAGAGAAAATAATAAAGGTAAACTCATAATAAATAATCCAAATAATGCGAGTAAACAAGAATTGAAGGAAATAAAACTAACCAAATGGGACAACCATTATCTCCATGTGACCTAACGTTTCATTCTCCAACTCATGACCAAACATTGAATAAGGAAAAAAATCTTGTATCTAACATGAAATAGAATCTAAAACAATAAAACGCTATAGGAATGAGTATTAAAACTTAGTAGGCATGCCTAAACAATCTATTCCGAAAACACTACCATTAAATAAAGTGATTTACTAATCTCAAGTCTGAACTACATTATATAAAATATGGGTTTTCACACACACATTCATTTCTAAGGAAAGTAACAATCCATTTCCCTTTCTAATTCAATAAGAAGTTTATGGTTTGGAGGAAAATGATGCATTGCATTTTCAAAAGAAATTGTGAACAATTTAAAATCCAAATTCCAGTTGTTAAACAAGAGGAAACCATACACACAAACATAACACACAATAAGGGAAATGGAAAAGTGGTGCATAGGTCCAGAAACCAAACTTAGCCCCTCAATCGTCTTCCACATAAAAATAAGCATTAATGAAGACATGTGTCGAACCTAGGAGCTTGTGATCAAAACAGAACATATTATACATGTGACTCATCCTGAAGGCATGCCTACTCTCGATGATGTCATAATTCCCTAATTCTCGGTGTTGCCCTACCTGGCCTAACCGAGGGTCCCAATCCCACAACAGTGCAATGTCTGTACTAAGGGCCACTAGATAGTGAGTAATCTAAATTAGTGCATTAATCATTCTTAAAATATTAACTTTCTATTCCAGGTTCTCATGTCAACACATGAAATAAAAATGGATGAGTCAAAAATGTCAATAAAGTAACTAATCATGATTCATGACCACCACACAAAATAACTCACACAATCCATGTAAATAGTTGGATCACCCCGGAAGAAACCCAAAGAGTGATTTCAAAATATTTCACTTCTTTAATGTTCCAAACGGGCCATAACCAACCACTCAACACCAACCCATTTTCAGAAGAACCAACACACAGCAACTCAGTTCCAAAGAATCAAAGAAACATAACTTTCTATCTCAAAACCATTTGGAACCCAATTTAAGAAATACATTTTAGAAAATGAAATCACCACTTTGAAACTAAGTCATTATTACAATTTCCAATTGGGAACTTTATCAACACTTATTATGCACACTACAACAACATTTCCAGAAAATTCAAGCATAAGAAGAAATTAATATCTTTCACAACAAACATTACTCATAAGACTAATTATTTAATATTCTTTAACATGAATCTAAAATTAAATAATGAACAAGAAATTAAAAAATTCTAAATATAATGGAAAGGGTAGTGGGGCCAACATCAAGGTGGAACCAAGCCAACCACTTGTCTCATGGCGCTTTCTAACTAAAATTTGTTACTCTTGATGATGGAAACCCAAAACAGATTCACCTATACACATATACATTTTCATATATAGATATATACCCTCTAATCCATGTACATATTCCACACGCAAGGAGGGAACATGCGCAATGAGTATAAATATATACATGCTTACACATGTATATAACTATAGTTCTTTTTCACTGACGACCAAAACCCACACTGCGATGAGAAAAACACCCTACAATGATGCAAGGCAGTACAATAACTACCAAAGGCTCCAAACACAACTAAACAAATTTCACCTTCCATAAAATAATATAAATTAAGCGTAACACATGAAAAATACATCTTCCTTGGAAAATATTTCACAAAACCAATTTGCATCACACTTAGAACTTAATAAATCATTTACATAATTAATAATACATTTCTAATATGCAAAAAAAAGATTCACTTAAAAAAATAATCCAACACCCCTCTTAAAAATTACAATCAAAATAAATTTTTTTTCTTCACATGGTTCACACACTTTATACTATTTAATGAACAACTTAAATATATTTTGATGTGACTCCAAACAGTATCAAATGAATTTGAAAACAAAATACCACCCAAAAACCCATTTTCTAAAAAAACATACCTCTTACATGTCAAAACAGGATTCGAATCCCTTACGCACCATAATAAATCAACAACATAGTTTAGAAAACACTTCGAATGGATCAAAAAAAGTTTTCATAAAATCAAAACATTCGTATCACATAAACACGTTACTAAATATATCGAAATGATATTAAGCATCAAATTAATCTACATTCGCACCAAGAAAACTAACCCAATAAAATAATAAATTAAATAAATAAGGAAATTAATTCATCAAGTAATAATTATATATGGGGAACCACAAAATTCGATGTAAACGTTGCAACCATGGTGCGCAAAAACCACTGCACACCTATCACACATCAAACAATGCAATTAAACAATAAAATAAAATTATTAAATCAATTAGACCATAATAAAACGAAACACCACACCAAACCATAGACTAGAAATTCCCAAAGGAAGTAATCAATCTCTCAAAGGAAAATGCATATACAATGAAGGTGCGTATGGCCAACTGGGCAAGGGGGAAGAATATCGGAGGTGCGCCGCACCAGAAAACTGCTCGATTCGGGAGGTGGCGTGGGTTTGGGAGGTTCACGGCTATCCAGGAGTGGGAAGAGGAGGTGTGGGTCACTGATCACCGACCGGTGTAGCCAGAAGGGGGCACAAACACTGGATGGAGCACATGCCGAAGGGTTTGGCGATGTCAGTATGGAGAGCAGCCGGAGGAGGGAGGGTGCACACGAGGCACACATAGGTATGGTTTAGGGAAGGGGGTATCACAACAAGGGAGATGTGAGTAAGAGAGTAAAAAAAGAGAAAAAAAATTAAATAGAATAAATATTAATAATATTTAAAATAGTAATAATAATAATAATAATAATAGAAATAAAAACAAAAGAATAGACTTACCAATGTAAAAATTATAAATAATAATATTAATGCTATTGATTTTTAAGAAAGGACTCACTTAAAAAATTAAGGACAATAATAATAATAGAACCATTATTAAATGATATTACCATTATTATTGTTAAATATGTTTATTGAATCATTTAACTCATTTATCATTTTATTTTTCGCTAAAAATATTATTCATCTTTGTTAATTAACTATGAGCACACCGGGAAGGCTGCACATTGACCTGGAAAAGCCACACAGCTTCATTCATGCCCTACACACACACACACACACACGACTATGGCAAGAAAAACAAAAATTTATAAAAAATAGTGCAAAAATTTAATCAGATCCCATCCATACTTCAAAAAAATTAATGGGAAATAAAATTGTTAGGTGAAAAATAAAATTAAAATCATTACCAAATTGTGAAGTCTGTGTGTGACAAATCTCCCCACCATTACACTTTCTACCCCCAAAATGTCAAAAAATACTTGGTCAACCAAGGGTTCCATGCGATACCATGAAGACACCTAAAACAAAACCTCAATCACCAAAAGAACTAGAATTCAAAACACCCATACCTTTAAACATAAGGATATCAAAACCAGAATTACCAAGAAACTTAACCAACAACAAGGAATACACCTCCAAACACAAATACAACATGAAACACCCCGACCCCTAACATAGGGATCACCGGGGCTGCTAGAGACCTCTAAGAATACTAATCAAGAGACCCACTACCTGAGCTAACCAATTACCATGGTCAAGGTCGGGCAGAGTAGAAGTAAGGGGTTACCCCACATAGTGCACTTTGAAAATAATATTTTTCCACAAGTTCATCCTATGGTGGTCTCTCCACTATATTTGGAATCTTGTCAAACATTGGTTATCTAAACCCGAACGACACACAAACCCAGACAAACCTCTAACATTGGATTAACCCTCCAAGATCTATATGTTTAACTAAACCAACATAAGAGGAGATGCCAGTGAGACCCGCCATGGGTCTCCCCACCATTTTAGAATTTTTCTAACACCACGATACATGCATGTCATTATCCTTTTATTTTGAGTTATATGGACGGATCTCTTTATCACAAACCCACCAAAACAAGCCGCCTTGCACCAAAAATTCCCATAGTGGGCAACGATCCACCATGTGAGATGGTTTTGATAGCGGAATCCCCCATCCTAGAAGCAAGCTGGACCAGGGTGTGTCAATCCCACTAGACAAGAGCATCTATGAAATGAGGTAAATTCAATTCATAACCGATAAAAAAAGGTTCACAAAGCACACCCACTAGATTTAAAAGAATATGGATTTTTGAAAACATCCATAGGGCCCAAGAGGGACTCCCACAAATGAAGACCACATCAAGGAAACAAGGTATTCAGACTATTCAAAACAAAAATTAATACTTTAGAGACAATACCAAAACAAGGAACATAAGATTTCCCCATCCCGTTACTGCAGATATAAGTCGAACCAATCTCATCCCACGTCCAATGAGTTCTGACTGCACACAAGATTTACCTTGAGACCTATGGTTGGGGTCCTGATGTCTGAAGCATCTACCGCCTATAGTCATAATATGAGCACCTCTGGCGGAAACATCATCCACTGGAAAAGAAACCCACCTAACTATCCTCATGTTCGAAGCGACCACTCCATCAACATACCATCTAAGAATTGTGCCGAATGACATAGAATGCCAGACTAACCACACTAGAGATAAGAAATAGAGTGGTCTGCCAAAAACGCAACATGGACTAATGGATGGAGCATTCGATGAAAAGGTCCCTTTGGTTCACACTCCTCATCTAATGATGAACTTTCACTTACAAAAATATAAACAATACCAACAACTATTACGAGTTTTAAACTGATTACTTCACACCACCTCTTGGGAACTTGAAACTGGCTCGTCGAAGGATTAACACACCTTCTTCATCATATATTCACTGGTCAATCACCTACGAGATCCACCACTTTTCGTCTCCTTTACTTCAATAGGTATAACCACAAGATGAAGTTAGCCTTAAAGATCGCTCAAGACATCCTAATTCGCAATGAGAATAAAAATATCACCATTTATTGGTCAAGTCCTTCCCCAATAGATATAGTTGAGACAAATAACACATACAAAACATTTAGAGTCCCTCAAAAACTGGATGCACTACCTACATTCCCAAATCACTCAACGATATTCATCTAACCTCAATGACTATAAACAACCGTCACAACCGAGCATAACCCAACTTCGTCACTCCACTGAGCATCTGTGCTGAGCCAAGAACTAAGAGAGACCTGCTGTAAACACATGGGATGTTTCTAGATGGCATATCTCGAACTATAAACACAAAACTAGCCTTCCACAAAACCATGAACCTTATAAAAAAAATCCAAATTCCATATGCAAATCCAATAAATTCCAATTTAAAACACCAATTCTTTATCAATGAAAAAAACCGGCTTTACAATACAAGCACAAAACAACAAAGCCTAAAAGATCTTTTAAAAAAGTCATCTTCAATCTGAACTCAAATCCATTTTCCAATTACCAAACCATTTATGCACAAAAACCCATTTTAAAGAAAAACAAACTTTTTAGGAAATGAAAGTACCCTTAGAAATCAATCACTAACCACTAAAATTCCATGACACCTCGTAAATATGAATTATCATGCCACATAGCCTCCCATACTCATGATCCACCAACTATCCATTAATCACATACAAATTCACATGCGAGCACCCATAGAAAATCCATTGGACCAAATAAGGCTCTGTCGCATTTAAAACAATGTATTCCCAACATTCTAAAAATACATTTTTCAAAAACCATTTCAAAAGTTTCATGAATTTTTTTCAAAATCCTTCCCATTTTCAAAATAACCCACTCATATTTAAAATTACCCAATACATTCATTTTGAAATACAATTTCAAAAAATCAAACACCAAATTTCAAAAACAAGGTCCAAGAGAAACACACCACAAAAATCAATCGAAACTCACACCAAGATAAAATGAAAGAAACCCCATATCCTGCAATCCTTAAAATGAAACCCCCTTCATGCCAACCAAAAAAAGAACCATGAAATCCCCCATATTAAATCACCTAGATAGAGGAATAGTGGTCGTGCTAGACCCAGATACAATGTTTAGCAGACCCTGCCCTAGGCAAGCACCAACCACTAGGAGTGTCAAAACTATACTCTCCAGCATCACATGGGTCGCTAATCTATGTGAGACCGCATGTAGTATTGGTTTACTCTTATTGTAATCCCCCATCCACACAATCCAAAGCCAAAAAAATATATCCCTAACCACCCCTAGTTACTCAAGGATTAGGACAAGAAAGAGTTCACAAAGTTCTTCCTGTATCTCCCACTCGAGTACCAAACATCCTATCTCTGATATACCTAACATCCCAAATAACCAGAACTAAACCTCCTCGAATACCATTTTGTCATGAACCAACCTGGTTAGTCCCTGAACTGGTCACCTGAGATGATCCACAACAATGCCCACGAGGCGTTCCCAATCCTCCTAGGCTGGGGACAAGCGCCATGGAATCTATAGAAATGAGGAGAACGGTTTTTCTCAATATAAATAAATAAAAGAAGATGAAATAATAAAGATAAAATTAGAATGAATAAACTAAATAAAGAGAACAAACAAGAACTGATGAAAATAATACCAATCGAATGGGGAAAACACTATCTCCGTGTGACCTCGCGGGTCACTCTCCAACTCACGACCGAACATTTTCCAAGGAAAAAATGCTCGTGTCGAACAGGAAATATAAACTAAAAACAAGAAAACACTATATGAATGAGTATTAAAACATAGTAGGCATTCCCAAACAATCAATTCCCAAAATACTACCTTTAAATAGAGAGTTTTACTAATCACAATTTTGAACTACATTTTATAAAATATGAGTTTTTACACGTAATTTCATTTCTATAGAATGTAATAGTCCATTTCCATTATAATTCAAAAATAAAGATTAATGTTTGGTGGAAAAATATGCATTGCATTTAAAAAAAAATTATTATCATTTTAAAATCGAATTTTCAATTGTTAATCAAGATGAAAACAATACACACACACACACATAAAACACAATAAGGGAAATGGAAAAGTGGTACACTGGGGCAGAAAACAAATTAAGAACCTCAAACATCAACCACATACAAATAATCACTAATGAAGACATGGTTTGAACTTAAGAGCTCCTGAACAATCCAAAATGTATTATACATGTGATTCATCTTGAAGGAATGCCTACTCTCGAAGACTTCATAACTCTCTAACGATCGTTTTTGCCTTACCTGTCCTAATTGAGGACCCCAATCACCTAGCAAAGAAAATTCTAGACTAAGGGCCACTAGCCAGTGCGTAATCTAAACTAGTGCAACAATAATTCTTAGATGATTCAATTTCTATGCCAAGTTCCCATGTCAACACATTAAATAAAAAATGATGAGTAAACAATGTCAATAATGTAACCAATAACTATGCAAGAAAACCACACACAACAACTCACATAATCCACGTACACTTCAGGATCACTCCTGAGTCTTCTTGAAGAGTGTTTTCAAAATATTTCACTTATTTGAAGAGCCAAACGGGCCTAAAAAAACCACTCAACACCAACCTATTTTCCAAAGAACCAAAACATGGAAAATCACTTCCAATGAATCAAAGAAACACCACTTTCAATATCAAAACCATTTTAAACACTATTTAAGAAATCCATTTTAGAAACTCAAATCACCATTTTGTAACTAAGAAATAAGTACAAAGGCCAACAAGGCATTTTATCAACACGTATTATGGACATTAAAAAACATTTCCAGACAATTAAAGCATTAAATGAAGTTATTATCTTTCACAACAAACATTACTACTAAGACTAATTATTTATATTGTTTACCATTAATCTAAAATTAATGAAATAACTATAAATTAAAAAATTTTAAATTTAATGGAAGGTGCAGTGCAGGCCTACCTCAATTTGGAACCAAGTTGTCCACTCAACTATTGGTGCTTTCTAACTAAATGTTGATTCTCTTGAAGTTGGAAACCTGAAACCGCTTCATCTATATTTATATACATTTTGATATATAGATATATACCCTTAAACCCAAGTAAATATTTCCCACACCATGAGGGAATATGCGCAAGGATGATATAAATATATACATGCTTACCCATGTATATACCAATAGGTCTTTATCACCGACGACCAAAACCAACACTGTGATAAGAAAAATTCCATACAACGATGCAAGGGAGTCCAATAAATACCAAAGGCTCTAATGAAAACTAAAACAATATCATTTCTCATAAATAATATAAATTAAGTGCATGAATTGAAAAATACACCTTTCATTGAAAACATGTCACAAGTCCAACACATGGTGCACACACATTATTAGATTTAATAAACCACTTAAAAATATTTTAAAGCGACTCCATACAGTATCACAAGATTTTTAACATAAAAGAACACCCAAACCCCCTTTTAAGTCCAAACACACTCCACTAACATGTCAAAATAGATTTAGGAGCCCTTACACACCATATTAAGTCAATATCACTGTTTAGAAAACACTGTGAAATGCTCAAGAAAAGTTTTTGTAAAATTGAAACATTTATATCACATAAAAACCTTGCTAAACTCTTTGAAATCATATTAAACATCAAGTAAAACTATATTCACACAAAGAAAACTTTCCAACTAACATATTAAATTAATAAAATAATAAAATTAATTCACCAAGTAAAAATTATATATGGGGATCCACCAACCTCAATGTTGACTTTTCAACCAAGGTGCGCAAAAACTACCGCATGCCTATTTCACCTCAAACAATGTGATAAAACCCTAAAATCAAGTTATCAAATAAATTATACTGTAATAAAATCAAATGCCACACGAAAACATAAACCGGAAACTCCCAAAGGATGAAATCAACCCCTCAATGGAAAACACACCTGCCTCGAAGGTGGAGATGGCCAACTGGGCAAGGGAGAGGAATACCAGAGGTGTTCCATGCTGAAAAACCGCTTGGTTTTAGAGGAAACATGGGTTCAGGAGGTGCGCGACTATCTGAGAGGGGGAGGAGGCTGTGCCAGTCACTGGTTGCTGGCCGGTTTAGCCGAAAGGGGGGAGAACCGTTTCTAGATAGAGCATCGACCAAAGGGAAGGGCGATGTGAGTATGGAGAGCGGCCAGAGGAGGGAGGGTGCATATGAGGCACACACAGGTAGGGTTTAGGGATGTGGGTGGGGGGGGGGGTATCATGACAGGAGAGAGGTGAGTAAGAGAGTAAAAAATGGAGAAAAAAGATAAAAAATAAAAATGATTAAAAATAATAATAACAATAACAATAATAATAATAATAATAATATATGAAATAAAACCAAAACAAATGACTTACGAAAATAAAAATTAAAAATAATAATATTTATAACACTATTTATTTTTAATAAAGGAATCACTTACAATATTAAATAAAATAATAATAATAGCAACATTATTGAATGATATTACCATTATAATTATTAAAACAATCTTTTGACCCATTTAAATCCTTTATCATTTTATTTTGTGCTCAAAATATTATTCAACCTTGAAAATTAACTACGAGTGCACCGACCTGGCCACATATTGACCTAGTGAAGCCACATGGCTTCATCCGTGCCCTACCGACGTGCCATAATCTGGTAATCCAAACACATATTTATCAAAAAAAAGCACAAAAATCCATTCGGATCCCGCCCATACCTCAACAAAACAATTTTAAAGGATGATAAAATTATAAGACAAAAATTAAAATTAAAATCATTACCAAATTGTGATGTCCAAGTGTGACAAGATCAAACATGATTCCTTATGAATTTATTCCATTGAACTATTCGGATTATTCCATTGGTGCCATCAACAAACCATGAAATCACTACACAAATTACTTGAAAACCAAAGAGTCCTAGACCCCACCAGAACATTCTATCACCTCATAAGGTCCTAACTCAAATGAGTCTATAGGGACATACATATCCATACTAAAATGGCCGACATACATACTCTGAGCATCAAATGAAGATGCTACATATTTTCAGCTATTACAGTTGACATACATGATGATTTATGTAACTTTACAAAACTAACTCTATAAACTAGATATTTCACCAAAACCACCCATAAAAATGACTCACATTGTCTCTAAATCTAGTAACATATAATCAGACACGAACCATACCTTTATAATGAAGTTATTTAGTTTTACTGACATAATATACCAATTATGTTAAACAAAACCCAATTCACCTATAATATAGTAATAGTGTATTTCATTCAACCGTTCACAATTGTGCTTACAATCTCACTTTTCAGAAAAAAAATTCCCAAAATGAAAACATCCTAATACCACTCTATTGTACCACCTAATCTAACCATCCCTGGTTACACCCATAACTCCTTGTACGACATGTATTATAACCTAGGTAGTCATACTCACAACATGTTAACTCACATATCTAGAATCACTTCACCTAGGGATTTATTTGAATAATCCTAGGATAAATATCCCATGCCATGTCCATTATTTGATCATCATCCAGCTCATTCTATAGTAAAAAACTAGAAGCATTTACCCACACTCTACACATTATAGATCCCACAATATAGTCTCACCATTCCAACATGGTATGGCATCCAACTGACCATTCCCCTTAAAGAACCACATGCATCCCATCACATCAAGCGTATATATATATGCATACATAACACACAAAGAACCTATATTCACTTCTACTCATTGATTCAAACTCCTTGTGTATAAATATGTATGAAAAAATCAATCATTTTTTATTTACTATGTATCTAAAATCCTATGCTATCCACTCTCTTGGGTTACCCATACACACCACCTCCATATAAATCAATATAATAGAATCTTATAACTATCCAATCAATGTTCATGGCTCAAAAGTATCCCTTGGAAAATCTAAATATTTAAAGTTAATCCAAAACTCAAGACAAACTATATAGATGTTATATATATATATCATGTATCACATATTTAATCTATATAACCACTATAGAATTATACTTAACTCAAAATCCAATTAAATAAAAGAAAAGGTAGATAGAGAAAAAAAATATTATCTCCCTTTTCAATTTATACAACCTATGATTCTCACAGACCATATCAAATCTTGCATTCATTACCCACTATTACATTTCGAATAAATTAAAAATGTGGAGAGATAGTCATGACATGACATAATTCTCTAGGACAATACTATAAATTGTATTCACAAGAGACATATACTCATGTTTAATATACACCCCAAATTATATAAGTCTCATGACCAAGGCTCTCCCTTTATTCCCATTTAATCATTATCAATATTGGGTTCTACAAACTATAAAATACATGGGGTCACATTTCAATTTATGTTCTCAATATCATCATTCATGAGAAACGAAAATAGGAACACACCATTTAATTCAATATATCTCCTATCATAGGGATATCACATCCATGGAACTCTCATATTACCCAACTACTCATATGGACGGTTAACAAAATATATCCATAAAGTCCATATCATATATTTAGGATTCATATTGAGTCTTTTAATAATTTTTCATTTACTATAATTTTCATAATGAAACCTCAGTTAAATGAAATGTTAAATATATGTTATTGAGGGAAACACATTATAAGTTATAAATCTGATTTTATTTAACTAAATACACATTAAAAACAACAAAGGTGTTAAAAAATTACACTTTTCCCCAATTACATTAATCGTAATACTTCAAAAATGATGCTCAGTTATGTGAATTATCAATTATAAGTTCTACAATAAAATAATTTAATAGTTATAATTGGAATTTTATTTAGTGGAATATGTTTAACAACCAAGTCATGTTTCCAAATAAAAATATTTTATCTATTTATTGGATAGGTTATGTATGGTTCCATTATATACATTTATGGAAAAACACCGTATAAACAACATAAAACACTTTAAACAACTGCATTGTGTTATTTTCTAAATAATCAATTAATCTATCACAAAAAATAAATAAAATGAAATTTTAATCCCAACATGCAAGATATGACATATGAATACACTCCCTATTTTCCTAAATACAAACATATGAAATACCATAAATCAATAGTGTCATAATTTATTAAATCACTCAATGATAAATCAAGGAAATAGTAAAATAGAAAAACATATACATAAATCCAAGCCCTCAAAATGTGTACCTACCTAATATGATTGTTAGCCACTCCTTGTAAAATGTTCCATAACATTTTTCAAAAATTAAATAACTCCTCTATACCTTAAAAAATTTTCAGAAGAAAAGAAATGTTCTTTGATACATCACAATAACGTATGCTAACCGACGACCAAAAATTTGTGTCACAGATGATGTCGCCTATGTACCTCAGGTCTGCCACCCCAAATGTTAATGGATTCTGACTAGATTTTGGGGTCTAAGGTGGAATTATTAGTATAAAATAACCAATTCTAAATGTTGGAAAAAAATTAAAAGTAATTAAAATTTGATCGATCTAGAATAAATAAGTTGTTAAAATAACATCCAAGAATGTTTTGATAAATAATAAACCATAACCCATACTATATCAAATTGAATAGAAAAATATATATCAAGTAGTTAAACATCAGTAGTTGATCATAAATACCCGGACCAAAAAATATATATTTTTTAAAAAAATGAATAAATGTTGTCCCATAACAAATACTAGTCCAGATAAACCAAGTTATATCCATGAAACTCAAGTACATCTTTAGTCAAAGTGTTCTTTCCCTTATATTGTCCAACAAACATGAGGTGTATTCAGGAACTGAAAAGTGACCCAAGATAATCATTATTACAACATAGTAGTTAGCCGCCAATGGTATATATAAAAATATTTTGTCTATGAAATTAGAGTAATATTCATATGAATAATAAAATAAAGGTATAATACCAATGAAGTAATTCATTTTCAATCACTAGGTTCCCATGTGACACCAATCTTGACCATACACACATCATCCAAGTACGATGTCTTTTTTCTTAATATTTTATCAGGAAATAATTTTATCCAAATGGAATATGAATTATTGTACAAAGTAATCTTTCATTGTCACTAAGCCCATGGTGGGATCACCTCAAGGAATTTTAAAACATTAGGCATCATCAGCAATCCCAAGGGGGAATCATCTTGAGGAATTCTAAAATATCAATGGTTATCAAGAAACCCATGAGGTATTAACATTAGTTGTCTTATGTATTGAAACAAATAGTTGATTCCTAACAATTAGATGCATAGTGTTCTAGTAATCATGCACCACTGATCATCCTAAGGTGCATCTCCTTTAGTCTTCCAAAGAATCAGGTAAAACGTTTGATTTCTTAGGGGATGATCCAACGTATTACTTTAATGAATAATTACTTCCAAACCCATGGTGAATCACCAATTTTGACAAAAAAAATACCATAATCAAATACCATTATAAATTCATTGGAATTTTCATTTTAATTAAATACATAAATTTTATTATACTAGGTAACTATTAGTGTCAGTATATTCTTTTCCCATTTTTCTATCCAAAAAAAAATTCCCATGAGGAAAAACCATATATAAAGTCAATAATTTTTTTTAAAATATTATAACACCAATCCCCACTTAATTACCATGTACTATGAAACTAATTAATTTTCATTCAATTGAAAATTACTCAAACATTTTCAAAACTCATGTTTGAGGCTCCCCAAGGGCCTCTACTATAATTTCTGAAACCTAACTCCAATGTATTGTACACTTCGTTAAGTGGATATAGTTTTTACCACATGAATTCAATTATATTTTATGTTTTATGAGCCCATATAGTAGTGTCATTAATTTTCCAAATTATTTACATGGTCACACTCCCCACATGGGTGAAAAAATCACAGTTTACTCATTTAGGGGGCATTATTTTACCATTAGAATGTTCAATAAACAATCAAGACCACACTATTTAAGTTACAAACAATTAACACATATCCAATATCAGTATGAACACAAAATTTACATTTTTACAAACACACAATTAACATAAATGACATAATACATATAAGATATATTAAAAACTGACCAAAACATATTTTTATGCATCCACTCATCCAATATAAAAATTAAATTTGAGCTAACATTGTAACACCCCAAGCTTCTACGGTACACTTCTCTTTGAATAATGCAATAGCGTGTGTTGTACGCAACATCGCGTTCTAACACACCACAACCAATCAAACTAGCCGTTATGAATAGTAATAACCAATTTTTGAAATTTATAAATTTTATTTCTCAAAATGGACTTCATTTTTGGATTTAGAATATCAAAATTATCCTAGGGTGAATTTTTGGTATTTGTCTAGACAACTTCATTTTTTGATGAATAGTGAAACCACTAAGTGATAGTGAAAAAAAATGAATTTTTCATAAAACATAATTTTACAGCTTATGTGAGTAGAATTTTGAATATTCGAGAGACACGGTTAATATCAAGGAGTAAAATGTGGTTCATTGAGATGAAAATAATTTTTGGTAAATAGTAACTTTTTACTTTTATTTAGCACGGTTAAAAGTAAATAGGGTAATTAAGGGTAAAAATGATATTAATATTACCCTAAAACATGTCCTAAGTCTATTATACAAGTGTATCTCGACCAAAAAAAACCTTAGGAATAAAATATTATCATTTAGGTCCAATTGGATTAGATTAGGACATTTATTATTATTTAATTCAAAGAAGAGTTAAAAGAGTTATAATAAAAGTTTATTTACTAAAAAATATTTAATATAAGGTTATAAAAAAGATAAATTCGATTGTAAATATTCATTAGAAATATAAAAAGATTTCCTACATAATTATTTTTTATTTATAATTTTTAGACAATAAATAATTTAATTTATTTATGACACAATGATGATGAAGTAATTACCATAATAGTGAAAAATTAAAATAATTGATATTATAAATACCCAAATAAAGATAATTTGAGACTTTTTATAAATTAAACTCATTTAATAGGTTAATATGAAATATTAATATTTATTTAATTGACTTTTTCCTATATAATCATTCTGTTATGATTTTCACAAAAATCAATTTTCCAAATAGTTGCAAAATTGACATAAAAGAGTTTTTAAAACAAATATTATATTATTAATTGATATTAAATTCCTAAAAATCTAAGGATAGGACAAGAGACTTATATCATGATAGGTGTATCATTAATGGACCTCTTGGGGGTTTATTAAAGGAATATAGTATGTTTATTAAATATATAATATACAAATTCAAAGTGACATGGTAAGTGTCAAACTAATTAACTAAGAGTTAAAACTAAAAGATAAGGTTAATATAATGACCC
Organism: Viscum album; assembly: GCA_963277665.1. Classification (NCBI taxonomy): domain Eukaryota; kingdom Viridiplantae; phylum Streptophyta; class Magnoliopsida; order Santalales; family Viscaceae; genus Viscum; species Viscum album. Next base: position 1,656,794,348 of record OY728132.1, on the reverse strand, counting down.
AAAACTGTCTAAATTCTATTGGTTGAGTGGTTTTCTACCCATCCCCACCTTAAACTTTAAATAATCTACTTTTCAGCCATTAGAAACTGAATATTAATTTATTATAAAATAATATTTCAATCTTTTCCAAAGGTGCCCCTCACCCCTCTTATAAAAGGGCACTCCCCCTACTCATTAAGTCACACCGTCAAAGCCATTTGGCTCGGCCAAAATCTGACAAAATACTCTCTAAACTTCCCTCAATTCATCCTAGAGGACATACTTTAGTCAGAAAGGCCACCTAAAGAGGTCTTTTGATCCAATCAAAAGGAAGAACCCGAAGAAGAGGTAATGTTTTCACCACCCCCTTTCATGTTCCTTTCTTCTTCATCTTCTTCTTTATTTCCCATTATAAAATAATAAATCCAGTATCTTATATATACTGTGATGTTATTATAAATATGGTACAACCATATTCAGTATTCTATCCATCCTTTGAATAGCATGTCACCATACGTGTGTACGTACGGCTTACCGTCTCCATGTCATGGTGTAATTGTTATTCAACAAATTATTATTTCCATGGGTATAATAATGATGTGTAATTCATGTAAATAATAAATATAACATGATAATGATTCTGTATATATGATATACTATCCAATTATATATAATTTTAATATCAAAAAAATGATATTGTCGCTCGTGCGTACGTACGGACTACCGTCTCCACGAATGCGATGAGATTCATTCTCCATCATATCTATTCAAGTATAATTATAATTTCGTGATGAATAATAGTGTATAAGGACTTGATATCATTCTGGATATGATTAAGATACAACCTATCCATGAAAAACATGGCTTACGTAACAAAACATATAAAAGAAACCCCCAAGAGGTCCATTAATGTTAAAAGATCTTATATGATATCACATTAATGTATATGATTCTTGTATAATTTAATAACAATTATTTCACCATTATACAGGAGGTTAACCTACCCCAACCAAGGAAATGTACAAGGTAAGGGTTTATTTCGCAATCTATTCATTATCCGAGATTGTTTATACATAATAATCTATTGGGACTTCTTTATCATCCACATCCATGTTTCTTAAAAATGTATTTCAAAACATTTTTTTAATTTACAAGAATATTTGTTAAAGTATTTTATACCCTTTTTGACTTTTATAAGTGGTTTATAAAGGAATCCTTCCGTCGTTTTCCAAACAATGTCCTTTTTATCCTTTTCGACAGAATTAGGGTAAGAATGTTTTTTTAACTTATATGGAAGGTGCAGCTATTTTATGCCATTATAAAATCATGGAAGCTTCCCTTACAAGATTATAAGAATATTCTAAATGAAAATGTTCTATTTTATAAATATATGACTCTTAAATTATTTCAAAATAGAAAGAGATATTTCTCTAAAATGTGTTTTGATTTCATCTATGTCAACATCCTTTGATAGATTTTAAGCTTATTTGATGTTTATTTATTATGAAACAAACATCCATATTGTATTGAAGGTTTTGTGATATGTTGTACTGTGGATGTGTTATTTTTATACCATTCATGGTTTATGGTGAAAGTGTTGATATTTCATATGCTAGTTTTAATACGAATGTTTATGTTATAATTAAACCTATTCATATACGGAATGAATTGGACTTAATAAGTGACGGGTGGAGCCCGCTATAGCTCCTCGATGCATCGGTAGGTAACATGAGACAAACTAGTGTCTTGGCATAAGTCCTTGAAAAATCTTATTTGTAGTCTTGGCACTAGGCCTTGGCTATGTGGTTATGATATTCTAGCATTATGCATTCCATCATTATGACAATGGTTATTGATATTGAATGTGATTATTCGATTAGTAGAATATCCATGTGAATATGTAAATGGAATTATTTCATTTTATTTTTTCTATACTATTTTGAAGTTCAAGTTTAAATGGGTTTGGGTTTAGTTATACATTGCCTTAAATATTTATTCTTATTTATGAATGCTTCTTCTATATTTTTATCCTTACTGGGAATTTGAGCTCACCCCGTTTCTATGTTTTATTTTTCCCAGAATGTGAAGAAGTAAATTATGAACGACCTACAAGGATAGTATGAGTGGATAAGAGTGTGGAATATGGAGACTATGTTGTTGTACTTTTCATTTTTATGATGTAATATAAAACTTTATGAATATATCTTGTGTTTCCAAGGCTAATAAACTAATCGGTCTTTCGAGATTTGATCATTCTTGTGATCATGCCAATGGTATGTAATAATACTCTGACTCTGGGTAACTGGGGTCAGGGCGTTACAGTTGGTATTAGAGGAAGTTTAGTACAAACCTTGGAAGCTAGATTTAGATAAACTCTGATTAGAGCACATATATTTAAGATAGATGTTGAGGATTAGTATAGAAGAACTTCCTAGAATTTTGGTATTGTAGAGATTTTGTGATTTATCTAAGAAATACATCCATGTCTGGATACGAGTAGGTAGAGGCGGCTCTGGCACAGATGTACCAAGGGGTAAAACCCAAAAACACTTCTTTGAGCTAGACTCGAATGGGAATTGGTGCACGACAATGGGCCTTGTTTACTCTTGGTTACGACACTCCCGGGGGATATGCTTAGGATAACTTTAATTTTCTTTAAAAATCATTATGAATGGTTTATGAGTATATACTTCCTCAAATAAAACATTTTTATGATTATGGATTATATCCTTAAATAGTTCAATTTATGTTTAGTGTTTTATAAGTATGGAATTCTATATTTTGATTCATAAACTGATCTAGTTTATGCCATTGTTTAGAAATGTCGACTAGTGGAAGAAATGGAAACCGTATCAATGTACACACTACATGTAGGGATTTCCCTCCTGCCCAAGATAATTATAGTGGAGCTGGTGATGCAACTGGTGTTGATCATCTAATCACTATATCGGGACAACTCACTCAGGTTATGAATAATAACCATACCCATATGGAGCACCCTGATCCACAGTGTGGAGGATCAATGTTAGATCTATTCATGAGGCAACAACCACCAACATTCAATGGGAGTACAAATCCATTGGTAGCTGAGAAATGGACAAGTTCCCTAGAAAAATTATTTCAGGCTTTGGGAAGTAGTGAAAGGGAAAAATTTATCATGGAAGTTTACCGAGTCACTGGAGATGCTGATCAATTGTGGTCATTGATTCAAAACATGAAGGAAGATAATGAAGTATAAAATATGTAATGGAGGGATTTCAAAGATCTATTTTTAGATAAATAATTTCTTCGTGACCATCGAGGAGATATAGAAAGGCAATTTTTGAGTCTGAGACAAATGGAGGATGAGAATGTCACAAAGTATGAGGCTAAATTTACAAGGTTATCAAGGTATGTTGGAGATTATATACATAACCCAAGAAGTAATATTTATCATTTATTTGATGGGTTAAAACCATTTCTCCATCGAGCATTAGTCTCACAATCCTTCTCCTCATACAAAGACGTTGTCTCATGTGCTATCAAGACAGAGAAAGAATTATCTAAGTCATATGACTTTAAAGAAAAGGAAGAGAAGAAGAGATCTGCTGATCAATTTGGTAATGGAAATAAAGGGAAGATAGGAAAAGTTTAATATCCATCCTGCAGTAAATGTTGGAAGAAACACCTCAGTACTTTCTTAAAAGGAATGAGAGTCTGTTACAAGTGTGGTGAAAAAGGCCACCAAGCTTGTGATTGCAAGGGGAAGAAGGAAGCTATTGATGTCCAATGCTACAATTGCAGGGAGATGGGACATTATGAAAATGAATTTCCTAAGCATCAGGGGAACTTACCTCAGAAAAGGCCAAGGGATCAAGGCCAACCTTATACTATCACTACTATTGAGTTAGAAGCTCTTAAAGAAGTGGTGGCAGGTAATTTAATGGTTTCCTAAAGTTTAGCAAATGAATTATTTGATTCTGGATCATTGCATTGTTTCATATCATCCAAGTTTTCTAAGAAAATTAGATATTTGCAATTTGATTTAACAAGGGAGTTCTCAGTTAAAACTCCTAAGGGAAGTATCATTGAAACAATGTTTTTTGAATCAGTCCCCATTAGAGCACATAAATGTTCTTTATCAGCTGATCTCATCATCATACCTATGATTGAGTTTGATATTATCCTTGGTATGGATTGTATTTTGGACCATGATGCGAAGATTTATTGTAAGAAGAAGGAGGTTACGATTTTTGATGATGATGATAAGGAACACCTTATCATTATAGCAGAATCATCACCACCTAATTCCTATCTAGATCCACCCCCAGTAGCTCAAATGAATTCAATTATTGGGGAGGAAGAGGATGAAATTAGAGTGGGGGAGGAAAGGAATGTTCGAATAGAAGATGTACCTATTGTGAAAAAATATGTAGATGTGTTTCCGGAAGATTTACCTGGACATCCTCCAGAACGAGAAGTTGAGTTTTCCATTGATTTAATTTCTGGATCAAGGCCTAATCAAAGAACCCTTATATAATATCAAATGTAGAATTAGTTGAACTAATGAAACAACTATAGGAACTGAGTAATAAGGGATTTATTCGCCCTAGTGTTTCTCCATGTGGACCCCCTGTTATTTTTGTTAAAAATAAATATGGATCTATGAAGTTATGTATCGACCACCGGAAGATCAATGCTATAAAAATAAAGAAAACGTATCCCCTAACTCGCATTGATGATTTATTTGACCAACTGCATGGAGGTAAATACTTTTCAAAGATTGACCTTCGATCTGGATACCATCAGTTGTGTGTGAAGAAGTAAGACATTCTAAAGACAACATTTCGAACCGGGTACGTGCATTACAAGTTTACAGTAATGCCTTTTGGATTGACTATTGCACCCTCTGCATTTATGGATCTAATGAATAGATTTTTCAGAGAATATCTCAATGAATTTGTGGTGGTATTTATTGATGATATCTTGGTATACTCCAAAATCTACGAAGATCATGAAAATCACTTGTGCATTATTTTGAAGAGTCTAAGGAGACATGAATTATATGGGATGTTTAGCAAGTGTGAAATCTGGCTTCAGGAGATTTTTTTCTTGGACATATTATCTCTAAAGATGGAATCTTTGTTGATCCTTATAAGACCAAGGAAATACAAGAATGGCCTGCACCGACGAGTATAACTGAGGTACGTAGTGTTATTGGTTTAGCAGGTTATTATCGACGTTTCGTCCTGAATTTTCCCCGGTTGGCTAACCCATTAAAAAATCTCACACGTAAAGGGGTTAAATTTGTTTGGAAAAAAGAGTGTGAAGAATGTTTCGATGAACTAAAGAGAAGATTGTTCAATGATCTTATATTGACTCTACCATCGGGGAATGATGGGTTCGTTATTTATAGTGATTCATCGAAGAAAGAACTTGGTTGTGCCCTTATGAAGAATGATAGGGTTATTTCCTATGAATCACGACAGCTGAAAATTCATGAAGAAAACTATCCTACTCAAGATCTTGAGTTATCTACTGTGATCTTGGATTTGAAGATATGGAGGCACTACCTCTATGGTGAAAAATGTGAGATTTATACTGATCACAAGAGTTTGAAGTATATTTTCTCACAAAAAGAACTCAACATGAGGCAAAGGAGATGGCTTGAATTACTCAAGGATTATGATTGTACGATACACTACCACCCGGGGAAGGTAAACAAGGTGGCACGTGCTTTGAGCCGAAAAGACCATGGAGTTTTGAACAATTTGAGAATTGAAAGGGATCCAATTTTCATTGATCTAGTGAATATGGACATGGGAATAAGTAAGTATGGTGAAACATCAATGCTTTTTCAAATGGATTCCAAACCATCTTTACTAGAAAGGATCAAGAGTTCTCATTCTGATGATGAAGAATTTCAAAAGATGATTAAAGCTGTGAATGATGGGAGATTGAGAGACTTTGTGTATGAAGATGGAATTTTGAAATTTGGGAAGAGAATTTGTGTTCCTGATATACCTGATCTAAAAATGGAATTGTTGGATGATGCTCATAGTTCCAATTTCTCTATACACCCTGGGAGCAACAAAATGTATAGAGACTTGAAGGAACATTTTTGGTGGGAAAACAGGAGGAGGGAGATTTCTGATTTTGTTTCAATATGTATGGTTTTTCAACAAGTGAAATCTGGAAGACAACAGCCTGGAGGAGTCATGCAACATCTTCCCATACTGGAGTGGAAATGGGAAAATATTATGATGGAATTTATCATGGGGCTACCAAAGACTCCTATATGGAACGATGCAATATGGGTTATTGTTGATTGTCTTACCATGTCGGCACATTTTCTTACTATAAAGGAAGATTTACCACTTGAACGACTATAATGACTATATATTAATGATGTTGTGCTACTTCATGGAGTACCCCTATCGATTGTTTCTGATCGTGATCCCCATTTTACTTCAATATTTTGGAAAAGTCTTCAGAAAGCCTTGTGTACTGAAATTCATTTGAGTGCTGCCAACCACCCTCAAACAGATGGACAATCAGAACGAACTATTCAAACCATAGAAGACATGTTGAGATCCTGCTCTCTTGAATTTCAGTGTATGTGCGATCAATATTTACCTCTGGTAGACTTTTCCTATAACAATAGCTTCCATTCGAGTATTCAGATGGCACCATATGAAGCGTTGTACGGAAAGAGATGTCACACACCATCCTGTTACGATGACGTTGGTGAAAGAAAATGTAGGCCCAGAACTGGTGGAGGAAATGACGGAAAAGGTTAAGGTAATCCAAAACTATATCAATGCAGCTCAAAGTAGGTAGAAGAGCTATGCTGATAATCGAAGGAAGGATTTAGAATTTAAAGTCAGTGATCATTTTTTCTTGAAGGTATCTCCATGGAAGGGAGTCATAATTTTTACATAATTCACTTAGTACACGGAAATTATTTAATTTAAACCTTTCACATTATACCAAACACCCCTTATGACCAGACAACAACAAGATATAAACACCACTAGTTCGAATTCAAAATTCTAGCTAAGATATTAACACATTTATCATGGGATCTTTCTCATATCATTTAAATCGCATATTCAATTACATAAACCCATGTTCCTGAATGTGGAAGACCCCATGGGTAGCATATATCCCATTATAATCAACCTCAATGCATTCCACATGAATCATGAGATTTAAATGATATGAGAAAGATCCCATGATAAATGTGTTAATATCTTAGCTAGAATTTTGAATTCGAACTAGTGGAAGACCCCATGGGTAGCATATATCCCATTATAATCAACCTCAATGCATTCCACATGAATCATGATGTGTTTAATTCATCATTTAACTAACCAATTTATCATTTCCAACTAATATCATAAAAAAAACAATACGAATAAACCATAGCGCAACCAGATACACATAAATAAAACATAATGATAGTGGGATATAACATATATATCACCTAACTTTATTCCATAGACAAAAACATGCTTAACATTGTCCTTTGACTCAGATTTGAACACCATTCTATGTCCCAAAAAAAGATCCATCAGAAAAATATCATTTTAGTTCATTGGAAGAAGAATAAATATTAAAAAAATCCATAATCTAGAAAAGAAAATAAGAGGAGTATTGGACTCATTTAGGGCATGTATCAACACAAAAAATAACTCTAAATAAATTACAAATGTGGGAGAGTGAACCTTGGAATTTTATAGGGGTTTGTTTCATCACATATGATGCTGTAGAATTAATGGAAGAGAAACTAGAGTTAGAATACTTAAGGTGCAAGGGGAGAATGGAAAATTTCAAATTTTAATGGGTCATAATGTTTGGAGCACTATTAGACAAACTGCACACCAACCGTACACCACCCTCTTTCCAAGAGGGATCCAAGACACATAACATCTCGGGGACCCTTAACGGTTTGAGAAACTATGATGTAATATTGTAGATTGGATCTATCCAACCCCACGCGGTTTCCCCTTCCCCCTTTCATGGTTTTGTCAATCATCCACCACACCATCACGAATACATGGTTATGATTCACTGTTACCACAAACCCTATTTCAACTATGAAACATGAACCAGATGGAAGAATATCCTCATCTTTCATTCCTTGAACCCTGAGAACACCCTCGAGACTCCACATACACTCAGAAAACAAATCATCAACCACAATATGGTTTTTGAACCAAAGAATAATTAAGAACATACCATATTAGTTGTTTAATATTATATGTATATGATCATTTTATATATGAAAATACATTTCTACAGACATTTTTTACTTTAAAAATCAATTAACTAAATATGGAAATATAGATAAATATGTATCCTATTCAATATATAGATATTTGATGATTAGGAATATTGTTCATTAGAAAATATATTATATGATATATGAATAATTCTTGGTACATGCATATATGGAGTGATCCCAGTTATAAATATCATCTTTATTCATCAATAGATCTCATGGGACAAATCATTTGGCCAAACCAGACGAGTTTTTACCCAATTCTATTAAATTAATTAGAAAAACTATATGATTTTGTGCCATGATGTTTTAAACATTCATGTAAATGGTCTTGAGAGTAGAGGTATTATGTACCTGATACATTACATAAAATAATTAATAATTTCATTTATTAATATTTTATTTATTATAATCCATGATATTATTGAAATGATATTATCTTTGGATGCATCTCAATCTCAATTCTTGATAAAATGCAATGTGTTTTCAGTTATTTACCTTGAAAAAAAAATTATTCCTTATCTAGTTATTTAAATGGATTTTATGTTTAGTTATTGACCTTACAATATTTATTATTGTTTCTTTATAATAGATTCCACTATACATAACCCTTACTGATCATTATAACTTACCATTATTTTTCTTCCTTTCCTAATAATCATTGAATTTTATTATATTTCATATGAAAGGATATGCTATAGGAAATAATTTTATTCCTAAAAAATATATTGAAATTTATGGTTTAAAATGTATTCTAGGACTCATGTATTTGTCTAGTTTTCCAAGACTACTATACTATTAAGTCCTTAGGATATAATTCTATGTATCTTATGCCAATTTAATAAATCAGACACTGAATTCAGGTTACTATAATCGAGGTAATTGTAGTTGCTATCATAGGATGTTTAGTAGAATCTTTGGGAACTAGATTTTGTAAAACATAGAATAGGGATCATAACCCCATGACAGAAATTGAAAATAAGTATAGAATAAAATACTAATATTTTTGTGAAGTATAGATTATATGTTTTTTCTTTTAAATAAATCCTTGTTTGGATAAAAAAAAGTTGGAATGGTTATGGAAAAAATGTAGTTAGGGGTAATAACTCTAAAAATATAAAATTGGGCTTTATAGGATCATCACATGGTGCATGAAAACATGCCTTACTGTGGAACAAGTTTTGAAGTTCTAGGGGATATGGTTAGGATTATTAAATTTTTCTTTAATGTCAATGTTAAAGGATTTTACCAATATATATACCAAAAATCCATATTTATGATTATGATAGTAGATATACATAAATTTTTCAATTTATGTAAAATATTTCACAATTTTTGGGATTATACGTTATGCTTTATAATGATATGATCTAATATAATGTATTCCACCATTTATAAATGGATCCTAGGAGAAGGAATGAAAACCACATCAATTCACATAATACAAAGAGTATGAATGATCATTTTAGTGATGGAAATAATCTAATAATTCCACGGGAACTAGTATCCCAAAAAAATCAACATAAGATGACATAGTATCAGGTCTCAAGAAGATAGAGAAATTATTATCGATGTATTATGAATTCTAATGGAAGAATTAGAATATATGTATTATTGGGAAAAGGAATGATAAAAAAATAAGGAAAAGATGTATTTTTCCAAATATGATAATGGGGAAAGAAACATACTAGTACTTTCATAAAAGGAAATGGAGTTTTTAAATGTTTGGAGAGAAATTCCATGATTCATGTGATTTCATAAATTAGATAAAAGTTTCCAATGTACAATTCTATAACTACAAGGAGGTGTGGAAGGATACAGATAAATGTCTCAAGTTCGAAAGGAATATACCTCAAGAGATGATTATCAAACATGTTAATGATTATAATATTACCACCAAATAAGAGTAATGATTAACATGCTTTTATTTGGATAAAGAATTATTTTATTTTAAAATTTACCTATGTTATCCTGCTTGTAAGATTTATGAATTATATAAGGATTGTATTTTAGTCCTTTTTCAATGAGGATTTGAAATTTCATGTTGAAAAGTAATGATGATGATGAAAAATGATTCAGTGGAATGTTGAACTTCTTGTAAAACACAATAATGATGGAAATGGAACACATAATATTTTCTGGATGTTGGGATGCTGATTTTTGGTTAAAGATATTATTTTTATGGATAAAAAAATTAGATAGTATTATATACCTTAGGAAAAATTAATGATTTATTGAAAAAGGGTTTTATACTATCATTTACAGCATAAAAAAATATTTTTATTTAAAGAATATATCCAAAAATATATTTGTTACTTATGTAATAAGGAATAATTAATGTTTTAAAAAAGGTTTTATAGAAATTAAATGTTTTAACAATGTTTTAAGAAAATTCCTGATAATGGGATTCACATGTTATGTATCTGATGATTAAGAGCTACTTCATAATATTTTTGGGATTGATGATATGTTTAATTTTTAAATTCAATGAATTTAATTCTAAAGTTGTGGATATTAATATTTTGGAAGGTTAATGAGGATTACCATTTATGAAATGGTATAAGATGAAATTTTGATGAGGTTTTAGAGATTAATCCACTACTTTATCATGTGGTGATTTATCCATATTGGAAGACATGTGCTAACCATATTTGTTTATAAAAATGTTTAGAGACAGAAGGAACAATTTGTAAATTTTTTATGGACCCTATTATCGGCTAAAGGTAAATTTTATTGCAACATGCATAAAAAATCACTTTTGGATATTTATATATTATAGTAAGTGATGAATTTTAATTTGATAAGATCAAAACCAAATGATGGTATTGTTTTCATAAAATATAAATATATCAAGCTAGTATATTTTCATATATTAATATAAAATAAAATAACTATTAATAGTTATTAAAGATATTTTAAAAAAATGTTGTCTTGTTACCAACATTATTTATGAATCAGATGGTATTTTAAATTATCACATATTTATGGTTTTGAGGTCCTTAAGTTTCCATTTATCAATCACTTTATTGTGATCAATGACCCTTTTCATTAACTGTAATTAGTTATGTGTTTCTTCCATGTCCATATCATTACTTGATACCGATTTTTTTTCATAGAATCATATTTAAGTAATATTTCATATGACAATTTTAGTCACCTTTTTTCTCTTAGCAAGGGGGTATTTTATTAACCCCTATTGTGATGGGGGTTCTCAAAATTCTATTTTTCAAATGTCAACCCATTTATTTTTAAGTGAAAGATTAAATTATGAGGAAGAAATTAATTTATAATGGGGAGAATATAACATTATAAAATTGAAAAATAAGAAAATTTTATTCAATATAATATGAGATACATAACACCAAACATAAGCAACACCCAAAAAACATTTGTTTAAATTTATGATATCTTATGGAACATGCATCCCCCGAGTCTAAATGAATTGTAACATGGAATATCATTTTAACAAAACCGTTAAATTATTTTTAATTAATATTAATAATTAAATTATTAAAATTATATCGTTTAAATAGGTGAAATTTAACTTATTGGTTATATATTGTAATGCCCCAACCCCAGAAACCCAGATTCAGTGCATTATTACATAACATTGGCATGATCACAATGAAATCATGTCTCAAAAAACCAATAAGTTTAGTATTATTGGAAACAAGATTCATACATAAGTTCAACATTACAACTTGCAAATAAATATAACATAAATTTATTCCATTAGAAACATCCAAGCCTCCTAGATTATGCCTTCATGTCACTCATAACTAACTTCTTCATGTCCTAGGAAAATGAAACATAAGTATGTGTTGAGCACAAATTCTCAGTTAGGGTAAGCAATACAACAGAAGATAACATAAATATTAAGCATGGGGAATAATTGAAACCACATTCCTTTACCAATAATAAAAATCAAAACTTTTATGGAAGGAGATTGACTTGAGTAAATAATTCCATAACAAAACATAATCATGGGTATTCTACGAGTCGAATGACCACATGAACCATAAATATTATTTTCATAATGAGGGAATGTATAATGACAGACATTCAGAAAAACATTTTCAAGGCCTCGAACAAGATTTATAAAAATGATTAAGGACTCGGACAAAACCATATATCAAATTGGGAAAGGGCCCCGGCTAATTCCACATCTAGTTGACTCATGAGACCTACTGATTCATCGAGGAGCTATAGTAGGCTACACCCGTCAATTACTAAGTCCAATACATTCCTTATATGAAATGGTTGAAATATAACATAAACATTCGTATTAAATCTAGCATACAAAATATCAATACTTTAACTATAAACCATGAATGGTATAAAAATACCACATCCACAGTCAAACATATCACAAGACCGTCAATAAAATATGGATGTTTTGTATCTTAATAAATCAACTTCAAATAAAATTAAAATCCATCAAAGGATGTTGACATAGATGAAATAAAAACATGTTTTAGAGAAATATATCTTTCTATTTTAAAATCATTTGTGAGTCACATAATTATAAAGAAGACATTTATTTTTAAAATATTCTTAGAATCTGTTAAGGGAATATTTTATGATGTTATAATGGTAGAAAATATCCTCACCCACCGTATAAGTTAAAAAACATTATGACCTTAAATTTGTCAAAAAGGTCAAATGTACCTTGTTTGGAAAATGACCAAAATATTCCTTTCAAAACATATAAGGGTATAAATGACTGTAACCCATCTTCTAGTAAATATTAAAAATGTTTTGAAATACATTTTTAAGAAACATGGATGTGGATGATAAAGAGGTCTAAGTAAATAATTATGTATAAACAACTTTGGATAATGAAGAGATTGTGAAATTAACACTTACCTTGTAATTTTCCTTGGTCAAGGGTAGGTTAAACTCTTGTATAATGGTGAATTAATTGTTATTAAATTTTACAAGAATTATATTCATTAATATGAAGTCATATATATGATATTTTAACATTTCTTTGTTAACAATATCTTAGTATTATCATCGTTCCGGGTGTCAACTGATTCGTTTTCCTTTATATTATTTTTTATGTGATTCATATTTTTTATGGATGGGATGTATTGTATTCATATCCAAAATTATATCAAATATTTATACATTATTTTTAATCATAAAATGAAAATTTTTCTTGAATGGATACGATGGGTAATGAACCTCATCACGTTCGTGGAGACGGTAATCCGTATGTATGCACGAGTGACAATATCATTCTTTTGATATTAAAATAATATATAATTGGATGGTATATCATATATACAGAATCATTATTAGGTTATATTTATTATTTACCTCAATTACACATCATTATTATACCCATCCAAATAATAATGTATTGAATAAAAATTACACCACGACAGGGAGACGATAAGCCGTACATATGCACGTATGGTGATATGTCCTTAAAAGGGTGGATAGAATAATGAATTTGGTTGTACAATATTTACAATAAAATCACATTATATGGAAGATACTATAGTTATTATTTTATAATGGAATCAACAATGAAAAGGAAGTGGAAGAAGAAAGGAACTTGAAAGAGGTGGTGAGATATTTACCTCTTCTTAGGGTTCTTCCTTTTGATTTGATGAAAAGGGAACCATAGGTTGGCTTTCTGACTAAAGGAAGGCCTATAGAATTTTAAGAGGACTGTTGATAGGGTATTTGGGCAGATGTTGGCCAAGCCAAATGGTTCTGAAGGTTTGAGTTAGAGAGAAGGGAAAGTTCCCTTTTTTAAGTGGGGTGAGGGGCACCTTAGAAAAAGCTAGAAATATTATTTTATAATAAAATATGTTTCGATTTATAATGGCTCAAATGTGGATTATTTAAAGGATAAAGTAGTTATAGGTCGAACACCACTCAACAAATAGGTTTTATATAGGTTTGGGTCACTATATTAACTTTATCTTTTAGATTTAACTCTTTGTTAAATAGTTTGATATTTACCAAGTCTCTTTGTATTTTTATATTATATGGTTAATAAAATTACAATATACTTCCATGGGGACCCCAAGTGGTTCATTAATGATACACCTATCATTATATAAGTATTTTGGCCTATCTTTAGATTTTTAGTAATAGAATATCAATTAATAATATAATATTTTTTTAAAACTATTTTATATCAATTTTGACACTATTTGGTATTTTGTTTTTTCTAAATTGATAACAGCATTATTATTTAGAAAAGAATTCATCTAACCAACCCTGAAATGTCAAATTAACCTAGAAAATTATTGGAATTCATAAAAAGTGTCAAATTACATTTATTTGTATATTTATAATATCAATTATTTTAATATTTTAATAATATGGTAATTACTGCATCATCATTATGTCATAAATAAATTAAATCATTTAGTGTTTAAAAAATATAAATAAAATAACATTACGTAGGAAATATTTTAATACTTCTTATTAATATCTATAGTATAATTTATGTTATGTGTAATGATATATTAAAAATATTTTAGTTATTAATCTTTGACTTATCTCTTTTAACTCTTCTTTGAATTAAATAATAATAAATGTCCTAATCTAATCCGTGTGGAACAAAGAGGTTCATAATTTATTCCTAAGTTTTATTTTGGTAGAATTATACTTATCCAATAGAATTAAGACATGTGTTAGGATAATAATAACATCATTTTTACCCTTCATTACCCTATTTACTTTTAACCATGGTAACAAAAGTAGAAAGCTACTATTCATCAAAAATTATCTTCATCTTATTGAACCACATTTTTCTTATTGATATCAATCGTATCTCTCGGATTTTTGAAATTCCACTCACAAAAGAGGAAAAATTATGTATTATGTGAATTTTCAAATTCTCCTAGGAGGTGGGTAAAAGATGTTAAAAAGTTCAATAAAATTTTTATATATCTAAAATTATTATATAATAACTCTAATGAATTAAATTTAACTTATATAGTTATTATGTATATATTTTGGCCTAAAATAAAATTAAAATAATTAATTATTTAAATAAAAATTTGGTTTTGAACTATAACTCAGTGTTTTCACTATTAATCTAAAAATGAATGCTTTCAGAAAAATACCAAAAATTCACCCCACGACAATTTTGATATTTCGAATCCAGAAATGAAGTCCATTTTGAATGATAAAATTTATTAAATTTAAAAAACTGGGTATTACTATTCATAACAGCTAGTTTGATTGGTTGTGGTGTGTTAGAGCTCGATGTTACGTACAACACACGGTATTTTATTATTCAAAGAGGAGCGAAAAATTGAAGCATGGGGTGTTACATTCTCCCCTCCTTCAAATAATTTCATCCTCAGAATTTCTAGAGTATTACTGTGTAAAAAGTCTCGGGTGGTTCTTCATCATATGTTCTTGGGTTCCCACGTTCCCTCTTCCACATTATGGATTCTCTATAGAACTTTTACCTGATGAGTCATCTAGTTTCTCAGCACTTGTTTTATTGTATCATGAACCTTGAAAAGATTTTCCCAATAAGGCATATCAGGTTCCAGCTCAAATTCTTCATAGGTGAGTACATGCATTGGGCCAAGCATGTATTTTCTCAACAGTGATATGTGGAACACATCTTGAACTTCGGAGAGACATGGTGGCATTTCCAAACAGTAAGAAACAACCCCAATTTGTTCTAGAATTTTGAAAGGTCCGATGTACCGGGGACTCGATTTACCCTTCTTACCAAAACTTATAACACCCTTCCATGGAGATACCTTGAAAAAACATGATCTCCAACATTAAATTCAAAATCCTATGGTTATCAGCATAGCTATTTTTTCTACATTGAGCTTCCTAGATGTGGTTTTGGATTACCTTCACTATTTCCATTGTTTCCTCCCCAAGTTCTGGGCCTATGAGTTTTCATTCACCAACATCATCCCAACAGGTTGGTGTGTGACATCACATTCCATATAACGCTTCATATGGTGCCATATGAATACTTTATTGGAAGCTTTTATTATATGAGAATTCAAAAAGAGGTAAATATTGATCCCACATACCTTGAAAGTCAAGTGAGCATGATCTGAACATGTCTTCTAAGGTTGGAATAGTCCATTCTGATTGTCCATCTGTTTGGGGGTGGTAGGTAGTGCTCAAAAAAAGCTCCGTATCCAGGGCTTTCTGAAGACTTTTCCAGAATAGTGATGTAAAACAGAGATCATGATCAGAAAAAATCAATAGTGGTACTCCTTAAAGTATTACAACATCATTAATATATTTTCTTGCAAGACGTTCAAGTGGTAAATCTTCACTTATAGAAAGAAAATGTGCTGACTCTGTAAGACGATCCAACATGACCCATATTGCATCGTTCCTTCTAAGAGTCTTTGGTAGTCCAATGACAAAGTACATCATAATATTATCCCATTTCCACTCTGAATGGGAAGAGGTTGCAGGACTCCCCCAGGTTTTTTCCTTCAATCTTTTACTTGTTGACAATCCATACATCTTGACAAAAAATCAGCAATCTCCCTCTTCATTTTGTCCCAGAAAAAATGTCCTTTCAAATCCCTTTACATTTTGGTGCTCTTAGGGTGTATATAGAAATTGGAACTTTGAGCATCATCCAGCAATTCACTTTTTAGATCAGGTATATCAGAAAAAAAAAAGGATTTTTATAAATTTCAAAATTCCATCTTCATATACGAAGTTACTTAATCTCTTATTATTCACAACATTAATCTTGTTTTGAAACTCCACATCATGAGCCTGAGAACTTTTTGTCCTTT
The DNA here is from genome assembly GCA_963277665.1 of Viscum album. Lineage (NCBI taxonomy): Eukaryota > Viridiplantae > Streptophyta > Magnoliopsida > Santalales > Viscaceae > Viscum > Viscum album. Next base: position 1,656,777,344 of record OY728132.1, on the reverse strand, counting down.
CAAGTAAATATGGTTTGGATATCATTTGAAAAATCATTGATGTTTCACCTTCCATGGTTATTCTCATATCAATCTTTACAAGATCCATGAAAATAAGATCCCTTTCAACTCTCATATTATTAAAATCTCCATGATATTTTATTCTCAATGAATCTGCCACCTTATTTTCCTTCCCCGAGTGGTAGTGTATCGTGAAATCATAATCCTTGAGTAGTTTAAGACACCATCTTTGCCTCATGTTGTGTTATTTCTGTGAGAAGATATACTTCAAACTCTTGTGATCAGTATATATCTCACATTTTTCACCATAGAGATATTGTCTCCATATCTTCAAAGCAATGCTTACAACTTATAACTCAAAATCATGATTAGGATAGTTTTTCTTGTGAATTTTCAGCTATCGTGATGCATATGAAATAACTCTACCATTCTACATAAGGACACAACCAAGTCCTTTCTTTGATGCATCACTATAAATATCAAACCGGTCATTCCCCGATGGTAGAGTCAATATAAGAGTATTGAATAATATTATCATTAGATCCTCAAAACATTTTTCATAATCTTTAGCCCACACAAATTTAACCCCTTTACATGTGAAATGGGTTAATGGGTTAGCCAATCGGGAAAAATTCTGGACAAAACGCTGATAAAAACCTGCTAAACCAATAAAACTGCGTACCTCAGTTATACTCATAGGTGCTGGCTATTCTTGGATTGCTTTTGTCTTAGAAGAATCAACATAGATTCCATCCTTGGAGAAAATATGGCCAATAAATTATATCTTCTGAAGACATAAGTCACCCTACTAAACTTCCCATATAATTCATCTCTTCTAATAGTCATCCGGATAATGTGCAAGTGATTTTCATGATCTTTGTAGATTTTGGAGTATATCAAGATATCATCAATAAATACCACTACAATGTCATCAATATATTCCTTGAAAACTCTATTCATTAGATCCATGATGACAAAGGGAGCATTAGTCAATCCAAAACACATTATTGTAAACTCGTACTACTCGTACCTGTCTCGAAGAGCTATTTTCAGAATGTCTTCCTTCTTCACACACAACTGATGATATCCCGATCGAAGGTGAATCTTTGAATATTTTTGAGTTCCATGAATTTGGTCAAATAAATAATCAATGCGAAGAAGGGGATACCTATTATTTATTGTTATAGCATTGATCTCGCCGTATTAATTACACAACGTCATAGATCCATCTTTCTTCTTATGAAAAAAGGGTCTCCCCATGGAAAAACACTAGGGAGAATAAATCCATTATTACTGAATTCATATTGTTGTTTATTTAGTTCCACTAATTCGACTGTGGTCATTCTATAAGGGGTCTTCAATATGGGCCTTGATTAAGGAATTAAATCAATGTAAAACTCAATTTCTCGTTCGGGATGATGTATAGGTAAATCCTTTAGAAACACAACAATATATTCTTTCACAATAGTTAAATCCACTATTAGATCATTCTTTTCCTCACCCATAGTTATTTCATTACCTTCCTCCCCAATAATTGAATTTAGTTAAGCTACTGGGGGTGGATCTTGATAATAATCAGGTGGTCATGATTCTGCTCTAAATATGAGGTGTTTTTTATCATCATCATCAAAAATCGTAACCTCCTTCTTCTTACAATAAATTTTCACATCATGGTCCAAAAGAAAATCCATAGCGAGGATTATATCAAATTCAATCATGGGTATGACGATGAGATCAACAGATAAAGAACATTTATGTGCTCTAATGAGGACTGATTCAAAAAAACATTATTGCAATGATACTTCCCTTAAAAGTTTTGACTGAAAACTCCATTTTTAAATAAAATTAGAAATATCTAATTTTCATAGAAAACTGTGAAAATATGAAACAATGCGTTGATCCAGAATCAAATAATGCTTTTTCTAAACATGAGGAAACCATTAAATTTCATGCCAACACTTCTTTTGGGGCTTCAACCTCAACAGAAATTATCGCATAAGCTTGGCCTTGATCCCTTGGCCTTTTCTAAGGTATGTTTCCCTGACGCTTAGGACATTCATTTTCATAATGTCCCATATCTCTACAATTGCAACATTGGAAATTGGTAGCGTCTTTCATTCCCTTACAATCACCAGCAAGATGGCCTTTTTATCCACATTTGTAGCATACTACTTTTCCTTTTAGATACTCACCTGGGTACTTCCTTCCACAATTATCATAGGAAGGAAATTCAATTTATCCATTCTTCCCTATTTCCTTATTTCCTTTCCCAGGGTGTTCAACAGATCTCTTCTTCTCTTGCTTTGCTTTAAAGTCATAAGACTTAAGGAATTCGTTTTCTGTCTTGATCACACATGAGACAATATCATCATATGATGAGAAGGATGGAGATACTAATTCACAATAGAAAAATGGTTTTATCCCATAAAAGAAAAATCCAATCATACTTCTTGGGTTACATATATAATATGCTTCATGCCTCGCTAACCTTGTAAATTTAGCTTCATAATTTGCGACATTCTCATCCTCCTTTTTCCTCAGACTCGGAAATTTTCTTTCTATATCCGTTCAATAGTCATTAGGAAAGTATTTTTCTATGAATTTTTTTAAACTCCCTCCATTCCCTATTTGATACATCATTGTCTTCCTTTGTGTTTTGAATCAATGGCCACCATTGATCAGTATCTCCAGTGAGGTGGTAAACTGCCATTACAACTTTTTCCATTTTGAAACTCCCCAAAGCATGGAATATTTTCTCAAAGAATTTATCCATTTCTCTGCCACTAATTGATTTGTACCCCTATTGAATGTCAGTGTTTTTTTTCTAATGAAGAAATATAACATTGATCCTCCATGCTGTGGATCAAGGTGCTCTATACGGGTAAGGTTATTTTTCATAACCTGTGAATGTTGTCACATTATGGTGATAAGATGATCAGCACCAGTTGTATCACAAGCTCCACTATAATTATCTTGAGTAGGAGGGAAATCCTTAAATGGAGTGCGTGAATTAATAATGTTTCCATTCCTTCCACTAAGTTCCGTTTCTAAATAATTTTATACACTAGATTTTTTTATAAATCGAAATAGATAAATCCAATCATGTAAACACCTAACATAAATTAAACTATTTATGGATATAATCCGTAATCAAAAAAATGTTTTCTTTGAAGAATTATATACTCATAATCCCTTCGTAATGGTTTTTAAATAAAATGAGAATTATCCTAAGCATATCCCCCATGAGTGTCGTAACCAAGAGTGCAGCAAGGCCCGTTGTTGTGCACCAGTTCCCCTTTGAGTCTAGCTCAAAGCAGTTTTTTTGGGCTTTACCCCTAGGTCATTTGTGCTAGTGCCACCTCTACCTACTCGTATCTAGACAAGAATATATTTATTGTAAAACTCAAAAAATCATTACAATAGCACAATTCTAGGAAGTTCTTATATACTAATCCTCAATGATTATCTTACGGCTATGTGCTCTAATCAGTGTTTATCTAAATCTAGTTTCCATGGTTTTTACAAAACTTCCTCTGATACAAATTGTAATTCCATGTCCCCAGAAACCCAATGTCGGTGCATTATTACATAATATTTTCATGATCTCAAGGAAATCATGTCTCGAAAGACCGATCAGTTTAGTATTATTGGAAAGAAGATTCATACATAAGTTAAGTTTACGACTTTCAAAGAAATACAACATGAATTTATTCCATTAGAAACATCCAAGACTCCAAGATTATGCCTGAAAGTCACTCATAACTAACTTCTTCATATCCTGGGAAAATGAAACATAATAAAGGGGTGAGATCAGACTCTCAGTAAGGGTAAGCAATATAGTGGGAGATTACATAAATATTAGGCATGGTGAATAATTGAAACCACATGTCTTTACCAATAATAAACATGAATAATTTTATGAAAGGAATGTGAGATGAGTAAATAATGCCATAATAAAACATAATAAGGTGTATTATACTAGTTTATTGACCACATGAATCGTCTATATTATTTTCATAATGAGGTAATGTATAATGCCATACATTCAGAAACATTTTGTCAAGGCCTCGACCAAGATGTCTACAAATTATTAAGGCCTCGGCCAAAACCATATATCAAATTGGGAAAGGGCCTTGGCCAATTCCATGTCTAGTTGTCTCATAAGACCAATCAATGCATCTAGGAGCTATAGCGGGCTCCATCTATCACTTACTAACTCGAATACATTTTTCATATAAAAAGGTTGAAATATAACATAAACATTCGTATTAAAAATAACATACAAAATGTCAACACTTTAACCATAAACCATGGATGATATAAAAATATAACATCCACAGTCAAACATATCACAAAACCTTAAATAAAATATGGATTTTTTGTATCATAATAATACAACTTCAAATAAACTGAAAATCTATCAAAGGATGTTTACATAGATGAAATCAAATCCATTTTTAGAGAAATATATCTTTCTATTTTGAAATAATTTAGGAGTCACATAATTATAGAGAATAAATTTATTTTGAAAATATTCTTAGAAGCCTGTAAGGGAATATTTGATGATGTTGTAATGGCAGAAAATAGCCACACCCGTCGTATATGTTAAAAAAACATTCTTACCTTAAATTTGTCGAAATGGTCAAAAACCACCTTGTTAGGAAAATGATGGAATTAATTTCAAAACATATAAGGGTTTAAATGACTGTAACCCATTTTATAGTAAATAGTAAAAGTGTTTTGAAATACATTTTTATGAAATGTGTATGTTGATAATAAAGAGTTCACAATAGATAATTACATATAAACAACCATGGATAATGAAGAGATTGTGAAATTAACCCTTCCCTTGTACTTTTCCTTGGTTGAGGGTAGGTTAATATCCTATATAATGGTGAAATAATTCTTATTAAATTATAAAAGAATCAAATACATTAATATGATATCATATAGGATCTTTTAACATTGATTTGTTAATAATATCTTAGTATTGCTGTCGTTTTGGCTGTTAACTGATTCATTTTCCTTTGTATTATTTGTTATGCGAGTCATATTTATTATGGATGAGATGTATCATATTCATATCCAGAATTATATCAAGTCTTTAAAAATTATTTTTAATCATCAAATGAAAATTAGTCTTGAATGGAGATGATGGGGAATGAACATTATCGCGTTCGTGGAGATGATAATTTGTACGTACGCATGAGCGACAATGTCATCATTTTGATATTAAAATAACATATAATTAGATAGGATATCATATATACAGAATCATTATAATTTTATATTTATTATTTACCTCAATTACACATTATTATTATACCCATATAAATAATAATGTATTGAATAACAATTCCACCACGACGCGGAAACGGTAAGTTGTACATACACATGTATTGTGACATGTCATTATAAGGGTGGATAGAATAATGAATTTAGTTATATAATATTTATAATATAATCACTATATATAGAAGATACTGGATTTATTATTTTAGAATGGAAACACCAATGAAAATGAAGCGGATGAAGAAAGGAACTATGAAGAGGTGGTGCGATATTTACCTCTTCTTCGGGTTCTTCCTTTTGATTTGATCAAAAGGGATCCTTAGGTTGGATTTATGAAAAATTGAAGGCCTCTAGGATGAAGGTATGATAGTTGAGAGGGTATTTGGGCAGAGGTTGGCCAATCCAAATGGCTTTGACGATGTGAATTAGAGAGAAGGGGGAGTTCCCTTTTACAAGAGGGGTGAGGGGCACCTTAGGAAAAGCTAGAAATATTATTTTATAATAAAATCAATTTACGTTTATAATGTCTCAAATGTGGGTTATTTAATGTCTTAGGTGGGTATGAGTAGAAAAACACTCAACCAATAGGTTTTAGACTGGTTTGTGATGCTCTATTAACTTTATCTTTTATATTTAACTCTTAGTTAAATAGGTTTACATTTACCATGTCTCTTTGTATTTTTATATTATATGGTTAATAAACATAAAATATAAATCTAATTGAACCCAAAGTGGTTCATTAATGTAAAAATATTATTATATAAGTCTTTTGGTCGATCTTTAGATTTTTTGGAATAGAATATCTGTTAATAATATAATATTTGTTTTAAAAACTCTTATATGACTATTTTGTCACTATTTGATATTTCATTTATGCTAAATTCATAACAGCATTATTACATTGAATAAAATTCATCTAACTAACCCTAAAATGTCATATTAACCTATAAAATCAGTGGAATTTATAAAAAGTCTCAAATTAAATTTATTGGGATATTTATACTATCAATTATTTTAATATTTCATTAATATGGTAATTACTGTATCATCATCATGTCATAAATAAACTAAATTATTTAAGGTCTAAAAAATATAAATAAAATACCATTACGTAAAAATATATTTATAATTTTAATGAATATTTATAGTCGAATTTATCTTATGTGTATCCCAATATTAAAAATTATTTAGTTATTAAACTTTGATTTTAACTCTTTTAACTCTTCTTTGCATTAAATAATAATAATTGTCCTAATCTAATCCAAGTGTCCCGAAGAGGTTCATATTTTATTCCTATGGTTTTTTGGTCGAATTATACTTATCCAATAGAATTAGAACATTTTTTATGATAATAATAATATCATTTTTACCCTTAAATACCCTATTTACTTTTAACTCAGGTAAATAAAAGTAAAAAACATACTATTCACCAAAAATTATTTTTATCTCATTGAACCACATTTTTTTTACTAATATAAACCTTTTCTCTAGGATTTTTTTAATTCCACTCACAGAAGTAATAAAATTATGTTTTATGTGAATTTACAAATTCTCCTAGGAGGTGGATAAAGGATGGTAAAATGTTCAATAAAATTTTTATATATCTAAAATTATTATAAACTAACTCCAATGAATTACATTTAACTTATATAGGTATTATGTATCTATTTTGACAAAAAATAAAATTAAAATAAATAATTATTTTAATAAAAATTCTGTTTTAAACTATTACTCAATGTTTTTCACTATTCAAAAAAAATTAAAGGTTTTCAGAAAATTACAAAAAATTCACCCTAAGATAATTTCAATATTCTGAATCCAAAAATGAAGTCCATTTTGAAAGATAAAATTTATCAAATATAAAAAATTGGGTATTACTATTCATAATGGCAAGTTTGATTAGTTGTGGTGTGTTATAACACAAAGTTGCGTACAACACACGCTATTGTATTATTTAAAGAGGAGCGTACCATGGAAGCTAGGGGTGTTACATATATTGATTTTGAAGAAATAATAATCATTATAAAGAATTTTTTTTTTCTGAAATCCTAAATTTTTTATAGAAAACAGTTTAGTCCTATTTTGTAAAAATAATTTAAATTTTTTTTACCACTATTTGATATTATATTTAACAAAATGAATGTAATTTTTGAAATCACAATATAAAAATTAACATAGGGTGATGTTTTGAGATTTTTATAAATTGTTTAATTTATTGATGAGTAGTGAATGTACTGAATGATAATTGAAAACTTCCATTTTGTTTAAATTATTTATATTGTTAACTTATATTTTGAGTAAGTTTTAAAATAAAATTTATTCAAATATATATATATATATAATATAGTAAATTTTAATTATTTCCATATTTAGTTTTTATGTATATACTTTCTAAACATTTTAACATTTTCTCTTTGAAAACCCACTTTCTCAACATGTCTGTGGGATTAATTTTCAATCAATATTTTTCCACTTGTGTGAATAGAATTATGAATATGGTTTAATTATTTTCAATAATAAAAATTTATATTATATAATATGTAAAGAATAATTTTTTTTTACCAAATATAATAATGAAAATATAAGATATAATTTATTGCAGTTAAGGTAAAAATGGATTTATAGGGGGTTAAACTAAATCGATAAGTGTTAAAATGACCTAAAATAATGTCTAAAATATACTATTCAACCATATATAGATCCTATAATGTGTAATTATTAATAATAATCTATTTTGAGCATTTTTTTGATGTAAAACATATTGGTACACCATTTCCTATCATGAAATTAAAGGTGTATCACTCACCTCGCATATAAAAGGTCCAAAAATATCCTCTCATCTTAACACCATAAATACATGTTTGTTTAGAAAATAATTTCCCAAATCACTTCCAAAAATACATAAAATAATTTTAAATTCCTTATTTTGTGTGTAATTCCATATTTGTAAGGTTTTGTTGTATACCTAAGAAGAATACATGAAGAATAGGTAACATTCTTCAACAAGAATTTTAATTTTATTTCTTCCTCCACCTCCTTTAGTTTTTATTAAAATATGATGATATAATGACCTATTTATTTTACATATAATTATACATTTTTATGTTTGGGTAGTTACCAAGAAAAATCCCCACTTCTATCAAATGGGTTATAAAATCGTTATCTATCTATATGGTAGACTACTGTGTCATGAACTTATCTCATTAATTTTTCTAATACAACCTCCCATGATTGGGTATGATAACGGATATAAAGATTATATATGATATTTATAATATAATTATACATCTACAGTATTTATATCATATATAACTTTTTTAATTTACATTTTTTAGGATATATGATAATGTCTCTCATGTGTATAGCGGACTACCACTTCGCGAAGCGATGTGATTCGTATTTCCCAAATTTTTATAATGGAAAGTGATAAGTAAAAATATAATTATTATATGTGATATACATGAGATAATTATTATATTAATTAAATATTTATCATTATTAAAATATAACATATATAATTTTCATTCATACCATATCACTCAATGAAATATAATAACTTCGTTAATCTAAGTGTGGACTATAACCTTTATGAAACAATTTTGCTCTATTTTCATCACCACACCAATAATATGATATATATAAGTATAATTATATAAAAATTTGGAATTTATGATGTTATTATCATTATTTAAAGATAAAATATTACTGAAATCTTTTACATAATGATCATTGAAAAATGGGAATGTTACTCATGCGTATGTATCACCTATTATCTCATTGATCTTAACATACTTCATTTTTAAAAATAAACATTATTTAAATATATTAAAATTATTATTTATGAATAAATATAGAAATTATTACATAATAATTATTATATTGAATATGTAAAAACACATTATGTGAAAGAACATGATCTTTCATGACAAAACACCCATGGGAAAACAAGACAATTTACACCCGAAACAATGAAAATAATAAAATATTATTAATGAAAATATGATAATATATGGTCATAGAATCATAAATTTTATTACTAATATTAATAATATCATGTAATAAAATAATAAATATATTTAAACCACTATACATGAGGATAAATTATAGTATACCAAACATAAGTGTAAGGTAATAGATTTCATCTCAACTTACATTATGTTGATACCTCTTTCTTATTATTCACCAACTCAATTTTATAGTGCATATATAGAGACATTGATATGTAATATCTTGAATCATTCATACTTATTAGTTTATTATTTTTTTATTTGAATTATTTCATCAAAGATGATTTTTCTTGAAAATTACAATGTGGTAAATGTTATTATAAAATATCACTTTCTTTTATGATTTTTAACTTTCTCCTGAAACAATCACTTTATTGTGACAATTTTTCAATTTTATTTCAATTCCTATTAGATATCGATATTATTATTTTATGTATGTTATTATTTCCTAAACCATATACCATTTTTTACTTATGCTGTTTACTTTGAATGTTCTTTGATTAGATGAGGAAATATTGTTAAATATGTATCTGTTACCCAATATAAAGAATATATGATAAGGAATATTTTTTATGAAATAAATTTATTATTAAATATATTATTAATTGTTTGGAAATTTAGATACATGTGTGGGTTGATTATCGATAGCCCCTCGATGCATCGACATGTCACATCAGAAAAATCAGCAGTCTAAACAAGATGAGTTTTTACCCAAAATATTAAAATCAGATAGATAAGAGAGTTGATTGTATACCTATTAGTTTTAAAATATCTTATAAAATGTCTTGGTGGTAGATATTTCATGTGATCTAGACACTATATCCAATAATTAAGAATTTCATTCATTAATAATCCATTTATTATTATACATGATAATTTAACTATGATATTATCTTTTGATGAATCTTATTTTATTTTCTTGATAAAATGGAATGTATTTTTATTTATATACCTTGAGAAATTTATTATTCCTTATATAGTTTTTAAATGTCTTGTGTGTTCAATTAATAACCTTTCAATATCAATTATTCTTTATTCATGATGACTTCATCATTACTGAACCCTTACTGTGAAATTGAGCTCACCCTTATTTTTTTCTTTTACATGTAATAAATGAATATTTATATTATTTATATGAAATGATATTTTAGTGGTAATAATGTTATTATTTATATAATTAAGATATATGATGGGTTTAAAAATTTAATTAAATATTCATGTATGTATCCAGTTAACAAAGACTAATAAACTATTTAGTCCTTTTTGATGTCATTCAGTGTATCTTATAACAAATTTATAAATAAAAAACTATCAATAGGATACTTATGTTAGGGTTTCTATATATTATTAGGTATAGAGTTGAAATAAAATCATTTTTTCCTTGAAAAATAATCTTCTTCAAAACATTATTTCTCATCACGTCAGTTAGTTTAATTTTAAATTAATAAATTTCATTTATAGGAATATTATTTTTTAAAATGGATTCATTATTTTTAATCATTATAATTTATATGAATTAATATGGAATAATTAATTTTTTTATATAAATAATATTGAAACATATAAAAATAAATTGATGTGGTTAAGGTGAAAACATGATTACAGGGGGTTAATGTGAAAAGATAAGGTTCAAAATGAAATAAGACTTTATAAGAATTAATTATTTCACATATTTGGACCATATAATTTATAATTATCAATAATAATCTATTTTGAGCATTTTTTAATGTTAAAATTGGGGGTAAACTTTTACTTTTCATAATTTTACAAGTTTGACACTCACCTCATTTATAGAAGGAAACCCATATCCTATCATATTCACTAATTAAAACCCTTTTGATTTGGAAAATAAAAACACAAATAACTTAAATAATTACCTCCTATCATCATATAAGAATTATTTTCCTTATAAATCCATACTATAATTTTTTTTGTGAAAACTTAAGGAGGTTATCTGAAGAAGATGTTACATCCATCAACGATCTTCTTCTATTTTATTTATTTTATCATATCCCTAAATTAATATTTAAACATGAGGATATATTATCCTTGACATATTAAATATAATTATATGTTTTTTTATAAATTTCATAACCTATAACCATCCCAATTTACATAATATGGGTTTTGAAATCATTATTAATGTATACGAAAGACTACCACCTCATGAACTGATGTCATTATTTTTTACATTACCACCTCACATGGTTGGGAATTTTCATTGATATAAATTAAACACACACATATATATATATATATATATATATATATATTATTTTTAAAATATTTATACATATATAATAATTATATAATATATATATATATATATATATATATATTAATTTTCATTATTTATGGGATAGGATAACAACTCTCTTTTATACGGGGGACCACTGCCTAGCGAAGAGATGTGATTCGCTTTTCACTAATGATTTACATCAAAGTTAATAAGGATATATTTATAGAATATATGTGAAATAAAATAAAAAATAATGATATTAATGAAATATTTATCATAATTAAAATATAATATATCATTTTTATTACCTTTTCAATAATTATAATATTATAACATCGTTCACGTATGTGTAGACTACGACCTTCATGAATTTATGTGACTCTTATTTTCATAACCACACCAAAAATATCATATATATTATTATATTTAAATATAAAATATTACAATATTATCATTATGAAAATAAATAATACTACTTACATATTTTCCTCAATGATTATTAAAAAATGGAAATAGTACTCATGCATATGTATGATCTACCATCTCTATGATCGCAACATATTTAATTTTCCAAAACATTCTTTCATTATCTATTTAAATGTATAATTTATGTATAAATATGACAATTATTTCATTATTTTTATGGATTTTATAGAAACATTATCAATGTCAGAGGGATGAAAATAAAAAATCAAAACATATATGAAAAAATGATCATTGTCCGAAATAAGATTTTAATATGGAATTGGAACTAATAGGTCAATAACTAGTCATATGTAAATAATATATGGTATAATATATATAATTATGGTTATGAAATAGATTTATAATAATTTTTTATTATATAGAATGTACTATTGTTTTTGAAATAAGTCAAGACTCTCAGAAAGGGATTTCTATCTCTCTTTTCATTCTGAGAGATATATGAAAATAAAATAGTCTTTTATTTTGTGTGGTGTGTTTAATTCCCATTTGATATGTTATATCATGAGTATCATAATTTTCATGATACACAAATTATTTATTTATGTTATTATTTATTTGGTCTTACAATTCAAAATATTACTAAAGTGGTAAGTGTTTTTCTTATATCCTATTTATATTTGTGAGGCATATTCGATATTCATGAATTTTTTATAATGTGGTTTATATAATTTCACTTTTAAATATAATATATTGAGTCCTTCATACATAATGATATATTATTTGTTAATTTTAATTAATTTATCCAAGGGTATTGACTTGAATGTTAGAAAGTTGTAAAAATTTACTTAACTCAATTTTTATTTGTTTGGTTATAAAACTTCTTCAATGACTTCATTATGATTTAATTTTGTGTGAATTGATATATACTTATTTTTTCTTTATTTACACTTATTTTTTAAGGATTTATATTTTATTCACATAATCTCTCCTTTTATTAACTCTCATTTTAGTGATATGATATTTGTAAGTGTTAATTTATCTCAATTCATTTATTTGGGACATATGATTATCATATGATTATATATTCTTTATGAGTATAATATATTGAAAATGTATAATTTTATATCACATATCTCATTATGTTAATCATAATTAACAATTAATTTGAATTTATTCTTTCATGTGTATATGATTTCAGAAATCATGGAGGTATCTTTCTATTTAAATTTTGGTTTTAATCTCTTATTTTAGGCCAATTTAATGTTTATTAGCTATATGAGGGGCCTTGTGGGTGTTGGGGGGGTTCAATTTTTTTTCTTGGTTATCTATTTTTGTGATTTTTTTACTTTGGGTAGTTTTGGTAAAATGAGTGTCTAAATGATTAATAGAAATCCTCATGGTGCCCAGGTTATGTATCAAGGATTATTTGACATAATAAGGCCATCCATGGGTTGTGTCGATATTAAGGGCATATAAATTGGTTAAGTATGATCAAGTTCATTTTGTGGAAACATATATCCCTTGTTCAGTATGTTGATATGTTTAATGGAACTGAAAATGGAATATTTGGAGTGTGTCTATATTTGAAAATGGATTAAGTGGTCATTAAAAATAGAATGAAAATGGGTTTATTGGGTTAATTGAGATTGTGACATATGGATTATGAATTATATTATAAATTACTAGGGACTTAGTGCATATGAAATTATGAATACGTTAAAATGGAAATAGTATAAGAAATGAAAAACATGTGAAATGGGATGATATAAGGTAATTGTTGAATTTTCTTTGTGAGCTAGGAATGAGAATGGGTATTGCGATTAATGTGCTATGTAATGTAAATGGAAAATGTGTTAATGGGTTATGGAATAAGTTTAATTTCCATGTTGATTTTTGTGGATTGTGATTGTTATATGTATTGGTTGTGTTTTTATGTGATATGATTTATGTGTGGTGAATGGGTGAATAAGCATGTGCACATGGCTTGATGTATGAGATAAAGGACTAATTCTCCTCCTATGGGTTGGGTTGGAATGATTCTCTAACTTCACCCGTAATGCACTGGTTAGGGAAGGGGGGAAAGATCTATTCCTATAATGATTTCATTCCACCCAGATTGAGGCTTCAAGGTTAGTAAATTGTTATTATGTGATGTATTATCCAAAGTGAGATAGGTACTTGACTTATTCTCTTATGATTAATGATAAATTCCATGATCCTCTATTTTAATGTTGTAAATTCATATCCCATGGATTACATGTTGATGCTAAACTAACTAATGAAGAGGATGAACATAATGAATTTGGAACTATGGTTAGTAATAGTTAACTAAATACTATTAACTTATGGCATCAAACTTTGTTTTATTTGAAATTTTTTATTTCATACTTGCATGAACTATTTTTTTAGATTGGATATTTTTAGACGCCTTTGGTAGTGGCCTACTATGTTGTACTCACACCCTGCTCAGACCGCCGTTGGGTACATGAGTAGATTTCATTGTTGCAGGACATGAAATGGTAAAATGCCGCATGATTGGGAATTGAGACAAATTTGTGAGGTGTATGGACGAGGTTCTGTAGATAGAATCAAGATCAATTTGGGAATTCTATTATTTTCATTTACTTTTAGGTTTGTTCAATTGGAACTGTAGCATGGAATGACATAATTTCTTTTAGTTGTGGTTTGTAACCAGTTTTGGGAAATGGTTATTTATGAATCTAAATTTATTAGTCTACATTGTTTATTATATTATATATGTTTTATGTTGTGTATTAGTCCAATAAAGAGTGTATCTTCTCCCTAGGATACTTCTAAACCCTTGATGCTAGTCGAAAACCCCTACTGTTTAGGGGGGTTCTTGAGGTCATGTCTTGACCCAACTCGGGGCACCGGTTTTGTGGAACCAAGGTCGAGGACATTAAAATGTGGTATCATAGGATATCTTTTCTGTTAAGTACTATTTGGGGATGGTAGAAAAATTTTTAGGAAGGTGTCGGGCCTTTGAAATGATCTCATGATTGGGTGTAGCTAACCCATGTTTGAGGGAAAACCCAAGTCAACCAAGGTGATAGTTTTTGTTCAAATTGTGTGTTGTTATATTTGAAGATATATCTTCATGAGTTGATGAAATATTTGTGTGATGTGATAGTTTTAAAATACTATTTTCATGGCCTAAAAGACTCGAGGTTTTGCATTCTGGCATCATTATAAGAACCAATGTATATAAGTGGAATACATCATTGTAGTCACACACTTGGTATGGGTGTGTGGGACATAATGTATAGGATGAACATGATGTTTATAATGTTATAGAAATGGTTTCCAATGAATTTATGGAAATTGGAAAAAATGAAAGAAAATGGGACATAAGAATTAAATAATTTTTTAATAATAGTTTGTAAGTGAACTAAAAAGTCTTCTTAATTATGTTGTGATATGGGAATGGTTTTTAAATGATGTAGAAGGTATGTATTGCAACCGTGTCAGTTTGTTACCCAATTTTAACCATGGTCCTCGGTAGGGATAGTCGAGGGTAGTGCTTCGGTATGATAATGAATATTTGTATAGTGTATGAAAAATGATTTTTACAAATATTGATGTGAATTCTTTATATTTTGTTAAATCATTATGGATTTTGTTCTAAATCTCTTGTTTGGAATTGTAGAGAAATGAAAAAATGACGACGTGTACCAGTTGAGTGACAAGAGGATGTTGATGAGAATTCTCCCTTATTAGTGAAGTATTAAGAACCATTAGTTCATGATTATAGGGGTTAGAAGATCAATGATAAATTTTCTTATTTTATGCACATGATGCAACGATACCTAGGGCATGTTTCCCCGAGTATGTTTGAGCTCACAATAGAGCTTCAGCTGCATTAACCTCCAACTATTACCATAGAGGGTGGGACAGAGGCAACCAAGATGTGGATAGAGTTTATCGAGAAAATTCTTGATCATCAAGAGACTACTTTTGATAAGAGAGTCATGTTAGTGGCCTCCACATTATGGGGATTAGAAAAGCATTGGTGGGACATTATGATTCAAAATGAGTAGGTTGAAGGAATTATGTGGAAGGAATTTCAGGAAAAGTTTCTGGAAAAAGACTACATAAATACTCTAAGGTAAGAGAAGATTGAAAATTTTATGAGTTTGACCTAGGGGGACTTGTTAGTGATGTTTTATTCTAGTCATTTATCTAACTTGCACCATTTCATTCCGAAATTGGCTACAGATGAGGAGACTATGAAAAAATGATTCCATGATGGGATTATGAATGAGATCATGTATCAGGTGAATATATTTTTTCATAAGAGTTCTGCTGAGGTAGTATACAAATACCTTATCATAGAACGGAACATTAAGGGAGCTTCAAGTGGTGGACTTGTGGTGTTCAATGGGTGGGTAGGTTCTTCAGCTTCAGAGGGAAGGAAGTGTTGTTTTGGGAGTTTATAATAGTGTGAATGTACAATGAGTATTAATAATAGAGGGCCAGTCCCTCAGGGTGTTAATTTGGTGTTCTTATACCAGTTTAGAGGGAAGGGGAACATATGGGGTTAGTGTCCTCGACTACTAGTCGAGTTCCTATCATGTGGAAGGTTCAGACATATATAATGGGTTGTTAAGAACTCTCGGTAGCTGAGCATATTTGGGGGGTAAAAGATAGATTCCATGTGTAGGAAGGGGGTTGTTCACCATGTATCAAGTAGGTAGTTGGACCTCCAAGGGTCTTACTAGTAGGGGTGGTAGATGTGGAACTCTAAGGGAGGATTGTTCATATCAGCAAGGTAGTGAGGTGAATGTTACATAGTATGAGATCCACTATTGGGGGCTTGTCATCTTTACACAGTTAAGTCTAGACCTGGAGATTGATTGGCTTGACCATCTACCGTTTGAGGTATGATTCTTGTAGCTTCTTCACACTCACTAGTTCTTCATTTGAAATTTTTGATACACATTTTTTTTCACATTTCATAGTTTTTTTGGGCCTAACCATAGAATGATTGAGTGGGGTTATACCAATTGATACCTTATTTGGGGGGTGTGGGTTGAGGATATTTGATAGGTTAAGGATTGTGATTTTGAGTATTGTGGATGTCATTTTCTATGGAACCTTTTTGTCCTTGATATGTTAGTTTTTGACCTGATTTTGGGTATGGGATGTCTGGTGAGGTTTCAAGACAACATCAGCTAATACCAATGTCAGGTAATGTCTGTGTCTCTTGATAGGGGAAAGTATGTCCTTCAGGGTTAGTGTAATGCTCGAGCATTTCTTGAATGTAGATTTTTACAGCATTTGAGAGAACTCACAGCCCATGTGGCTTGTCTTGTTCAAGATGAAGGTGGAAGGAAGAAACCATTATTCCCTACATTTTTTGGATCAATTATAGAATGTTTTTTCTAAGGATATATCAAGGATACCACTCGAGAGGGATGTAGAGTTTATGATCGATTTTCTGCTAGTGGAAGAACCAGCTTCCATTCCGCCACATATAATTGCTATGATAGAACTCTAGAAATAAATGGTTCAACTAGAAGAATTGCAGTGAAAGGGGTTTATCTTTCCTAGAATTTCACATTGGGGATCTCTTATTCTATTCTCTAAGAATGCAGAAATATACTTGAAGAGGTTTGTTGACTATAGAAAGTTGAATCATATGGATGTTAATAATAGGTACCCATTTCCAAGAATTGATGATATTTTTGACCAATTGAGCGTTGATTTAGGGTTCATTAATATCTATTTGAGGTCAAGATATTTTCAGCTGAGGGTGAGAACTATTGATGTACCACAGTCAAATTTACAAAGTTTGTACGAATTTTATGAGTTTGGGGTGATTCCATTCAGGTTGACCAACGCACTGTCTATGTTCATGGATTTAATGAATTGAATATTTCACCAAATGTTGATAAAGTTTTCATTTTATTTACTAATGACATATTCTTGTACTAAATAAGTCTTGATGATCATGAAAAACATCTTAAAATCATTCTGGGTACACTAAGAGAGCACGAGATTTACGCCAATCTATCAAAATGTCAGTTTTGTATTGATAAAGCACATTTCTTTTGACACATAATTTCTGAGTCAAGTGTGTTGGTGGATCTACAGAAAGTGTAGGTTGAGGTCTCTTGGGAGAATCCTAATAATATTTTTGATATTAGGAGTTTTCTAGGATTGGATGATTATTATCACAGGTTTATTTGTGATTTATATCATTTGGAAGGAAAAATATCATCCTTGACTTTTAAGGGAGTTATGTTTGAGTGGTTAGAGGCATGAGATGATTTTATTCAAGAGTTAAATAAACAATTTACTACTTCACAGATTCTTACGTTACCCAAAATAGATAAGAGTTACACATCATTAAGTGATGCATCTACTGTTTGACATGGGGTAGTGTTGATGTAGGATGATTGGGTTTTAGCATATGAGTCAAGGAAATTAAGGCCTCTTGAAATAAATTACCCTACTAATGATCTTGAGTTAGTATTGAGGTTTATTCCTTAAAGTATCAGAGGCATAAATTATTGGGAGAATGGTTCATGGTATTTTCTGATCATAAAATTCTTATATATATATTATCTCCACAGGATTTGAATCTTTAGAAGAACATGTGGGTAGATTATCTTAAATACTTTTATTTTGATTTCTTTTACACACCATGAAATGATAATAGTGTTTTGGAAGCTCTGAGATGAATGAATCAGAATCAGGTAGTTTATGAATCCATCTTTGAGTAGAGAAGGATGTTCTTGTTTTTTGAAATTCACCTAGAAGTACTAGATGGGAACGAGAAAATGACCTTCTCAAGTATTAAAGAAGAGTCTGTGATTTTGAGCATGATCATGTAATGTCAACTGGAGGATCTAAATAGTTCATCTACGAATGAATGTCTAAAAGGTATGGAGTCACCTTTTAGTTGGGATATTGGTGATTATGGGATTGTTAGTGTTTGTGTTCGTGTGTTTGTGCCATTGTGTATGTAAAATAAGTTTATTTGTGAGTTTCACACATAGAAGTGGGATGTTCATCCCTAATTGACTATGATTTATAATGATCGTTTTAGGCAGTATTTTGTGGGTGAGAATGAAGAATGGGGTCGGGTTTTTTGCGGCATGATTCCTTAAATGTCAACAGGTGAAAGTCGAGAATAAGCACCCAACTATTTTTTTATAGTAATTTTCCATTCCATAGTGGAAGTGAAAAGATATAGTAAGTATTCCTAGGATTCCTTGTAAGAATTATATAGTTTGGGTTTTTGTTGATCAATTAACTAAGGAGTCCCATTTTTTCTGATCTAGGAGACTTACATAATTGATCAGTTGGGGGAAGTATATTTTCAATAGATTGTGATGTTTCATGGTGTGTAGAGAACCATGGTTTCTAATCATCATTTACATTTCACATCGGAGTTCTAGAAGGCATTAATTAAGTCTCTTATAACCAAGGTTTTTTGGTTACAACCTGTCACTCACAGATAGACGGCTAGTCAGATCTTATAATTTAGGTATAATAGGATATGTTGAGTGCTTATGTTATGGATTTTGGTGGATTTTGGGAAAATCATTATTTCATATAGATTTTTCTAACAACAACAGTTCTCGGGTTATGATTCTGATGGAACCTTTTAAGGATATCTGTGGGAGATTATAAAGATCTCTATTGAGTTGGTGAGAAGCTAGGGAGTCTGAGCTATTTGGAAAAAGTCTCATGCAGGATACATTGAAAAAGGTTTAACTGGTTCAAAAGCACATGATAAAAACATAGAATAGGTATAATTCATATTTAGATAGGATTCTTAGACCTCTTTAGTTTATGGTGGTGATAGTTTGTTTCTTCCTATGTCTTAAAGGATGGGTGACCATTGAATTCATAAATAGGGTATGTTACCTCCCTAGTAAGTGGGAGGCTCATACAGGTATCTTATAGATCAGATCATATATAGTGGTGTAGTGTAATTCACAATTTTTATAATATCTAACAACATGGATATTATCACCCTGATCCATCTCATGTGATAAATTTTGAGTATGTAGAGCTCAATGCTGATGCGTCATTTAAGGAGCATACAGTTTGTATTTTGTAGTGTAGTGAAAAGATCTTGAGGGGAATGACATCACACTTAGTTCAAGTTTTGTGGCCACATGGGAATGTTCAAGAAGAATCTTGGTATTGAGAATCAGATATGTGGGCCTATTGCCCTAATATTGTTTCTTTGGAAACCCAATAAATCATGGGAAGAGAGGATTGAGGATGAGCCGTTATAAGGTGGGGAAGATGTAAGATCCCATACATTGTGGAGGTATGTACCTATTTAAATTTTGGGTTTAATCTATTCTTTTAGGCTAATGAAATGTTTCATATGTGTATGAATGTCCTTATGGGTGTTTCATTGTTTTAAGACCCAAATGAAAAGAAAATTGGAAAAAATTGTACAAGGAGCATGGTTGGTGCATGGTTATGTAAATTGTGGTGAAATACTGATCAAACTGTAAACCCATGGATATGGCCTTCCGCATAGTTGTAACATGGTTAAGAAAACATGCATTTCCCCCAATGTAACCATGTGACACAAATCCCCTTGTACGGTGTCTTTCACAAAATTTGTGCATGGCTTGGAAAACCATGCGGGTAAACTATGCATCCTAATAAAGTTGGAAAATGTTAAAAAATTTCAAAGACGAGATTTAGAAACATCACCAAATTTTCGTCCCAATTTTCCACTTTTGAACCCTAGTGATGAGAAAGAACCCTGAAGGAATTATATAGGTCATTCTCCATCATCATTAAGACTTTTGGTGTGTCATCAGCTGTGGATTGAAGCCCTAGGTAATTCAAATCACATTCTTCATTCCCTTCTCTAGATTAGGGTTTTCACTTTAGGTAATATTCTTCCAAATACCCAAAACCCTTATTTTCTAGTGGGATATAGGTTGAGCCTTTAATGTGTGTTTGAATTGGAATCCAAGTATTCTATTAGGAATATTCTCATCAATAGATTTGAGGTATGTGGTCTACATATAATATCCCATATTTTCGTGTTAGATTTGTGCATGTTCGGTTTTTCTCATGTTTATGTCTTGTTTTGATGTTGATTTTATTGGTGGTATTTGGTGAGATGTGTGTATAAATGATGAATAGAAATCCACATGGTTCCCATGGTGTTCATATAAGACGGCTTGACCTTTTTAGAACAATCTATAAGGAGCAAAAATATTTCCTAGCCTAGAAATTGGTTATGTAACCTCAAGGTTGTTGTTTGAAAACATAGATCCCTTGTTGAGTATGTTGATATGTATAATCGATGTGAAAAATGGAATATTTGGAGTGTGAATATATTTTTTAATTTCTTAAGGGGTTATTTTACATGGCATGAAAATGGTTTGACTGGGTTAATTAAGATTCTAACCTGTGTGTTATGAATTACACTAGAATTTACGAGAGAGTTAGTTCATATGAAACAGTGAATATATTAAATTTTTAATGGTATATGAAATGAAAATATGTGAAATGGGACGATATAAGGGAATTATATAATATTCTTAGTTATCTAGGCATGCGAATGGGAATTGCTATAAATATGAAAAGCAATGTAAATAGAAAATGTCTTAATAGGTTGTGGCATATTAATAATTTTCATACTGAATTTTTTGGAATATGATTGTTATTTATATTGGTTGTGTTTGATTGTGATATGGTTTATGTGCATTGAATGGATGAATGAGAATGTTCAAATAGATTGAGTTGTGGGATAAAGGGCTAAGGATCCTCCCATGGGTCGAGTTGGTCTGACACTCGAATTCCACCCACTATGTGCGGGATAAGGATGGCGATAAATATCTATCCCTAAACTATTTCATTCCACTTGGAATGAGGCTTTATGGTGGGAAAATTATGATGATGTGAGGTATTATCCCTAGTGAGATAGATACTTTACTTGTTCCCTTGTGATGAATTATAAATACCTTAAACTATTGTGAATATGGTGTAAATTCTCTAACCTAATGATTTAATATTAATGATGAACTAACTAATAAATAAGATGAACACAATGAATTTTGAAATGTGGTTATTAATATTTAAGTAAAAAATGTTAACTATTGGCATTTAACTATATTTTATTTAATTTTAATTTATTTCATAATTTCATAAAATGTTTTTTTATTCTGGATATTTGGTATAAACTGTTGGTGGTGGCCTACTAAGTTATACTCACACCCAACTCAAGCCGTCATTGGGTACCTAAGCATATTTCATGGTTGTAGGTACATAAAAGGTAAAATGCCCTGTGATTGGGAATTGAGATAGAATTGGGAGGTGTGTGGATGAGGTTTTAGACATGGAGTAAGGTCCATTTTGGGGATTCCACTAGTTTCCTCTATTTTGGGATTTTTCACATAACACTATTACAATACATGACATTTTTAATTTTGGTTTTGGTTTGTACCTAATATTGGTAGCTGGCTATTTTTTTATGATCATTGATTATTCCATGTTGTTTCTGATGTTCAATTGGTTTTTTGTTGTGTCTTAGTCTGGTGAAGATGGTATAGTCTCCCCACATGACATATCGACCCTTACTGCAAATCAGAAACCATTTCAATTTGGGGAAGTGTGCTTGAGTTCATGTGATGAACCAGATCGGGGCACCGATTTAGTGGAACTTGGGTTGGGGGAATTATAATAGGGCTAGAAATTTTAGTGTTACCAATATGATATTTTTTTATGATACAATCTAATTGTTGATTATAATTGGTTATGATTATATTTATGATGATGAAATATTATATACACCATTCAAGAAACTCATTAATATTATTCTCCCCTATTTATGTCATTATAATACATCTTCTCACTTAATTTTTCTCTTATTATAAGCCCAAAAGTTCAAAATAATGTTTTTAGAATAAATTATTATTAAATTTCTCCTCATTAAAAAACCATTTTTATGAAAATCCATTTTTATGAATACTTGTTCATTTTTTTAACATTATTAATTTTTTTTATTAAATAATTTTTCCCATTATTGATTTGTTACAAAATGTTTTGAATGGAATCCTCATGTAATTTTCCAAAAACATTACATTCTTCTTTTACTAAAAATTAGAATGAAATATCTTTGTTAACGTGTTTGACATGGACTGTATTTTCCACCAAAAAGACCATTATTTTATTTGAATATTCCTTTATAAGTTTTCTATGTTATTTTATAATAAAATTATAATGTTTTTTTTAAAAAAAATTAGTTTTAACAAGTGATTTTCAATTAAAAGTTATTTTCTGAATGAAATGTTCCAAGTGATCCTTCAAAATAAATATCTATATAAGATGATATCCCTTGATGTGACATATTATTTTATGCGTAAATGAACCAATAATACCATTGTAATTATTTCTATTAGTTATTTACTATAATTATATTGTTATTGTACATGTTGTTTTCCTTAGTTTAATCATGTTTCTAATATATTTTCATGGAACCCACTTATTTTCCATGGTTTAATCATGTTTTAAATATATTGTCATGAAACCCATTTTTTTCAATGAGTTAATCATGATATTAAAGGAATAAAAAAATTTCTAGATTTTTTTGATGAAATTAAAGTTCTATGTATGTTATTCATGTTGGGGTTCTCATACATTGTTATATGATGGGTACTTCTAGATAGCATACGGTGACCATGATATAACTTATATAATGGGGTTTTCTAGATATCCCTCAAATGAATTTGGTGTGCATGTTACCAGAATGGTTATTCCATTTATAAGGATTCAATATGTGTGTTTTTACATGTTCTATTCTGATGATTTTCTATGATACCAATGAGTTTTATCAATAATTTCTATGTGATTATAATGTTTCTTAGGATTATGATTTACATCACATGGATCGTGATTATTGATTGTAATAAATCATGAATTTTTATATCCTCATTCCATTTTTATATGATTCATGATCTTGGTATTTATGGTTATGAGTATTCTTATTATATACACATGCACTATAATTATGTCGTCACACCCTTATGATCACCAATGACATACATGTATTAATTCATATGTTTACCCTTTCTGAGAAATTTATTTAAAACATACTTCCCCCTTTCCCCTAAGTTATCAATTTTTATGTTTAATGATTTACTACTATAATGGTTTCATTTGGATGATGTCTATGACTTAATATGGAATATGAAAATAACTTTATAATGGGAAAGATACTCTTGGGAATTCTTGGGTATTTTTATGTAATTGTTTTTCCTAATTCAGTAAAACTCTAAACATAAAAGGTCCATGAAAACTTAATAGATACAATATTTTCATTTTATATTTTATATTTTTGATGTCAAATATTGTGTCATGATCATTGGTGTCATTTCTATAAATGTAATACTTATTATTTTGACACCGTATTTGGGAGTGTATGTTCAAGGTTTTTATAATGTTTATATATGATACTATAGTTTCAATATGATATTAATATAATAGATATAATATATACTCATTAGTTATATATTTATAATCATTCAGGAAAAGTGGTGATGAAAAATGAAATGCAATGTATGTGGATATGGTAAGCTGGAGTACGCATAAGAAATGTATTTTCATTTTATAGGATGAAAAAGAATGGTAGAATATAGTTTTAACATAATAACAATTACATTTATTTATATTTGGGACACAATTTTTATTATTTAAGGATTCTCAAAACACATTAATAAGGAGTAGAATAAAATAACATGAAAGAGTTAGTAAAGATGATTTTCTCTTTTTAGTGGACTCCCTTTAAATCTCTTGATAAGGGTCCTCATATTGATATTTTGGGAGACAATGAATCTCATTTAATTGTATAATTATTTTTATAAGAATAATGGTTTAGGGTTTGGATGAGTTATATGGATAAATGTTGTGTAATAAAGTGATATATGGGGTTCCCATTTATAATTGAAGAGAGTGGGGATCCGGTAATTTCATAAAATTTTAAATTGTCATATTTTATTTATAAAATAAAAATATACAAAACTATATATATTTTCAATATAATGTGAAAATAATTTTAAATATATTCATAAAATAAATTTGGAAATGTTTGGGGTATGTTATCACTGTTATATTTTAGTTTTATCCCCAGTTAACCCTTTTGACAATTACTATACTATAAAAATGTTGTACTCTATAAGGGTAAATTGTGATACTATAAAATTGGAAAATACCTATAAATGAACCATGGTAGATTTAATTAACTATATCCAATTATTTTGGCCGAATCTATGAATTTTAGGTAATTTATATTATTAAATAAATTATTAATTATTATAAAATATCAAAAACATTAAATTTTATTACTATTCCTTGTATTTACATAAATAATATCACAAAAACACATATAATTTTAAAAATATTTTATTATATAGAAAACATTTCACAGTCATCTATAAATGAATTATATCATATTATTTATATCAAAATCTAACACTTCTAACATTTTAAATGTCACTTATTTGATTTTCCATTAATAGAACAATTATTAGGTCAACATTGTGTAAGAATTTAAGTTTATTATTTATGAAGTAATTTTTTTAATAATTTACCATAATGAATATAAATATTTTATATTTAATAATAATATATATAGTGGAACTTATCATCTAGATAACCCCATATTAAAAATAATATAGTTATTAACATTTAGAGTGTCACATGATTGGATTTTCTTGAAATAAAATACTTTAAAGATCATAATTTCATCCAAATGGAAATAAACAGACATATAACATAATATATGATGATTATCGATAAAATTTACTCAAATAATAAGATTAATTAATGTTTTAGGTTTATTTTCTAGCCATTTTCTTTTTCTTTTAACATTAATTACCGGATTTACCTTTTTCTGTTGTAACAAAAATTACTGTGGTTACTATTAATATTGAAAAAATAAAAAGGGATTATTTTCTAAATTTATAAATACTTAATGTAAATATTTTATATTTTATTTAAAATTCAAAATAGTAAGTTGGGATAATTTAATTTAAAATTTCAAAAAAAATAATCCAACAAAAATTAGATTTTCAGAAAAATACCTTTTTAAGTGTAAAAACGTTTTTATACCAAATTCAAATTTGAGATTAATCAAAATTAATATAATTTGATTATTAAAAATATAATTTATTTTATTTTAATTTTAATACTTTTTAATATAAAATTGATCTTTTCAAATGTTTGGAAAAAATACCTTTTTAATAACATTATTCTTTTTAACTATTTTTTCGACAATAAATTAAATAAAAAAATCTAATAATTTCACGCTAAGATAATTTTGATAATATGATTTAAAAAATTTATTATTTTTCCAAAGAAAAATTATACATTTTCTATAGTTTAATTATAATATTTCCTCACAAAAAATTATTTTAAAAAAAATGAAATTTCTGATGAATAAAATAACTTTACTAAAAATTTAGTAATTCTTTCATTAGAATTAATAAATTAATTTATAAAGAACAGTTAGTTTACAAATATAAATTTCATAATTTAATTAGTTATATGTAAACCCACCAATTTAAGAGCTAGGTTATAATGGTCATATTTAATTAATAATATTTTTGGGTTCTTTTAATCTCAGTGTTTGGTGTTGTATATGCAATCAGACATAAGGTTCATTCAAAATCTATAATTGTTACATTTACAATTATTTAAATTAATTTTACACCTTAATTTGAACTTTTGATTATTAATAAATGTTTTAAATGTTTATAACAACTTTTTGGAAAACCAAAATCACAAAATAGGTTAATAATTCATCTTCTTAAAAGTGGGAATGGTAAGTATGATGGTCACCATAGAACTAGGATTACGAATATGGGATTTTTTCGGGAAGTGAAAATATGAGAATTTGAAGGAAAAATTAACACCCAAGGATTAATTAATAATGATATAGAACATGATTATAAGAAATTCAACCACAAAAAAATCATTAATCTATATTGGGTTCAAGGGAATTGATTTCTCAGTATGAAAACTAAACCAATATCATTTTTATTTTGATGCCTTTTTCAATATTTCATGAGAATATTTTATAATATAAACAAATCAATTGAGAAAACAACCTTACCTTTTTCATTTCCCTATATTAAGAATAATATAACCCTTTGGTTGTTCTTAAATATATTACTAAATAAACTATTACAATATTAAATTTATATTTGAGATGATTTTTTCTGGTATGATTCACTTTATTGAGTCAAATGAACCAAAAGTCATTTCTTCATCCTCTAAATATTTACCATAACCAAGATGGTTATCAAAAGTTATCTTCTATGATAATTTGTACTTTTACTACAAAAAACAATATCCAATGCTCTGCTTAATTCATTCCATAAATAGAAAATCATAAGGCTCCATCATATGTCTAACCAAATTCAAAAAATACAAATATTTATGAATAAGGTCTCTAAACTTCCAATATCAACTTATCATTAATCCCACATAATGTACCTATTATTGTCAAATATAGATACCTTAATCAAATATTTTCCTAAAACATGGTAATAACTTGAATCACCATAATATCATAATTAAAATAGGCATGATTCAAATAAATTAACAACTTCATTATTCCTTAACTAAAATCTCATATTATAGAATATAAATAAAAAAATGAAGTAAAATTTATCATGAATAATTTTTTTCTCAAATCACTAACTATTACCAAGGTCACCAGTACTATGCCATTTACTTAATGAATACTCTATTTATATCGAATAAAAAATGGGAACATATTGAGGGTAATGTTTCCCCTAATAATGAATAAATTATCATAAAATATCATGAGAATATTAAATCACATTTCTATTTCATCAATACTATTCAATATATTCTAGAAAATTATAGAATCATAACCTTTACAGATCAATCCATTTATGTTTCATGATTATTATAACTAGAATATCATTGATATCATACATCGAAAAAATAATTTTTCAAATCCATATAGGGAAACACATCAATCCTTCAACTTAAACTATTGGAATTGAATAGGTCCCTCATTGGTCTAGAAGATAATTAGCGGATTAGTTAATTGATTTAGAAAATTCATATTTAACCACACATATGAAATTTAACACCTTGACATTTTCTTACCATTTGAACTTAATTTACACACAGATAACACCTTCCCATTCCATTAATAAAATTTCTAGGTGTATCTTTCATTATTTCAAATAGAAATGAAATTGAGTCTTCTTTCCTCCATAGTTTCCACTACCTAAGATCTCTAAAAACACAATCTGTATCTTCATTGGTGAGTATAATATTTTTTTTACGAATAATGTTATTAATCATATGCCTTTTAATTGATTTGGAAAAATCAAAATTGTTTTTAGTCTAGTCACCACAATATATGGATTCCTATTTTCACCACATTGTCTTACAGGTTCAATATTAACACAATTACATCTGGTTCTAGCCATTGAATGAAACCAAAAATCAAAGTATGAGATACAATAATAATATTGGAAGACAAAATGAATTATATATTAACAGTGAATTATTATGTTTTCTTAAAAATGGTCAGGTGATTATGTTCCCTAATATATGTTTTTATAAATCCAGTTTCCATGTTTTCTACTAATCATTCTGTAATATCTATTGTAAATAATCTAACACTAGTATCTTAGAGTTGGAAGATAATTTATTAAATTAGTGCTAGAAACAATAAAATTCATCCAAATAGACCAAATTGCTTAATAATATTTTGTGAACTAGATATATACATGAATTTGATAATATATTAGTAAATTAAATTACAACATTGTTTTTTATAATATCATTATCCCCTCATAAATATCCATGTACATTAATCGTAATACGCTTTATAGTATTATAGGGTAAATAAAAACAGAATAAAGGGTTGATCATATATTCCTAGTACAGTTATGTGTATTGTTGAAGCTAACATGAATCAATAATAATAATTATAATGGAATGGTAAATAACTGGGAAAACATTTCATTTAACCAATAAAATGAAAATAAGTTATATCCAGAGAAAATATCAATGTGAAAATATCAATGATAATAATAAATGAATTCTTGATGAATGAAATGATAATTGTTGGTCATTATTATATAAGAAATTATGATACATCTACTTTAAAGACCTTCCACATGTCTATTTAAATATGATAGTTTGGTGTATAATAGAACCTCATTTAACTAAGGCAATCTAACTAAGTCTTATCATGAAAATATTGATGCATCGAGGGACTATTTATAACTAGGCCCCAACCATATCTAAATATCCAAAAAAATCATCATATAATAAATATTCTATTTAATTAATGGACATAATTACCTTTCAAAACATTTCTATTTCAAATAAGGATAATGAATCACTACAATTTCCCTAGTCAAAATGATCATAAACCATCCAATGAATAATGATGAATAGTATCATTTGAGTACATAATTAATATAGGATTCAACATAAGCTGTTTACATAGACAATAATACATTAAAGATATTATTTCAATATCTCTTTATGAAAACACCTATTTTACTTGGAAATTAAATTTCTTTAAATCTATAAATAATGAATGTAAAAAAGAAATAATTTTATTTAAAAAAACATTTTATTTTTTAAGGAATCAGTAATGTGCTAAGATTTTATGATGGTGGTAAATTCAATTAATTAATTACAAGATAAAATCATTCTTTTCACAATTGGTTAAGAAAATTCAAAAAGTATCTCATTTCAAATATGAAAAATAGGATTCCATTTATTTTTTTTTGTAAAAAATCAAACATGGATAAAATAACTTTAAAAATCATTTTAAAATACTAATTTGTTCAATATATGAATTCACCAATCCCAATAACTGAGGCCCAATATCTTATCTTTTTACAATATCACAAGATATAAGAAATCACATCATGATGGATAGAATAGTCGAACTCTCTTATTAAAATAGATACAGAAATGATTCCAATATTATATATGAATACAAATATTAAAAAATAAGTTTATTTCAATAATATAATTATTCAATTTATAATATAATTTCAGGTTATTACTTTCCAACATACTATCTTCATAGGAAAGGAAACATAATATTGGTGAGCATAAATGCTCAGTAAGGGTTATGGACAATAGATGTTATCGTTAATTAATAAGCATAAAAACATGGAAATTTAAACAACTGAACACAAATTAAATATAAATAAGAAGACCATAATAAATATTTAAAGGTAAATAATAGATAACACATCCCATGTAATCAATAACACTACTATCATAACTAGATAATACATAATAAACATTCCATGGTAGATAATTGAAAACACACTGAAGTTAATTAATAAACAAGGAATAAAATACATATAGAGATAACATTATCCATAAAATCTCATGTAAAATAATATATGAATTCTCAATGAAATGAATTATTAATTAAATGATTGTATGATCTTAGGAACAATATACATCTATTGTCAAGACCTTATACAAGATAGTTTAAAATGGATGAGTAGGTATACACCAAAAACCCATTTTCCTACGGCTATCCAATAGATTCATCTCACGAGAATACTAATGCATTTCAAGGATATATATAACCACCACCACATATATTTTTATATCCAAATAAGTCCTCATATATCCAATAAGTTATTTAATTCATGAAAAATATGCCTTATTATAAAATATCGATATTGAGTAAGGGATACGGTGTTATCAATATTTCCCCATTCAATCAAATAACATTCAACTTAAAACACCATATATAGAAATTATATATTCTTTAAAATATTATTATATACATGATAAATAATATTTATATTTAAAGGATATTTTTTGTTCAATGATCACTAGAATTTGGATATTTTGTGGGAAAATTAATGATGAAAAAAATGATTCAATAAATGTGAGTTTCAATACTATCCTTGGTAAAAATGATCATAAAAAATAAATATAAATAAAAAGTATGGTATCAAAACAACATATCATTAGTGTAATATAAATAAAATAAAGGGTTCTTGTCCTTGATGAATTAATTACCATAAAAATATATTAAAAACAATTTTGGGGAAAATATCATTTTATCATTTAAAATATTTATAAAACTAAAAGATTAAAAAATACTTTGTAAATAATTTTCATTTAAAATAACCATTAAAAATTTTAACATAAGATTTAATACACTTATTTCTTATGATGGAATAAAATTCCTTTCATGTCTTATATGTTAAATCAAATATTCTATTCAACTATTCAGAAGAAGATAATTTGTCCTTATTTGGAAAATTGCATGAATAATCCATTAATATTTATTAAAAAAAACATGGGTAAATATGTGTTTAATAATTCAATTTTTGAATATAATATTATATTAAATAATATTTAGAAAACATGGTCTGGGAAGGAAATTATTTTCAACCAAAGAGAGAAATGAAGTCAAGTTTTATTAAAATATATTCTATACAAAAATTTGAATAGAAATGAGTGTAAAATGGTACTATTATATTAAATAATCATGAATAAATATATGATAATAAAAATTAAACGTTTTTGTTATAAAATGATTAAATAATTTCTTTAATTTATTTTAAAAAAAAATAATTCCGATTAAAATGAGATTATGAAATAAACCCTAATAAGTATAGTAACATTGAAGTAATAATTAATAAATGAATCTATTATGTGAATAAAATTTAATTACCAATTATAAAATAGTAAATAAAACATAATACAAAAAAATTCATTACACACATAATAATTTACCATCAAAGACAACGAATCAGCAATATAATCAAATAAAAATAAATTGTGTTATAAAAATCTTCACCATTTGAAAACATTAAATTCATAATAATTTCAGATGAAATAAATCGATTTAAAACATGTAATACCATGAATTATTAATAAATAATTATTTTATATGTTAAAGGTTTTGTTATATTAATGGAAATTTATTAAAGAAAAAAGAAAACAGAACAAGAAAAATACAAATAAAAAACACCAAAACCATAAAAAATGGTTAAGGTGAAAAAGAAAGAAACCAAAGCCGACAAACACCCAATGGTTAAGGGTGGGCTATGGGATGAGGCCACCAATGCCGCCAAAAAAGATCAAAGCCGGATCAAGAAAGATATCTCCAGGACAGAAGAATCTCCATCAGCCCTGGCCTTTATTAGCCAAAAACAGCAACAAAAAAGCCATCCTTCCACCAAAAGAAGCCAGCAACTAAGCCTCCAGCCCGCTCCAAACAGCACACTGATTCCCAGAATTTGGGAAACCAAATGAAGCCAGCTACTCTGCAGACTCCAGCCTGCTCCAGATCAGCACACTGAATCCTAGAATTTGGGAAACCACAGCAACTCGACACAGCAAAGCTCTACTGCCAACCTGAAGAAAAAGAAACAAGCCACTCCAAAAACAAACAGGCCCCAAAAGAAACATACAAAAGTCTAAAAATGGGGGATTTGTCACGGTCCCTATTAATAAAAATAAGGAGATCATCAGGAATTTGATCAAACCAAACAAAATCAACACCATTAACACCTTTATTAGCCAGACCATCAACAACAGAATTGGCTTCCCTATAAACGTGAGTGATAATATGATTCAAAGAAAAAAGAGTCTCCAAACAATTAATCCAGCGATTAGTAAGCTTCCAGGACAAGTGATAAAAACCCATCCTAATTGCAGAAACAACAACAGAAGAATCACTCTCAAACCATAAATTATCCCAACCACGCTGCACAGCTTGATCAACAGCAACAATAATGCCAAGCATTTCGGCCTCAAGTGAAGAGGAAAAGCCACAAGAACCATGAAAACAACCAAGGACATCCCCTTTATGATTCCTGAAAACAGCACCATAACCAGAATGCCCCGGATTGCCCCTAGAAGCACCATCTGAATTTTCACCATATAAATAATATTAGGTTTATAATATTACAATATTCCTTAATGAAATTAAATTGATACAAACTCACCTACCTCAATATTCTTCTTTGTTGAACGTGATTTAACCTCACGTTTAATTATATTATGAATTTTATTAATTTATACTAGAACATTATTCAAATTTAAGATATCATATATTAACCTTTTATAATATTTTACCTACCATTTTCCAATAATATTTCATTATTTTAATTGTTTCAGGTGTTAATTGTCTTCTTTTCTATTGCATGTTATTAAGTGAATGTTATGGTTATTTGGGTTATCATATAGATACATAATATATAGAATTACATTAATGTCATAAAATATATATGGACTAATTA
Organism: Viscum album; assembly: GCA_963277665.1. Taxonomy (NCBI): domain Eukaryota; kingdom Viridiplantae; phylum Streptophyta; class Magnoliopsida; order Santalales; family Viscaceae; genus Viscum; species Viscum album. The sequence continues at coordinate 1,656,744,087 of OY728132.1, read as the reverse complement.
TATACATGTTTAGAAACATTCTTGATGGTTTCAAATGAAAAATGAATCACATCTCATCATGGAGATGTTAGTCCGTACGTACGAGCAATGATATAATTCATTTAATGAATAAAAACATAAGGAATTTGGTGATAAATTAATTTTCGAGAATAAATATCATGTCATATATATCTCATATATTTTTAAATTTAACTTTATTATTTTACATGTAAATATTATGTGGAAAAAGAATTACACTACTTTGCGAGGTAGTCAACCACCGTAAACAAAAGCGAGGTAATCGTATTTTAAATTACATATAATGTAAGAATTTATCTGTGGTATTATAATTATATAATTATAATAATATAATATAAAAAATATAATTTTTTAAAATATATAATCATATACATACTTGAAACATGGTGATGGAAAAAGTATTTCATCAGTTTGCGAGGCAGTAGACTACTCTACACATGGTCAATAGTTTTGTTTCCCATTTTATAGATATGGAGATCGAAGTAGGTTATTCCATTAATATAATAAAATATAATTATATGTTATATACTGTTGTTATTATATTATCATTATTAAATACTATTTTAGGGAGGTTGATGAAAAAACAAAATAAAAATTCTTATTTAATAATGTTACCTATTCATTGAGGAACCTTTATTAGGTTTTCACCAATAGACTTCATAGGATTAATTTGAGACGAATCAATTGTATATAAAATATTAATATGAGGGAAATTATGTGATTTTGTTAAATAATCAATTACAACCATGTTTTTATCTTCTAAAAATTCTCAATATTGGGAAATTATATATCCTTATATGTGAAAAGGTCCAAATTTTTCCATTCATTCGTTTATAAAAAAATTTATTCATTTTATCCCTTTATCATTTTAGTTTAACCCTTGATAAATCATCTTTTACAATAACTTTAGTCAATATTTTTTTACTTATTTTACTAATTATAATGGCTATAAAGACCAATACTAAAGAATTTCATATTATATTTTTAACTATATTTAGAATTATTAAAATTAAAAGGATAATTTCATTAGATTTTCAGATATTTGAGAAAACACTACATTGTGAACCCATACATTACACGTAGACACTTCTATGAAATATCAATTTTTTCCCATAACAACAAAAAGTATTAAAAAAATCATTATTTATTTTCATGATAAATCCTCAAAGTAATTTAATTTATCTCATAATCATCTATAAATTTTCTTAAACTCAATGAAATATATTCTAAACATGTGGTATGGGATCAAAAAACTCAGTAAGGGACATAAAAATAAGCAAAAAAATTATTAGCCCATAAAAACATTTAAAAATTATTCTTTTTAAAAACTAACATTGGAAAAAAAATAACATTTTCTTACTCAAGATATCACTTTATCTATCTTACATTTTACCTAAAAAAGTTCATAATAAATATTAACGGATAATAAAATCTATATATATTTTTTTAAAACATGATAAACTCATGAGAACATTTTCTTAAAGAAAAGTAATGCAAACTTTCTGTTGATCATAAAATCAATAAATTACCTTGTGAAAGCATGATATTTATGTAAATAACCTAAAATTCATAATAATAAAATTAGGAAAATTGGGGCATCATATTCTTATCATTCAGACATATATTTTACATCAATAGCTAAAAAATTATTAACCCTTACAACTACCTTGAAATAACTCTCATGGTTATATTTGACATAACTCTCGAGATTATCATAGTGCAATGATCACAGTTAAAATTTTAATATCCATTAAGGTATGTTCCAAACATACCAAATTAATTGGATGGATATAATATAAATTACCCTATTTAGTTTATTATAGAACCATATATCATCAAAAAAAATTATAAAGAACCATAACATAATCATAAAAAATTAAGGCATGAATCAAAAAAAACATTCCTTGAGGAAAATAATTTTTTTTAAAGAATAATAGACAAAAAAAATTATGTGGAAATAACCATATAATATTTTAAAGTTATATTCAAAACATTATGTCTAAAAAAAATGGGGAAAATTTTCTCATGCAATGTACGATTAAAAATACATTCCTTTTGTCTTCTGTAAAAAGAACCATTGAGTTTTTTATAAGAATGTCCCATACATAAAACCATAATAAAATTATTTTTTTATTTTTTTGATAAAATAATGAAATTTATTTTTTAAAAATTTATGTACATGTACAATAATACATAAAAATTATTTTAAAACACGGAGATGAAAGGTAATGAGTTAGATAAAAAAGATAAAAAATATTTAAAATGTGGTTTGTTAAGTTAAAGAGTCCCTTACCATGAGTTCAAATTTTCATGAATATTATTTATCTACATAAATAATAAATATTAGATAAGTATTTAATAAATTGAGAATCATTTTAAAGATCTCTATTAATTTTAATTCACTTATTACCATGATAAAATAGTTAACTATTCATGTTTATGTTGGGAGCTTTGACGATATTCAGGTCATAAGTCCAAAAAGTGTTTGGTAGTTTGATTAGGGTTATAGATCTAATAATAGAATCATTTAAAAATAAAATTAATTACATAGTTAATAAATTTTATAAATTAGTTAAAATTATAAATCTAACCATGAAATATGGTAATGAAAAATAATCTATGTTACAATCATGGAGACTATATACCAATCCTAAGCATGCATAACATTTTTGTTTTTCATTGATCATTATAGAATGAATGAATGTAATATTTTATCTTTAAAAAATTAAAATAATATCATGAATATAATTTTAATTCTTTAAATATGATTTCATATATCATCTAAGTGGCATGGTGATGGAAAATATATCATTTCACTTTATGGAGGTGGTAGCCCATACATAAAAAAGAATTATGTTATCATTTTATTGTGAATTTAAAGGTAATAATGTATATAATGTGTTATATTTTAATAATGATAATACTTACATGAATACCATATATAAATATTACTTTTATCATTATAACTATTATATGTAGAAAGTGTTGTAAAACTAATTACATTGGTTCGCAAGGAGGTAGTCTTCCGTACACATGAACAATTTTTTTTCCCATTTTATAGAAGGGTATATAAATATATTTCATGTGGATTAAATAATAAAATATCATTATATGTAGGATTACTGATTTATTATCACATTAATGTTGAATAATGTTTGAGTCGTGTGGAGGTATAAAGAAAACAAAATTGCTTGATAAAAAACAAAACTACTTTTTTAGAAAATATCCTTTTCTTAACACCTTAAAGACACAATGGTTGGTGTTAATTTTAAAATAAGACATATATTAATTGTATAGGGAATTTAGGAGGGTACCTTTTTGGGGATTTAGTGAACTAAATAACTAATTATGTATGATTATAAAGGAATAATAAGTGACCTTTTATAGTATAGGGAAGGGGAACTCTTGTAATTTCCCAAAATATTAAAATATAATAAAGATATTGTAGATCTAGAGATATCAAAATGTCTTATTAATTCATAGGGGATGAAATTTTAGACCATATATTATACTGTTTTGAATTATTTAATATATATAGGCTTTTTAACAATTTAATAAAATATAAATTTCATAAAATATAATTATTATCGAATTTGATACTGGTCATTAATTTGACTATAAGATCACCAATAAAATAAGTAAAATGAGAACCAACTATATCATTATATCATAAACAAGTCAATATCTTATATAAAATTCTTTAATCACATTAATTATATAAAATTGTATTTATCAAAATATTTTTAATATCATTTATTTTATTTTTTCATTAATTTAATAATTATTACCTCATCTTTGTTGATGCTTTTGAGATAAATATTTATTTTTAAAAAATTATATGTAAATTACCATGATGAATATAAATCTTTTAGATTTAAAAACAGTATTTATAATTGAACAAATATTATGGATAATGATATATTATAAATATTACTCTTATTGAAAACAAAAGTGTGAAATATTTGATATTTCTTTAAATAAAAAAATATGTATTTATTAATATAAAAAAATTGGTTCCAAAATGTCATATAACTAAAACCTGAATTATTATGGATAAAAATTACTCATTAAATTAAATTGGGTAAATTTTTAATGTTTTCTAATTGTCTTTATGATATAATTCTTATCCTTAGTTTCTTGATTTTTCTTTTACCATGACAATAAAATTTAATAATGTTACAATCAATAATGAGAAAATTAAAAGGTTCCTATTTTATAAATTTGGAAACATTTATTCCAAATATGGAATCCATTTTCCAAAAATCAAAACAAATATTTTTCATTATTAAATTTATAACTAAATTAGAAAAACGCAACGAAAAATGGGTCTTCAGATAAATAACATTTAAATATAATTTTTTTAATAAATTCAAATGAAAAATCCATTTATAAAACTATAATTAGATAATTTTAAATACAATTAAACTATTTAAAATTGAAAAGTAACCCAATTTTTTTAAAATTTTAAATACCTTAAAATAAATTAAAGTTTTCAATAAAAGTAAGTACTTTTCACTATGGCTTGAATATTCATTAGTTTTCAAAAAATTACCCAACAAATAATTTTAATATAATATTGACATATTGAATTCCAAAAATTAAATTAATTTTTTCAAATAAATTTACTAAATATTTTGGGAATTAATTTTAATTTTCACTCATAGAAAATAGTTTTTTTTCAGAAAAAAAAATATATTTTGAAGAATAAAATAAAATAACTAAAAATATAGTACATATTTAAAAATACTACATTATGAAATTATAAATTAGTAACACTATTATAAATTTCATAATGTAGTTAACACTATTAATTCCCAAAAATTTAATGGCATGATCAAAACAATCACATTTAAATAATAATATATAGATGTTCGTTTAAGATCAATATGGAATATTTTTTATACTATGGAACATAGTGTTTCCTTTTAGAAAATATGGTTTTTACATTATTCCTCCCTTTAGTAAATTGTTTCCTCTCAATTTTTGAACTCACATTTTCTAGAAAGGGATTGAATTTTTAATATACACTTGCGGAAATCCCATAACGTAAAAAAATCAATGAATACTTCACATGGAAAGAGGGAGGGAGAGGGAAGTAGTAATGTCATCTAGGATAACACATACTAGGTTCCCATGTTTGAAAAAAGGGCATGGATAGGAAAATATAATGCCTCTGGACTGATGTAGAGTGACAGGGAACTTGTTCATGAGAATGTTTTCTACCACAAAAAAAACTGTAATGGGTTAAAGGCCATTGATTACATGGTAAATAAAGTAAATGAATAATATTTTAATTTTAAAAAACCATTTCCAATAGTTGAGAAATTTTGTTACTACCAATACTATGAAAATTTGGAAGTATAATTAATTTATATGAATAATTTCAACCTTTAATAAATTTCTTCCACTAAATCATATTTTTCTCTCAAAAGGAGTATTCAAGATGATTTTGTTTCTTTCAAAAAGATTCAGAATCAATGCAAATAGATACAAGAATTAAGAAAAAAATATATTCTTCCTGACATTATTCGCCATCAAAAAGTAAAATGGTATGGAAATGATAAAATAATTCTCCTAGAAGAATAAACCATTATTAGAGGAAAACAACCTTAATTTCAAAAACTCAATAGGAATACAAAAAGTTCCATATAGATCATTCAACAAATAACTATACATAAAATTCCACAAAAATGTTATATTTTAATATTGGAACCAAAAAATTAGAAGGAATTATCATGTAGTCTTCCAAAATATTTTTTAATATTTATCTAAAAATAAAAATAATGACTCTAAAGTATCCTACAAAAATTTAATTTCATAATCTTCATGAAATTCAAATCATTTAGAAAAATTACCTAAATTAGAATAAATCCTAAACAAAATGATGTATAATCCAAAAATATTACTCAACATTTATACATAAAAAAGTACCATATAATTTTGTTTATCTTAATCATATAGGGTTCCATAAAAAATATACATCTCTAAAAATAACACTGATAATTTAATTACAAAATCATTTTCTAATCCCATGGTTATATATACAGTAAATAATATGCTCCCCAAATAAATATAAATATTACTATCAGATTGACTAAATACATAAAAACAATTGAATATTATCCAGGACATTACATAGGCCAGTTGTAGGAGATTAGACATTTTCACCCTTTTATTTTGTTTTCAGTCACAATGGTCTTACTGGACGCAATGGGTTGTCACACATCTTATGGGATGTCTCTTTTATAATGCTATGTAAATATAACCCTTATAAAATTATATAAATGAGAGAAAAAACCTAAAAAATAACTATAAATAATTTAACATTGATGAAATATTTTAACCTCAAATGTTATATCAAACCTATCACATTTCATCCTAAAATTTAATAAAACATAATTTCCTATAAAACAAATGGCTCAAAAAATACCATTTTGAACTTAAAATTTCATAACCTAAAAGATCAAAAGGAGATTCCATGATACTGAAATTATATTCTACCTTAAAATTATAATCCCAATATGATATTAATAACTCTTATGAGAAGTCCTAATCTCTAATATTGTCTAAACCCTACATCGATACCCTCTATAAGGACTCAATCCTACGAGTTTCTTTTTTGTGTGTTCTTGAACTGAATTAACATTCAAAAAATTACAAAGATATTTTGGTTTAGAGTTTCGAGAATTAGAAAAACTCTTATTATGTAATTTCATAAATTGCAAGTGGGATATTCAATACAATTTTATTTTTTTGTATAAAAAAATTTATTCATAATAAACAATTACTTCATTCATGATAAATATTAATAATTCTCTTATTTACCTCATCCATGTCCTTAATCTAATGTAAACCATGTGAAAAAAAATTAAGAACAAGCGATGGTCATAAAAATATGTGTAAGGGACATAAATAAATGAAATAAATCATTACAGTGCAAATACATAATAAAATTTCCATTCTTAAAATAAGCATTGGTCTTAAAATAATCATTTTATTACCCAATAAATAATATTTAAAGGACAAAATCTTCAATAAAACATTTAATTATAAATATTAAAGAAAAAAATAAAATAAATATAGGTTTCTTTGACAAGAATATGAACTCAATAAATATATTTCACAAAGACTAGTTTTATATACAATCCTTTAAACATAAACTCAATAAAATACCTTTTAAAAACATAACATTTCATTAAAGAAACATAATAAGAATAAGAAAAAATATTGAAATATTGGTTCATATTTTTCTTATAATATTTAATTATGATATAACACTTATGCCTACCAGATGATGTGACCATTAAGGATACTATGAAAAAACCCTCACTATTATACTTGACATAACCATCATGGTTATATTAGAGTAACAATCACAGATACACTTAGAAAAAACATCACGATAAACTTTCATTAAACCCAAGTAATTAGAGGGATATCATAGAACCAATCATATTTTTTTAATGTAACCACCCAAAATCCTAAACACTTCCAAACAACTATAACATCATCATAAAACAAGAATGAATGCTTTAATAATAAATTCCTTGAAGAAAATAACATATTTTAAATGAATAATACAAACAAATAAAGAAATAAATTTCATTTAAAATAACCAGGTAATTTTATAAAGGAATCTTCAAAAGATTAAATATTCATGAAAGTGTAAAAATAACCTCATGTTGTATAAGTTAATAAAACAATCGTTTTGAATTTTTAAAAAATAACCATTCAAAGAATATTTTCATAGAAATTCCCTTATATAAAACATTAAAATGATTCCTTTTAAAAAATTTGATAGAAATTAATGAATTTACTTTTTTAAACATTTATTTAAATATAAATAAATATATAAAATCAAATTTAAAATATGGACTTGAAAGATAATGATATAGAAAATAAATCTTAAAAAAATTTAAAATTTGGTTTTCTTAGTTAAAGAGTCAGTTACATTGAGTCTGACTTATCACGTAAATTCATTATCATCATGAATAATAAAGATAGATTAATTATTTACTTGTCTTAAAAACATTGAAAAGTTTATTATTCCTTTTATTTAAATTATTACCATTTTATAACAATTACTTAATTATTTATGTTTATAATGGATTTATTATAGATATTAAGTTTATAAGTATAGAATGACATATGTATGTTTAAAGAGATAAGAATTTTGTCATCTATGGAATCATATTAATGAAAAAGTTATCAATTTAATACATTAATTATATTTTAAATTCCAACAATGAAATAAGGATATGAAAAATGAACTACGTTACAATCATAGAAATGATAGGCCATATATTCACTTGCATAACGTTTTCATTGATCATTATAGAAAGAAGGTAATTTTTTATTTTATATTTATAAAAAAAATATTATTATCATTTATATAATATTAATTCTTTTAAATATACTTAAATATATAATCCATGTTACGTGGTGGTGAAAAATTTTTTACATCGCTTCGGGGATGTTGTAGTCCACACGTAAGAATGAATGATGTTATCATTTTTTATGCATGGAAATGAATGAACATAAATGATATAATCACTATTAATAATTATAAATATGTCACTAATATCATATGTAAACATTAATTTCATCAATCTAACTAGTTTTGAGAGAGGATGATGGAATAAAGTGCATCAGTTCGTGAGGTGATAGTCTGCTGTACACACAAAAAAATAATTATTTTCTAATTTGATGAATTTGAGATGGGTAAATGCGATTAAACTAATATAATAAAATATAATTATATATAACCTAATTTATTTATTAATTTATAATAGGTTATTATTTTTTATGGATGTGTAGGGATAAAAAAACAGAAATTCTTGATTTTAAATGATACCTCTTCTTCAAATTATCTTCTTTCCATAACACCTTACGAGCATTAAAGATTGTGTTATGCCTAAAATAAGAACATTGGAATGTTTAGAGGGATTATATTTATTTATTTGTGGATTTATTTTCCAATATAAATTGTTTTTGATGTTTTATGATAAGAGAAGAATTAGTTCCCTTTTATAAGATATGTGACTAACATGTTCGGGATTTCTGAAAAATTTAAAATATAATAATGTTATTCTAGAGAAAAGGACTTCCAAATGTCCTATAAATGAATATGTATGAAATTTTAGAACATTTATTATCCTATTTTATTATTTAACATTCTTATTCCTTTTACATAATTCAATAAAATATTAATTCCATAAAATGTTATTACTGTAAAATTTGATACTCTTCATTAATTTGATATTAAAATCATCAAGAACATAAGTCAAAATTAAAATAAATATTATAATATAATAAAAATGTTAATTTTATCTTGAAAAAATCTCTATAACCTTAGTTATATATAATTAATTTTATTTTAAAATTATTAATATCATTTATAGAATTATCTTTTTAATTAAATAATTACTATATTAATGTTATTAAAGCATTAAAGGTATTTATTTACTCCCTAAAAATTAAAAATAAATTATCATGACAAAGTTAAATATTTTAACTCTCAAGTTAATATATATAGTCAAACATATATTATATAAGAAAATATATTAAAAATATTACACTGATTTAGAAAAAGAGAATGACACGTTGGACTTTCCATTAAATAAAATACTATAAAAGAATTAATTTCAACCAAGTGGCTCCAAAATAAAATAAAATAGAAACATGAATCATTATACATTAAAATTATTCATCCCATTAAATTGGTTCAAGTGTAAGGGTCATTGAATATTATATATCATATTATATTCAACCTTACTTACTCGATTAATCCTTTATCGTAGTAATAAAAATTACTACGGTTAAAATTCAGATTGAAAAAATTGTAATGAATTATTTATTAATTTTGGAATAATTAATTCCAAATAGGTAATCCTATTTTAAAAATTAAATACTCATAATTAGAAGAATTTAATTTTAAATTAGTCTTGAATAATGTAATGAAAAACTATTTTTTAGAAAAAATAACATTTAAATATAAAATATTTTTTTACTAAATTCAAGTGTAAAATACATTTTGAAATCCCAAATTGGATTATTTTCAATAAAATATATCTAATTAAAATTAAAAAAATCAAAACATAATTTTAAATTATAAAAACATTAAAATAAATTATAGTTTTCAATAAAATAATCATTTTTCATTATTACTAAAAAAATCACTATTTTGTAGAAAATTCACAAAAAAGTAATTTTATAAAAATATTTATATGATGAGATGAAAAAATTAAATTCATTTTTTAGATAAATTTATTAATATTATGGATTTTGATAATAATATTCATTCACCAGAAGCAATAGTAAACCATTTTTAAAGATAACGTATTTTTTGAAGAATACAGTGGATTTACTAGAAGTATAACCCATATTTAAAAATCATACAATTATAAATTATAAATATATTAGCAAATTATATATATATATATAAATATTTTATAACCCTATTCATTCCCACAAATTTATTGGCTAGGTTAATACGATCACATTTAAATAATAATATTTAGGTATTCATTTAAGCTCAATGCGGTGTATCTTGTACGTTATTGAACATATTGTGTCCTTTTAAAAACTCAGAATAATATAATGGTAAAAATATTATATTCTATTATTAGATAATATAAATAATGCTGATTCAAAATAAAGAATCCATTTTTATCAAATTCAATTCCAGGATGTTATAGAATCCAATTTAAAAATAAACTCGCAAACGCGAAAAAAAAAGAATGGTTTCAAAGAGAAAATTCATATAAGTATAGAAGGTTTAAATATTTTATTAAAATATGACATTTTTTCAATGATAAACTAGTTAAATATTAATGTAATAAATTAATATTTCATTAAAACCAATTTAAAATTAAATTTAACTGTGTGAATTATTTATATGAAAATGTAGTTTTCAATAAAAATTAATAATATCCACTATTTGTTGTAAAATAAAACAATTAAAAATATAATCCCAAAACCTAACCCTAATATAACACTTTTACTCGCCCGTGCTATTGCATGGTGTCATAGATTAATGGGTTTTCTTTTAATAAGAGATTAGTGTTTAAAATGTTTAGAAGAAAGAGTAATGTTGACTAAATTTTATTTAGTAAGGAATGGTGTACGATAATGGAATAAGAATGCATGGAATATAAAGACATCATTCAAATAGTTTACAAAGAATAATAATAGAGTAAAAGAATATGAATTTTTAAATTTTGATTCCATAAGATTTGAATTCATTTAAAATTTCACTCACAGTCACAATAACTATAATGTAGGAACTGCAATTAAATGTGAAAGAATAATGAATGATAAGATAGTGGTTGAAATACTAAAAATGAGAATTTAAATAAATTAAATAATAATAAATTGAAGGACATGGATATTTGGGAAAATAGAAAATGGAGTGAAACATTTATTCAGGTACATGGAACCATATAAAAAGAGGGACGTAGGTATCACAGACAAATATGATACAAAAATTGCAACTGAAAAAAATATATAGATGAAGACAGAGAGCAGACAACCAGTTCATATTACATGGAAACATTAAATTTAATCAAAAATATATATAGAAAAATTGATGTACTGTATACAATTAGAAAACATATTACTAAGAATGCAATGGAAATATTTTAAGATGTATAGTAGGATTTGTGATTTTACTTTCAAAGAATATATACACATGAATGATAATAAAATATATAATGTATATATACATGCCATCACAAATTAATGAAACAATGTGATTGTATACATATTTCTTTTTACCATTTAATAAGAATAAGCATTCCTTTCTATATAGTAACATAGAATTATATTTGCTCATAACTAATAATGTTGTATATTATAAAAATATCTAAATTAAATACTATTGAAACAACTTCAAATTTCATACTATAATGTTAAGCATTATGCATAAATTAATTAATATGAAAGTGATATTCTCTGACAGAAAAAAATGCATTACCTAAAATGTAATCATGCAGCTGAAAAAATTTCCATACAACTGTCTATACAACCACTGAAGTGAAATTCTTAATGTAAATGCAGGATTTTATAAAATGAATGCCTAAAATATATAGGCTATTGGAGGAAAATAGTTGGATAATAAGATGTAAATATAAAATTATTTATTTACATATAGATTAATTTTCAAATATGATAATATGTCTCTGTTGAGTCATTGAGAAGCACTAAAATTAATCACTTTTAGATAGAGCGAGAGGTCAAGACAAATGATTTTTTGTTGGACCTTACAGTATATTCATCATCACCACAACATTACAAGGAGGTCTCATATTTGTCTACCTCCTATCATCTCAGAAATGGGTCCTCAATAATGTATGTTGTTCCTGCAAAAAAAATTCAGATCTTCGGGTTTGTCTCACTGCTGCAAAGTTTATTTCCACCCCATGAATTAATTACAGAACAATTAGATCCATCAGCTGAGATCAAAATTATGACAAAGTTATGATATTTGAATCTCTAGTGGTTTGGATAGAGGTAGATGAAATCATTCTATACAACATCAAATATGCACATATGAATATAAATTAATTAGATTCAATCATACTTGTGTAAATGATATGAATGGATTGCCACATGCATATAGTAATGGACTCAAAAATAGAGGGAAATAATGATTGTGACTTGTTTTGACCTATAAAATGTGATGTTTTGATTAAATAGTACATCAAAATTACCACAAATCATCAAACCAGCAAAATTTTACCTCCGTCCAAATTCCTCATTAGCACCTACAAGAATAGGAACACCCACATATAAGATTCTCAATTTGTTGGACATGGAGAACTATTATTTTAGAGCAACCATAACTAAAGTACTGATTTTGTTATAGATCAAATATTATTTATCATGTACAATATGATAACAATAATGGATTCTTTTTTTTTTTGATAATTGCCTTTTCTTAATGAATGTGAGGAAAATCAATATAGTCATTAAAAACACAATTTATGAGAAATTAGGAAATAGAAGTATAAGAAATATGGAAGAGATAGATTGGAAGAAAGGTAACATAAAAATGTGTAGAAAAATGGAATTATATCATAAAACATTTTTGATTTATTCTTAAACATGATATAAATTTAAATGAATAGATAACATGAAAAAAACAATCTCATATAAAAATATTATTAATGAATGGGAAGAATGTATAGGTGACACTTGAACATGTGAACATTATCTTTTTATTAAAACTGAACAATATAGGCCCTAAAATCAAGGAGGCTAGAAATAGTGGATCACCAAGGCGTTTGTCTTACCAAAAAAATATATGTTAACCACCATTGATGTTTTTTTATCATCTCTTCTGCTTCAAGAGAAGACCCAACACCAAAAGTTGCCTTGAACCCTAGCACCACCAAGCCACAGTTTTCCTACCATCACGCCTCTGCCCAGCTAAGGAAAAATAGTCCACATTTAAAATCACCCCTTAAATGGGTGCATTCTATCAAGTCCATATCACCTGTTTTATATACCTTACCATCCTACCAATTCAAGCTCTTGGATGCAGCATTTTGAAGGCCACAACCAAGTCTAGCCCGTACATCAGAAACACATGTTCTACAACCAATACTTTCACATGTACCTGGGAAAAAATGAGAAACAGGGCTTCCCTCCCTCGTCCAATTGTGTCCTTCCCATAAAATCATACAAATATAGGAATATATAATAGCATGATCCTTACTTTCCATTCACAACATCTGAAATTAAATATTTAATGATCTCCTCCTACAGCGAGTTGCTATCCAAATTAATATTTTCTTTGAATAAAAAAATGTCTGGTCTCCATTTCCCAATCTCCAAAAAAGTGATTATACAAGGTTTCATGATGATATGCGAAGCAGTAATGGAATCTAGAAAATGTGGACACCCAGCCAACTAACACAAACCACAGTAAACATATAAGTCTTAAAAATTGGTTGAATGCTCATGTAATATCAACAAATGTTTAACTTTTTCCTCGTAATCATATTCTCTTAACCTACAAAATGATAAAGGGTTGTTGGGAAGGATTCATGTAAAGTTATTGCATAGAAACATTAAATTTTTTAATGGTAGTCATATGATGTAATGCATGTAAAAACACTTCACAAATGATTGTTGTAGAACTTTGGACGCTAGCAGACTTACAAAACACATGGTTAATGTGCTAGTTAAAAAAAATACTTGAAACTACTTGAATGTTTTTAATAAAACACATTTTTATTTCTTCTTCATGTAATCATATGAACTAAGAAAAAAATAGGAAAGATATACCAACTCCATGTTTCAATATCTGGCCAATATTAAAATCCATTGACCACATCTTAAACTGCAAGACAATATAGCACATCATCACTCTAGAAATCTATAAGAAATTGTGAAATAGTTATTTAAAAAAGTAACCTAGAAAAGATATATAGGATAAAAGGTAACATAACAAAATGAGTAGAGCACATGTAAAAAAGGAATTATATCTGAAAATATCATTGATTTATTCTTAAATAGGTTCTAATTTTAAATTAGAAGAGCACGTGTAAACAAAAAATATTATATAAAACTATAAATAATGAATGGGAAAAATATATTGGAGCCACTTGAACACATGAACATTCTCTTTTTATTAAAACTAAACTGTGCAGGTTCCAAAATCACAGAGGCTATAAATTGTGGATCCCTAAGGCTTATCCCTTAACAAAAGAAAATACAATCAACTGGCGATGATTATATTTCATCATAAATGATATAGTTATTTGAATTGGTACCTTGATAAACTAATGCATCTGCAAAGAATTTAACATCCCTCTCGGTGTGTTTGATGACGATATCTTGATTGATCAATCATTGGAAACTTATAAAAATATAATCTAACCACCAACTATGTTGTTTGTACCCTATCATCTGCTTCAATTGAAGACACTACACCAAAGGACGCGTTGAACCCATCACCACCAAACCACAACCGTCCAACCATCACGCATCTGCCCAGCTAAGTAACAATACTCCATATTTAAAATCAATCATTCAATGAGAGAATTACATTGATGATATATCCCTAGTTTGACATACCTTACCTTCCTCCCAATTTATATTCTTGGTTACATCATTTTGAATGCCACAACTGAGTCCCCCCCTTCACCAAGAAAACCATGTTCTGGAACCTGTAATTTCACATGTACCTGAAAAAATAGATGCTAAAAAGGGTGGCCCTCACTTGCCAATTGGGCCCATCCCAAAAAATCCTTCTGTCAGTATAAAAGATAAAAATACAAACCTTCTTCTCCATATACAACTTGTGTATTATAGAAATCTAGGATTAGTATATATAGTAGATTCCACTCACCACAGACATAAGGCTCGATTCTGAGATGAATGTATAGGCATTCTTGCTTCACCAACTTGATGTATCTGAGAAAATAATATCTCCCTTAGAAATAGTACTTCATGCAATAAAACAAATAGTTGAAATAAATATATATATCAAAAAGTACATGAAACACTAATTTCCTTGAAGATGCAACAAAATATTATATCAAACAAATGTTGATGTCAAAAAAATTAAAAATGAAACATTATGAAAATGGAAATAGAAATAATAAGGAGAAACATTTACCTTGAATCTTTGTAACCATAACATAGAATAGCTAGAGATGTTTATAAGGATACCTGATTCAAAAAGACATGTAAATTCATTGGAAACCGTTTTAATAATCATGCAATATATAATCAATGTTGAGATCCAGAATAATATTTCATTTGGTAGAATGTCAATCAAATAATGATTTGGTGAATAAATACCAGATAAAAGAATAAAATAGATGTTGTTGTTTATAAGGGTCACCTGAGAAATGGTGTCCGGGTCATTCCTTTAGTCAGCCAACATTGAGTTCTGGGTGTTATGTATGTAATCAAATTATGATCCTTTAGAATCCCCAAGAAACATTATAGTGCTCTACACCGATATCTCAAAGGACATGATGTCATCAGATTTCGAGCCACTGAGGGTTGCAGTGGAATGACATAGACTGCGACGTAGAAGGAGAGGTGACCTCTAGAAAGGCACCCCTCTAGCTTGAGTATGAGTAGATCCACTCCATCCTGGATAGCTAGCCATGGTCTAGTAGAAGACTGGGTGGTTCGTTAGGACTGTAAGAGTCACAACCATGGATGAGAAGCAATATTTTCAAGGAGATGACAGAAACCCCCACCGCAAGGGGGACATAGAGGGTTCTAAATCATCATCATCATGATCTTCCAACACATTCAAAAATATTTTTACATAACAATTAAAAAAACTAGAAATTTAATTTAAATAAATTATAATAAAAGTTAATCCAATCTGATAATAACAATTTATGCAGGATATCTAGACATTTAAATTGCTATAAAAGTGAATAACTCTAGAAAGTACACCATGTTCCATGATTTCTTCAGGAATGATAGTCTGAGGATTTTCAAATGATGTGATAGTTCACAAATGACAACACATATCAAGATCTCATGAAATCCATTTTTAGAAATTAGAAATTACGTAGACACGATTGAAGAAACTGAGAGACACAATGTAGAAAAAGTTGAATGCACGTATGTACCCATCCAATACCAGTATGGATCGAAGAAGGTCCCTGTGGAATCATGATGTACCAACTTCATCTGAAACAATCCCTTCCCATAAAAAATACCCATTTTTCTATACAAACTCACATCCTCCATGTTTAAGGAAAAGAAAAGATAACAACATTCTTGTAAACATTAAGTTGTGTTTCACATAAGGTTATGTTTTTTAATAGAAATAAATTTACCAATAAATGTTAAAATATACGATAGAATAAATATTTATTTTCAAAATGATGAATTGAAATTTAAATACATGAATGAAAACATAAATAAAATGGATGATTGATATTATTATCAAGAAACATTTAAAATAAAATATTACATTGAAAAAAGTAGTGTATTATTATAAAACCATAATATATATTAGTAACATAATAAATTTAGAATACAAAATAATCTAAATAATGAAAAAAAAATATTTAGTACATGGAAAGTCAAATTATATAGAAGCAATAGAAACTAATAACTCAAATAATATAAAGACACAATAACTATATAATATAATGGCTTATGATAATGAAATAAATGTTTATAGAATATGAAGACACCATTCAAATAATTGACAATGAAAAAGGATTGAGTAAAATTATATGAATTTTTATACTTTGAGGAATAAGATTTGATTTCATTGATAATTTCATTCATATTAACTAAAATGTTTACACCAAAATAAAAATTGAAAATGAAATCAATGATAATAAAGTGGATGAAATAATAAAAATGAGAAATTTGAAAATAAATGAAATAATAATAAACTGATTTAGTGGGATGTTCGATAAAAATACCGAGTGAAACAATTCATGATGTATATGAAACAATATGGAATAAGTGATGTAGAGATCAAAATAGATAAATGTAGGATTTTATAAAATGCATGCCTATAAGATACAAACTATTGGAGGCAAACATTCTGATAACAATATATAAATATGAATTTATTTATTTATATAAAGATTCAATGTCAAATATCATAAACGTAGAAGAAAATATTTATTTTAATTAATAAGAAATACAAATTTATATTTGGAATTCATGATGTAGAAATAAATTACATGAATAAAAAATTGATTGAAATGGATAATTCAAATTATGATAATTAGAATATTTAATGTTGAATTGAAGGTCATATAATGAAAAATAATGAAATCAAAGGGTTAGACAAGAAGGCTGGGTGATGTCGAGTGAGGAAGAAGTAAATAGAGTTGAAGATCCTAACATCACCATGAAATGGTTGGCGTATAGATAAACATTGAGGATAAAATATATAGAAAAAGAAGTTATTTATGTATTTGTACAACTGTATCAATCATTGAGTATAACTTTATGTTATAGGATGTAACCCAAAAATCCTTTCACTTTGTACAAATATTCATTTTGAAAAGCTTTGAGCATAAATTTATGCATAGAAAAAAATGATTAAATACAAGAAAACTATAATGAATTTTTAGAAAAAGAAAGTTAATGATAAATAAAATAATTGGAAAAGACAATTAAAAGATATCATTTTGTATCATTTCTCTAAACCATGTTTTACTCAAAATCCCTTTTATGTATTCTATAATTAAATTCACTTTGCAGTGATGTGGGAACTATTTCAGAAGAACCAACATGAAAAAAACATCAACCATAACATCCAATTTGAAAAATTAGAAACAATTTCCAAATACAGACTACATTTTTAGATATTAGACTTACACAATTGCACCACTTTCGTATACTATTATGATTGAAAAAACACTACCATGAAAACAGATACAATCAAAATTATCTTGAAAATTTAACAAATCAAAACATTCAACAATTTCAATAATTCCCTATTTTAAATCAGCCGAATTTCGAACAAATCCTGCAAAATATTAATGCAAACCAAAGTATTGCTTTTTTAGGATCACTAAAACACCAAGACAACATCTGTAATTCACAATTGCTACACTGAGTAAAAAATAAGCCCATAAAAAACTAGCATAACCAAAAAAAAACACATCCATGTATGAAATATCCACAGTTGCAATCCAGTGAACGCAGGAAATGGACCCACCTGCAATAGGAAGGTAATTGTGAAATACCCAACATGTATTTATATATTATAAAATAAATACCATTAATAAATCAATGAAAAAAAAACTGCAGTGATTACCAATTAAATATGTGTAAAATGTTGAGAGAGTGGGAGGAAAATGGAAGATAAAATGAAGTGATTAGGCTTGTCAATAAATGGAAACCGAGAGAAACTTCATGATGCTATGTGTAGTTAAGATGAATAAAATACTGTAGGTTGAAGTAATTCATACTAAACGATAATTAAAATGAATTCATACTATATCTATGTCTCTTCCTACTCTTAAAATCAGAAGCATATATCATTCAACATTACAGATTATGTAACAAAAATCCCTTGGGTGGCATTAGGAAGAATGGAAAAAATGGGAAAAGGAATATCAAAAGGAAATGACAAATTGACTATTATTTGGTACTATAAAAAATATGGATGTAGAAATTGAGATGTTAAATCTCATCTCCACACCCTTGATTCATAAAAGTTACTCGATACATAAAATGAGTGGTCCAGTTTCATGTACTGCCTAGGGAATTTTTTTACCATATTCTGAAAGCACAATAACAAAATGGATTTGGAAGGGCTCGTCCATAGTTTTAATATAAAAAATAGATTCTATATGTAGAAAATGTAATCAAAACTGAAAGAGTGATTACCAAAACATATAAGGGATTTATATTGGATTTTTTAAGCACAACATTAATGCACATTTTCCCTATGTGGATAATAATCATGCAACACTTCGACTTGAGAATTCTCCCCACAAACAGAATCAATTTACATCTGCAAAATGATATATATGAGTTAAATTTATCATTATAATTTTGGGATGACAGGGGAGAGGATATTTAAAATATGAATGCATATATTAAGAAAAAAGTATAACCCATAAATGGATCTAAGAGAATGAAAGTAACCCTAACTCAAATTTTGAAAAAGGGCAGTGAATTCTAGTTTTTAGTCAAAATGAGAAAAAGATATCAAAGATATACTATAATCCTTTAATGGAAAACTTCACCAGGTGGATCTTATCTATTTAATATATTAATGTTGATGGAATAAAAATTGCATTAATAGGAAAATCAAAATTATAATGATGAAAATCATAGTCAATCAAAACATACCACATAAGAAGAAATCATAAGGTGACATGAGTAGATGGAAACATCATTGAGTGGAGTGAGTAAATTTGTGATGGATGTGTGAAACCCCTAGGAAGAGATGAAAAGTTTATATGAGCTGTTATTTATATATTCACATCTCAATGATTTAAAATAGCACATTTCTATTATTTATATTGTTACATAAACTTGTATTTATATATAATGTAAAAGATCACATCACACAAATATTTAATGTGATACAATAGATCACGGAGTTTGTTTATGTTAAACAACACATCTATGATAAGCATAATATTATAAGCATGTGTTGTAAATGTCAATAAATATAAATAAATTCACTTGTTGAAATGTTAAAAAACACATGCTTATTATTTGTGTGATGTTCTATTTGGATGATGTGCTATTTTAAAAACATATTTTTGGATGAAAATATGTTAAATAGTACATTCTGAACAATTACAAAAAAATGTGTGACTGTACTATTCAATTTGTACATCTTATTACACATTTTGAACATCACATCACAATGTGATGTGATGTTTTACCTAAGAAGTTAAACGTGTGATGTGAAATATCACATCCCAAATAGTACACACACTTACATCTCTGAACAAAAATACTCTAAAAGAATTTTATGGTATTTTTTAATTTTTTTTAAAAGTATTATTATTTCAGATTATTACTATTTGTGAATAGGAGAACAATGTGAAACAACACAACAATACTTAATTAAAATGTATCAATGTATTTATTATTGTTTCACATTTTTATAGATATTTAAGACTATTTTTCACAATAATAATTA
Organism: Viscum album; assembly: GCA_963277665.1. Taxonomy (NCBI): domain Eukaryota; kingdom Viridiplantae; phylum Streptophyta; class Magnoliopsida; order Santalales; family Viscaceae; genus Viscum; species Viscum album. The sequence continues at coordinate 1,656,723,455 of OY728132.1, read as the reverse complement.
TGTAAAAGTACTGTTTGAATAGAAACAATTTCATTTGAATTTGTAAATAACAATACTCTATAACAATGTGAACAACAATAATCTTACAATTATTTTTCTAACAGCACAACAATAATTTCATTAAAACATAGAAATCGCTTAATATTTTAATTCTGGTTATGAGGCGAGAAGCAGTCATAAAAAAATACATTAATACATTGTATACTACAGGCTATAAAATGAAAAATGTAAAAAAATGGAATGTATACAAAAAGATGTCCAGGAGGTGGTGGAGTATATCTATATAATGTCCTCATTCCCCTCTACTCTTACTTCACGTCCCCTTCCTGAATCTCACATAGACAATGTATAAATATGTTCTATATATGTCATCAATTAAAACTAAGGATATAGATAAAAAGAAAAAAAGTTACCCCCACCAATAATAAAGATGAAATCGCCGTTGGAGTGTAGTATATCATAAATAATTGATAAAACACAGATTCTAATAAGATAAAATTAAATTATCCTGGATTGATTTTAAGAAGATAAAAATAATTTCACATAACATATTCAGGGATAACAATTACATAGTAGCAATGAAATGGAAATTACGACAGATGATTTATTATTATATATCATCATTAATGGACATTTTTGGAACTATTAGAAAGAGTAAAAAAACGCAATATACTCAAATCCAAGATGAAATTGCATCAAATTATGACGAAATCTAATATAGTAATGGTAAATGTTTCAGTACATAAACTCTGTAAAGGCCTGATTTGGTCCAAACATCATACGAAGTAAATGTCCAACAAAGAATACAAATTTTCTAGTGATGGATGATACTTAAAAATGATGTGGATAATATTGAGAAAATGTGAAAATAATATATGTGTGGGTAAACCCATCTTGGATGAAATTAATATAATGAAAGATCATACATTGAATCATGTTATGAAACTTACATGCAAAAGAACACAAGATGTTGCATAGCAGATTTGAAAATTTATCTAGAAAAAACGGAACACTACCCATTCAACCACTATTTTTATAGCATAAGAATTATATATCATAGATAAGCTTGAACTATAGGTACTAACCGTTTTCAGTGTCCACATCTTGAAATCCAAAAATTTGGCTCTTTCTACCAAGCTCTAGTTAAACAGGCTTCTATTGAACATTGAATTTACAAAGCTGCAATACACCATTCAAATTATAACGGGATGATCATTTACCATATTTAAATAAGCACATGTACACCCTTCAACTAAAATAACTTTTAACTTTATTCATTAATTCATTGATTCCATAATTAATGGTGAAACTATGGGTTTTAAATGTTCCATAGAGCACATAAGTGTGTCATGTTTAAAAATAAAACCATTAGTTATCATTGGTTTATTATCTAGCGGTGGAAATGTAAAATACCTTAATTCACATTACATTTTCATCAACTCAAATATAAAACCCTTTGGCCTACCACCTGTTTTTATATTATACAGTAACGTAAAAATGGAAAATACCTTTTGTATAGAAGTCATAATTCGTGAGAGAGAGTATGGTATAAAATCATATTTTAAATCCCCTAAAGTATTCTCAATTGAAATGAATACATTACAACTTATACATCATTGAAAATAAAAATATAAGAGTCACATACATACTAATTTAGGTCATATAAGTAAGAATTAAAAAAATAACAATGTAATGTAATTAGGGAAATTTTGGATCTATGTTATATTTAAAAACACATTGAAAACTGCTTATCCTATGAGCATGAATTGTATGAAACATTGGTTTAGGATTCAGTACATTATACAAAAAAAAATATCTGGTATAATCTATATGGATATAAACATGAGAATCATTTTGATCCAAACTTCAATCCCATAAATTCGAGAGAAAGATAACCAAAACTCATTATGTCAAAACTGAATTATAAAAACAAACACATTTCTAGATATTCTTATTTTATTTACATGCACCGAGAAAATAAATAAAAATTTTATGGATTAATCATTAGTGGAGTGCACCAATAACTAAACGGTGTAACAACAGATTTAATACATAAAAGGTGAGCTGATTTTTTTCCCATATTTCCTATGAAGTCATTTTTTAAAGATAAGTATACAATATCCATGCCAGGTTCAAATTCTGGAAGCATGTTAGATGAGAGTCGATATAATTTTATAGTAATCTTGAAATTAATGATTCAATTGTACTTGCTTGAGATGAAGTCAGGAAACACCAATTTAAACTGATTCAAGGTATGAACCCTAAATCCAAATGGACTTTAAAATATGTATGTATAAAATTGTATAGATTCATGAAATGAAAAATCACTCACTATGATTTCCATAGTAAAAGATGATAAGATACATACCTCTATTAACTTCTTCAGTTGGTTCTAGGGGGTAAGAATAATGAAAATAAAAAAATAGTTTGTGCATTCATGAAAACGCATTCCTGGAAAATCCACTAAGGTTTCTTATGATTTACTATTTTCACAATCTATACATGTTTCCATGGTCTATAACTATCTATTCTTGTTTGCACTTTCAATAAGATACATATCTTTTTGCACTGTATTTTATTATAGTACCTAAAATGTTGATGAATTGATTATGGTAACATACATATACATATAAAAATGTTAACATGATATCAAAATTACTGATAATTAATGCAATAAGATGATAATATAATGGAAGGATGTAATCATTTAATTGGGAAAACTAATTCAAGTCAATAAAATGTTTACTAAATAGAAAAACTAAAAATTTATTATAAAAGATAAATTTACTATGTATCTAATATAAATGTTATTATCAGTATATATAATGACCAATGATGATAATAATACAAAAAGGTAGGCATACCTACATTAACAAGATGAGGTTAAATAAAGAATTGTGAACCATGAAAAAATGAATAGGTGAATGAATATTATAATGCAAAAAACGTGCACCTTTTAGATATCAAACCAGTATGTCTGCTTAACTAAATAGAGAACTCAAACACTAGAAAATATTGATATATGGAAAACCATATCTCTTAACCTAGAAAACCTAGATGTTAAATATATATTTTGTCCGCACCTAATAGACTGTCTGTAAAAAAAATTATTTTCCTGCATAACCCCATAAGTCTCTTTTAGGCATCTATAGGCAGCCTCAATATTTGCATAAGTTTTTTGTTCACTCAGCAAGGAAAACATATTCCAATCATACGATTTAGAAAAACCCTTACTGGGAGAACTACCTAAATATTTTACAACCTTTTTAATTGAATCCCATAATTATGAAACCACTTATCACGTGTGTTTGAACTGTTAAATGATTATTATTATTTTAGAAGAAGGAATTGATATTTGATAAACATCTCCTTCTCCCTTTGTATCAAAATCCCCTAAAATGAATTATGAAATGTTCTAAATTTATAGATTCTTAATCCTATTTATACCTTTGTGAAATTTCATATACCTTGTTTGAAGACTGTCCATACCCAGAATAATTATATCTACAAATAGCTAGAGTCCAGAAGTTAAGTTGGTACGGATTGATAAAAGTATAAAAAAAATAAAGGCTGGATATGTAAAACTAACCCCATCAAATTGACTCAAATATGAAGGTTGAGTTAGAATAACAGATCATACATTTGACCCAGATCTGCTATATTTCCATGAGAGTAAAAAATAGTCAAGGAAGCTGATGTGTTCTTCACGTAATGCATAATAATTTCATTATTCCTCTTCGTGTGCATCTTCAAAACGTCAACATTTTCATTCTGAGAGTCATCCGATGTTTTTAACATCCCAGTGGATTTATTGGTGACCACATTACGTGACAGGGGCTTGGCGGGAGGAACACGAACATAGTCACCATTACATATTTCACAAGACTTTTATCCAATTCCCCCACTACCCAAAAATATGCAACAAGAGAAAAAAACTCAAAGGTTAAACAAAAAAATTAGAGGGCTTCAGTTTCGTTTTCAGATCCATGACACAAAAAGAGCGTCGTCGAAGACAATGGAGGATTATTAGCGCACGGATCCTGAGAGTAGGTTTTTTTGAATGGTTCACCAGGAACCTATGGAAATTTACGTGAGGTAATAGAGGTGGGAGAGGAAGATGTGAGTAGGGGAGGGAGAGGAATCCGATGGTGGAGGGTGATATAGAGGATGGAGGAATCGATTTCCAGAAGTAAGCATCATTTAGGGACAGGAAAATCACGAGCAGGAGATGTATTATTTGGATGGAGGTACGAGAATGACAGATTATAGGGAACCAGGAAGAGGATGACACCGGCGTCCAGAGTTTGTGGGAACCCGAGGTCGCAAAGAGAAGATTCCCGACAGTGACCTGGAGAAGGAAAAATTCTGAGAGTATGGTGGAAACCAAGAGAAGAAAGAGTTTTCATGTTGAGGGATACATACGAAGGGTTTACCAGGAGAGGGAGGAAGACAGAGGTAGGAATTCGAGGAAAATCTAGGACACGACCTTCGATCAACTCATGGGAGTGGAAGAGGGAGGCAGAGATAATTTGAGACACTGTAGGGTGGCATGTCATGGAGAGTTTTGAGATACCACGGGGTGGAGCGACGAGGATAAATTTTAGAGTGACACGTCTATGATAAATGATGTGGATGAATGTAAATTTGACACGTGGCAGAGAGGAATACAGGATTAGTATATATATTAGATTTAAATTCTTATTTAAATATTGAATTTTATATTAATAATTAAATTTTATAGTTGTGTTAAATATTACGTTTAAATTATCTACTTAAAGGGAAAATAAAGCATTTATTAAACAACCATTTTTTATAAATCATTTCATTTTCTACTAATTTTTTAATATTTTTTTAATAAATAGATTACCATAATCTTTATAATCTAGTTGGTACTATTTATACTAACCAATTTAATGGCTTGGTTATAATTTTATACTGTATTATGGTTTATTTAGAATCATGGATGCATGTTCCACAATATTTCATATACATTAAATTAAAGAAATAAATTTTATAAGTTATTATTCATTATATTGTGAGTAACATACAATAATATATACAATTTTCTGATTTTATAATTTTAGAGTATTTCATTCTACCCACATTAAATAAGCACCTTCCCTATAATTTTATCTTCCACTTAAAAATCCAGGTTTTTATATTTGTATTTTTTTATTCAAATAACTTCATCTAAAATGCATAATAAAACATCCTCTTACTAATAGATAAATTGATGTTCAAATTTTATATGGAATTACAAATAAATAGGTGACTAGGGAGAAGAAAATTTCTTGCATGTGATGATATTTAAATGGAATAATAGTATAAATAATTATATAGAATGATAGAGGTCATTGATCATAAAAATGTGAATCATCAATGGGATGTTAAAGAACTCAAATCCATAAATCAGTGATGATTTTAAAGATCATATGATTCATTATATATTAATTTAATATAATAATATTTTTTCCAAGATCTGTTTTATAAATTTAGGTAATTATTTTTCTATATACAAAAATAAGAAAATATAATTACTTTATATGTTTCAATTTCATATTCACAAAAACAGTTTTTGTTTGTTCGTTGATCAATTTTGAATTGATATTTAACTTCAAGGAAATAATGTCAAAAAAATAATTTTTTTACTCCTATAGAACTAAAAACACTTTTAATGGATCATAATATCAATGAAAGAGTGAAGAGTATTTACATCGATCTCTAACTATTTTCCAAAATCTATACGATTAGCACAAGATATCCAATATTCTACATTAATCTATAAACCTCAATAATAACAATATTGGTTCATTATTAATATTAAATGACTAAATAAATTAACTAATAACAGTTTAATATTAACCATAACATCACATATACTAGTGTTAGGTGCTAAAATCCTCATCATCCTTCGATTGTGGGATCAATCCCCATGACCTTTTTAGATTTTATGGGTTGTCACCTAGTATATGGGTTTTCCATTTTCAAAAACAATATAAATATAATTTCTATAACATTCCCAAATAGTGATGAACCACAATTAATACAACATCAAATATAAGATAATACATAAAGGTTAAAAATAACATTAATAATCCATCCAATAAAATGAAAAATTATTCTTCCTCAAAAAACAAAATCATCTACTAAACCAATGGGTTGTATTGTAAAAACATTTTCCCAATATATCCTAAATCTTGGTAGACTCCCATAACATAAAACCGAAAAATTTGGGTTTAAAAAATTTATTTTTTATATATAGTAATCTCATAAAACCATGAAGGTATCCATAAATCTTTGTTAATGAATAAATATTTAGTTCCAAAATTTTACACAATCATTAGATGATTCATAACTATTCTAATGAAAAAACCATTGGTTAAAAAATCTTCAACATTTTAATTTTGGAATACCCACACATAAACACTTCATCTATTTTATTTCAACATCATTGATTCTTTTGAATAGTGTTTAACCATCAATATTGGGCATCAAATATAATAATTCAAAGGTTCCACATGTTTTGGAAAATGAATTATAAATGGATCCATAGGATGAGAATTATTTAATTATGATATAATCTTTTTTTATCAACATAAATTCCCAGATTTATTCGCTGATTTTTAACATCTAAAAAAATTTCCCATTCCCTTTAGACACATTATTTAGTTTCACGTTCCATATTTCTGATATGAAGGAAATCAATCCTTCATTCCTGCATGGTCTCGATCACCTAAGCTTTAAAGAACTCCATCCTTATATTATTTGGTGACTGTGGGTGTTTGTTATGGTATTGATTGCTAATCATATTTATGGACAATTGATTAGGAATAATAATGATTCCTTTCAATATAATCACAATCCAAACTTTATAACATTTACACCACCCCATCCTTCATATTAAATGTTAACATGATTCCCTTAGGATCCATCCATTAAATAAAACAAAAAACCATAGGGTTGTCAACAATAATTGTAGTGGGAAACAAAATAATCATAAAAAATACTTTATATGATGTATAAATTGTGAAACAATATTAAATTTAATAAATTGTAGTTTTATTATATTTCATTCAATCTCATAATATATTTAAATCCATCATAAAGGTTTGTATAGAAAATGTGAATTATAGTAGTCATATCCCCTTATAGTGTCCAACCATGTGAGTAGTAAGGCCTCCTAGCTTGCACCGTGTGAAAATTAAATCAATCCCAATGAACCATTTTTGGAGGTATCACTACAAAAAAATGACTTATACCAATCGAATTTTTTTGACAGATAATATATCTCTTGGTATAAATGATCATTTCCAACAGATATGATGTTTTATTGGTATTGATTTTAAGTACAAACACATGTTTTTATTAACAGATATATCTATTGGTATTGATCATTTAATACCAACAAATCTTTTTCCAACATTTGAATCTATTGAATTATAATATTAATGCCAAAAATTTTTTTACCAACACTTGAATCTATTAAGAATAATAACTATAAAAAACAAATCCATTATCATCAATAAAAAATGTTACAATAAATCTTTCAATGATTATAATCAATTAATAGGAATCATATTTTTATAAAGATAATTATTTTTATGACCAAAATCAATATTCGATTTTAGATATTTTATTAAAAATATCTCATTAATAATGCTTATATATTATAATGTTTTTTAATTAGAAAACATTTAAATGATTTTTATAAAAAATTTAAATCATTATGATATTTGGATTTAACAAACATAATAAATAAAAACATGTTAATTGATAAAAAAATATTCAAAATATAAGTAAAAACAATAATATAATTTTTTTTAAAATTTTATTTCAATCCCGGCCTCAGTGGTTCCACGATTCTCCCCACTTCCCCGCTTCCCTACTTCACAACATCACAACTTCGCAACTTCCATACTTCCCTGCTTACCCTCTTCTCCGCTTCCCCACTTCCCTGCTTCCCTACATTACGGCTTCCCTACTTCCCTGCTTCGCGGCTTCCAAATTTCACAGCTTCCCCGAAGCCCTGCCACAATCCCTACTTCTCTACGATTCCTCAAATCCCTTCCTCTCAATGATTCATTGAATCCTTGCATCTCATCATTCCCACATCCATTACATTCCATTGTTCTCATCACTCTCAATGCATCCATCTCAATAAGAAATCCCTATTTTTCTAAGTGTTCCTCCATGAATCCCCATAGAAAGCTGAGATTGATCGAGGAAGAAGAAAATATGGATTCCATACCTGGAAATCTTCATGATTGATTAGAAAAGAAGCAGTAAAGGTACACTGTCTGGTTAATTTTGGTTTCTCTCAAATGAACTTATTTTTCGTTGGATGGGAATAATTCTCTCATGGATTTGTTTGCATAGAAATTCATAGTCAATCAGCTTTCTCAGTTAATCTAATGAAGCATGTGAAAATGTAAAATCTGGTTGTGAAATAGATGAATTACGATGTGAGAAGCATATTTGATGTGAAAAACTGAAAAATTTATTTCATGATTACCCAATTTTAGGTTTGATTGTTGATTGAATTCCTCTATTTCACATTTCATCACTATAAAAACGTAATGCTAGTCATCATAAAAGGGATGAACAGATTTTATACAGTATATTTAATATTTATATATTGTTCCCAATGAAAATAAACTGTTTACACATCAAAACTACTTATTTCACAATGTCTGTTATATTGAATAGGAGTAAGGGTCCCATGAAGATGAATAGTGCTTTATTGAAATCTAGACTGACCTAACTCCTTTGTAAGTCTCATTCTAGGTACAAATTCCATTTTAAACGAACGTAAATGTTTCTATTCTCTATGTTTTCATAATACATACAATATACATTGAAATGTTACACCTTTAATTAGTGTATATTTAATTTTTAACAGATGAGTGCATCCTAAATCATCTAATTATAAATGGATTCATTCTTACTTTTGTGATTAATTTTTTCATATTCTGAATCTGGTTACAATACATTTTTGATTTGGTATGTAGAATTATACAATTTTGTGAATTATATTTATTCATATATGGTTCCATTTACCTATGACATGAAATTTCATAAAATAATCATTTACTTTACTATTGAATTTAATATTGAGAGTCTATACTTGAAGGAGTTTCTACAATGAATTCCATCTATTCAGATATTAATTAGTTGGAAAGTGTATAATAGTTGATATCTACGTTGAATTTCATTTATATCTTGAACATCACAATGATGTATTTATGTGTCCGCAATCTAATAGTGTTTCTTGTTAAATAATCATAGTTTATTTTAGTATTTAAAATTAATTTCCCTATATGTTATTTGAATGTTAGATTATTTTTCAATATACAGTATCGAAATTTTAGTAATTGATGAGAAATCATACGTTAATAATTGATTTTTTTCATATTAATTGTGATATTTTTGGATGTTATGCAAAAAAGATGGAATAAATGTTAGGACTATCATAGTTTCCCATATGATGTATTGTTTCAAGAGGCCCTCCAGAACCTTTACATACAATAGCCAGTTTGGGTCGGTGAATCCCCTTTTCAATGGTTGAATATTTGAATTCCTCTATTTATAAAAGAACAAAATTGTGTCCAGAGATCTTTAATGCTTGATCTATGAAGTATTATTGTAATGGAACACTATTGTTCTCTAATTATATTCTCAACATGTTCCTAATAATACATTATTTTGAAAACAAGAATCATTATTGGAAATTAGCTCCTGTGTAGAGGTATGTTATGAATTTAATGTTCTTTATTAAAATATTTAATCCTCTATTGACTATTATCATTATGTCTCTAATGTCCTATTTTATTAACATGCTTCCTGATTGGGTTCTGATCTAAAATTATTAGCATCATTTTGTTTTTTTCGTCTTAACATTACTTTTGGAAATGGTGTCCTATGATGTAGTGTTTTGGATGGTGGTTCTTGTGCTTCTATTCGTTTTCATCCAGGATCAAGTACATGTAGTAGCTGTTAGAAGTGTGTGTAGTTTCACTTGTGTTTCAGGACGAAGATGTTATCTATTTCATTTGGGTGAGATTTTTGGTTCTGGAAGTTTGAGTTGATTGTGGAAGAATGAAATATTTCTTGGGTCATCAAAGAGAACCATCAAAAAGTGGTTGTTTCATGGAAGATAGTCCATAGGATTTAGGCATGGGACTACGATGGAGTGCACGAGGCCATTCAATAGTTTGTTTGGATTTAAGAAGCTCAAGACCTCATTGCGTCATTTTCAGAACATTATACCTAGAGAATATTTCAGCTGCTGCAATCTACTTATTCAGTAATTTGAATCTGAGATGTATCCCTTTTCCTAGGAATAAGCAAGGATAATGTTGTGAACAATGTGCAGCAACATGTATGGAACAGAGTCCACTCTTCTTAGAGGCTCACCATGAAGAAGCGGCCAAGTAGAAGACAATGTAATCTAGATCTTGGTATGTTACAGAAATTCACTGAGTTTTTTTTCATCTCGAGCATTGATATACTCTATTATTTTTTCCGTTTTATTATGAAATAAATGAAATTTATTTCTATCAATAATGTTTATGAAACAACTGGTTGTTGCATGGAATATTGTCTAGAGGATTTGGAAGTGGGAATACGCGGTAATGCATGAGTCCATTGAAGAGTTTGTTTGGAGTCAATAAGCTCAATGGATAACTATGTCATTTTTAGAAATTTATACCCAGAGAATATTTTAGCAGCTGCAATCTAGTAATTTAGTAATTATAATCCCAGATACAACCCTCTTCCAAGGAATAAGCACGGATGGTGTTGTGAACTATGGGAAACAACAATGTTGGATCATATAACCTTTTTCTTAGAGGCTCACCATGAAGAATAGGCCAAGTATCAGGCAACAAAATCTAGATCCTGGTATGTTGCAGAACATGATTGGGTATATTTTCCTTTTCGAGCATTGATATGCCCTATTCTGATTTCCATTTTTTTACAAAACAAATGGAATTTATTTCTATCACTAATGTTTATGAATCAAGTGGTTTCTTCATGTAATATTGGACATGGTAATTTGATGCGGGACTACGCGGGAGTGCACGAGGCCATTCAAGAGTTTGTTTGGATTTAAGAATCTCAATGCCTCATTTATTCATTTTCAGAACTCTATACCCAAATAATATTTCAGCTACGACAATATTCTTATTCAGTAATTAGAATCCTTGATGCATCCCTCTTCCTAAGAGTGAGAAATGATGATGTTGTGAACTGTGCAACAACAAGGTTGGATCGCAGACCTTCTTCTCATTTACTCACTCTGAAGAAGTGGCCAAGTAGCAGGAAAAAGAAGCTGGATCATGGTAAGTTATAGAATGTGATTGAATTTGTTTTTCTTCCTGAGCATTGATATGCCCATTTCTGTTTTCTATTTTTTATGAAAAAAAGGAATTTATTTATGTCACCAATGATTATAACAGTATTGAGAGACATTTGGTGAAATGAAGTTATTGTTTGGATAATAGGGACAATGAATGAAAAATTCTCATTCTGTTTAAAACATTTTTTTAATAATTTTATTTATTTTTGTTTTGGTTTCAATTTATTTAGATATTTTTCACAAATTTGTTTGAATGCTCCTTGGTTGTGTTTGGTGTAGATCATGGATTTAAAGGTTGTGGCATAGAAGTGACTTGAGGTTCCTCTCTGGTATTGGAGCTAACATGATTTTTTGAGATGTCTAGAGGGACGATGATTGAAAAATGATCATTCCATGCAGGTCATATTTTTATACATTCATTTTTTTTCTATTCATGTAGATATTTTGAATTGATTTGTGGGTATGGTTTTTTGGTTTTCTGGGGTGTAGATCATGGAGGTGAAGGGGGTGAGATAAAAAAGACGCGAGGTTCCTCACTATTGATGGAGTTGACTTGGTTTGTTATTTTAATGGCTTACTTGGGGGTGATGATAGATCTTTGGAGGAACTACTCTTCTACAATGATGGGTGGAGGAGGAAGGAAACCAAGAGACAACATGCCTTTTTTCATTTTTGGGGTGTCCAAGGTGGCTGCGGTGCTGCATAGATTGATCTTGTGATGAAGGGATGAAGCATAGTTTCAAATTCCATTAGTGAAAATGATCACATGGCCAACTCACCATTATAACATAATTCATCCAAAGTTTCCATTATAACAGATAATGCGAAACAATCCATAGATTTTGATAACTCTACAAATGAATTCAAGGTACATCCTTGATACCTCTTTCATATAACATATACAATTATTTATCAATCAGAATTCTTTACAGTTCATTTCCTTGTTGGTTTTTCCTTATGATGAAACCTCTCGTCAAACTGTATCAAGTTCTACAACAACGTAATTTTCAAATCCAATGGTATGTAACAATTTATTTCATTTATGTTTTACTTTTTATTAAAAACACATTTACATATGCTCCCTTAACTATATAATTATGTTGGTATATGTAATTTCAATGCATTGTTGTACTGTTAGTTTAAACTAATTTTTTATTCAATCTATGTATATTATTTAAAACAATATGAAGATTACATTCAAACTATTCATAACATTTTGACCCTCAATATTTTTCAAATGAAAATATAGGATCAAAACATCAATACATTATATAAATAAGGAAGGGAGACCTCTTGGATCCTCTTTTAAAACAAGTTCTTCAATGTTTATTGTGTTAGATAGAGTATAATAATATGACCATAATACTAATGTTGTGATCTCCAAGAAAAGACCACCCAGGGCTCATGTTGTGATGGACATAGTTCTATTATGAACAAAAAAGCAATAAAAATAATTAGAATATAGAAGAGAGGAACTTTTCACAACCAAATTATGACAGTGTGATAACATATAAGTGGATAGAATCTATAATGTCAACTCAGGTCTCCATGGAATGCCATCCCTGACCACGGAGCAAAGTCAAATTGAGAAAATACACCAACACTCCCTAGGCAACCCTTGCTGCATGAACCAACCCCAACACTTTGGCTTCCAAATACTAGAAAATATTAATATTTCTCCCAGCCGCTTATATACCATGAATAAAACCATTCATTCCATAACCATTAAATCAGTAATTGAAGAAAAAAGTGTTTAAATATTATTTATTTATGGGTTATAAAGAAGATGTATGAGTATCCCTTTTCCAAAATATTCACTTTTAACCCCACGCACTATGACACACCCAATAAAATTGTGTTTCCTCATCAATACATCACCATTCCAACACCATCCATCCCCCAACCAATGTAACTCAATGAAACCCACAATGAGCTTCCAAATTATAGAAATTTCATAACCTAACTCTATCAACTGATATATCAGTTACAAAATCTCCCACTCAACCTACAGTATACTCTAGATGACACAAAAAACAAGAAATGTAAGTCTATTTAGCCTATCAAATATTCAATTACTATAGGGGTGTATGTGAATCATTTCATTATACAAGAATTTTAGTAATGGAAACGTCCCCATCAGAGATTACATTTGAATTTTGGGGTTGCAATTAAGATGTATTTACATTAAAGCATTATCTTCTTTTCTCTATGTAGGTGGTAATTTATTATTGAACATCACATGATTCCCATAAAAAAAACATGAAAACAGTTTTATATTGAAACATTGATACGTGATTAAATACTATGTTAGACTTTCTTTAATGGCTTGATAATGTTTTCTTGATGATCATATTTGAAATTTAAACTATTATAAACAAATAACTGGTTTTAATAAGTTCTAGAATTTCTAAAAACTAGTCAGAAGGGGTAGTTATTTGTCACAAAAAATAAAATGATTACCGTTATGAAAAACATGAAAAATACTATGTTTTTGAACAAGGATATGTGTCTAAATACTATGTTAGATTTGTAAAAATCCTTGTGTAATGTTTATTTCATGATAATATTGAATTTTTAAAAAATTTAAACAAATAATTTGTGTTCATTAGTGCTGGAATATTTGAAAACTACTCAGAATGGGTGGTTATTTGTTTTTGAAAGTAACATGTTTCCTGTAATTCAAAACATGAAAAATGGTATGTATTTAAACATTCATATGTGTTTAAATATTATGATAGAGTTCTTCAAAGCCATCGTAGAGTTGTATTGATGATCATATTGAATTTTAAACTATTATAAACAAATAATTGGTTATAAGAAGTGCTGGAATTTCTAAAAACTACTCAGAAGGGGTTATTTGGTTAAAAAATAAGAGTGTTTTGTTTTTTACATGTTAAGCTGAAATGGGAATGTGTTTAAGGTGGATTGATGGGAATGTGTTTAAGGTGGATAAATGGAAATTTTAAGATGAAATTGACATTTTTGGTTTTGGTTTTCCTCACTAAGGTGGATTAAGTGATGGAATTTCTTAAAACTACTCAGAAGAGGTTTGGTTAAAAATGTAGAGTTAGGCGTGTTTAATATTAAGATAAAATTGGAATGTGATTATGGTGGGTTAATGGGACTATGTTTAATGTGGATTAATTATCATGTTAAGCTGAAATTGGCATGTTGGGTTGTTGTTTTCCTCATTGAGGTGGATTAATGGGCATGTTGGGTTGGTGTTTACCCATAATTTTTTGTTTTCTTATTTTACGTGGAATCATTTTTTTCTTTTTACACATGTTTCATGCATTATTATACATGATTTTTTGTTATTTGGCTCACTCATGTTCATTGTCTTGATTATTGTACCTCTAAACCTGGACAAGATAGAATGCTATTATGGAGATTGTTTGATTTTTATAAGGCCCATAAAAATCTGACCAATATAGATGAGCTTGGATTTTATTCTACTTTTGGCCTATCTAGTCTACCGCACTGTCTACTTACTACTGGTTTGGAGCTGATTTTTATTACCGACCTTGAGCCTATTCTGCCTCTGTTACATGGATAGTGTAATCTAATTATTCTGTGCATTGTTCACATCAATGATTTGTTGTAATTAATTAATGTTATTTTTGGTTGCTTTATCAGTTATGAGATGAAGATAAGGATGCCTCTTGCTGATCTACATTCATTGACATATTTTTTCAAGCTCTCTTAGTATTTTCTCTGACCCTAGTTCCATATTTTAAGGATTGAATTGGATGGAATGCTCAAAAACATTGAAGGTGATGTGGCTTCCTCTCTTAGTCAGTATTCTAGTTTTGAGTGGACTGTATGATTTATACTTTTGTTTCCCCCATATTTTTCCCAGCTGGTCAAGTACTTTGCACCTCATATATGTACAATTATCTTTTCTTTTAATAAATTCAATTGGGTCATGAATTGGGAAACCAAGTCATGTTGCCACTTTCTGTAAAAAATTAATAAGTTTTTTTTTAGTGTATTCACATCATAAAATTTTCATATGTTCTTGGAGATCTCTTCAAATTGGAAAATGTTACTTCTCATGTTAGCAGTCCAGCATGTGAAAATTGGATGTTTTGGCATACTACTCCTACATTTGGCAGTCTTACAAAGATCTTGATTGAGGAAACGTTTTTCATCACTTAACATTTGTTTATTTAAAAGGGAATGATTTATTCAATTTTTTTTCTATTCACCACTGATTTATTCATACTTAACACATGGATGTAGGCTTCAAATTTTCACGGTTTTGTTTTATAATGCATTACATGGATCTGGTGTGGATAGAATGCTGTTGGAGCTCTAACTTGCCAGCATGGATGGGTCGCTGGTGCTTGCCAACATGAATGAGATGGTTCTAGAGATATGGATTGACTTGTGCTGGATATGATTCATTGGCATGGATTGCTCACATTCATGTCGTGGATGGTTTGTTGGTGGTACTCTCTAGTGTCTGGTGTGGGAGTTGTTTCACTGTCATGGATGTTTTCTCACATGGATGGGATGCTCTTATGGATGCATGGATGCTTCAGAGGTGGTCTCGATGTTTTGTGGGTGGGGTGTGATGGATCATTTGGTATTAAATTTCATTATTAATATAATTAATTTTTTTCAAAGATTGAAAATTTGTTAAAATGTTATTTGGTTTTATAATTAATGTAGATGTATTATATATGATAAATTAATTAATATTTATAATTTGAAATTTTTTTGAACACGTGTTAAAATTGTATTAGGTTTATTAAATAAAATCGATGTATTATATATGATAAAATAATAAATATGATATTTAATTTTATAAGAAATAAAATTTTACAAATTTTATAAAAATGTAATTTATAAATAAATATATAATCTATGCTGGTGATATTATTACCATCTGATAAATTTGTCATCAAAACCTATTGCTAAACACATTAACCAACATATATATTATATATTGGTAACATTATTACCAACAGAAAAAAATTTCATTATAACCTGTTGCTAAACATTATAACCAACATATATATTATCTATTGGTATTATTATCATTGTAATAGAATGATTTTATCTGTCGGAAAAGAATTTAGCGGCAATGTTTTTACAAACAGTTTAGTGACAAGGACATATATGTTGGTAAAGAGTTTTACCAACAAAAAAAGAACTTTTACTGAAACATATGATCCTGTTGGAAAAAGTGAAATATTTTGTAGTGTATTACCCCAATGAATATTTATTCTAGAAACATTTACACTTGTAGCATAAATAATGGTATATATTTCTATTAGAAACACATAATCTATACCTCCACAAAACATTAGGATGTTTTTTTGTACTTATCCTCAGTTTCTATTAGAGGGTAATGTTCCCTAATCACAGTTTTCCAAAACATAGTTCCTAGTAATTCAACTAATATTCCCCTAATAAAAACTATAATGACCGTGACCCCATTAACATGAATCATGTTTCATAATTTTTTAGATTTTCAAAAGATACAAGGATTGACATCCCAAAGGACCAAATTGTTTAGTAGTATAGGTAAACTAGATACACACATGGTTTCCATTTTACATTAGAATATTCAAATTAAAATATAATTATTTTCAAGAAAATTATTATTACTTGTTGAATATCCTTTTATAGAATTCTTAGTACACTTTATGGAAGCACTATAAGTGAAACAAATTAAGGGTGATCTCAAATCATAAGTTTGTGTTTAGTGTAATTGAAGTTATCACGTATCAGTAAGAATAATCAATATGTAAATAATATAATATACATGAAATTGAAATAATATTATTAGTTTAATAAATATTTCATGCCTTATAACTGATAATGCATTCCATACAATCCTTTACATTACAATCATAATTTGATAAAGAAAAATCAATATGAAAAGCAGAATAACTAAAAACAGATTCCATTTGATCAATAATATGAGAATAAATTGAACATATATATAATATAATTAAGAAAATATCATGGATAATAATAAATTAATTCTTAATGTGTAAGAACTGGGATCTTCTTTTCAGGTATGTTTTTCCTTTCTGATTGTTTTTTAGAATAAGAGGTGTTCTTTGGAAATTTCAGGAGTACACGTCATATACTTTATGTACACACTATGTACCCATTTTCTATGGGTGGACATGTACTGGCCATGTAATTTCTGAGTACATGGACACATGTGGTGACTGAGATACCACCTAAAGCAGATTCCGGAAAAGTCATGTACACACCATGTACTTTTAAAATAAATGCCATGTACTTTCTATTTTTCATTAAAGGAACCAGGGTCGTGTCTAATCGTCAAAACCCTTTTTCTATTTGTTCATCTCATCCAGAAGAAACTGTATGGCTGAGTATCTTCCCTGGGCCCTTGATTCATTGTCCATTCTCTGAATTAACAACCATTGATTGCTTTGGAATCACAACGGTGAGTTCTTCCTTCTTTTAGAACATAATGTCTCGATTTCTCCCCTCTCATGAGTTATCATCGGTCTAATGTTTTAAGAGTTTTTGAATATCTACCGTGTTATAGGGTGATTTAAGGCTTGGGGTTCAGGTATATAAAGCTAAAAATGCTGAGGTTGGTGGTTTGTGCCTTATTGTAGATAGGTTTTTATTTTTATGTGCAAAAGTTCCCAATACCATAGAATAAGATGTTTTATGTTTATGGTTTTTAGCCCTATTTTTCAATCTATGACTTGTTTTTTAGGATAGATGTTTTTTAATAATAGAGTTAATTTTTCCATGCTATGATGGTTTTCCCCATGTTTGATTATTTTTACCATTTGGTCTATCTTTTCCTATTAGGATGCTACATTGTTTCACATGCCTAGTAATCTTAGTATGGAGTGATTATTATCTTAAATGATATGATATACTATAGATTGTTTAGCCAAGTATTTCATGAGATTTAATATGGATTCCACATATTATTTGTGCATGACTGACTTACACAGGGCAGTTAGAACCTTGTGTAGTAGACCATAAAGAGAATGGACATTGAGGGATTCTTTAGAGTGGTTGTTTACTAATAATTTGGGATACCATAGGGGGGATGGACGTTTTGATCCCTTAGAGTGTATATAGTTTCCTCAATATAGGATATAGGGGTAATTTATTGTTGATTGATTCCTCATTGTGCCTATTAGTTATAGATACGAGACCATAAGGGGGAATTGATGGTGACTGCTTCCTCGAAGTGTCTTTTTTAAAGCAGACCTAGAGTGGTTAGACTATTTGTAATTCCCAGAGGGATGCTTGTGGTTGTTTGGTTAAAATAGAGGGGTTAGGATATGATTACTTAACATAGGGTTACCATATTTTTATTAGATACTTAATTGATATCTGGAAATGAATTCAATTTAATTTTTAGGATAGTTATAATGTGTACTTCATTGCTTACAACATCATTTTATTCATTGCTTATCATATATACTCACTGACTATTAGAAACAGGTCATTGGGTGGTTGCCTAATTGTATTTTCCTCACACTCTATTAGGGTCATGATTTTGGGCCCAAATATATTATATTGATTTAGGTATAGATAAGGGCAGGTTCCCTTCTACTTCAGGTACATGATTGCTACCGAGCTGGGGAGCATGGTGCCAAGCTGAGGCTTGCGATGCTATGGAGCTATTTACTGCTTTTTATTTTGTACTTTGATTTAGTAATTTATTCTAACATTGTTATTTATTTGGATTCTTTCCTGGAAATATGTATCATGAATTATTTATATTTGTGAGCTCCAACTAGTTATTAACTCAGTTGTTGACTTTTCTTAATGTATTATTGCTACTTCCTCTATTGCAATATTTTTTACATATATTGTGTTACTCTACCAATGAGGAAATATTTTCCCCATTATCACACCCATGATCCTTGCAAATAGTCGGCAGCCTCTGGTGTTCCGGGAAATGCGATTGAGGCCATGTGACCAATAGGGTACAAGGCGTATTCTGGTGGCTTCTAGAACCGGGATGTTACACAGTGGTATCAAAGGAGGTGTGTTCTATTCTTCTTGACATACTATTTGGAGACTATAATCATGGTTAAGATGGAAATAGGTACTTGTTAATAAGCTATTCCTGGGAGTAGATGACCCATGTTTAGGGAAAAGAAAATTTACCACGTTATTGAAATTTTTATGATTTTGCAATTTTTACAGTTGATTTGATTTATCCATTGGGTGATTCACATGGTTTGTGATGTCATCTACTAACTATACGAATCCTGGAATTTCATGCTTCCACATGTCCCTCCACTATGCTTCCACCTCTAATTTTTTTTAGGTGTCAATCTCCCCTATCTCCACGTACCTCCTCCTTGCGGATTATATTTTTTTCCTCCGCGTACCGGAGTCGCTTTGGCATTTTCGTACATTGAGAAACGCATGGGTCATGACCTAGGTATCCAGCGTACTACCTAATTCACCTTCCTCATTGTAAAAGTATCCCACTCGTCTATCTACGATCACCAACAACCGATTTCGACAACAACTTTCATGTGTATCGCCTCCAAGCACCTTCAATGTAATTCTCCGCATCCCCCTCCCACTTCGGCAGAGCTATCATGCATCGCAACCTCATGAACTCGACTACCCACAAACCCTCACCTCTATCATCCTTCCTAAGCTGGTAAACTTGCACTCTGTAGACCTCTGTCTGCGCCATCCTCCTTCTACCAGTTTCAACTCCACTCTCCATGGTTTTCCTTCTCCCGCTCGCGGTCGGGAATCCGATCTTCGTGACCTAGGGTTCCCACAAACCGTCAACATCGGTGTCATACTACTCCCGATACAGGCATCATACTCATCTTGGAACAATTTATTCTCCTCTACCTACTATAGATCTCAGGTTACCAGAGAAACTCGATAACCCCTTCATCACCTACGTTTGTTGTTTTTTCATCGACCTCTGCCTCCTACATCGTCTACCACAACATTTAGGTTACTTTGGAAAACCAATTACTCCATTATCACATCCGGTTGTAAATAAATTCTCGACCACCTTGTCCACTTATGCCTACCACCTCCCTTTTTATCTCTAATCCCTAATATTTTAGCTCCATAGTTCTCTCGCCTCTCCCTTCTATATCATGTTCGTAAAGACCTTTCATATTTGGTTTTTCCTTCAAACATCATGGTGGTCACTGGGAAATCTATTTGAGAACCCATTTACCATTAATGAAGCCTTCTTCAGATATCCTACATATCTTGATCTCTGTAATAGGTATGTTTTTCTAAAATTTTGTAATTAACGTACCTTCCATCCATCAATTTTTATTTTAAGTTGCACACTATTAACCTCTCTTTTGTTGTTGTTTTATATTTTTCTTTTAGATATTGGAGATGAAGATATATAGATTGTTGGTTGTTTGACAGTTATGTGAGAACCTAATCATTATCACATTATCATTCATCTTCCACTCATAGATCTATTTAAGATTGTGGATTTTGTAATTAATCTATGTATTAACCTTCAGGTTTCATGTCTGGTATCCTATCAATTTCACTATTTTTATTGGGTTGATCTGAGATACTCTTGGTTTCATTTATTTTTTCATAGTTATTGGTTTTATGTGTAAATTCATTTGTCCACTTACTGAGATTTTTCCTTCGTCTGATTTCCAAGGTCTTGATTATGATGATTTTAGGAGGGGGGTTTTCATTGATGTACAATTTTTTGAATGGGAAAGTGATGTTTCAGTTGAAGTTTATAGTTTGAAATTCCGAACTGCTATCTATGTAAGGTTATTCAATCTGCAAGATAGATTATTTTTTTGAGATTTTCATCCCTCTATGTTCATTATTTAATTATTTTGTTCATGTTTTGAAAAGTGGGATGGAACTATGCTTAGCTGTGTGAATTCATGATTTGGAATCATATCCTTTTATTTATTTCTTCTCCTAATTGGTCAACGATTATATCGTGTTTTAGTTTATTTAGGAGTATGTAATCTATTCATGGAAGAATTTTATGTCATTATGTACAATTGTTTCTATTTTTCTTATGCATAAGTGTTTCTAGATTTCTTATAATCACCAAAGTAGGTTGAATGGAATAGTTCTAGATACCCTATTACGTGATTTTCTAGAGGTAATTTTTTGGTACACCAAAATTCATATTGGTGTAACATTGACATAATTTTTTTTAGATTTTTTATACAAAACCATTTCCATATTGATTATATCATACTAATTCTAGATTACTCATCTGACTATTAAGTTTTCCTACATTATGTTAATTCTCTAAAACTATAATATTCTTGTTTTAAAATGTGTGACAGTTCCATCACCATTAATTGTAGTGGAGGTCACATTATTTATGTTTTCCATATAAATTTTGATCCCCCTTTCTCCCTTTTTCTTCTAATTTACCTATTCGAATCACTCATATCAGGATCAAACTTCTTTTTTGGTGGTGTAATGACATTATATTAAGGTAAGATTTATTAAAATTAACAGAACTTTATTACATGCAGTATTATTTTTTCATTTATTGAAATTATTTAACCTTCCCGCATTAATTGTATTATTTATTAAACCAAATACCATTGCCTCATTCTAAAATATTAGTGGGTGTTTCTCAATCAGATTCCCACACTTTCAGTCATAGCAAGACGGAATTTCTTTACGGCAGACGCGTAATGACTTCCTGTAGAGGTTATTTTTATTGATGTTTATCAAACATGTATGTATGTAATATTGTTTTAACATATTTGAACTTGTTTTAATATGTTTTATAACTTTTAGTATGTCAATACCAACCTCCCCATTAATTCTTCATCATCTTTTCTCTATTATGGTCTTATTTACCTATTTAAATATATGTTTACATTGATTTCACATTTTTTAGTTTTCAATTTTTTTACCTACAAAAATTTTAAATAGTTAAAAAACACTTTTAGAAATAATCATATTCTTCTTAATTTGGGTTTGAATAATAATTATCATTCTACCCCTGAGTCATGGAACCAATTGGAGAGTGGACTCCACTACTATGTCATCATTTGCTAAGTCATGGCCATCAGTAAGCAACATGATGTTGTAAATTAGCCTCTACTCTTAGAGGGGGGAAGCCTACCTTGTCGCGGCTCTTGGCCCTGAGGTTGAACATTATGTCTGAAAACTTCACCTATGATGGGAACATATTCTCTATAGGGGGTTTCAAAAATATTTTCATTTCACCCCTCTGGGTGCAAACCAACTTGAGTGTAGATTCCTCTTTTATTTTGTACTCTCCCAAATCATGACAATACTTAGGATCCTTGCTATTGAAATCCAGCTAGTTCTTATGATGGGGAACATCTTCCATGACACGAATCATTGTCTTGAGGCTGGTGATGGTCTCCAAACACCTCAATTAAAACCAGAACATGTTCCCTTACAATTCATTCACAAAAAAATAATTCCAACCCTACAAGGTGTAGATTTCTCATTAATGTAGTGATTTTCAATAGTTTCCCTATCAAAAAGCATATAAACATCAAGAAAAAGTCTCTATTCATCAATGGGGATTTTTTTAACCTGGATCTGAACTGGAAAGGGATTGTTCCTCATTAGTTGTTTCCAAAAAAATTAGTGTACCATCCATTAGTGGATGAAGTACATAGAAGATGAAGTCTATTTTCATTTTTCAATATTCTATGGTATGCTCATCCTTAAACTGGATGGAGAAAAAACAGCTTCTGATCATGTGGGGGAATTACCTCCTTCTCATATTTCCTTTGTGGGTCATCAACATCCAAGATACATATATACACTCTCATTTTTGTTGATTTTGGATTCAACTTTTTCAATGATTTCTGAGCATTATTCATCCAGGGTTGCTGTTGGCCAACTTTTTCACAAATATGTACATATCAAAACTGAAACTATGTGGATGCAGTAGGGATTGATCGAACCAATTTGTTTTGTTTACATAATTAATATATAACCTGAAATACTATTTCAAATGTTTCATGTTGATAAATTTAATAAAATTCAAATTGTGTTTGTTCAGTTGAACCTTTATATATTTCATTAAGCCACTGAAAAGGCATGCTGTAGTTTTAAAATTTTTCATTTCTTGCCATTTTTATACTCTCAACTTCCCTTTTTTTAACCCACACCTCATTCACATACATTGTTTACAAATAAATTATGCATACATTTGATACTAGTTTCCATTAGTTTTCCCAATTGTATATTATGTAATATCTGTTATATATATTAAAGGGAGTTATTGTGCAAATTATATTTCTCTCATTTTACTCTATATTCTTTGACCAAATTGTTAGAACAAATTCAATGAAAATATTGTTCTGACATGATTTTGAATTATAGAGTATCCGTGAAATAGAAGAAGTCAAAACTGATTTCACCTAAGTGACTTCTTAATCATAGTACATGAAAAAGAAATTCAATATAGATTAAGTAAAGCTGAAAATGAAAATTGAATAGGAAATATTTTTCTTGAAATTTATTGTTTCTCTAATTAGAGATATCTTTTGATGGTTGAAGGTGGAGCCATCAGCTATATTTTAAGGATGAAGCTCTCATGAACATTATATAAGGTATTTTCATTATAGTAAAGATGGTTGAATATTTTTCATTACTATATTGATGTTGAAACCTTGACTATGTTTACTTAATACTATTGTAGTATAACTGGCTTCTTACTGAAAAGAAACTATAATGATTTTAATTGTTTATTATTACTGTGTATTTATGTTCATACCTTAACTATTTTTTATCAATCCTTTTATTTCCTACAGGAGTCATGAAATGATTGAAAGTGTCAGTCGAAAATATCCATAAGATATCATGAAAAACAAATCTGGTTTGCACTACTAATTATCCACTAGAAAAAAAATTATTTTCTAAAGGCCATGTAATATGGTGATGGAGAAGGTGCATATCTTTTTTTCGAATGATAGATCTAGAGATAAAATTCCTACTCAGGTTTTACACTTTTGGATTCTATTTTTGGTGTAATGTTTATTGAAATTGGATCCTATTTTTTTAAATAGTTTCATAAATGCTTTTTATTCTCTATATTGAATTTGTTAACTTGATATGTATTTTTACCTTCTGATCATATGTTTCTCATGTTTATTACCTAGATTTTTTTTTTCATGTTCATGTGTATCGTCCTTTTTTTATTTTCTGTCTCATTCATGTAAATTTATTTTTCTCATTATTTTTTACTGTAGTTCTTACATTGCCGTATCGTTTAATTTTTTTACTAAATTCTATACTCCAATGAAGGTATTATTTTTATTATGATTCTTTTTTAATGTTTTCTTATACAATAATTTTTTAATTTTAATCTCTCTAATCTTATTCTCTAATAGTAACTCTCTGGTCATTTCAAGATAGCCCATCAAATTCATCCATTGAAATATATTATTGATACAGAAATAGTTCTTATTTTTTCATGAATGAATGAATAATAGGATTCTTGGCGAGGTTTGTATCAAATCACAATTCAATCAAGGATTGTTGTTATCAAATAGGGAATTTTTATTTTATATGACATCATTTTTAGATTGTAATCAAGCTATTATAATTTTTATTGAATCCTTTTCAGGTAAGGAATAAGACCCCATTTAGAGATGATGTTGACATAAAAAATCAATGAGTTACACTTTTGTAAAATGGGATAATTATTACATATTTTTCATTAATCTTTCAATACATACAGTATATTGTATAGACTTTTATATTTTATTTTTAGAAGTCTTTTATTTTTGGATTCTATGTATTCAATATTAATCATTGAGTTATCTATTTGAAACTTATATGATTAAACTTATATTCAAGTAAAGGAGCATTGCTGGAAGGTGGCATCAAGGGGGTTGCTTGAATAGAAAGGTGAGGTTGAGGAGGATAGCCCAGTAAAGAGGTTAGGTATTGGCTGTAAGCTTCCCCTACTTGTTGGAAAGAATCTACCTAACCAAGATGCTCCTTGAACCACTATTTAATCAAACATTGTGTTTATTTCTCTTCAAATTGTTTATAGTAAGACCTAACATTTTCCTTGTATTTGTATCCACAACATCTTATATATGCAATGATGATTTCTGGTACCAAATTCTTCTTATTGATCCTGGTATCTTGTGGTAGCTGGGGGGAGGTGATGCCATGACAGATGAGAATTGCATAAGGTGGGGACCAGAGGTGGATGAAATCGTAGGACGCTAAAGTTGCTTGTCGGTTTACTATTACTAGATTTTGGAGAATCCAACATCCTGAAACTGGGCAACATTGAGGGAATGAAAGTGTAGTGAATCATTTTATTTTGTCTGAATTATTAGGTTATTATAGGTAAATTATATGTCACTTTTGATGCATGTTTTTTAAAATAGGTCCATGTACTTTGTTTTAGCAGGGGATCTGAGCAGTGGTTATTTTTCTAGATCATTGGAAATTTTTTTTATTTCCTCAATGGATCATGTTTTTTAAATTTAGTAGTGGATATGTTTTAATAGCATTAGTTGATATCACCATTCAAAAGCCCGGGCGAGTACTTTTTGTTTATATTACTGAGGTTATGCTCTGTTGTAACCGGATGAGAAGAGGGTATGCCATCTCATGCATCATAGAGGTACTTACTAGAAATCACATGTAATTTTTTTTCATTCCATTTAGGGTTCATTAGTTATTGCATGTTGTTGTGATAGATGTTGTGTAATATATGCATGATTTCATGATAGATCCCTTGATAAAATACCTACTTTTAGATAAGGTATTGATATGTTTAAGGTTTTGTTTGAATGGATGTAAAACTTTGGTTCTTGAGGAGTTATGGGCCATCATGGATCAGAAATTGGTGGATCATTATATTTTTATTACCTGTGTATGACATGCATAAGATGACAAACATTGATTTGCAGGGAGAATGGGCCCTCACAGTTCTGAATTTGGAACTTTAATGTTTATTTTAGTGTTTTTTGGGTTCCGAAGTAGTTTCTGAGGCTTATAGTCTGAAAAAACCAAGAATAAAAGGTGTGTGATGATAAATACTTTCCATATGTCTTTCTATTCGGGAAGGAACTATTTTTTAAGTATCCACCGTGTACTGCATGTACATTCCATATAGTCTACAATTGTTTCCTTGGCTCTGTGAGTAGAGACACGAGGTTGGGAAATCTTGGTAGAAATGACATGTGCTGGATGTACATGTCGTGTCGTGTAGACCATGTGTCCACCCGTGTGACTAATGACACAGATGGGTGAAAACTTACATCACATACACTGTGTCAAGTTTTCAAATACTGTGTAGTGTAACCCTTGATTCTGGCCATATAAAAAACAACATGGATTGGTGAAATATTTCTAGTACATGTTGTGTCTAGCATAAACATGCCGTGTAGAGTGAGCCATGTAACCTGCATGTGACTAACAACACGAGACGGTGACATTCTTCTAGCACACACCGTGACTATCACCAACACACCATGTAGTCTATTTTTAGGTGAACCGTGTGGATTAGCCATGTAGAATAACTCAGTAAGGGGAAGATGATTCAAGTACACTCTGTTTGGTAGGACAAAACGCCATTTGTATGGTGTGTTACACGACCTGGGTTAGTAGAAGTACATTACCATGTGAAGGATTAAGGTAACACGCCGTGTATGAATTATACATGTTGTGTATCCATGTTTTGAGTCAATTGAATTCTTACTTTAACATGTTCCCTTCATATACATCTATGTTTCATACCCTGTTAATCTCGATATAAGGGTTGCCCATGACTTGGGTGACTCATAGAACCGAGACGTCATACGATTATATTCCTGTTATCATACAATAATTAGACACTAGATATGGATGATCAGGGACTACCAGTGGATCCTCCAGTTGTTCCAGTCTTGTCACCGGCTGTTATTTCCGACAAAGGTGCTCACACATAGTTCTGAGAGGGAATTATGAGTTTCATACAAATTATCCGAGGAGTACAACATCATGCCCCTTCTATAGTAGAGTTGACATAGTTTCTCTCACTACAGCATCCTCCCACCATCATAGGAAAAGGACGACCTCAGGATAAAGAGTCAGGGTAAGAAGACATATTTTCACTCATCGAGCATCTCGAGACGCCTCCAGAGAGGACTGTAAAGATTGGTACGTATATGATTTAGTACTCCTCCATGAGATGGTGGGATGTGATCTCACAGGCGAGATGCTAGTAAATTATGGAATGGGATGAGTTTCTGCATGCCTTTTATGACCACATCTACCCAGAGACTTTAGGGTCCAATCGAGTCTGAGAGTTAATGATTCTGGAGCTTGGTACTCTTTCTGTTATGGAGTATTCTTCTCGCTTCATAGTGATGCAGCACTTCACGCATATTCCAGGAGGTGATGTGTTATTTCTGGCAAGGAATTTTCAGGATGGTCTCCAGAATGACATTTTATCTCAGGTGAACGTCTTCAGGCTGGCTTCCATCACTTTATAGTCAGCCAAGCGCTGATCACGGAGTGAAATAAGAGGATTTATAGAGGGGTAATACAGGGCGGTTCGACATCCGGAGTTGATATCCCTCTTACTGAGAGCAGGAAGCGCCACAGGGAGTCTACACACATAGATCATTGTAGGAAAGAAACATCTTCTAGTAGCCAGGTGGTGTGCTACTAGTGCAGGAAGAGAAGGCATATGAGGCCACATTGCTCGAGAGACCTAGTGGAGTGCCAATCATGCAGAAATATAGGCTGTCTTCATTGCTTCTGTCTGATATTTTCACTTACAACTGGTGACAGGGGTTCTTATATGACTCCTTAGTCAGGAGAAGCACCTTTAGTTTCCCATCAGTTAGGGAACTGGAGTTCTTACATCCGTTCAGGCTGAGGTAGAGGTTGTGGCCATGGTGGTCAGTCGCTAGGCTTTTAGCGACAGTAGGGTGGATTAGCTCAGGGTGGTCAGGCAGGGTTGCAGGGCTACAGTGTTGGTCAAACTTTTATAGTGGTGTAGACCAAGACAAAGCAGGATCCCAAACCCTCTAAAGTTCTAGTTTCGATCCTAATTTACATATATTTATCATATGATCTTTTCAATACAGTGGATTTCCATAGCTTTATATCTTTCACTATTGTGTAGGTCCTTGGGCTTTGTATCTTTTCTTCTGCTAATATATTATCTCTAGACACTCTTTTGGGAACTAGAACGACTAGTGTATGTAAAAGAAAGGAGTTACCTATAGAGGTTTGTGGTTTTCAGTTATTTGGGGACCTCTATGTCATAGAGATGACATGTTATGATGTCACTCTCACAATGGACAGGTTGGTTCCCTTCCGGTTAGTTGTTGATTTATATTTCCATAGGGTGAGTTTTAAATCATCAGAGGGAACATCATTTTTCATAAGGTCTAGTGGGATGTCCAAGAGAGAAGTGCAGGGCCCGAGCATCATGGGTTGGAATGATTTAGAGCCTAGATTACTAGTCTATATCTGGATGACTCAGGGAATTCACATATGGGCTTTCCTCCAGTGGTGGATCATTTTAGGGATGCATTTCTAGAGGAATTTTTAGGTTTAAATCTGGAGTGAGAGGTGTAATTTTCTATTGAGATTGTTCCAAGAGTGGCACTGGTGTCCATTCCTCCTTATAGGATGGCTACACCTGAGTTGTTGTAGATCAAGAAGTAGTTGGAGGAGTTGTGAGGAAAGGGTTTCATCTGACTCAGTACTTATCCTTCGAGTTTTCCTGTCCTATTTGTGAAGAAGGTATATGGTACCCTCAGAACTGTTTTTGGATTATTAGAAGATGGACCAGCTGATGGTCAACAACGGATATCCCTTGCTGAGGATTGGAAATCTCTTCAATCAGCTTCAAGGATCCTGGGTGTTATAAAAGATTTACTTGAGGTCTGGTTATCATTAGTTGCACATTAGACCATCTAATATACCTTTTGCATACTTTCAGATCATTTATGGTATATACGAGTATGTGGAATTGCCGTTTGGTCTCACGAACGTGCCTAAAGTTTTCATGGCATAGATGTACTGATTGTTCCATCCATACTTGGATTCTTTCATTGTAATCATCATGGATGATATCTTGGTGTACTCTCACACTCAACATGACCATGATACCCATCTTAATATTGTTTTGAGTACACTGATAGAGCATAAGTTCTATGATAAGCTCTCAAAATTCCACTTTTGGATGGATCAAATTCACTTCTTTGGTCATGTTTTCTTAGATACAAGAGTATCTGCAGTCCCAGAGAATGTGAGAGTAGTAGTTTCCTGGGAGAAACCGAAGATTTTCTTTGAGGTACGATGTTTTCTAGGACTGAATGGTTACTAAAAATGTTTAATACATGATCTTTCATGCATAGCAGCACCACTGACAGGTCTGACTAAGAAGGGTGAAAATTACTTGTGGTCTAATTCTTTTGATTCTTCCTTTCAGGAGAAGAAATGGAGGTTGACTTCAGCACCAATACTAGTTCATCAAGTGCCAAGAAAGAGCTATACTTTGTACTATGATACATCATGTATCAGGCTGGGAAAATTTCATATGTAGGGAGAAGGAGTCATTGCATATGGGTCTCGGCAGTTGAGGCCACATGAGAGAAATGACCTAATGTACGATCATGAGTTGAATGAATTTTTTCATGACATCCGCTGTTTGTGACACAACCTATTGGGAGAGAATATTTTGGTTTTCACTGACCAAAAAAATATCATGTATATATTCAATCAGTGTGACCAGAATTTGTGACAATGAAGGTGAGTTAGGTACCTTCAGTCTTTTAACTTTGACCTTACCTACACACCTGGGAAGGTCAAAATAGTGGCAAATGCATTGAGTAGGAGAACTCGGGTACAAGCACTTTAGGATGCCAGTAGTGAGTGGAAGCTTATGGCCCAATTCTCTTAAATGAATTTGGAGGTTCACGATATACAGGAGAAGAAGTTTCTATCTTCGTTATCTATTACCTCTACTCTTCTTGATTGAGTGCAAATAAGGGAGATATAAAATTTATATGGCCTAGTCCTATGGGAGAGTGTGTCGAGAGAGGACCTTATTCTTGGATAGACATTAGGTGTGGATGAGATCTTGAATTTTCATGGATGTGTGTGGGTTCCAGTAGACATACACGAGGAGTTTATGTGGGACTTTCATTCCTTGGTTTTGGTAGTTCATCCTGGTGTCACCAAGATATATCGAGATCTACGCTGTTACTTTTGGGGGCCATGTATGAAGAGAGATGTTTCTGGTTTTGTCCTGAGGTGTTACACATGTCAACAGGTGAAGGCGGAGAATCAGTGACCAGTATGGATTTTGCAGTTGTTACCCCTTATCTAGTGGAAATGGAATAATGTCGCAATGGATTTCATGACATGTTTGCTGAGATTGCCTCGGATGAATGATGCAGTGTGGGTTTTCATTCACAGACTCACAATGGTATCTCACTTCTTGCCGATCAAGGAGA
Organism: Viscum album; assembly: GCA_963277665.1. Lineage (NCBI taxonomy): Eukaryota > Viridiplantae > Streptophyta > Magnoliopsida > Santalales > Viscaceae > Viscum > Viscum album. Next base: position 1,656,692,672 of record OY728132.1, on the reverse strand, counting down.
CTTTCAGTATTGATGAGCTGGGAAAGTTGTACATCTGAGTTATTGTATGTATACATGGGGTTCCACACTACATTTTTTATACAAGGACACATGTTTCAATTCTCAGGTCTGGCAGAGACTTCATAGGGCTTTGGTTACCTAGGCACATCTGAGTACAACTTATAATACCCAGATAGATGGCCAATCCGATTGTACAATTCAGGTGCTTGAGGACAATCTTCGAGCATGCATCCAAGACGATAGAGGTTATTGTGAGAATTATATACCTCTGGTGGAGTTTTCCAACAATAATGGTTTTCAAGAAACTTATCAGATGGCACCTTTTGAGGCTTTTTATCATAGTACATGCTGATCACCCTTATGTTGGCTGGAGGTAGGAGAGGCAGCTATGCCGGGATGTTGTCTTGTCCAAGAGACCACAAAGTAGATAGGGTTGATTCAGAAGAGGATGGATTTTCATAGTCTTTATAGACGTCTTATGCTAATCGATAGAGACAACCTCTAGAGTTCGAGGTTGGAGATCCGGTTTACTAGGAGTTACACTGAGGTTGGGACACAAGAGGATTATGAAACATGGCATGCTTTCGCCAAGATATGTCGGGCCATTTGAGGTGTTGGGGAGAGTCATTAAGGTTTCCTATCAGCTATAGTTAACTTAGAAGAACATGTATATTCATGATGTCTTCCAGGTTTCTCAGCTCCGATGTTACTTCATAGACCCGTCTCATTTTTTTCAACTCAAGGTGGTTGAGCTAAAGATGGACTCCTCATTCAAGGAGGGTCTTATACGGATTGTTGATCGAAATGTGAAGGTTCTTTGTGGAATGTCTGTTCCTTTGGTATGAGTGCTATGTCAGCACGAGCGAGTATAGGATGAGACCCAGGAGAGGGAGGCTGATGTAAGATTGCAGTGGATGGATCTGTTTGAGGATTAATCTTCTAATCTCCTTGATAGAGAAATTCGGGGACAAATTTCATTAAGAGGGGAAGTTTGTGAAAAACCAATATCCTTTTTTAGTATTTTTTTCATTTCATTTTGTTTCTATGAAAAAAAAAGAGTTTTTTGGAAATTTCAGGAGGACATGACGTGTACATTACGTACACGCCGTGTACTTGGTTGTTGCAAGTGACCATGTTCTAGCCGTGCAACATCTGAGTACATGGCCATGTGTGGAGACCTAGACACTGCCTGAAGCAGAGGTCAAAAAAGGAAAGTACATTCCATGTACTTTTAAAATACACACCGTGTACATTATTTTTTTAATTAAATGGACCAGGGTCACATCTAATCGACAGTACCATTTTTCTCTTCATCCGTCTTGTATAGGAGTGATCGTACGACCATTGATCCTCACCGAGCCCTGACTAACCGTCCGTTCTACGAATCGACCGCCATAAATTGTGATGGAATCACATCAGTGTGTTCTTCCATCTTTTAGAACACCATCTCTTGATTTCTTCTCTCTCAAGAGTTATCCTTGGCCGAACGTTTAATGAATTTTTGATGATCTATGGTGTTATTGAGTGATTCAATGTCTAAGGATCACATATATCGATATCACACTACTGAGGTAGGTGGATTGTGCATTTCCGTAGATAAAATTTGAATTTTAGGGGAAAAAGTTCCCAATACCCAAGAATGGGGTATTTCATGTTAATGGTTTTTAGCCCTATTTTGCCTTTAATTATTTTTTTGTTTAGATAAAGTTTGTTTGTTTATGAATGAGTTAATTTTCCTAGGATATGGAGTTTTTTAACATGTTTTCTTATTTTGACCGTTTGGCCTAGCTTTGCCTATTAGTCTGCTGCTTTGTTTCCCATGCCTAGTGTTGTTAGGATGGAGTTATTATTGTCTGAGATTGTTTCTCCAAGTATTTCTTGAGGTTTACTTTGGCTGCCACATAACATTTGTGAACGAATGAATTACACAAGGTAGTGAGAACCTAATGTAGTGGACCATAGGTATAATGGACGCTGAGGGCTTCTCCAAAGTGTCTATTTACTATTACATTGTGAGACCATAGGAAGGATGGAATTTGTGATCCCTCAGAGTGTCAGTAGTTTTCTCGATATGGGCCACTATGGGAATTGGACATTGATTTCTTCCTCAGAGTTCCTATTAATTACCAACATGAGAACACAAGGGGAATTGACGGTGAGTGCTTCCTTATAGTGACTTTGTAAAAGTTTAACCAGAGGGGTTAGACTATCTGTACATCCCAAAGGATTTCTTGAGTTTGTTTGGTTGAACTAGAGGGGTTAGGATGTGAGTACATCCCTGATGGATAACTACCTTGGATTATCTACATTATTTATATATGTAAATTAATGAAATTGAATTTGTGGCATTATTACTATGTGTACTTCCTTGCTTACGGATTTATGTTGTTTATTGCCTTCTATATAAATTCACTAACTGTTAGGCACAGATCGTTGTGTGGTTGCCTATATGATTAGTCTCACACCCTATAAGGGTCTTGATTTTGGGCCCAAACAGATTATATTGTAGTATGTATAGAAAAGGGAACACACCCTTCTACTTTAGGTGTATGATAGCTATGGATCTAGGGAGCATGTGACCAAGCAGAGGATTACGATGCTATAGAGCTGTTTACTGCTTTTCTTTTGTACTTTGGTTTAGCAATGTATTCTTGCATTGTGATATGTTCGTCTGCTTTCCTAGACATATGTAACATGAATTATTTAGATATGTGATCTCCAACTATTTATTACTTCCACTATTTACTTTTGGTATGGTATTATTACTGCTTCTACTATTGCTATCAGTTTTACTTCCACTGTGTTACTATGCTAATGAGGGCATAGTTTCCCCACTATCACATACAAGTACCTCACTGCTAATGGGCTTCCTCTGGCATTTGGGGAAATGGTCTTGAGGCTATGTGACCAACCGGGTACACGGCGTATACTAGGGAACTTCTGGAACCGGGACGTTACATAATGAATTAAATTCATAATTATTGGGATTCATTATCTTAGAAATATCCTAACCACACTGTCAGGGCCACACATAAAATAGTTTAAAGTCGATCAATAATTATAAACTAGAAACCCATTTGACTAAGTCTATCCAACTAATGATTCTCGTGAGACCGATAATTCATTGAGGATATATCTATAACCATTCCCAACCAATTTGTATACTTCCAAATCATTACTCATATATAGAATAATTAATTGAATTTAATGATAATATTTCTTATCCGTAAATATCTATATTAAATAATAGATACCAATTTATCCATATTTACAAAATTAATAAAATAATGTTTAATATAAAAAAAGAATATTTAGAAATTCTATATGGTTTATGAATTCACTATATCTATGATAAATAATATGGGTATTTATGTGAAATTTAATGTACAACGATATTTAAAAAATGGATATTTCAAGGGAATACTAATGACTAAAAACATTATTCATTAATATTAATGTCAATAACATTCATGGTCATAATTATCTTAAATCATCCATATAAATAACAACATTGGTATCAGTACCACATTTTTTAAAGTGGAGTATATTTAAAATAATAGTGATTTTCTCATTAATTAATATATATATAATAATAACCTTACAATTTTTTAGGATAATATAATTTTAACGTAGAAAATATTTTTAAAAAATAAATGATTATTAAATATTGTGATATAAATTTTATTTTAAAATTACCTTTAAAACCTATAATTTAATATTTAAAACATGAAGAGGTCATGATTATTTTAAATTTCATCCACGTTGTACATGTTGAAACAAATATTCCTTTCACTTTTTCGGGAAAAGCCAAAGGTGTCTTGGTTGACAATGATATAAATATTCATTTAATTTTTTTAAATTAAAACATGGGTAAAATTTTATTTACTAAATATTTTTGATAATGATAAAGAAAATTTTTAATTCATTCTTAGAAAACATGGTTTTTAGAGAAAAATATATTTGGCCAAATAGTGAAATGAATTTAGATGTTATTACAAAAACATTTATCAGTCATTTTAAGTACCAAATATTGGATGAAATGGTAAAAATAATTGAAAAAAACATGAATAACCACATGAGATTATAAATGAAATATTTTTATAATAAAATGGTAATGTAATTTCATTTATGGAAATTAATTCATAAGCAGTCCTGAATAATATGAGATTGTGAAAGAATCCCTCAAAAAGATAGTAGTATTGAATAGATAGTTAATCGGTGAATTGAATAATAAAATAAAATTTAAATCCACATTAAAAAAGTGGGAATACATAAAATATAATAAAATGTCATTAAACACATAATCTTAAGAAATCAAATACCATGAAGATGTAATATAACCCAATGAAAAGAAGTTGAGTTTTTAATTTCATTACAACTTGTTAATATTCATTTAAAATTTCTATTGAATGAAATAATTCAAATTTAAACATAAAATATAATGAATTATTAATTATCATGATGTTAAATGTAAAAGGTGTAGTATGTACATCATATAAAAAAATTAGATGAATAATATTACAATATTTCTCAATGATATGAAATTGAGATGAAATTCCTTACCCCACACTTGATTTTTTTCAGAAAGATTTAAAATCAAATATAATGTTTTTAAGAATGTTATTAATTTAAAACAGAACCATAATCATATATATAATATCATATACAATCCTATTATACCATTTTAGAAAATTCTAGTTAATAATGTATCCTTATTTTCAATTTTTTATGTGACGGTTTCCTTGCTTTCTCATACGGGGTTTTTCATTAATGTTCTAGTTCGTGGGTATATGATATAGATCCATCATATAAAAATGATATTAATTTTATAAATATAACATTTATTCATTAAATACATTTTTATTATCATTATTTAATTATTTAAATGAAACATAAATCTCATCACTTTTTGGAGGCGATAGGTCCTATATATGCATGATTGATGATATAATTCCATTAAAGAGTAAAAGGATAATGAATTGAGTTATATTTTAATCATATAAAATATTAATCATGTCATATATATAACATATATTTATTGAAATTGTCTTTATTATTTTATATGTAAAGCATGAGTGAAAAAAATTGCATTTCTTCGTGAGGTGGTAGTTCACCGTATATACAAGAGACATTATCATATTTTAAACTGCATGGATTGGAAGAAAGTATTTTTATTATTATAATTAAGTAGTTATATTTATATAATAACTATTATATTCATGTGTAAAATAAATAACAATATCTATCCTTAAAAGGTGGTGATTGAAAATGAATTACATCAGTTCGTGAGGTGGTAGTTTGTTGTACACACAATGAACAATTTCATTTATCATTTAATTTAATATGGGGTTGATATTGGATATTAAATTAATATAATAAAATCTAATTTTATGTTAGATATTTTTTTTCATTTTATTATGATTAAATAATATTTTAGGGAGGTGGATGAGGATTTAATATAAAAACACACATTTAAGAACATTACCTCTTCTTCAAGGAACTTCTTTTTTCTTTGAACTAAAATCCTTCATATATTGGCTTCCTGATCAAAAAAGGGATATATGATGTTTTAAGGGGACTAAATAAGGTATTTGTTTTTCATTGTCTGAGAAAAATTACTTTTTATTGTGAAGAGGGGATGAGAGGCGGTTTCATTTTATAAGTGCGGGAGAGGACACAAATGGATTTTAGAAAATAATAAATTACACCCTCGTTTTTATCTTTACCAAGGCCATAGAATGAGTTAGTATACTACATTATAGGTGATAAAGTATTAATATGTCCAAAAAATGGATGTTAGAATATGTGGTAACTCATTTTTACATTTATCTATTTAGTATAACAACTGGTAAATTTTTTTTTACCTTAGCCACGATAGTTAATTCTAAATTCTCTAACTATTCACAAAGGTAAAAAATTATTTTGAAAGTATTAGATAATATAAGGGATAATGAATCAAAATATGGAATATAATTTTCTAAATTCAATATATAGAAGTAATATAATGCAATTATAAAATATACCCACATACACTATAAAAAATATAGTTTTCAAATTAGAAATTGTCATAAGTATATTAGATTTTAATATCAAAATTAGATTTTAAATTGAATAAATTTACCATAAATTCATAAATTTTAATCTAATTCCTATAACTGTACCTTAAAATCAATTTAAATTTTTTTTATTGAAATTAAATATAAAAATTCAATAAAAAGTATTATTTTTTACTATTCATGGAAAAAATAAAACATTTTAGAAAAATCCAAAATAATCACCCAATGATAAATTTTATATGATGATTTTAAAAATTAATATAATTTTTTAAATACAATTTTCTTAAATTTGAAGAAATTTATTTTTAAAATATGTGTGCAAAGTGCGACTAAATCCTTTTTAAGAAAAAAATTGTTATTTAGAAAAAAAAATTATATTAAAAGATTCTTATTTTTTATAATAAAATGATAAGAAAATTTTAAATATTTTACTTTGTAAAATTAATACCCACTAATATAATAGATAATTTATAATGGTATACTATATTACAGTTCCCCTATACTCAGGCTTACCAGTCGGATGACGGACATATCGGGATTCAGTGATTGGAAGATGACAGCGATGGGGAAGGGCTTCTACCATGTTGTCTTTCCCAATGATGAATGAAAACGCCGCGCCTGGAGCCTGGGGTCTGTCTCTATCAATCCCGGGTTTCTTCGGATTCATGAGTGGGATCGGAATTTCGATCCAAGCTCGATCAGGAACACCTTTGCTCATGTATGGATCCGAATTCACAAACTTAGCTGGCTTTACTGGCACCCTCAGATACTTTGGGACATCGCCTCGTTAGTAGGTAATCCTATTAGGCTAGATAAGCAGATCGATAATCCCAGTTTTGGGCATTATGCCAGAATCCTGGTTGAGGTCGATATGGCCAGCACCTTAGTTGAACAGGTTGTATTTACCACCAGATAGGGTGATCCTCTATCTGGCTTTCTCTTCTCTCTGGTTGAGCACTATCTTAGCACATGCCTCAATGACCTTGTCAATTCTGGGATTTACCAAAGGATGACCTATGGGAGGAATCGTTTCACTCCTTCTCATTTATTCTACGCTGATGACATTCTTCTCTTTTCCATAGCTGATAGGAGGACTATTTCTTGTATTAAGGTCATCTTCAATCACTATGAAGATGTTGCAGGCCAGGCCATAAGTTGGAAGAAGTCCTTTGTTATTTTTGGTGAGGGTGTCCGATTTGGGAAGCAAGTTAGAATTTCCAGTCACCTTGGGGTAAAGAGGGGGACACTTCCTTTTATTTATCATGGATTTCCCCTGTTATGGGGAAGAGTGAAATGTGTCCACATAGAGGGCATTGCACTCAAAATCAGTAATTAGCTTGCTAGATGGAAAGGGAAGACAATGTCTCAAGCAGGACGGATCTGTCTTGTGAACTCGGTTATCACTTCAATGTTCGTCCATTCCTTCTCACTTTATAAATGGCCAGCTAACTTGATCAAGAGTCTTTGTGGAATGATCCGGAATTTTATTTGGACTGGTTCTACACAACAGCGGAAGCTTGTCACTATAAAATGGGTTGATTGTATTAAACCGGTTTCAAAGGGAGGAATGGGGGTTAAGGATGCAAAGGTCATTAACGAATCCTTGCTTCAAAATTTTACCTGGAGACTTTTGTCTGGTGGTGATCCCTCTTTGGAATTCCTCAATGAAAGATTTGTTGATAGGCTGCTCAAGAGACAGAAGGTGTATTTGCAGTCCTCTGTCTGGACATCAATAAGGAACTCTTGCTCTTACATTATGTCAAATGCCAAGTGCCTGGTCTTCAAGAATTCGCAAATGAAATGCTGGACGACACAGTGGCTTAATAATCCAATCGAACAATTCATTAATGTTCCTTTGGTGCTGAGGAACCTATCGATTTCTGATTTGCAGGACAATGCACAGGCTCTTGTGATAATTCCAGCTCACCTTCGGAGGGAGATTGATGCATATGAGTATGTTGATTCCGATATCTTGATCTAGAAGCTGTCCCTGAATGGAGTTTTCTCCAGCTGGGACGCTTATATGACCCAATGTGGCGCGGCATGTGGAGTTCCTTCTTGGGTTATGGGGGCTAGGAGTTCTTTTATTGCACCAGCCGAGGCCCTTCTTATTTGGCGGATCTGGAAGCAGCAGCTACCCCTGCAATCGGCCTTGCAGCGGACAGGTTTGTGCATCGCCTTGGTGTGCTAATTTTTCTTAAATGCTGACTAAAATGCAGACCATATATTCATTCACTGCACCTTTGCTGGGCGATTCTGGACTTACCTGAAGGATTTGTTCCATTGTGACTTGGCATGCTGCTCGATTAGTACACTTCTGGCTTCAGTTTTCCAGGCTGATTGCAGTGACCAGGTTAAGTCCCTGCTTACCACTGCTTCCATCTCGGCTATTCCTTATCTGTGGAGGGATCGAAACTCTATTGCCTTTAATAAGGGCTGCCCGTCTTTCAAGGAGGGTATTATGATGATTCACCGGAGTATTAGTCTTGCCGCAGTGAATCAAACTGGCTCAATGAACAATGATATGTCTAATTTTATGTTTCTAAGGACTCTTGGTGTAAGTGGCAGGGAAAGGTAGCCCAGGATGATGAAGTATATACGATGGATCCCACTGATCTCTGGATGACTCAAGGTTAACGTTGACGAGGCCGCCTCTGGTGCACCTAGACCAGCCTGATGTGGTGGGGTGTTTAGGACCTATAGGTGCTTCGTCAAAGGTTGCTTCTTCCACTATATTGGCAGCGGGCATGCAATTGAGGCTGAGTTGTGGGCCATGATAAAGGCGATAAGGTATGCCGATAGGTATGGCTGGTGAAAGCTCTGGATCGAGTCAGATTCTTCTGTGGCGGTGCAGATTCTTAAGGAGCGCTCCAGGAACGTTCCTTGGAGGATGATCCATGCTTGGATTGGTGACATGAAGGCTGCTGAGCCGCTCTCCCTGGAGGTTTCGCATGTGTATAGAGAAGCAAACCAAGTTGCGGACGTGCTGTCCAAAAGAGCAATTACGGAGGCAAGCTCCAGCTGGTCTTTTGTACTTCCTGACTACTGCGGTAATCTTTCCCTTAGTGATAGGAATGGGGTTGTGTATTCAAGGTTATGTAAGGTCACTCCATCCTGAGTTTCTTTGTAATATTTATGTTTTTATATATCTTTTTGGGAGCAGGCTTTCACCTGGCTCTCGGACTTTCTGGTATTATATTATAATTTAATGGATTTACATGATATTTTTATAAAACATGTACATGGAAGAGAAATAAATATTTATAGATATGTAAAAATAACCTACTCTAAATAATGATTAGACTATAAAATAAACACTTACCACATGGGTATCTTTTGAATCATAATCTCCATGAAAGAAATAACATAAAATGAAAAATTAAATACCATGAAGAAAAATGTATTAATTATATAATATATCATAGGTGCATTATATGCACCACAGAAAATAAATTAATGGTGAATATATCAAATGTATCATATAAGTAAAAGCGAGACAAGAAAAACCATACCTTATGTCCAAAATTCCTCATAAGTGATTTTAACCAACTTTATAATAAATTTATATTTATTATAATTATATAAAAATATATTTAATTTCATATATGATACATTTATAATATTTTACTTCCTTATTTTTTACAATTTCTTTAATATTATAATTATTTCAGGTGTTAACTACTTTCTTTTCATGTATGTTTTGATTCGGTAGTTACAGTCATTAACCCTTTATTATGGTATCTACATATAAAGAATAAATTTCATTGTATAATATTATATATATATATATATTCATAAATATAATAAATATGTAGAAAAATTAATTACACCATTAATAGATATGGTAGGCCATACATTTACATGAGCACTATTTTTACCTTTTTATGGACAGAATGAAATAAATGTGGATAATAATTAATCAATAAAGAATCATTATTATATCATATATATATATTACATATATCCTTATTATCATTTATTTAATGATAAATGTAGAACTAATCACATCGCTTCGTGGAGGTGGTAGTCCAAATATATGCATGGGTGATGTTATCATTTTCCAACGGTTTAAAATGAAAGAATGGATATATGAAATTATTGATAAAAAATTATATTGATGCCATATATATCATATAAAATAATTACTTACATATTTATAATCATCCAAGTAATGTGGTGACAAAAAAAACTACATCGCTACGTAGAGACGGCAAGGCATTCGTATGCATGAGTGATGTTTTCGCTTATAATATAATGGAAAATAGATGGAACATGGTTGTACAATAATAATTATAAAATCTAATTGAATTTACAATACTAGTTTTATTATTTAATTATTGATGAAACCCATTAAAAATTATAATATGAAGAAATATACTTAGAAGAGCCCGAAAAGATTATTACCCCTTCTTCAGTGGACTCCCTTTAAATATATATTAAAGGGACTTGGGATTCCTATATTTGAAGCTTTATAACCAAATAAAATCGGAAAATGATATTTATAAGAGTAATGGGTTAGCCTTTAATGATATATAGGGCTCAAAGTGGTGTAAATAAGTGAATGAAGGGGTGCCCTTTTATAAATGAGGGGAGGGGAAATCTTGGACTTTTATAAAATATTAAATTAATATTAATTATTTTTCATCTAATACTAATCCAAATGGATAAAATTATAATATAAGGTAAATATAATTTAAAATAATTTCATCTAATAAATTTGCGAAATGATGTGGATATTTTTTCACTGTTATCAATTAGTATTAATCACTCATTAACAATTTTGACAATTACCTTAGTATTGAAATTTTCAACCATATAATGGTCAGTAATGTGACTCTAAAATTAAAAAATACCAGTATATGGGACATGGTAGATTTAATTGACCATATTAAATTCCAATTTCTATATATATGATATTATGGAATTTCATATCATTTAATAATACATTATTTGTTACAAAATATCAATAATGTTAATTTTTAAAACTATTCATTAAATTAACATAAAAAACATTAAGAAAATAAATATAATTAAAAAAAATATTTCACTATATCCCAAATATAATTTTTCAAATATTATATTTTTTACCAAATTATTGATCAAAAATTATATTTCTTTTAATATTTTGAATATCATTTATTTTATTTTTCCGTTAATTGAATAATTATTGCATTAATGTTGCGTAAATTTTGATGGTAATTATTTATTCACAATTAACTAAAACTAAATTATCATCATGGGTAAAACTATTTTTTAATTCAAAATAATATTCAAATTTAAACATATCATCATTATTACCCAATATTAAAAATGGTATAGTTATTAAATACTAATGTGTGGCAGGTTTGACTTTTCATGAAATAAATACTATAGTGGTTATAATATCTCAGAAATGGACATAAAATTTCATATAATAGAATATTTTATCAAAATGGATTATATTTACTAACCCAATAATATTATGGCATGTTTTTGGTTCTTTTTCTAGTCCTTGTCATTTTAAATTTAACTTTAATTACAAAACACATCCTTTTTGTGGTAACAAAAATTAATAAGGTTACTATTATTATTCAAAAAACAATATTTAATAACTAAATTTTTACCACATTAGTCAAAATATAGAATCATATTTCCAGTATTATAAAAAAATAACCGGATTAATTTAATTTTAAATTAATCCTTAAAATGGCAATGACATATCAATTTTTAGAAAAATGCCTTTATGAGTGTAAAATTTTTTATGCACCCAATTCATTAATAATTTTTTTATTGAAATACATGTAATTGGATTATTCATAAAAAATATAACTTATTTTTTTTAAATAATTATAAAATAATATAGGTCTTTGAAAATGGTATAAATAAAAATAAATATTTTAAATACATTTTTATTTTTCATATTTAACTGCAAAATAAAACTTTTCATAAACATCTAAAAATTTCATCATAAGAAAATATTTATTTGATGATATAAAAAATAAAATTATTTTCTAAAAATAAAATTTATATAACTCACCTATTTTGATAATACAAATTTCCCAATAAAAAAATTATGGAGAAAATGTAATTCAAAAGAATAAAATAACTTTACTAAATATTGTGTACTTTTTTAATGAGAATTAAAAATGAATTTTTAATAAGTTGGTCCTTTATATATATTAAATATTTTGGTTAATAATATTTATACCCTATTTATAAATAAATTAAAAGGATTAACTTTGAATTATAATGTTTTGGGGGTACATCTATGTTCTGTGTTGCATGTTTTATATGCTCTAAACCATAATGTTATTTTAAAACTATAGGATGATAAAAAAAATATCAAACACACATTTTAGGGAAATATTTTTACAACATGAAGATATTTTTATGGAAATATTTTCAATTGTGACACTCACCTCACTTATAATCGAAAACCCCTTCTCATGTCCTCTTCATACATTGAATTTTTTTTATAATTTAATTCTAGACCAAATATATTCTTTAAATACATGAAAACATCCTGGAGTCATTTTTTAGATCACATTTACAATATAATAATTCTTTATGTTAATCCTAATGAGGTCGTAGGAAGAATATAACATGTTTTCAAATACATGTTTTTTTACTTTATCTTATATATCCATAAAATATTACTCAATTATGATGATATAATAACAAAATTATATACCATATAATTATATTTTATTTTAACAGAATAACCTATAACCATCTCCACCTCTATTAAATGGGATACTAAACCATCATTCGTGTGCACTGTGGATAACCACCCCCGAAAAGATCTTATTATTTTTCTATCAAAACATCTCAGAGATAGATATAATACTATTTTAATTGTTTTAACAATATATATATATGTGTGTGTATATATGATATTATTATAACTATATTAGTATTATATCAAAAATAAATTATTTACTTTCCAATTTGTTGGAATATTATAATGTCGCTCATGTGTACAGAGGACTATCACATCACGAAGCGATTTGATTTGTTTACGATACACATTGAAGATAATAAGTATGAGTTTAACAAAAATATGTGAAATATATGATATTAAAATTACTTTTTATTTTCAATTTAGTATTTAACACTCATTCATTCAATCTATCAGGAAAATGGAAATGGAATTCATGTGTTTGTATGACATACCATCTCCATGGAAACATATATTTTATTTTCAATCTTAAAAAATATCAATTTATTGAAAAAATATATAATGAATGTATATGATATTTTTATCATTTTAAAATTTTATATATTATGTGAACATGAAAATATTAAGAGTACCAATAATAAAAAATAAAAACATACATGCATAAACAAAGTAGTTATTGCATGAAACATGATTTTTAGAAGGAACTATTAACAAACTCGTAATAAAATTTCATAGGTAAATTGTTGATGGTATGAAATATATATATATGTATGTTTATTAAATATATTTATAATAAAATAATAGTTATTGTGAATGATGTTTATACATTTAATAAACAATTCAAGACATAAGGTAATGATTTTTTATCAAACTTCCATCTTTTATACATAAGTTATGGTATGCACATATCTTATTATAAGATGCTCATATAATACCCATTTCACATGTTAAATAGTGGTAATCCTTAAATTAATTATATGAATTTTTTTATTTGATGTCAACCTATAATGGGGATTACGATTCAAAAGATACCAAATTCGCAAATATATTGTTCTATAATATCATTATTTATCAAGATTAATTATGATTATGTTTCTGATGATAAAATAATATGATCTGTCTTTAAAGAAATAATGAATTTAAATATCCTTTTTTTATTTATATAGTATAAAATTTATACCTTCATTTTAATATCTTTTTATACTTATGAGTTCAATTTTTATTTAGAAGACGTCTGTATTTATTCTTTTGTCAAAAACCCTAATTCCTCCAAAATCATGTTTTATAAAAAAGTTCTCAATTTTTTTTAACATTATAAAAATGATTTATTAAATTAATTTTTACCTATATCTTAATTTTAATTTTTTTAAAGTAAACTTCATTTTATTTTCAGAACAACTTTTTTTTCATTTTTACAGAAAATGTGAAAATAATTTTTTATTAACATGTATGATATGGATGAACTTTTCTAATTTCATGAAAATTATTTACCTGGAAAATTAATTTATAATTTTCAATATATATTTTTAGTGGATAAAATTTTGAAATTTTTTATGGTTTTTAAAAGTTATTTTTAAAGTGTAAAGAAAATATTCTTCCAAAATGTTCCACGCAATCATTCAAAATAATTATATATATATGTTGGAAAACATATATTTTACTTATTATTTTAATGGGATATGATTCAAGGATACCAATATTATTATTTATATTATTGTTTTATGTTTATGATGAGAATAAATTTATTAAAGTAGTTTCTCTTCCATGAGTAACAACATGATAAAATTCTTATGATCCCACTTATTTTATCATGTGTTATTCACTAATTAAAAGATGAAATTATTATGAGATTTATTTCTTTTCCACATGCCAAGTTATGATGAAATGATTATGAAACCCATTTCATTTTAGGGGATATAATATAATTAATGTTTTATGATCTTTTGGCACACAAATGTTTAATTTCATTATGTGAAGGGTGGGATATCATAAATCCAAACAATAAATTGGGTAAATATTTATATCACATAAGATAAACATGAATGGAATGGGGTGTGAACACATTTAAATATGGTAATTGTTATAATATGGTAATCTTGGGAGTGAAACATTACTACTATGTTGGTTTGGGGAGTAAACCCATTTCACTATGATATCATGGGAAATAATCCTTGAACTACTATTGAAATGGTTTTTATACTTATGTTTATGCCACCAATCAATGTATTATTCCTATACTATATTATTATGGAATATTTTCATTGATTACAATATTATTAATGTCTTAAAAACTACCCAGATTTATTCTTTGACACATGTTTATGATCCATTATATGTGGGGTATGGTTTTCAAATGCTACTCTCACATTATCAAAAACTTATGGTCGTGATAAGTTGGTATCTCCGTGATTTATCATTACTGATCATCTTAATTTATATTTCAATATATTTTCATTCCATAGGTTATTATTAATGGTTTTATGTACTATATGCCTAAGAAGAGTTCTATTTATAATGAACAAAGTGGGAGATTATGTATCTCACATATAGTCATGGTGTTTATTTGTTCATGTTTCCAATGTAAGAATAAATTTATAATCCTTAGGTATGTTTTTTTATTATAATGAATATTAATATAAAAATATATAATATCTATTTATTCAATGTTTGGTTCTACACATTTATTTACTCAGGAATCTCCTCAAAATTTATCTTATTTTATTTCTCCCATTTAAATAATACTGATATCAAAATATAAAATCTTGATAAATAATCCAACCAATTTTATTAGTTAGTAGAAATTAGTAACCTATATTCATTATGAATTCTAATAATTAGTAGTCTTATAGCATATTTTACATCATTTCTGACTTTCTATTTCTTCTCTCATTTTAATATACCACACAAACTAAACAACAAACACATTTCCTTTCATCCAATTAGGTTTGACTAATGATCTACATTTTTTTCATCATGTGACTTCATGTAATCTTTCTCATGTAAAAAATCTATAGAATTTACACTTCAATCCAGTTTTTAATTTCTTTATCTATAATTTATGACTAATATAGTGTGATTATTCATATTTAATCTTACACAATGGATACTTGATAAAAAATAACTTTAGACATTTTCTAAAAAACATCTATCATAAAAAATTCCTGAAAACATATTTTGTAAATGTTTTTTCTCAAAAAGTGATTATTTATTCAGTGTACCATGTTTGAAAGTTCTTTATTTGATGACCTTCTACCTGATGATGGGACATTAAAGCTTCACTCAAAGTTATTATTCAGAAAAACATTATTTAGTAGTTCAAACATGCTCTTTTTATGAACACTATGATTTTAATATTTTATATTGTTATAAACTATTGGAATAGATTATCATCGACTGATTTTAGATACATCATTTCTTAAGAAATTTTTTTATTAAAATTCCATATTTATCTAACTAATTCCAAACAAGATAATCTTTTAAAAAATCATAACAATGTTTCATAACAAGCATCCAATATCTTCTATTCACCTATTATGTAAAAAAACTTTAATAAAAATGAGTTTTCAAAAAATACACAACATTTTTAGAAAAATAACATAGAAGATATCCATGGTGGTTAGATCTTGTAGCTGATGTTATATATTATATATGAATATAATCAAGTGGAATGTAGAATTTAGACACACATGTTCCTCATTTATTCTAGAGACACAAGATTCTAAATTGAGTTTAATATCACATGGCGTGAAGTTTCAAAACACACAATGTGTATTTTTAAGAGATACATGACCTAGGTTGGGGGTGAAGTACTCAACCTTCCACAATACCTAATACTCATTGGGAGGAGATGGAATCAAATTCCATATACAATATAAGAAAATATGAGGTATGAACATTCCTATATAACTATCAATATACACATGTCAAATAAAATATAATGATACATAGTATATGTTGAAATAAAAGAATAAAAAAATTATAGTACCTTCCCACCTTATACTTATGAATCACATACACTATTTTATAAAGTATATTCGATGAACTTTTTTCTTATATTCATTTGAAATATCATTTCACTTAAGAGTCCTAATTATAAAAATAATTTTTCTATGATGAATTTTTTTTCTTTTTCAATATAAATTCATAGTTAATTTTTTTACCAATGTAAATCTATAAGGATATTTGGGAAGTTTAATTATCATAACTCTGCATAATAAGAATTATTTTTGAGAAATATGTTTAGAGTATCAAAAGAGTTTGTAATGGACTTGGAAACAAACTAATGGGAGTTCTAGATTACTTTATACTTTTATTTGAGTTCTTTACCACAAAAAATTTTTGGATGTCGATCCTCTATTTTGAGTAAATCAATATTGGGTTAGATACCCACTTAATTATGAGAAGTTATGGGTCCCCTATAAGATAGGTTATCCATCCTCTATTCATATAGTTAATACACCTCAATTAGTGAATTATTTCATCTATGAGGTGTGGGTCCTCCAACATTTTCAATAACACCCTATGTAGACATGATTACATCAATGAGGTACGAGTTCCACATTTCATAATCGAGGTGGAATAAAATTTAGGGAAGCTATGTAATTTTGGTTTTATGGGTCCTATGATCATTTAGAATATATGGTTTCTTTCTAAATATAAAAAATACATAGGATATCAAACTATGTTTTTAATAAAGATTTAGTCGATCAATCATTGATGAATATTTTATTTCATCATGTCTTACACTTATCTTTGATTTTGAGATGACCTCTACTCATATAAAATATTGGGATTTAAGTATTTCCTACAATGTTTATTTTCTACCCACCCATGAACAAACCTTTTATCCCTATTTATTTGTGTATTCATGAAATATTTAATTTATAGGTTATATAATTGTGTATGGATATAGTGATTTGGTTCCTAGTGGTGATTAATAATGATATTTGTTATATAATATCATATGTGGAGATATTTCAATAAGGATGTATTCCCCATTTTATATAAATTTTATCATACAATGATATATTCCTACTATGCATTTTATATTCATATGTAGGTGCCTATGTGGTGTTGTCAAGGTTAATTATAGTTTTCTGAATTCACATTACTCTACAATTTTGATGTTATAATTTATTATCATTAAATTATTTGTTATATAATATTTTATTTTAGATATTGGTTTAGTTTCATCTCAACATTAGGCTATGGCCCTGTTTGATTCATTCCATCTTTCAATAGTCATATGAAATGCGAATATTTGAATTAGTCATGGGGTGGCATAATAAACCTAACCACTAGACCAAGTGTTTTCCTATTGGGGTGGGTCTTATTACAGTTATATCAAATTAGGTCCAAACATTATATAGTGTTTGTATATTAAATTCATATGACATTTGGTTTAGAAAACACAGGTAAAAGGTACCAAGGGTTTTCATGTTTGAATAGCATGTTAGTGAATATCTTATTAATGTCCTCCTAGATTCACCTCAATGAGATATAAATTAATAGTGGATGGTACAAATTTCTGAATGTAGTATTTGAGTACATATATAACTAGATGTGTTTTATATAAAGGGTGATTATTTTCAGTTTATTTTTTTAACCCATTTCTCATAGTCATTTTTTGTGTTGAGGCTTTAAATTAGGAACGTAACATGTAGGAACTTCTTACACATTATCATAGTGTAAATTTCCCACCCATTGTATAGTGAACACTCCCTCAATCTATGGAGTATATGGTAGTCATCATTGAGAAGGATAATAATACTCAGAGGGTGATCATGTTTTATGATTTTACCCATCATAGGCCTCCTATGTAATGTGGAAAACCATATCATTATATGGAAGATGATTGGATTGATTTAGTGTCTCTCATATATCATCTGGTTTATAAAACCACTAACCATATGGCGATTTATTCATTGATACTCTTTCACAATGTAATGATATATTTATGAACATTGATTATCCAGATACATGATGTCCCCTTTCTGACATTTTAAATTTTTTATTTCTTATTCATAGAGGTGTAAAATCTATTGGTGCTAAAAATTGTGTGATTTCATGATCTTTTGGACCATTATTAGGATAGTATGACAATATTTTAGTATGTGTCAATGTTTATAGACCTCATGAAGTGCACCATATATAGGGAGTACTAATAATTTCTATATGCTTATAAATTTGAGAAAGGGCTTTAATGAGAGATATGATATGAGGTTGTAACTCAATGTTTCCAAACTTATAATAGGGTTATGGAAATTGTTTTTGTGATGTATATCATCTTGGATGATATATAGTCTATTATAAGGGAAGATATGAACCTCTATAGAGTAGATTCATCAATACTAAATAGTTGGTTAATGCTTTCTGCATCCCATCATTTTAGGAAACTATATTCATGATATTAACCTAATAGATTGATAAAATAGGGACTCCATAAATTATCCCATCAATAGGGCTAGGATACTTACTATGATTATAGAGGTAAAGGACATATGGATTCATAATTTCAAACCATGCATAAAGCTATGGGATGCCAAGGCAACACATGGGATTGAACAACATTTCCTAGGTAGTGTCAATATTATGGGACACCCCATGATGTATAGGGTATCCCTTATATATTAGAAATATATATAGGAATTAGTTTCACATTATAAAGACATGAAGATGGACAATGCTTCGATACACATCCACCACTATGTCCTCTACATGTTCCATTATAGTATTTTTGTGATAGTGGTTTGAGGTGTAGATTTATTCATGATAACAAGGGATATGATTAATTAATTCCGGAAATGGTGCAAGGTATGATCATTATTTATTAAACACGTTTAATCATTTTTATCTACACTAGTGTAACCCATTCTTTACTTAATACATTGTTATTTCAAGTGTTTGAGATACCAATAGAGCCCTCAGTTAACAGTATTAGCTAGAGACACCAACTATAGAATATCACCTCTCACTGAACACTTCTATTAGGGTAATATTTCTCAATATAAGGAGGGATTTTCTTAGGATCTCATCAAGGTAGTTATACGAACCAATGACTTCATGACTTGGACAGATTAATAATCTATAATACTGGAATGGGTGGATTAGTATCATGATAGGGTGATATATATTAAGTAATAAAGGAATAAGTTTTTCTTTATTAGTTAATGGGGGACTTTATGTAAAATGATAAGGGACCTCCCTTATCAATTTGAAGTTTATTTCACACCGGTTATTTATGTTTGATTTCTGCACTACATTTACATTGAATGTTCATCTTACCAATATTTTTTTAAATATTAAATATATGAAATCCATGATTATCCCCTTCACCAAGAGTTACAATTTTTCAATTTCTTGAATCATTGAACAAAAAAAATTCTATAGCTTATAAAATGGATATTGTATAGCCCAAAGTACTGATGGTACATCTAGAATACTTTTTATTAGAATATATTTTTAATATAAGTGCATATCCTAGGGTATCATCCTCTATTTTTTTAATAATTATTAAATATTTATGAGGATTTTTTATGCATAAATCCATGTATATCAAGAGAAAAAAAATAATACATAACCCCCTTTAAGAATCATGGACCTTTTGACCAACTTATTGTTGTGAAGTGGTTCTAAAAGAGTAAACTCTAGTTGTCATATCATTAGCTACAGATTCTTGAAGAATATATCATAACGATGGTGTTAAAATATTATTATGGGAGTTTTGAGTTCATAGGGATGTCAATATAAGAAATGAACACCGTTATCGTGTTTATTGGACTCATGAACAAGATCGTTAGTCCATTCCTATATCATTCATGGAAATTTTCATTGATGAAATCCTGATATATTCTAGGTTAAATACGGATCACTGTGAGAATTTTCGTGTTATCTTGGACTTATTAGAGATCCATTGCTACCCATTAAACACTAGAAATGTATGATTAGAATTTATGAAGATCATTTCATAAGGAATATCATTTATAAGGGTGCATTCATAGTTTACCCCCTGATAATTAATTTTTTATGGTCTTGGAGAAACTAAGAAGGTGTTTAAGGGTCGCAAATTTCATGGTCCATCATGATATTTCCAAATAATTTTCAATGATCTCCCCAAAATTGAGGCTTCTAAGACCTCACTTACCTAAAATGGGCATCACATCTTATGGTATTATCAATGATAGGGAGATTTTGAGGTGATAATATATAGTTTGACATGTGCTTCTGTTATGAGTGTTATATATGTTGGAGTTGAGTACATGGTATTATAGGATGACTCGAGATCTATGATTAGATGTGTAAAGATACTAAATAAATTTTTTTATTGGGTCAATAGTTTAATATCCATGAATAAGACTATGTGGTCCATGATTTAGATGTTTTATAAATAGTGTATTCTATGAAATGCAAGATATAATACCTTCTTGGTGAGTGATTCATGGACTATAATGATAATAAGTGTCTCATAAATATTTACTTCTAGTGATAATTCATATTTAGACATAAAATATGGCTTTATCTTCTTCTATTTTATGAATTTATCTTAAACTATACTCTATTAAAGGTTAACATGGTAACTAATTATCTTTATAAGAAATATCTTTATCAATTAGTGTGTGAGGTTTTCTAACATGTTTCCTCATTATAGTAGGTTTTATTTGATGTAGGAAATACTAATTATATTCAGCTGATGGAGGTGGCCCCTACAACAATTTATTGAGCAATGGTGGGTATTTTTGGAGTCATATATTGGAATTATTTCATGAATGCACATTTTTAGGTGTTTTACTTCATAGATTCTATAATGGTGGGGAGTATATCAACCTATTTTATTTTATGATAGCTGTAAGTGGGCTATGTGAGGAGGTATTGAGGGAGATTTTCACCTCGTCTTTGGGGGTGCATCCCGATGTGTTATTGAGATATCAATATGATAATAATTATCACCACTGTATAATAATAAGGATGAGTTTCATAGTGTTTATATCATGGTTCTTATATTTTTGACGTGATATATGAAAAACTAGTCCAAAACAATTTGAAATCACATCTTTAGCATATAATGTAGAACTTGGATAGTATATTTATCAATTTTGTGATCATAATTCATCATTTAATGAAGGTTCATAATGCAATCATGGTGGGAATTTAATAAATACATATTTAATCTAATTTCCTTCCTATATGATAGAAGATCATTAGTGAGGTATTGTGGCTCATATAAATAGATTAGATGATAATTTTACATAGTATACAATCGAAAATCATTTCAGTCCAATATTCATGATTCACATCTCAATTGTGTAAGACCTTAAATTAGAAATTTGGGACTCATTTATAGTGGAATATAGAATTCCAAACTCAAATATATGACTTGATGGAGATGAAAATTTAGATTATATAAGATATTTTGTAGTTTAGTGTGTTTATGTTGGGGAAGATATGGGACGGTCACCTTCACGTAGTGGTGTTTGAATATAATAAAAACTACCAATTCACTATTAGTATTTAACCTTAAATGGACTCTAGGGTATCCCCTTTGTTTGATGGAAAATGGTGTCTCATCTCTATTATGGTCCGGTTGGATTTAGATGATTAAAAAGGTATTAGTTTATTTATGAATAGATGACGATAGCCCAGATCTATCCAAAATCCTATTTAGAATCATTAATGAATAGAGTTTAGTTTGATGAGGGATACCATATATTTGGGAAGGAAATTTCATGGAAATATTTTAAGAGTTATGTTTATGGGAGAAATATTTTCCAATTATTAGTGAGGATACTTTTGATCCCAGTTAGGGTGTAAGGTATTTTTTATTAACTAGTGTTAACCTAACTAATTGATATAATACATAACATATTCTTTGATTTATTAATTATAGGTTACATTCATGATCCATTACAAATCATCTAAAAGGGAAATCTACTATGTGGAGAGGACATGAACTTTGAGAAGTACCCAAAGGATGATAACGATTGATAGGAAAAGACCCTTTAGGGAATAGGGTACCCTAGGTTCACATCTTGTGGGGGCCTGGAAATGTTCAAGAGAGTGTGTTGAAGTATAAAAATATAGTAGTATATCAGTATTGTCATAAAGTAGAGTGAGTTTATCTTTTTTAAATGGAAAAAAATCAATGGTGGGGAGGATTTGGTGACCCTTATTTATATTAGATCCATTAACTATATTAAATAATATTTAATTAGGTTCAAAAAAGTGTGGGTTTCTTATTTTCAATAATGGTATCCTAAAAATCATTAATATAACTAATAGATTACTTTTATACTATATATGCGATCATTGATAAATTATTACCATCTATTTATTGGAACTTCATATGGATAATATTTCACTAAAAAACAGTTCATGATGTGGTGTTTCTCTAATTAGTGGTGTATTTTGTGTTTAGGTTCCAGACCCTAGTCACAACCATTTGATTTTAACAAAAATAATTAGGTTGATATGAACACACTTTGTAAATATTACCTTAAATACGATAATGATAAAATTTTCTATATTTAATAATATTGAGAACTATAAAAGAGAGAGATTAGTTATTTATAGATCTTGTTTTTTACGAAGTTGATAAACCCACTGATTTATAGTGAATTTTTGAAGTAGGACGATCTTATATAGTGGTAGAAAATATACTTTTTTGATTCAATAACCATTTCTATGTGTAATCAATTATAGATAATTTTTATTGAATTATTTATTATCTGATTGATCATAACATGATTAGTTTAAAATTTTATTTTTTATTGTTACATCAGTTTGTGGATGAAAATCATTGGCATTAGTTCTCATTAAGGAAGAATGTTTTATAGATGATTGAATAACCACAATAACTTTTCCCTATCTGGATGGACAATATATGAGGCTGTCCTCCATTGGTAATTTCATGCCAGAACCACATTGATATCAGAATCTAGATACCCCTTCCAATCATGAATATCCTATTTTACTCTCCTCATGATATATATATATATATATAAATCTTCTATAAATTTTTATTGATGAATCCTATTTCCCCCATAGAGGGAAGCCGTGTGAGAGGTTTAAAATACAATATAGGCTCAATGTGGTGTGACTATCATTGATAGAGGTGGTCCAAGTGATGGCCCATATAGTCTGTGATAAATATTTTATTATGAGGATCACATGATTGATATCAGGCTAGGGTCATTAGTATATAGATATGGAGGAAGACATTGGCGATATTTTGGGGTGGAACCATGTGATCAGTGTTGGTCTCATTAAATCTTTTGTTTATGTCTCTTTATGGGAATATAATATAATCACATGGTATGTAGACTTTAAGAAAACATCATGGATTTTTTATATTAGTTCCTAGGGTTTATAAAATGAATAAAATATCACATGATGTGTAGTTTCAAAACATATAATATTTTATATTAATGGAAACATGACTACAGTGACATCAAATTACATGCCTACGAACACAATTTCAGACACATGGAATATAGATATAATCACATGCATGTATGAAACAAGACATGATGTAGTTTGTGAGTACACAAGAAAATAGTCATTGTGACATACACACAATATTTTATAAAAGGACACACCACATGTGTTGATATGAAAGGATTATAAAATGGATACATAAATCCAAGTAATACCCAAGGATAATATTCTCTTTATGATAAAGTACATGATATGGACTATCCTCTTATTTCCATTTTTTATGTCTTATCATCTAGATGTTAGAACAATATAAAGGAATTGTAAATTCTGATATTTTTTAATATAGAACACTATATTAATGTTTTCATTGATTTCAAATCTATTTTAAAGAATATATATTTTATTTAATTATATTATGTATGTAAATATTGTGGAATGTATTTTTAAAGGAGTTCAGAGGAATCATGGGATTAGAAACCCCATAACGACACATTAATGAAAGAGTATAGGTCCTCCAAAGACATTAGATATTTTGAAACCACTCACATATATGGGGTATACATTAATACTTCTAGGAATTTTAAGGAAAGGATTGGTACTAAATTG
This sequence comes from Viscum album, assembly GCA_963277665.1. Taxonomy (NCBI): domain Eukaryota; kingdom Viridiplantae; phylum Streptophyta; class Magnoliopsida; order Santalales; family Viscaceae; genus Viscum; species Viscum album. Next base: position 1,656,667,922 of record OY728132.1, on the reverse strand, counting down.
ATCCAAAAAATGAAGGAGTCCCACATATGAAAAAATGAGCATGTTACATGCCTATGAGATATGGAAGGGGACCTCCATCCATTGGGAGGATAGCCCCTCAATTGATGTTATTTTCATTTGACGGGATATGGGATTTCCAAATGGGAAGATAACCCCATAAACCAACGTGTGTAACTCAACGAATCATAGGTCCCCAACTATAGTTCTAAAGGTGGAATTGAAGATGAAATCTGGGTTGTTTGGGTGTTATAAGATTTTAATGATATTTAAATATATATATTCATTTTGTATAAAACTTATAGTTGGGTTTTCAATATTATCATTTAATAATAAATTTGTCTCTTAATATTTAAATAATATCTAGGTTCTTCTTAAATTTTCCATATCCTTGGTTTTGAGATAACATTTCCTAATATCTCCACTATGTTTTTAAGGGAAACATACTGTGTATTTTTTATACCCACTCTGCAATAGGGATTTTTACCCGCACTTTTTAGTTCTATTCAGTTGACTCATAGTTCACAGTCAACATAGATGGTTATAGAACTGGTGGAGTTGGTTATTAGTTCAATTAGAAAAGATTATTGTAATTTGATATCATACATAGTGCAGACTCAACAAGTAGGTGGTACATTTTTGTATGCCCGTAATACTATAATATATTACACATATTTTTTTCCATTAGAGTTAATATTTATAACATTTTATATATTAGTTAGTGTCTCACGTAAGGAAATTATAATAAATTTCAATAGTAACTTTACAAAACCATTGGATTATTGGTTTTATTACATTGGATTGGAGATATGAGGTGTGTTTTATGTTTTAATAAGGAAATGGATTCCCATTTTGGTGTTGTATCCAGGGATCTATTTACCACCCCCAAGATAATTGGATTCAACCATGGGGTGGAACACTCAACCTAACTGCTGGACCATGAGAGACTATGGGTAGATGGTTCTCATCATCTATATTTCCATGAAATATTGTATGATAGTTGGGGAAGATATGTATTCCTTTCCACCATCAAAATCTCCTTATATCCTTATCTACAAGATAATCATTTATAAAATAGTTTTGATTCTATATTTTATCTTTATCAGTATTTTTATTAATGTATTAATTATATATATTTTTATGTATATATGAAATCAAAAAAATATCACGTATTTTTATATTTCTTATACAGAAATTAAAAATAAATGAAATCTTTCTCTAAGAAATTTTCATATATTTTTTATAATGGCTTACTAAAAATAGTTATAATATACAATAATTTTTTAATAATTTCATCAACTATTAATATAAATTGTTTACTAACTTATTACAACATCCCAATGAATATTATTATCCATGAATCATATCAGGGTCCTCATTATAAAAATTTTAGATATATTAGAAAGATAAAATTTATATAATTTATCTAACTTGTTGAGTTTACAGAGTCTTCACATATATGACATCTTAAATTTCATGTATTATTGTACCTGCTAAAATATCTATAAGAAGAAATTCATTTCAAATCCAATATAACATGGATTTAGACATGAAATTTTCATTTCTATGATAATTAGACATCAAAATAGTAGTATAAAAGGTCAATTATAGAACCTCGATCATTGGATCAAAATAAGTGTCAATAAAATCAATAGACTATGATGGTCCTGAAATTAATAGACACAAAATATGATAGTTGTACATCAGGAATAAACATATTGGAATGTTGTGATTTAACATTATGATATTCCATGTACTATTTGTTCTTATGTGTATTCTAAAAGGAAACATTCCAACTATATAATACAATATGATGTATCATAATATTATTTCAAAATTCATGATATTAATGGTCATGTTTTTTTTTCAAATGATATGAAATTATATGGTGTTACAATTTTCCATATATAATAATTTTATTTATGTGACATATTAATTGAATTCAATTTCATATTCTATCATACATGCATCTAAACCATCAAATGATTAGAATGTAACAAATGGATTTGTATATACTTGATTTTTCTTTCTTATATAAACCTACACCTTATATTGGGAAATTTTTAGTTAACAAAATTCCATTAAAACAAATATAAATTCATTAAGATAAGCATTAATTATTTCATAATTAATACCTAGTGAAAAAGCACCTGTTTGACATCATATGTTTGACATTGGAGACCATTATAATATAGAGAAATATCTATCAAGATATAAAGTAACCCTTTAAATATGGTGTGGCTCTATCAATTACTAGCATTCACATTATAATGTTTTTCTATAGAAAATAATGTTTCATATTTGGTACAACTGATATACAATTGAATCCTTTAAAATTTCGTTAACATCCAAAATAGCTTTTTAATAATCTTAATGGTCACCTTCAATCACCATTCACATTTAAATAATACGATATATATACTCAAATATCGTTCTTTGCTATTAGATAATCCAAAAATTATATTGTATTTCAAGTCACTATAGATATTCAGTTCTTACTCATGGTATTTCTAACATTTCAGTTCCATAATAGATTATTTTTTCTTCAATTAAATCATCATAATTTTCTCTTGATTAAGATTAATGTAAAAATAAAAATAATATTTCAATAAGACTCATTTACTTTGTCTATTACAAAGTTGATGAAGTATTTAGCCCCATTATCAAACCATTTTGACATATGAATGGATTTTGTCCATTGTTTATTCATATTCAGTATATTTGGTTAAAAATATTATTATTTGACTAATAAATAGATACATTCATAGAATATATTAATATAAGGTGATATTTTTTATATGTAAAATATATAATTTATATTTCTCATTAATATAATTATGATAAATAATATATATTCATATAAATATTATACAAAAGAATATATACAAATTTTACACTTTACAAATATATAAAGTTTAAATTTAATATATATATATAAATTAAAACATTATATAAACTATATAAATGAATTTTACTTTATAATGTTCATTATTTATAAAGTATACAATGTGTAAAATATATATATAATGTATATTTTAATTTACTTTCCTTGTATTTCATTTTCATGTGTTTATTTAATTATATATTGAATATAAATATATTTTATAATAATATTGGTACAAATATATATTTATGTATATATACGTTTGTAAATTTATAGACACACACACATATTCCACAGAATACATATATATTTGTATATATATATTAAATGATTTAGAATTAATATTTGTAAATATACATTAACGAGTGTCTAGAAATATGTATATTTAATTATAATATATATATGTATATATATGTGTATAATATATATATGTATATATGTGTGTATAATATATATATATATAAATAATTATCCCATGTGGGAACACACACAAGATATTACAGAGACACACAGATTTTCACAAACACACAGAAAAAGATATATGTATATATATATATATGATAACATGTACATTGGTAAACAGGATTAACATACATGCATATTACATCATTTTAGATGAATATTCCGTACATTAAAACAATACATGATGGCGACTCTAATAGTTTAGTGTCTTTTGAAACTTGAAATAAAAACCTTCTAACATGGTGAAATATCATAAAAATCTCCCATAAAGATCTCCAATATTAGTACATATACCTAAAAACATTATTCACCACATGCAGAAAGGAAACATAAGAAATGGGTGAGCTCATATTCTTAGTAAGGATAAATAAAGAGAATGTCTAAGAATAACATTAAAAGGGTATAGAACATGAGAATAACATTTAAAGATCATACCCTGCATACCAGAGATCATAAAAAATATTGTCAATTCATAAGACATGAATCATAAGGAAATAATAAACATAAGACATGAAATCATAAAATAGGAATAAAAATTGGAATTATGGAAAACAAATAATAATATAAAAACCCTATCTCAAGGAGTCCTACCAAGGCCTTTGTAACATGCTAGGCTTGGGTAAATCACATGTGTACCTTTTTTGGGCATGAAGTTCCATCATGTGTACCCTGTTGTTTGGGTCTTGGGATTTGTCCTATATACCCTCTAGTATTGTGCTTTAGATGTCCTCCTATTTACCATATTAATCTAGTCTTTATATGTCCTCCCATACACCCTATTGTTTTAGGCTTGGGATGTCATCTCATATACCCAATGTTTTTTTAGGATTGGGATTACCTATCATGTAGCCACTTGTTTCGATATTAGGATGTCCTCTCATATATCCTCTTATTTCAGGGTTGGTATGCCTTCTCATATACCCTCTGTGATTTTAAAATATTCATAATTACCCAATTAATGAATGGAGATTTAGGTCCCACCCATATCATAATAAAATCATACATACATGTGCCAAAAAAATCATTTCTCATCATATCATAACCCATGAAATAAAATGGGTGTCATAAAAAAGTAATCATATCATAACCTATGAAAAAAATATAAGTTTCATAACCATTTCATCAAAAGAATAAACCATGGAAATATGAGGGTTTCAAAAAAAATATAACTAGTGGAATCGAAATGGGTGTCATAAGCATCATTCTATCAAAACATAAACCATTCAATAAGGATTATGAATGGAATATTTTTATCTTTTCTTATAATATAATGAGTAACATCAACTGATGTTTTTAGGGAAGGAAAATAGCATTGACGTATATTTTGAAAACATTTCATATGGAAAATATCATTTCATCTTGGAAAAAATATCATTAAAACAGAAAATCTTTTGAAAATAATTTACATTAAAAACGGTATACTTATAAAGGTGGGATGAAAATATTTATAATACCATTTTCTCGGAAACTTATATAATAATATTAATTTTTTTTGAAAATTTATTTTCATGAAAACTTATAAAAAGAACTTGAATATTTTTGGGAAACCATTTTCCTTGAAAAATTATAAAAGGATATTGACAATGTTTTGTAAACATTTTCATGGAAACCTATAAAATGAGTTTGAAATCATTTAAAAAACTATTTTCCTTGAAAAAATATAAATGGAGCTTTAAAACATTTTCAAACCCATTTTCCATGAAAATCTAAAAAAGGAGCTTAAAACATTTTTAAAAAAATTTTCTTTGAAAAATTATCACTAGTGTAGAAATTTTTTACCACATCAGTATTTTTAACATTAGTTAAATATAATCGACGTGAAAAGATGTAAATATTGGTTTATCATGTTAATAATTTTCAACCGATATCATAAATGTCGATAATCAATTTAAAACATTAGTAATTATTTACCCAATGTAAAAAATACCAAGATTTTATTTATCAAGTCAGTTATTTTTTAACGGATGTAAAAGATCAAAACATGGCTCTTTATGAAGTGTTTTATTTTATAACCGATGCAATAAATCAAATATGGGTTATTTATCACATCATTTATTTTACAACTGACATGATTGATAAAATATTTTGGATTTAACACGTCATTTATAAAATAACCTATTTGATAAAGTAAATTTCATGGGTTTATCAAGTCTGTTATTTTATAATTGACAAGATAAACCTTTTAAATGATTTATTAGGCCTTGTATTCTGTTTTTCTATTTTCTTCGATCAAGCGAACTGTGACTCTTCTCTCTCATGAAAAAAACATGAAAATGATTCTTTGATATAATTCCCTCCAATATAGTTTTTGAAACCTCATTCATCATCAATATTATCAGCAGATCTATTAGGTCAACTCCTAACACTCAAGTAAGCCTCACACACCATTGTTTAATTCTATTTTTTTTGTGATGCCCTAAATTTATTTTTTGAGGATTTCTTTTTCTATCATTGTTCTTACTATGATGGTATGTGTCATAGTGTCATTTTATACCTTTATATGTTCTTTTATGGTAAAATAAACCTTGTGAGTGATATCATATATGTTCTGACATTTTTGTTCCTACCATGTGTGTTCTATCATGTGTGTGTGCTTGTACTTTAATGTGTGTACTACCATGAAATCATTATCATGAATGTTTTTCCCTATAACCATACAACCATGGAAATTATTCAATACATTTTTTTACCATCAATAATTGTATCATTCTTTAATTCTTAATTTTGGTAATATATTCAAATTAAAATTCCTTTTATATTCAATATTTTATTTTTCCTTATATGATAAAACTCTTTATTAATTGTTTGAATCTAAACTTACTTACCCTATATTATCATAAAAAATAATCATGGTTGGACATAAGAGATATAGAGGTTTATATAGTCATCATATCGATCTATGAAATCCTCTCTTATTGTCATTAGGAGTTATTGGAAAAAAAATTGAAGGTGAATGATTGTAAATATTGCTTATGTGGGTAGTCATTCAATGATTAGGATATGTATATTTGTCTCTAATAATGATATCCCATTCTATCCTAGACTATTTATTGACTTATATTTACATGTTGAATATGAGTTTAGAGAAATGAAATATTTCAATAATGTATATTTTGTGGGTAAGATCTCATAATATCACCAAATGAATGGGTTTGGTTATTTTAAATTCCTCATTAACGAGTATATGAAGATTTAAATAGTTATTGTGTTATTGTACATACAAGGTTTCTTTGTGAACCTTTAGAAGAAAGGATCCATGATGAATTTATACTGTTATAACAATATCCATGTGAGAGAGATATGTAATCATAAAATTATTTTCATATGATCCCTTCAAACATTTATCAATTCATCATAATAAAATAATTTAATAATAAGATTTACTCTTCCATCAATATAAGTGATTTCATAATTAATTTCCTGATGGTTTTTTTGTTTATGGTAGAGGAAATAAATTATTAACAGAAGTTTTCATAGTTTTAAAATTCTTCCACTTAAACTTATTTAGAGATAACATATTCTTGTAAAAGAAATTTATTCTTTCTAAAGGATTTATATTCTAAATTAATCTCTCCTTTCACACCCTTTGACTATCTTTTCATGGGTTTTTTTATCATCATTATATAATAATTTCATTGGACATATTTTTATTTGATGGAAATCTTTTCTATATCGATAGAAATCGAGTAGAATATTTCCTTTTAATGTTACCCAATCCCTGATTACTAACACATCTATTACAAACTATTTTTTCAAAAAAAAATTACATTAAAAATATTTCATTTTTCATATAATTATAAAACTATTATATATATCTATATTTTCTTTTTAAAATTATTTCCATGTATATATTTTTCAAATACACATATATTTGATTTATATTTCAAAATTGTTTTACATTCAAATTATGATATTTTTCATATAAATCTAAAACGGTCTTATCATAACAAGATGTATAATATGGATATTTTTTATAGGTAATAATGAGTGGAAGTTAGATTATGGCACATCAAATGAGTAATGAATATGAGGAATGTGTTGATTTCTTTTTGGAATTTTCTAAAAAAAATGTTCCATACAATGATTTTTTGTCCATGCCTGAAATATTTAAATATGAAGAAGTGGAAATGTAAAGAGATCAAAGATCATCTAATTTTTCATGGTTTTAATCTGAGTTACAAACCTTTGATTTAGCATGGTGAAACTAGAAAGAATGTCAGATCCTCTGAGGATTATTATTTACAAGATGGTAACTTCGATTGAATTGAAGAAATGATTTGTAAAATTTTAGAAGAACAAATTGAGATAGAACTAATAGTTGAACATCAATATAGTGATGCTGAAAAACCATTGTATCCTGGGTGTATGGGGTTTAAAGTTTTTTCAGTAGTGTTAAGATTGATTAACCTAAAGGCAAAACATGGGTGGAGTGAAATAATTTTTATAGTGCTACTAAAATTGATGAAATTCATTCTTCAAAAAGACAATGACCTTCTAGATTCACATTATAAGGCCAAAAAATATCATGCCTGATGGGATTGGGATATAAGAAAATACAGGTCTCTTAGAATGTCTTTATGATATATTTTAATGAATATGAATTTTTTTCGTTGTTTCAAAAATGTGGGACATCATGGTATAAGATGGAATAAAAATCACAGGATGATGTAGAGACTACAGAGATCCCTGCCCAGGTATTTTGGTATCTTCCCATAACTCATCAATTGAAATGATAATTTTCTAATTAAAATGATTTGAAAAGGTTATGATTGAATTATGATGAGTGGATATGTGATGGAAAAATATACCATCCATCTGATTGTCCATAATGGAAAAAAATTGATAAGCACTAACCTATATTCAGAAATGGAATTAGATATTTTAGAATTGGTTTGTGCACAGATGGAATAAATCCATATCAATGTATCAAAATAACACTTAGTTTAGGGCCTATTTTATTGTTAATTTACAACCACTCTCTTGAAGCTTGTATGAAGCCCAAATATATCATGTTGAGTATAATGATCTTTGGTCCGAAGACAACCTGGAAATGATATTGATGTTTTATTTTCACCATTGATTGATGATTTGAATCTATTATTGGAGAATGGTTTTAGGGTGTATGATTCTTATAAAATGGATTATTTTCAACTGCATGCAGTGCTTATGTTCACTATTAATGACTTCCCAATGTATGTAAATTTGTTCGGATACAATGTTAAGGGGCATAAATCAAGTCCCATTTGTGAAAAATGGACTTCATATTGTCAATTACATCATGGGAGGAAAACTTTATACATGGGTCATTGAATGTTTTTTCCTATAGATCACTCTTATAGATGACTAAAAAAGGAATTAAATGGATCACAAGAATTTTAATTTTCTCTAAACCCTTTATCCCATGATGATTATTTTTAGAGGGAGAACAACTATGATGTGACATTGGTAAAGACACATAAATCTTTTAATGATAGACATATTTGGAAGAAAAAAACAATATTTTTTTAGATACTATATTGGATATTTTATTAAGTGAAACATAATATTGATGACATGCACATGGAGAAGAATATATTTGATAGTTTTATTGAAACATTATTAGATATTAAATGAAAGACTAATGATGGGTTGAGTGCAAGATTAGACTTACTATCAATGGAAATATGTTTCGAGTTAGCTCCCACTCATAATGGAAGATGAACATTTCTTCCCCCAGCTTGTCATAAATTATCCAAGAGGGAGAAAATTAGACTTGTCAGTGTCTTCATGATATCAATGTTCTTAAAGGTTATTCATCAAATGGAAAAAATATTTTTTATTTGAAGGATTTTATGTTGATTGGTTTGAAATATCATGATTTTCATTTCATGATGAAACAAATTCTACTAGTTTAATTGAGTGGAATATTTCTCATCCATGTTAGAAAGACTATAATAAAGGTGTTGTATTTTTTCAATTCAATTTTTAATAAGGTGATTGATTTGAATGCATTGAAAATTTTGAAAAGGGATGAAATTTATATAATTTTTCAATTAGAAATGTATTTTCCTCTATATTTTTTTATGATATAATGGTACATTTAATGGTTTATCCGGTTCGATAAATAAAGATTTATGGACCTGTATATCTTCGTTAGCTGTATCCTTTTGAATGGTATATGAAAATATTGAAGGGTTCTGTTATGAATCCATATCGACCTAAAGACTCCATTATTGAAAAGTATATTTAGTATGAGTTTTTGGAGTTTTGTATGAGCAACTTGGATATCGTGGAGCACATATGTTTGCCTCCATCTTTCCATGAATGAGTTAATAATGAGGGAATGTGGATTTGTGGCATGAATTCCAAATCGTTTTCAGCTGAACAGATGAAGAAGGTATATTTTTACATACTGAATAACATAGCGGATGCTCAACCTTATATCACATTGCATATTAATGAGTTGAAACAATGTCATACAAAGAAGAAAAAATTTGGATTTTGAATAAGAAAAACAAGACATTTTTTCCATGGTTTAAAAAGACCTTTCTTGTTAGATCAGATGTATCAAAGACACTAAGATTGTTAGTGGGTTTTCCAAGTTTAAATGTGATAGAATTTTTTGAGTATAACATTAATATATATAAATTTTATATGAAATATTAGGACTATATAATTGTAGTTAAATATTATGTTGTACTGGTGTTTTCAGAAGAAATTCATTTTTCAAGTTTTAAAGACAAAAACCCATTTTCTGTATCATATGTATATTATAATGTCTTTTATGTAATACGAGAGATTGATTAATTTAAAATTAAAGTTCTTGTTTGTAACTAATAATGTTTTATCGGAAACAATAGTGTCAGACACAATGAATTTGGAATGGTAGTTGTTAATCTGAATAGATTGGCAGACACATCAGATTCTTTTATAATGGAAACACATGAAAAATAGATTTTCTATGTTGTTGAACAATCAGATATGCAGTGGTCTATTGTTCTACATTAAAAAACAATATGTTGGTGAGGACAACCTTTATTAATATGCTGATTTATGTGAGATACCTACTATCTTGGAAAGACTAGCAGAAAATAACGATGAGCCTATTGAAGAGTAGGTTTGTTCTATAAGGAACGATCATGCTGAAGAAGTTTTGGAAAAAATCAATTTTTATATTCCTAGTATTATTGGTAACATATGATTCTTTCTTCTTTAGATATATTAGTTTCATAAAATAATAGATATTTTAATTTTTTTCTTTATTAAAATGTGTATTAAAACAAATAAGTAGAACTCAATTTTTATTTTAATTTTGTTTAGTTTATTTTATCACGTTTACCATTACATAACATATATATCTATTGGTTTTGTTGATTGAACGTTAATTTACCATGTTTACTCTATTCACCATGTTTACCTTGTTTTCCATATTTTACCATAGTTTACCATTACATAACTTATATATTTATTGATTGGGTTGAATGAAAATTACACTACCATGTTTATCATGATTATAATCTTTTTAATTGTTTAACATGATTACCATATTTACCATTTTTAATATTACGTAACTTAGTTCAATTTTTCATTTTTTGTTTACATTGTTATTGTAATGTTTTAATTTGTTTATTTGTGAACTAATGTTTTTCATATTTGATTTGAAGGATAATTACAGATCAATCAGTTAATCAACCACATGATTCTGGAGATGAGAATCATGATTATAAATTTGGGAGGAACAATCACATGCTCCTCTTGATATTCCCCAATATTCCTCATGATCTCCCACAATGACAAAGAAGATTTTAAGATTTGGTAAACATGGCTGAACATGTTTACCAAAATTATTACTTCCCCCTAGCAATGACTAGAGGATACTCATTGTGTTGGATGAGAATTATATTCCTTGAGTTCCAAACATAAAATATTTTAAGAGTTATTAATAAACTGAAGGTAAAATAAAAGTAATAATTTTGTATAATGATTGGAGAAGTGTAGAAAAAGTGATAATATCTCAGTTGTGGGAGATAATTTTGGTAAGATATATTTATATTGTTTGACTAATATTTATATTTTTATACAATAATATATTTTACCTCTTCTTTATAAAATTAAATTAGATATTCCTAACACTAGAGGATTCAAGAGGAAATGTTTATCAATAGCTGCTAAATGATTGAAGGATTTCAAAAAAACCCTCAAATATAATTTCATTTTTGGTCATAGGGAACACGAAAATCCATGTCATATATATCCTTTCATAAATGAAGGTACATGGAAACAATTTTATGAAAGTAGAAGTAAAGAATCATTTTTAGTATGGGAAATGTATAATTTTAGAATATTTCTTATATAAATGATGTTATTAATTTTTTAATGATTTCTTATACATAATTTACCAAAAACAAGGACATATCAACATGAGATCCAATCAAAAAATATATACCCTCATAGTTTATCTTGGAGTGGGTATAGTTTATTAGAAGAAGAAATGATGGAGAAAAAATTAAAAAAACATAGATCAGAGTCATTAAGCTCTAGAGAGGTTTCCCCTCCATCTCCTCTATATAGACATGAAAAATGAAAGAGAGATTTGATGAGAAAAAAAGGTAGCTTATTTTGAAAGAATCAAGAATAGTAGTTGAGAGGATTTTAATATGTTTATATTATTTATTTAAGTTAATTATATTATTTATATAGTTCTAATCTTTACATAAATGTTTCATTAATTAATACACAATTATCTCGAGGATCAGAGCACATATTGGGTATTTACAACAACTAGGAGGCAATTTTTTATCTATAGCATTTGGAAAGCTCGCACACCCCTGTCATGTACGAGGATACCCGACGGGTGTATCATTAAGAAAAGTGTTGACAAATTATTCAAATTATTCTATTGTGGGTGTTTAAAACAATTGAATACTTGGCGGTTTACGTTCATAATTTCAAAGCAATGATGGAGGAAATATTTAGAGTGTCAGAACTGTCTATGTTTGTAGAAATGCAATGAAAATTTCATATTACAGCTCCCAGTCCTGCACTAACCCCTGTAGACCCCATTATTTATCCTCCACCTCAGCCTACAGACCCCATTTTTTAACCTAATCCTCCACCACAACTTCTTACTTATTGTGAGTGGTATGTTGGTGATCCTCACCATCATATAGTTGCATATATGCTAGTATATAGTATAGGAGATACATATTAGCATCAACAGTTAGAGGTTGAGCATCAGAGGGTCAATATACAAGATATTATGGATAGATCATCTTGAGTACCATTACCTACAGATGAGATGATGATAATTGGACTAGTATCAACCACTTTTTATTTTGACCATCAAAACTTATACGACGAATTACCATATAGGTATGTATGTTATATATTTTATTTTATTTTTTTATTAAAGTTGTTTTAAAATTTGAAACTTATATATATTTCAATTTATTTATAGGAATACTTAAAAGGTATGTAAATATTTTATAGACAACAACAAATACAAATGGCTTCGACATTAGATATAGATTCTTGTAGTCATGACAGATTGTCAAGATATTAAAATTTGTTGGTGGGTCATTCTTCATTTCCAATGGAAGGTCATGTTTGTGGATGTGAAAATAATGTGGGGATTTTGAAAATGATATCATATATCTTGTTAATAGAGATAACTTGGGCATCAACGTGGTGAAAATTTTTTCCATGTAAGACTTAACACCTTTCCCTGTGTTATATTTATTAAAAATGTATACTTCTGTCTGTTTTGTATTAGGTATCTTCATAAAATTTGTGAGAAGAATGAGCTGATAGATATATATAGATTCATGGACCAAAATATGATTTCCCCTAATGCAGATTCATTGGATGAGGATCAAACCCCACATTATATTGATTAAAGATTTGAACATAAAATAATGACGCAGTGTTGGATGATTTCTTTTTGTTAGAGTTATGAAACATATATCAGGAAAAGTGTTCATTATCTTTTAACATATAAAACCACTAACCTTAAATTTTATTTTATATCAGTGACCATTTGATGATAAGTGTGTTTTTTCCTTGGTATAAAACACTTTATTGGATATGCTATGTTCATGGAGATGTGTAGGGAAGTTGTAAGAATATGTTGTAAAAGTAAGTATCCACTTATTAATAGTTGACTATATTATAATTAATTTTAAATTTTACCAATTAAAAATATTTTCTAACAATGGATATTCCTATATTCAAAAAGACACAAATAGAATGAGTTCCAAGAACAAATATGTAAAAGTAAAGGTAAATATGAATTTTTATAAAAATGATTATTTGAATTAACATTCATTTGAACATAGTTTTCATAAAAAACAAGGCTTCATCAAATTTAGATGTTATATGATTAAATATATGTATGAAATAATTACAACATGAACACTTTTAATGTTTGACCAGGTAATATTTCCTTATAAACATTGCACTAATATTTCATTTGATTTATTCATTATACTTGTAAAATAAATTATTATTAATTTATATCTATTTGATGACCCTAAACCCTATAGTGCTTTATAGGTAAAACAATTATAAGAAAAATGGTCTACTTATTTTATAGGTTTTATTAGATTTAATTTTGTTTGTAGTGAAAAATGAATTTTTGAATATTGAAATTTTAATTTTATATTTGGTAGTTTTTATGGTTAGATATAGTTTTTTGTTGACATTGTATGAATTAAATGATATAAATTTGAATTTTTAATTTTTCTCTAGTTCTTATTTTATTGTTCTAGTTAATATGTTTTTTTGCTATAGATTATGGTTTGGTTTTGGTCTTATTTTAGTCTGGTTTCTACTTGTTTTAGGTCTACTTTGGCAGAGAAAATGTAAAGGATTTAGAGTTTTTTTTAAAATGAAATTGTATTTTTACATCGATTATTTTATAACCGACATAATAAATTCCTAATAAATTATTTTTGACATCAGTTATTTAATAATCGACGTGAAACACGATACACAAACTGATTTTTATGTCAGTTGTAAATCAACCGATGTAATAAATTCTTCGGGGATGGTTTTTTACGTCAGTTATTTCATAGCTGATGTTATAAATTCATGGAGAATGTATTTTTATGTCGGTTATTTAATAAATGACATTGTTTATCATTTTCATGTCGGTTATTGTATTATTGATGTGAAAAATGATTCAGATTTATGTTTTTTATGTTAATTTTCAAATAACTGACATAAGAAAATTTATAACATCACATTTAATAAATTTATCTAAAAAATGATGTAAAAAATAAAAAACAGCCAACATAAAAAACAATTTATATAGTAGTTTATAAAAGGATCTTTAAAATGTTATGAGAAACATTTTCCTTGAAAATATATAAACAGAGCATGAAAATGTTTTAAAATAAATTTCATTGAAGGTCACTTATGAAGAAAATTTCATAAAAATTAACCATTAAACATGGAAATAAATCATCAAAGGTTTTATTATGGATAAATCCAGACATGTTGTATGAGGTAAAAATAGTACTCATTTTACACTATAAAAATCATAGAAAAATGCATCATTTTGAAAGTGAAAATAATATTCCATGGTAACAATTTTTAAAATAAAAAATGTGTAAAAATGTATTTTAATGAAAATAGTATATTATTATAATATTTTTGGAAACCCTTTTTAGAAAACATGGTTTTGAATAGACACAAGTTTCCAACCAAAGAGAGGGTAATGTTATGCTTTCTTAAAAAATTGTTAACTATATCAAGTATTAAATAGTATAAAAATGGTACCAATACTTTAATATATTAAGAATAAACATAGAAGAATAAAATTCATTAGTGTTCATGAGATATGTATAATAAGATATCATTAAAGGAAGAATAAACATAAACAATCTTGAAAAGTTGTAACATCGTTTCAATAAAATCTTATAACTTGGTAAAATGGGACCGTACTATTCATTAAAGAAAATGAAATTAAATTAACATTAAAATATCATTAAAATTAGTTTAGTAATTCAATATCATGTAAAATTAAAGTATATACACCTCATAAAAAAATTATTGGCATAACACAAAATGAGTCTCAAAAAAAGAAAATCGAGCCAAAACTATTTTACCGATATGGTAACTATTGAAACATAACCCAAAGGAAATAAAGATCATAGAATTGATATGTAAATAAAAATAAATTCATGTATAATAATCATTTAATAAATCCATGGTAATTATTCACACGACACAAAAAGAATGAGTGGTCAATAACACATGTATCTCACATAAATAAAAGGTGAGATGAAACCCCCTTACCTTGTGTTTTTACTCTCATCGTACTCATTAAAACCTCAAGATTAATAAATATAAATATATTAAAATATATTTCTTATGACCATATTATTTTATATAATTCCATATATTAATTTATAATTACGTTATATTACACTCTTGTTAGTAATTTCATGTTAAGGTTACGCTTTGGGTAATATTCGCTATGTTTTTTACTTGTGTCTTAATTTGTTGTACCATTGGTATTTAAAATTATATCACGAATTCCATAATTTAAACCATTTAATAGATATAATTTATATTAATTATATTATTATTATAATAATAAATAGAATATAGAAAAATGAAATGGAATACACTGTTCATGGAGATGGGGAGTCGTACATAAGCATGAAAGCTATTACCGTTTTTATTTTTGTATTGAAAGAAAGAAAGTACATGAGACATGTTTATATATATATATATATATCATTATTATAGTATTATTATTATATCATATATATAATATAAGTTAACTAAACTCATACTTAATACATTCCATGCAGTTTCTGAATGAATCACATCACTTTGAGGGGGTGGTAGTCCACACTTCCTCTAACAAAATTATCATATTTTCACCTAATGGAAAGTAAAAAATATATGTGTTGTAAAAGGAATAAAAAAGAATAAAGAAATAATAAATATAATATATTAAATAAATTAATACTGTGTGCAACATAATTTCATCCATCAGTGGTGGTAAAGGATAAACAAAAAATCATCGTTTAGTGAGACAATAGTTCATTGTACACATAAACATTATATTTGTTAACCATTAGATGGATGTGTGTGTAAGTGTATATTGAAACATTATCATAAAATAGTCCTATTATAAATAATATGTAGGGAATATAATTGATGTATGTAATAAATTGAGTGGAGGTAGTGGAGAAAGAAAATAAAATAAAGGAGCTTGAGAGAATAGGCTATCTCTTAATCGGGTAACTCATTTTGTATTATGTAAAAAGGATTCCTTGTGTTGATTTAATCCCAAGTATATGATTCTAAAAAGAATGGACGGATGATGATAAGATTATTTTTCAGATCATAGAAAATCCAATTATTTTTTTAATGTGTGAAGAATAAGGAGAGTTGGTGGCCTTTTATAGGTAAATAAAAAGACTATGCATTTTTTAAAACATGGTAGGGGTACACATGTTATTACCCAAAATATGTCATAAATAATTCATAAATAAAACAATGAATGATGTTTTAGGGAAGAAATATTACCATGAAATGGGTTTTGGGAAAGTTTCTAGGTTATTTATGCCCCTAAGATTAAGGTTTACTGTAACGCCCCGACCCCAGTTACCCAGAGTCGGTGCATTATTACATAACATTGGCATGATCACAAGAAAGATCAAGTCTCGAATGTCCGATTAGTTTAGTAGCCTTGGAATAACTAGATACATTAATAAAGTTTACATTACATCATAAACTAAAAACAACAACAACATAGTCTTCATAGTCCACACTCATATTATCCATACAGGTCATTCATTATTTAGTTCTTCACAATATTGGGAAAAATAAAACATCGAAAGGGGTGTGCTCAGATGCTCATTAAGGATAATAATATAGCAGAAGCTTTCATAGATAAGCATAAACACTTAAGGCAATTTGTAACTAAAACAAAAGCCTTTTAAACTTTAACTTCAACATAAAATGGAAAAGATAAAATGAAATTATGTCATTTACATAATTACATGGATATTCTACTAGTCCAATAATCACATGCGATATCAATAACCACTTTCATAATGATGGAATGCATAATTCCAGACTATCATAACCACATAGCCAAGGCCTTGTTCCAAGACTAAAAATAATATTTTGTAAAGGCCTTGTTCCAAGACACAAGTTTGTCTCATTAGACCTACCGATGCATCGAGGAGCTATAGAGGGCTCCACCCGTTACTTACTAAGTCCAATTCATTCCTCATATGAACATGTTTAAACATAACATAAACATTCGTATTAAAACTAGCATACGAAATGTCAATACTTTAACCTCAAACCACGAATGGTATAAAAATAGCACATCCAGAGTCAAACATAACTCATTCAATACAATATGAAAGATTGTATTGTATCATATTAACCTTAATCGATAATAATTAATGATATTGTCATAGATGAAAATCACCATCAAAACTATTTGAGAGAATTATCTCCCTTTTCTTGAAAACATTTAAAAGTAAAACTATTTGTCAAGAAGCCATTTAAAAATAGTTTTTTGAATCAAAGTGTCCCATACCACTTTGAAACATTTAAAAGTAATTTTAATTTTAAAACTTTAATGTCCATATAAATAAATTCTTAAAAACATTTTTAAAACATGGACATTAATGAGAAATATTTAGAAGAATAAATTGTTAAAACACTTAAAAATGAATTTTAGTTAGAGTTTCTAACAAAAAGAGAGACACTTGAATACAAATAATTGAGGTAATCAAAACTTTTTAATATAATGCGAATAAAGGGATTTATGATATAAAATGTCAAAGTACATTATATACAACATATTAAAGTGATTTGGTGTATAACAACAAAAAAGTATCAATGGAATGTAAATTGAGATGAATTCTCTTATAAAGACCATATCCTTAGGTTAAGGATAAATCAACAACATAATTATGTGTGAAAAATATAAATACACTCAATATTATTGTATATTTAGTGTAAATCAATCAGATGAAATTCACACATATTCTTGTAAAAACAATACCAATGAATTTGGATATTTAACTCAACAAATGGAGATTGTGTTAAAATTACTCTTATCAAGTTCATACCGATGACTTGAGAATTTATCAATGGAGTGATTATGTGTATCAAAAGTATATCCACGGAAAAGGGAGTTGAATTTATGACATAATCAAATGAATAATCATTCTATACATAATCTTGGAGTAAAATAATCAATGAAGTATGCGTAAAGCCGAATAAATGGAAATTGAAATATCAAATTCCCTTATCGATTAGGTAACTTACGAAACATACAACCATGAAAGAAGGATCGCACAATGATGATGTCAATATACATGAATTAAAGTATATTACACAATTAATACAAACATGGGTAGTACACACACTACATGTAATAAATAAGTGGTGAACAATTGAATTCTCACAGAATTAAAAGTGAGATAAGAAACCCCTTACTTTGTACTTTTTCCTTGGACGACGGTAGGTTAACCACCTATATAATGGTGAAATAATTGTTATTAAATTATTCAATAATCATATACATTAATATGATATCATATATGATCTTTTAACATTGCTTTGTTAATAATATCTTAGAATTATCGTCGTTTCGGGTGTTAACTTACTCGTTTTCTTTTATATGTTTTGTTACGTAAGCCGTGGTTGTCATGGATAGGTTGTATCTTATTCATATCTAGAATTATATCATGTCCTAATTTTTTTTAAATCATCAAATGATAATTATACTTGAATGGATACAATAGAGAATGAATCTCATCGCGTTCGTGGAGACGGTAGTCCGTGCGTACGCACGAGCGACAATATCATTATTTTGATATTAAAATAATATATAATTGGATGGTATATCATATATACAGAATAATTATCATGTTATATTTATTATTTACATTAATTACACATCATTATTATACCCATCCAAATAATAATTTTTTGAAAAACAATTACACCACGACGTGGAGACGGTAAGTCGTACGTACGCACGTATGGTGACATGTCATTCAAAGGATGGATAGAATACTGAAAATGATTCTACCATATTTATAATAACATCACAGTATATATAGGATACTGGAGTTATAATTTTAGAATGGTAATAAAAAAGAAAGAAGAAGTGGAAGAAGAAAGGAACTTGAAAAAGGGTAGTGAAAACATTACCTCATCTTCGGGTTCTTCCTTTTGATTTGATCAAAAGGGCTTCTTAAGTTGGCTTTCTGACTAACGTAAGGCCTCTAGGATGATTTGAGGGAAGTTGAGAAATTATTTTGGCAGATTTTGGCCGAGCCAAAAGGATTTGAAGTTGTGAAGTAATTAGAAGGAGGAGTGCCCTTTTATAAGCGGGACGAGGGGCACCTTTGGAAAAGCTAGAAATATTATTTTATAATAAATTAATATTCGGTTTCTAATGGCTCAAAAGTGTATTATTTAAAGGTTAAGGTGGGTATAGGTAGAAAACCACTCAACCAATATAATTTATACAGGTTTGGGTCATTATATTAACCTTATCTTTATGTATTAACTCTTAGTTAATTAGTTTCACTTTTACAATGTCTCTTTGTATTTTTATATTATATGGTTAATAAACTTAATATATACATCCAAGAGACCCCTAAGTGGTACATTAATGATACACCTATCATGATATATGTCTCTTGGACAAACCTTAGATTTTTAGGAATTTAATATCAATTAATAATATAATTATTGTTTTAAAAACTCTTTTATAACAATTTTGACACTATTCAATAATTGATTTTTGTGAAACTCATATCAGAATGATTACTACGAAAAAAGTCAATTAAACCAATAATAATATGTCATATTAACCTAGAAAATTATATTAATTCAATAAAAGTTTGCAATTATATTTATTTGGGTTTTTATAATATCAATTATTTTAATTTTTCACTATTATGGTAATTACCGCGTCATCATTGTGTCATAAATAAATTACATTATTTAATGCCTAAAAATTATAAATCAAATATCATTATTTAAGAAATATTTTTATCTTTCTAATAAATATTTATAATCGAATTTATCTTATGTGTAACCCTATATTAAAAATGTTTTAGTAAATAAACATTGATTTTAACTCTTTCAACTCTTCTTTGAATTAAATAATAATAAATGTCTTAATATAATCCAAGTTGACCTAAATGATAATATTTTATTCCTAAGGTTGTTTTTGTTCGAGATACACTTGTCCAATAGAATTAGGACATGTGTTAGGGTAATATTAATATCATTTTTACCCTTAATTACCCTATTTACTTTTAACCGTGGTAAATAAAAGTAAAAAGTAACTATTCACCAAAAATTATTTTAATATCATTGAACCACATTTTACTCCTTGATATTAACGGTGTCTCTCGAATTTTCGAAATTCCACTCATAGAAACAGTAAAATTAAGTTTTATGAAAAATTTAGTTTTTTTAACTACCACATAGTGGTTTCACTATTCATCAAAAATTGAAGTTTTTCAGAACAATGCCAAAATTTCACCTTAAGCTATAATTGATATTCCAAATTAAAAAATGATGTCTATTTTAAAAAATTCACAACATATAACTTTCATTGATTATTTTTATAATTGATTCCCGCTGTCACAACAAATAGCGTGTTTTTAAGAAACAATATATATCAAACGATTGACAATTGTTTATGTCCAATTTCAAAGTGAAATTAATTATAATGAACTCCATTGGATAAAAAGGTAAAAATATATTCTAATTATACTTTAAAACAACTAAAATTCATAATTTATCACTATTAATTATTTTGATTAAAAAAAGATGTTTTTAATTAAAATTTAGTAATTTGCACTATTCATCAAAATATTAAAGTTATCCGCAAAGTACCAAAATTTCACCTTAGGCTAAATTCGACACTCCAAATCCAAAAATGAAGTCCATTTTGAGAGATAAAATTTCTAAAATTTTAAAAAGTAGGTATTACTATTCATAACGGCTAGTTTGATTGGTTGTGGTGTGTTAGAATCTCGAAGTTGCGTACAATGCACGTCATTGCATTATTCAAAGGGAAACGTACCGTGGAAGCTTGGGGTGTTACATTCTCCCCTCCTTTAATAAATTGTGTCCTCGCAATGTTTTAAAATTGGGCTTGAGAATATAATTGAATGTCCCACATCGGAAAAAGAGTCAATAAAACTATCACATTAAAATAAAGGAAGAGAGGTATAAAGGTCACCAAAGATAACCCATACTAGGATTCCATGTAGGAAAACATGGATATGGACGATAAACTAAGTGTTCTGTTCTGATGGAGAGGGATAGAAAACATTATTAGGAGAAAGTTAACAATAAGAAAATCAAAAACTTGTGTTGGGACAAACGGTCCATAGTCTCCCAGTAGGAAAAGTAAACAGACAGCATTTTTTTGTTATAAGTTACAGTACATAAGGATGAAGAATTCATTTATGATATTGACTAAGAACCTAAAGAGATATACTTACTTTTTAAGTAGGGTTTCATTATTTAATAAATTTTTACCACTAACTCATTTTTTTGAACAATGAGTATTCAAGAAGACTTGGTCACAATGGAAGTGTCGCGACCCGGCCTCGGGGCCCGTGCCGTGACTACCCCAAGCCCGCCTTCCATAGGCCAGGGGCTGGGGACTAGCACCAAGGCATAAATCCCAAAAAAAGGGAAGGCATTGCCTTTGAAAAGTAAACAAGAACCACAGAGTAAGCAAACGGAAAAGTAAACACTAAGTAAAAAACTGTAACAAGCTGTGCTGAAAGTAAAAGGGGCTGAAAATACAAGCCCAACTATAAAGTAAAACTGAAGGGAAAAACAGAAACTGAAAAGAAAAGCCGCAGCGTCGAGCCTTCCTCTAGAAGTCCCACCTGAAGGGTGGGTACATATAGCCTCCACTGCTCCTCGGGTCCACCTGACCGCTCCGAGTATGTCCTGCCCAGTGGTCCACCTCCAGGTACCGTCCTGCTCCGCAAGCCTCCACCACGATCAGCGCTGTCCGTCATCTACAACCAACACAATGTAGTGTGGGCATAGCCCGTGCAGGGGTGAGTATAAGCTACTCAGTAGGGACCCCGAGATCCCCGATGGTCAACTGAAATCCACAAAGGATAAACCACAAAGGAAAGATACAATCACGAAGTAACATCTGACACGGCTTAGGTATATGCCCATACATATACCTTGGTCATCAATTCCCGTTCGGCTCCAACATCCGAGCCCAAGCACAACCCAGTCCACACAGGAACGCAAATGTATACCCACATAGGATAGCTCAACACAATCCACAAAGGAGAGTAAATAGTAAATCCCCACAGGATAGCTCAACACAATTCACAAAGGAGAGTAACTCAAGATTCAGCTCATACAGGTATACTTCTTCGAATAATGATAAAGATGATCACTGATCCATCTAAGTCATCGGACCCACAAAGGGTCGATAGGTAACTAACCCCCGCAATGACCCACACATGATCGGGCCCACACAGGACCTGTAGTCGCTGGCTCACACAGAACCACTGAGCGCTGACCCACATAGGATCAGACCCACTAAGGATCGGGCCCACACAGGACCTGTAGCACTGATCCACGTAGGATCGCGGAGTGTTGTAGTCATCGCAGTCCACTGAGGATCTCTGCAGAGTCGTCATCGCAGTCCACTGAGGATCTCTGCACAGCCATCATCGCAGTCCACTGAGGATCTCTGCACGGTCGTCGCTGTCGAAGTAGCAGTCGCAACCAGCTCTAGGGTTCCCGCACACAGCAAACTCGTTCGGGAGGGTCCGCTCCATGAGCCAAGAGGCTGATACGTCAACTGACACAATGTCCGGGGTTGATGTATCCAAAAGTTACGTATCGTCAACAGGAACTCAACGTCACAGATGGCGCGTCAATCGGACGCCCGGTCTGAGAGTTATTGGCTTTTTCGTCCCAGGGGCCCGGTTGGTTTTTAAGGCAAAACCAACCCGACCGTACTCCACCTACGTCCAAACCTCGGGTGGAGTTAGCCAAAAGATCTGTCTCACTTATAGGAATTCAACGAAGTCGACGACACGTCAATCGGACGTCCGTAGCCAAGATATGAGTGTTTCCGCTCCGAGGGCCCGGTTGGTTTCGTGTATGAACCAACCCGGCCGAACTCAAAGTATTCTGAAACCATGAGTGCGATATACCGAAACGACCGTCTTGATCCAAGGATCTCGTTGCCGCTGACGGTGCGTCGTTCGGAGGCCCGTAGCTCATGTTACGGGCAAAAGACCGAAAACAGTCCGAAGACGGGGGGGTCCAGGCCCGGGCCGACCCGACCCGACCCCCCCCCCCCCCTAAGTCGACCCAAACCGGGTCGACCTGACCCGGTCCGACCCGGCCGGACCCGGTCCGGCCCGGCCAGGGCGCGGGCCGGCTGGTCGGACCGGCCTGGCTTGGCTCGGCCGAGCGCCCGGGTGCCGCGGGGCACTGCCCCAGCGGTTTGGAGATGCAGCGGCCCCGCGTTGGGGCCGCGCTGGTGCAACGGACGCGGCTTTAGCCGCATCTCATGTGGGCGAGCTGCACCCATGTGGCCGCGGGTCCGTTGGCCGCCGCCGCCGCGGCTGAAGCCGCGGGTGTCTCGTCCGGCGCCGCCGCCTCCGGAATCTTCCGCGGGCCACCGGAGTTGCTCCGGTGGTCCGTTTTCCTTCCCGTCTACGCTGGTGTTCCTCCCGGGTTTCGTTCTTCACTGCGGAATCAACAAATTTCCCTTGCGTCATGTTTCGTCGTCGCCCTCCAAATCCGCACAACCACGAAGAACGACGGAGGGTTGTCGGGCCGTGTTCGTTTGGCACACACCCTCCACGTTAGATAACAACAACGAGAGAAATAAATCAACACATGAAACAACAATTTTAATAAATTAAAATTGTTGATTTGAATCCGGTTCTTTATTTTTAAAGAAACGTTCACGGGAAAAAGATAATTTCCAAAACAAAATCCCTACCTCGTCAAGTCGCCGCTCGCGGGTTCTTCGCGGGTTTGAAGGATCGTCTCGTCGTCGCGGTATCCGGCGTCGCGTCGTCGCGGAAGGGTGACTCGTCGACGAAATCTGAGGTTCAAGAACAAAAATATTTAATTAATTATAATTAAATCCTTCGGAATTAAAAACCACAATGGAAAATTTTAAAAGAAAACAGAAACCCTCACCTCAACGGATGGTCGAAGGTTTTTGTCGCGGAGGAAGGAACGTCGCAGAAGAACGTCGCGGGAGAGGAAACGTCGGTGTCGCGGCACACGGCATCGCATCGTCGATTTCCGTGGGTTCGGCGTTCTTCGTCGGAGGCCGGCGTTCTTCGCGTTCTTTGCGTTCTTCGCGTTTTTCGCGTTCTTCGCGAAGAAGGGTGAAGGCACAAGAACCTCTGTCAAAGCCTCTCAACGTGTAATCCTCCAAATGTCGTGTTGGTCTTATTTTATTATTACGCCAACAAACGAAAAAGAGGTAAGTAACGATCCATTAATTCATAGAATTAATTCAACGAAAGAAACTGCCCATTTAATTCACGAATAAAACTGCCCAATTAAATGGAGCGTTAAGAATTTAAGAAAACGCGTCAGTTGACTTTCATAATGACGGGTTTTCGCGGGTGCGTTACTTAGCGGAAAGAAACGGCGGGGCTTGTGCGGGTCCCACCTCACAAATATTCTACCAAGAGGGTAGGATATTTCTGGATAGCATTATATCTGGATCAACTCAGATTAAGCCGCTTTTAAGTGACATCAAGTGGCTTCCAAGTGGCTTAAGTGAAATAAAATAATGTTTTTCAAACAATTATTTTATTTCTTAACTTTAAGCCCGAAAATTAAAAACCACAACCGAGAAAACGCAACTCCGGAAGAGGCGTTTCTAAGAAAATATCGGCGCTGCGATTTCATCGGTGCCCTCAGAATTAGATTCCGAGCACCGGTTCAAAAGCTATAAAAACCCGCTCGTCCGTTCACTGAACGTACCCGAGCCAAACTTTGGAAAATGATTTCGGGCACACCGGGCCTCAGAATCAGGTGCCGTCAGAAACCACGTTCTTGTAAAATTCCGAAGAAAATTAAGAAAAAAAATTCCTTGAAATTTAAGGGTCATTACATTACTCCCACCTCAGGGCTTTACGTCCCCGTAAAGATACATCATAAACTAGGGAAACAAATGTGGGTACTGAGCACGCATCTGAGCCTCCCGCTCCCATGTGCTCTCTTGGAGGTTCCCGTGCGGCCATCTGATGCGTACTAGAGGAATCGATCGTCCACGTAGGACCCGCTCCTGTCGATCCTCGATCTCCACCGGGACCTCCGCAAAAGTCGCCCCATCATCCACATCTAGCTCCCTATGGTCAATGATGTGTGTTGGGTCGTGCACGTATCTCCTCAGCTGAGAAACGTGGAAGACGTTGTGCACCCGGTGCAACTGAGGTGGTAGAGCCAGGCGATAAGCCTCCTCGCCAATCCTGCTGAGGACCATGAAGGGTCCGATTAAGCGCAGAGATAACTTTCCGCCTCGGCCAAATCTCCGTAATTCACGTCGATGTGGGACACACAAGAAGACGTGGTCACCATCCTCGAACTCTAGTGGCCTCCGCCTCCTGTCAGCGTAAGACTTATGCCGGCTCTGAGCTGTCCTCATCCTCTCCTGGATGACCTGGACCTTCTCTGTCATGGTCCGGACCATCTCTGGTCCCACAAGTGCTGACTCCCCAGGATCTGTCCAGCACAAAGGAGATCTGCAAGGTCTGACGTACAACGCCTCGTATGGTGCTATCCCGATGGTGGAGTGGTAGTTGTTGTTGTACGCGAACTCCACCAAGGGTAGGTGGTCCTCCCAGCTGCGACCAAAGTCGAGGACACATGCGCTGAGCATGTCCTCGAGAGTCTGAATGGCCCTCTCCGTCTGACCATCCGTCTGAGGGTGAAAGGCGGTGCTCAGACGTAGCCGCGTCCCGAACGCCTCATAAAACCCCTTCCAAAGCCGGGAAGTAAAACAAGCTTACCGATCAGAGATGATAGACGATGGCACACCATGAAGTCGTACAATCTCCTGAACGTAGAGACGCCCCAAGCTCTCCACTGAACCCTGCTCTCTAATGGGTAAGAAGTGTGCCGACTTGGTGAGTCGGTCAACAATCATCCAAATGGAGTTGTGACCTCTGGAAGTGCGTGGAATTCTAGTCACGAAGTCTATATATATCCCGTCCCACTTCCACTCCGGGACCTCCAAGGGCTGTACCAAGCCTGCTGGTACCTGATGCCCTGCCTTCATTTGCTGGCAGGTGAGGCACGGTGAAACGAACTCTGCCACAGCCTTCTTCATGCCTGGCCACCAGTGCTGTCGTCTGAGATCCTGGTACATCTTCGCCACTCCAGGATATACCGCCAAAGGAGAAGTGTGAAACACTCTTAGCGCCTCCTCTCGTAAAGCGACTAGTACCAGGGTACGTCCTCTAAAAAGGACGTCGTGATCTGCTCAAAGGGAGAAACCATCAGTTGTCTGTCCCGAGGATATCTGTGCACGCCGTGTCTCACAGTCAGCGTCCCCACACTGACCCTCTCTAACCCCTATAGATGTGGAGGAGAGACGGTGAGAGACTGAAGGAAGGATTATCCGTCTCTATCCACGAAGGATATCTACAAAGCAGATAGCTGCTCTATCGCCTCCTCAAGTAGTCGGATGCCCGTCCTCCTGCTGAGGGCATCGGCTACCACGTTCCCCTTCCCAGGAGTATAGACTATCTCAAATTCATAGTCCTGGAGTAACTCGAGCCATCGCCGCTGTCTTAGGTTCAGGTCCTTCTGAGAGAAGATGTACCTGAGACTCTGGTGGTCAGAAAAGACTGTAAAGCGCTCGCCCATTAGATAGTGCCGCCAAGTCTTCAGAGCGAAGAACACTGCTGCTAACTCCAGGTCATGGGTAGTATAGTTCTGCTCATGTGGCCTCAAATGACGTGATCCATACGCAATCACGGCCCGCTTCTGCATCAGTACACACCCGATTCTGGTCCCTGATGCATCGCAGTAGACTACGTATACAACTCCCTACTCAGGCAACCTCAATATAGGTGTGCTGGTCAATCTCTGTCTCAGCTCCTGGAAGCTCTGCTGACATCTTTCTGACCACACAAAGGGTTTCCCCTTCCTCGTCAAAGCTGAGAGTGGCGCTGCAACTCTAGAGAAGTCCAGCACAAATCTCTGATAGTATCTGGCTAGACCCAAGAAACTCTGCACCTTCGTCACACTCTTGGGTGGATCCCAAGCTAGTAGTGCCTCGATATTCGCGGGATCCACTGCAACTCTCACCTCAGAAATGACGTGCCCCAAGAATTGGACCTCACGTAACCCGAACTGGCACTTCGAGAGCTTTCCATAAAGCTGGTGCTCTCGGAGTGTTTCTAGTACAACCCGCAAGTGGTAGGCCTGCTCCTCCTCTGTGGTCGAGTACACCAAAATGTCGTCGATGAAGACCACGACAAATCGATCGAGGTATGGCTGGAATATCCTGTTCATGAAGCTCATGAACACTGCTGGAGAATTGGTTACGCCAAATGGCATAACCAAGAACTCATTGTGGCCATACCGACACCTGAAGGCCGTCTTCTACACGTCCTCATCTCGAACTCTGAGCTGATGATAGCCTGACCTGAGGTCTATCTTCGAGAACCACCGTGATCCCTTGAGCTGATCGAAGAGGTCATCAATCCTCGGTAGCGGATACTTGTTCCTCACTGTCACCTGGTTCAGGTGACGATAATCAACACACAGTCACAAGCTCCCGTCCTCCTTCTTGGCGAACAATATCGGGGAAGCCCAGGGTCAAACGCTGGGTTGGATGAACCCCTTGCCCTGCAAGTCCTCCAACTGTACCTGCAGGTCTCGAAGCTCAGCGGGGGACATCCGATATGCTGGAGTGGATATCGGGGATGTCCCGGGTTACAGGTCAATATAAAAGTCTACCTCTCTGCGAGGAGGTAGTCCTGGGGCGTCGTCGGGGAAGACGTCCGCATACTGATCCACCACTACAGGAAAACTAGGACTCCGCACGTCCACTGCTCCTAGGATGAGGCTAGCCAACTGATGAGTGATGGGCTGTCCCCTCCTCTGCGAGAGTCCATCTTGTGCTGCAAAGGCTCCCTTCTCACCGGTGAAGGGGAACCTGCTCCCGTCGGTGTACACACATCGCACCTTGCGCCTAAAACAGTTAATCTAAGCATGGACTGTAGATAACCAATCCATGCCCAAGATGATGTCTTAAGGCCTCGACGCAGCTACAAAAAGATCCTAGCCGAAGCTCTCACCTCCTAGAGTAGGCTCACACTGCCGGCACCAGTGCGTAATTGTCGAGTCTGCTCCCGTAGCCATCTCTAGCCGTAAGGATCGAGCCAATGGCTCTGTCGGAATCTTCGCGCTCAGAACAAGGGCAGCGGCTATGAAAGAGTGACTCGCTCCTATGTCTATAAGAACTGCAGAAAGGTTGGAATAGACATAGATCGTACCTCGAATCATCTCTGGCGCGCCGTGGTCGTAGGCCTCCGCTGCTTGGAGCTGTGCCTGTCTCTGCCCGCCAGCTCCCTATGGTCGGGGCGGACCTCTTGGTGGTGGTGGTGGCAGAGCCTCAAAGCGTCGCCCACCACCTTCTGCTCGTCCAGCTCCTCTGCCTCGTCCGCCTACTCCCTACGGACCGCCACGGTCGACCCTCTACCTCTGCCTAGGTGGCCCCTCCACCATCTGTTGCTCCTCGGTACGACGGGTTGGGCAGTCACGAGCCATGTGGCCCTGCCCGCCGCACGCGTAGCACTGCCTGCCTCTCAGAAGACTGGCTCCGCGCTGTGTGCCCCGTACTGCTGAGCCAGTGTCCCGAGGTCATCTGCCGGAAGGTCTGGTCTGCGAGGAACCCTTAGTCATCTGTCGGCTACCAACTGCCGAAGACTCTGCTACCTGCCGCCATGCGGTAGGTCTTGCTGTGGACTCAGCCAGAAAGCTCTCGATCAGAAGGGCTCGCTCCAGCACTCCTGCCTGGGTCGGTATGCTGAGGGAGATCAGCGATGCCCTGATCTCGTGTCTCAAACCCTGCTCAAAGGTCCATGCCCGGAAGAAGGGGTCCCGTACCATGTCGGTCGAGTAGCGAGAAAGATCGGTGAACCTCGTCGTGTACTGGGCGACTGTCAAGCTGCCCTGCCGCAGCTGAAGAAGCTCCTGGATGCGCACTGCATGGAGGGTGGCCAGGACGAACTCTGAGCAGAAGAGGCTCTCGAAGTCCGTCCAGATGAGGGAGCCCTCATCGTGTACCTGGAGCATCAAGCTCCACCATCGGCCCGATGCTGTGTGCAATAGGCTCGCTGCGAGGATCACCATGAGGTCTGCTGGTGTCCTCACTAGCCTGAAAACTCGGACGACCGCATCTAGCCAGTCCTCGACTGCTTGGGGGTCTGTCTCCCCACGAAACCTGGGTGGTCATTGGCGCTGGAACTCGTGCAGAGCTCCGAGGCGACATGCATCGTCAGCGGTCGGTGCTGGAAGCATCAGGGGCTCGGCGGGTAAAGGTACCGTCGGTGCCTCTGCTATCAACGGGCCCTGCACCGAGGCCTCGTCGCTCGGTGGGCTGTCGTCGCGCTCTACTCTCGGAACCCTAGCTGGCTGCCATCGTGGGGCCATCCTGATAAGGAAACAAGTGCGCCACGGTCAGAACAGTATACCTGGTGAGATGACACAAGTAATCACAAAGAAAACTTGAAACATACATGCAATCAATGTTTTCTTACATTAAGTTGAAAATCAGAAGTCAGGGTCCTGGTGTACGGATACGTCAGCCGCCGCACCAACACGGGACTCCCTAGACTGATAACCACACTCAATACGCTAAACACTATTTCTTCACATAGAAAAAAGATCAGAGTATGTGGTAGAACCGACCACCTCTGATATAAATTTGTCACGACCCGG
Source organism: Viscum album (assembly GCA_963277665.1). NCBI lineage: Eukaryota > Viridiplantae > Streptophyta > Magnoliopsida > Santalales > Viscaceae > Viscum > Viscum album. Next base: position 1,656,637,612 of record OY728132.1, on the reverse strand, counting down.
CCTCGGGGCCCGTGCCGTGACTACCCCAAGCCTGCCTTTTATAGGCCAGGGGCTGGCAACTAGCACCAAGGCGTAAATCCCAACAAAAGGGAAGGCATTGCCTTTGAAAAGTAAACAACCTCCACAGAGTAAGAAAGAGGAAAAGTAAAAACTAAGTAAAAACTGTAACAAGCTGTGCTGAAAGTAAAAGGGGCCGGAAATACAAGCCCAACTGTAAAGTACAACTGAAGGGAAAAACAACAACTAAAAAGAAAAGCCGCAGCGTCGAGCCGTCCACTGGAAGTACCACCTAAAGGGTGGGTACAGATAGCCTCCACTGCTCCTCGGGTCCACCTGACCGCTCCAAGTACGTCCCACCCAGTGGTCCACCTCCAGGTACCGTCCTGCTCCGCAAGCCTCCACCACGATCAGCGCTGTCCGTCGTCTGCAACCAACACAATGTAGTGCGGGCATAGCCCGTGCAGGGGAGAGTATAAGCTACTCAGTAGGGACCCCGAGACCCCCAAAGGTCTCCCAAAATCCACAAAGGATAAACCACAAAGGAAAGATACAATCACGAAGTAACATCTGACATGGATGAGGTATATGCCATACATATACCTAAGTCATCAATTCCCGTTCGGCTCTAACGTCCGAGCCCAAGCACAACCCAGTCCACACAGGAAAGAAAACTTATACCCACAGAGGATAGCTCAACACAATCCATAAAGGAGAGTAAACAGTAAATCCACACAGGATAGCTCAACACAATCCACAAAGGAGAGTAACTGAAGATTCATCTCACACAGGTATACTTCTTCGAATGACGATAAAGATGATCACTGATCCATCTAAGTCGTCGTACCCACAATGGATCGATAGATAACTAACCCCCACAATGACCCACATAGGATCGGGACCACACAGGACCTGTAGGTGCTGGCTCACACAGAACCGCTGAGTGCTGACCCACACAACATCGGACCCACTCAGGATCGGGCCCACACAGGACCTGTAGCACTGATCCACGTAGGATCACGGAGTGTTGTAGTCATCGCAGTCCACTGAGGATCTCTGCAGAGTTGTCTTCGCAGTCCACTGAGGATCTCTGCACAGCCGTCGTCGCAGTCCACTGCGAATCTCTACACGGTCGTCGCTTTCGAAGTAGTAGTCGCAGCCAGCTCTAGGGTTCCCGCACACACCAAGCTCGTTCAGGAGGGTCTGCTCCACGAGCCGAGAGGCTGATACATCAACGGACACAAAGTCCGAGGATGATGTATCCAAAAGTTCCGTATCGTCAACATGAACTCAACGTCGCAGACGGCGCGTCAATTGGACGCCCGATCTGAGAGTTATTGGCTTTTTCGTCCCAGGGGCCCGGTTGGTTTTGAAGGAAAAACCAACCCGACCATACTCCACCTGCGTCCAAACCTCGGGCGGAGTGAGCCAAAAAATCCGTCTCACTTAGAGGAATTCAACGAAGTCGACGACACGTCAATTAGACGTCCGTAGCTCAAGATACGAGTGTTTCTGCTCCGAGGGCCCGATTGGTTTCGTGTACGAACCAACCCGACCGAACTCAAAGTATTCCGAAACCTTGAGTGCGATATACCAAAAAGACCGTCTCGATCCAAGGATCGCGTTACCGCTGACGGCGCATCGTTCGGAGGCCCGTAGCTCATGTTACGGGAAAAAGACCGAAAACAGTCCGAAGACGGGGGGTCCGGGCTCGGGCCGACCCGGCCCGACCCCCCCTTGGGTCGGCCGAACCGGGCGACCCGAACCGGGTAGACCCGACCCGGTCCAATGTGGCCGGACCCGGTCCGGTCCGGCCAGGGCGCGGCCCGGCCGGTCGGACCGGCCTGGCTCGGCTCGGCCGGGCGGCCGAGCGCCCGGGTGCCGCGTGGTGCTGCCCCCGCAGTTTGGAGATGCAGCGGCCCCGCGTTGGGGTCGTGCTGGTGCAACGGACGCGGCTTCAGCCGCGTCCCGTGCAGGCGAGCTGGACCCGCACGACCACGGGAGTTGCTCCAGTGGTCCGTTTTCCTTCCCGTCTGCGCCGGTGTTCCTCCCGGGTTCCGTTCTTCACTGTGGGATCAAAAAATTGCCCTTGCGTCACGTTTCGTCGTCGCCCGCCAAATCCGCACAACCACGAAGAACGACAGAGGGTTGTCGGGCCGTGTTCATTTGGCCCGCACCCTCCGCGTTAGATAACAACAACGGGAGAAATAAATCCACACATGAAACAACAATTTTAATAAATTAAAATTGTTCATTTGAATCCGGTTCTTTAATTTTAAAGAAACGTTCACGGGAAAAATGGCATTTCCAAAACAAAATCCCTACCTCGTCAAGTTGTCGCTCGCGGGTTCTTCGCGTATTTGAGGGATCGTCGCATCGTCGCGGTATCCGTCGTCGCGTCGTCGCGGAAGGGTGACGCGTCGACGAACTCCGAGGTTCAAGAACAAAAAGATTTAATTAATAATAATTAAATCCTTCTGAATTACAAACCACAAAGGAAAATTTTAAAAGAAAACCAAAACCCTCACCTCAACGTATGATCTAAGGTTTTTGTCGCGGAGGAAGGAACGTCGCAGAAGAACGTCGCGGGAGAGGAAACGTCGGCGTCGCGGCACACGGCGTCACATCGTCGATTTTCACGGGTTCGGCGTTCTTCATCGGAGGCCGGCGTTCTTCGCGTTTTTCGCCAAGAAGGCTGAAGGCACAAGAACCTCTGTCAAAGCCTCTCAACGTGTAATCCTCCAAATGTCGTGTAGGTCTTATTTTATTATTACGCCAACAAACAAAAAAGAGGTAAGTAACGACTCATTAATTCGTAGAATTAATTCAACGAAAGAAACTGCCCATTTAATTCACGAATAAAACCGCTCAATTAAATGGTGCGTTATGAATTTAAGAAAACGCGTCAGTTGACTTTCATAATGACGGGTTTTTGCGGGTGCGTTACTTAGCAGAAAGAAACGGCGGGGCTCGTGCGGGTCCCACCTCACAAATATCCTACCAAGAGAGTAGGGTATTTCTGGATAGCATCCTATCCGGATCAACTCAGCTTAAGCCGCTTTCAAGTGACTTCAAGTGGCTTCCAAGTGTCTTAAGTGAAATAAAATAATGTTTGTCGAACAATTATTTTATTTCTTAACTTTTAACCCGAAAATTTAAGAACCAAAACCGAGCAAACGCAACTCCGGAAGAGGCGTTTCTAAGCAAATATCGGCACTGCGATTTCATCGGTGCCCTCAGAATTCGATTTCGGGCACCGTTTCAAAAGTTCGAAAAGCCCGCTCGTCCGTTCACTGAACGTACCCGAGCCAAACTTCGGAAAATTATTTCGGGCACACCGGGCCTCGGAATCAGGTGCCGTTAGAAACTGCGTTCTTGTAAAATTCCATAGAAAATTACGAAAAAAATTTCCTTCAAATTTACGGGTCTTTACAGGAAGAGCTAGAATAAACTTCTATATAAATACATGATCTACGTAGGATAAACTATATGTTTACCTTGTCTTTATAGATTAATCAAAACCAAAATGGTTAGTATTATATCTGATGATCCACAAAATGGATATTCCATTAGAGAGAAAAAAAACACTAATCTTAATTTCTAAAATTAAACCATCCGTACCCCAAAGTTAAATAAATACCATTCAATAATAAATTGTCCTTAAAATCCTTCAATATAATCCAAACTAATATTGAAACTCAAAACTTATAAGAATATAGTCTTCCATGTTAAATTGTATCTACAAATGACATTAATTACTCTTAAATTCGCATACTTAAAAGTAATTAACCTAATAATTTCCATAAACAACCCAAATCATTATAAATCTACAATAAAAACATAGATAAAAATCCAACATTACTCCTCAAATGAAATCCCATACTATTCTATTTTCCATAAAACAAAGCGAACAACTTCCAAAATTACATTTATCACTTAATTACCAAATCATTTTCCTATAATAATGGTATTCATTTGATAAGACATAAGATCCCAAATCAAATTATTATTGATCAATAAAATCATTTAACTAAAAATAATAGTCACACTAACCAGGGACTTCACGTTGTCCAGTGGTAGGCGATAAATCCCCATTGCACATTGGTTGTGGGTTCGATTCCCATAGCTTTGTCTGACGCGACGGGTTGTTACACGGTGTATGTGTTGTCCTTTTTCAAAAACTATATTTTATAATATTACTAAAATGAGATAAATTCCTCAAAATACCATAACATAATTTAACAAAAAATGTTATATCATACCTTGCATTTTCATCCCAAATTATAATAACTTATAATTCTCTCAAACCCCAACGATCATATAAAACCAAATGGTTATTTATACCTATATCCACAAGAGAAGAGATAATTCTTCCTCAAATATAATTCTCACATGGAAAACTGTGGGGTTACAAATACACGGAAAAATTATTCCAAAGTAAAGCCATCAACAAGGATCACTAATACTTTTTAAACATTTCTCCAACCATTTATTTCCACATATCTTTTTCTTTGACAAAGAAAATATCCTATATAATAGGGCATTCACTCGGGTAATGGCCAGGTCCTCTAAATTTATGGAAAATGACCGTAAATGGACTCTTGGGGCCATTTTTATCTTCTTCCATAGTACTCTTCATTTTTCTTCGGCAATTCTTCACTTCATGTCCTTCCTTCCCGCATGTAAAACATTTCTTTCTCCCATTGAGACACTTTCCTGGGTGTCTCCTTCCACATTTCCTACATGATGGAAATTGAGGATTCCTTTCTCTATGGTCTCTACTGCAGGAGCTCTTATCATTAACCACCTTTATCTTCTTTTTTGAGTCCAGGAATTGGTTAATATATATATTGTTGATCATATTTTTGGAAAATTGATTTGGCATAAAGATGATATATTTTACACCTATCAACATTCCATTTTGTTGCTCATTTCCACCACTGTTCCCACCTTGTACATCATTCTCAAAGTCACTATGACTTCCTTGGAATCCAGCCATTAACTAAAACCAGCAAGAATTGTGTGAGTAACAGTAGTCATAAAATCATTTAGAGATTAACATGTCACCATATTCTCAATGTGAAACACATTAGGATTAACCAGGGTCATTTACTCTCATCTTATATATTTAATACTTCAAATCAGTTAGTAAAGAAAATGTAAATTATCCTAAGCATATCCCCCGAGAGTGACGTAACCAAGAGTTCAACAAAGCCCATTGTCTTGCACCAGTTCCCGTTTGAGTCTAGCTCAAAGCGGTGTTTTTGGGTTTTACGCCTAGGTACATCTGTGCCAGAGGCACCTCTACCTGATCATATCCAGACAGGGATTTATTGCTCAGAAACCTCACAAAATCTCTACAATACCAACATTCTAGTAAGTTCTTCTATACTAATCCTCAATGTTCATCTTAGGTCTACACGCTCTAATCGGAGTTTATCTAAATCTAGCTTCCAAGGATTGTTCTAAACTTCCTCTGATACCAACTGTAACTCCCCGATCCCAGTTACCTAGAGTTGGTGCATTATTACATAACATTGACATGATCAAAATAAAGATCAAGTCTCGAAAGACTGATTAGTTTAGTAGCCTTGGAATAACTAGATAAATTAATAAATTTTACATTACCTCATAAACTGAAAACAACAACAACATAGTCTCCATAGTCCACACTCATACTATACATGCAGGTCATTCATAATTTACTTCTTCGCAATCCTGGAAAAAATAAAACATTGAAAGGGGTGATCTCAGATGTTCAGTAAGGATAATAATATAGCAGAAGCTTTCATAGATAAGCATAAACACTTAAGTCAATTTATAACTAAAACAAAAGCCTTTTAAACTTGAACATCAACATAAAATGGCCAAGATAAACTGAAATTATGCCATTTACCTAATTACATGGATATTATACTAGTCGAATAATCACATGCAATATCAATAACCACTTTCATAATGATTGAATGCATAATGCCAGACTATCATAACCACATAGCCAAAGCCTCGTGCCAAGACTGCAAATAAGATTTTATCAAGGAATTGTGCCAAGACACTAGTTTGTCTCATGAGACTTACCAATGCATCGAGGAGCTATAGCGGGCTCCACCCGTCACTTAGTAAGTCCAATGCATTCCTCATATGAACATCCACGGTCAAACAAAACTCATTCGATTCAATATGAAATATTTTATTGTATCATATTAACCTCAATCGATAATAACTAATGATATTGACATAGATGAAAATAACCATCAAAACTATTTGAGAGAATTTTTTCCCTTTTATTGAAACCATTTAAAAGACACCCTATTTGTCAAGAATCCATTTAAAAATAGATTTTTGAATCAAAGTGTCCCATACCACTTTGAAACTTTTAAAAGTAATTTTAATTTTAAAACATTAATTTCCATATAAATAAATTCTTAAAACCATTTTTAAAACATGGACATTAATGAGAAATATTTAGAAGAATAAATCTTTAAAACACTTAAAAATGTATTTTAGTTAGAGTTTCTAACTAAAAGAGAGACACTTGAATTAAAATTATTGAGGTAATAAAAACTATATAATATCATGAGAATAAAGGGATTCATGATATACTATGTCAAAGTACATTATATACACCATATAAATGTGATTTGGTGTATAACAAAAAAGAAGTAACAATGGAATGTAAATTGAGATGAATTCTCATATAAAGACCATATCCTTAGGTTAAGGATAAATCAAAGACATAATTATGTGTGAAAAATATAAATACACTCAATATGATTGGATATTTAGTGTAAATCAATCATATGAAATTCACACACATCTTGTAAAAACAGTACCAATGAATTTGGATATTTAACTCAACAAATGGAGATTGTGTTAAAATTACTCTTATCAAGTTCATACCGATGAATTGAGAATTTATCAATGGAGTGATTATGTGTATCAAAAGTATATCCACAGAAAGGGGAGTGGAATTTATGACATAATCAAATGAATAATGATTCTACAAAAAAACATGGAGTAAAATAATCAACGAAGTATTTGTAAAGCTGAATAAATGGAAATTGAAATTTCAAATTCTCTTATCGATTACGTAACTTACGAAAAAACACCCATGAAATAAGGATCATACAATGATGATGTAAATATAAATGAATTAAAGTATATTACACAATTAATACAGACATGGGCAGTACACACACCACATATAATAAATAAGTGGTGAACACTGGAATTCTCACGGAATTAAAAGTAAGATAAGAAACCCCTTACTTTGTACTTTTTCCTTGGTCGAAGGTAGGTTAAACTCATCTATAATGGTGAAATAATTGTTATTAAATTATTAAATAATCATATACATTAATATGATATCATATATGATCTTTTCAAATTTCTTTGTTAATATTACCTTAGAATTATCGTTGTTTCGGGTGTTAACTTACTCATTTTCTTTTATATGTTTTGTTACGTAAGCTATGGTTGTCATGGATAGGTTTTATCTTATTCATATACAGAATGATATCAGGTCCTTAAGAAGTATTTTTAAATCATCAAATGATAATTATACTTGAATGGATATGATAGAGAATGAATCTCATCGCGTTCATGGAGACGGTAGTTCGTACATACGCACGAGCGACAAAATCATTCTTTTGATATTAAAATAATATATAATTGGATGGTATATCATATATACAGAATAATTATCATGTTATATTTATTATTTAATTGTATTACACATCATTATTATACCCATCAAAATAATAATTTATTGAAAAACAATTACACCACGACGTGGAGACGGTAAGCCGTACGTACGCACGTATGGTGACATGTTATTCAAAGGATGGATAGAATACTGAATATGATTGTACCATATTTATAATAACATCACATTATATATAGGATACTGGATTTATTATTTTATAATGTTAATAACAAATAAAGAAGATGTGGAAGAAGAAAGGAACTTGAAAAAGGGTGGTGAAAACATTACCTCTTCTTCGGGTTCTTCCATTTGATTTGATCAAAAGGGCTCCATAAGTTGGATTTATGACTAAAAGAAGGCCTCTAGGATGAAGTGAGGGATTTTTAGAGAGTATTTGGGCAGATTTTGGCCAAGCCAAAAGGCTTTTAAGGTGTGAAGTAATGAGAAGGAGGAGTGACCTTTTATAAGAGGGGTGAGGGGCACCTTTGGAAAAGCTAGAAATATTATTTTATAATAAATTCATATTCGGTTTATAATGGCTCCATAGTGGATTATTTAAATGTTATGGTGGGGATAGGTTGAAAAACACTCAACAAATATAATTTAGACAGGTTTGGGTCATTATATAAACCATATCTTTATGTATTAACTCTTAGTTAATTAGTTTCACTTTTACAACAAATAGCGTGTTTTTATAATTGATTCTCGCTGTCACAACAAATAGCGTGTTTTTAAAAAACAATATATATCAAAAGATTGACAATTGTTTATGTCCAATTTCAAAGTGAAATTAATTCTAATGAACACAATTGGATAAAAAGGTAAAAATATATTCTAATTATACTTTAAAACCACTCAAATTCATAATTTATCACTATTAATTATTTTGATTAAAAAAGTTGTTTTTAATTAAAATTTATTAATTTTCACTATTCATCAAAATATTAATCTTATCCGAAAAGTACACAAATTTCACCTTAGGCTAAATTCGATACTCCAAATCCAAAAATGAAGTCCATTTTGAGAGATAAAATTTCTAAAATTTTAAAAAGTAGATATTACTATTAATAACGGCTAGTTTGATTGGTTGTGGTGTGTTAGAATCTCGAAGTTTCGTACAATGCATGTTATTGAATTATTCAAAGGGAAGCATACCGTAGAAGCTTGGGGTGTTACATTTACTCACTAGTTATGCTTAATTTGACTATAATCGTTGTGAATAATTTTTATGACATTTAGTAATAATTTTTTTAAAAAAATCAACAAGATATAATTAGAATATAAAAATTAACCTGATTAAAGTGGTGTATTCCCACTTTTTAAATTCAATTCACAAAATCCTAAGAACTGAGATTAATAGAAATACCACAAACAAGATAAAATAACGAGGTTTTAAAGTAAAAAATGTTCAATGTTTGTGATGTTTTTATATTAAATTTCAAAGTAAAATAGATTATAACGACCTATATTATATTAGTGGATGTATTATTGATATAATGTGTCCTTTAAACATATAAAATTTATAATTAAACATTAATAATTATTTAAACAAAAAGGTTGTTATTAACTAAAAAGCAGGATTTGTCACTATTGCTCATCAAATGATGTTCTTCAGAAAAATCCGAAAATATCACCCTAATCTAATTTATTCATTATAAATTATAAAATTACGTTTATTTTATTAAATTCAAATTCAAAATGTCTAAAAATATATTTTTTTCATCATATTAGGATGTGAAAAGTAGTTTATTTGTGAAAATAGTGCTTTTAAACATTTAAAGACTATAAAAAATTATATTTTTCATTATCAATATGTTTTATTTATATAAAAATATTATAAAAATATTTGAAAAGTTTTTTATTACTATTTGTTAATTTCTTGTTTATAACTAAGTCATTTTAATAATTATGAAAATAAAATGATGTTTTATAGAAACCTAGTATTGTCTAAAATGTATGCTACGTCCATGTTGTGTGTAGAGCATTCCATGTCGGTGTTGTGTGTAGTGAAAGAGAATTCAATATTGTGTACATCACAATACAAGTAGGTTTATTGTGAAATGAATGTTTGACTTAGGGTTTTAAAATATATATATATATATAACTAATTAAAGTCTCACTTAAAATAAAAAATATCAAAATGGTAAATTAATTTTAAAAATATATTTCATAAAATATCAGGTTGATACATTCTTCCTCCCTTAAAATGAGTTTATCAATGAAAATTCATCTAGGTTATCAAAGGTTTAATACTTTAATGATCATTTCATAGAAACCCACATAGTAAAAATGAATAGTAAAAAATCCTTTAAAAAGGAATGATGGCAACATAGTGGTTACCCAAAGTAACATATAAATAGGTTTCCACATAGTATAACATAGGATAGAAGTGGAAAAAATTAACATGGTGGATAAATCATACTATCATGTTCTCATAGAGATAGATTGAGGACATTGATCAGAAAATGTGGGTGATCACAAAAAAATAATTCCACAATGTTCTAATAGACTATATGATTCATCAGAAATAATGTTTCTCCAATAAATATTTTTCAATATATTTTACCAAGATTTGAGAATATAATTTATTGTCTGTGAAAATAATGAAATATACTTACTTGATTTAATTCCTATTCATACGTAAAATCTTACCCTTGGATAATGCCTTGATTATTTCCCACTTCATCTGTTACACCAGGGAATGATGGAGCGTTTTTTATTCTTATTGGACTAACATATCCTGAGATCCATAACATTCCATCCCATTTGAAAAGAGTTATCATCAACATAAATTTTTCATAATAGGTTAGGAAATTTTCATAAATCACAATGTGGTGACATATAACTTCAATCTCAAAAAATTCATCTAAAATTTATCATAATACGTTATGTAAGTGGTTATCCTTACAGCTCATCCAGAAGATGATAATCCAATACATTTGATAGAAGGTCATTAAATTAGCTTAACATTAATCAGTCACATATCATAAGGTAGTTATTTGTTGTAATATTCCAAATAAGTGAATACCCTCATCATATATTCCCTTGAAACATGGTAATAACCTAAATACCATAAACCCTTTTTGAAAACATACATGCTTAATTATTCAAAATATTACGAGATATGATTCAGAAATATAATAATTCTTATATTTCATTCTTTATGAAGTAGACCATATTCTCAACAATAAGCTTTATGGTAATCCGTACTTTCCAATTTACTTATTCATGTCCAACATATATTTATCCAAACATCATCATCTTAAAGTCATGCATTAATTAAGTGTTACCTTACCTTAATCAAAATATCACCTTTCCATGAAAACACTTTTATATGTCTTCATCACCCTTCAACATTCAATTTTTAATCCATAAGGATACCTTATATTGAAAATACATATATATTTCATGATTCATATAACATAATCTTTTAAATTCAACAACATAAATACTTCATCAATCCAAACTTAATATTAAAACATTATATATTCTTTATCAACACATTCCTTAATACCACATTATTATAATATGAAATAGGAATCATATATTATGGTTCTTAAAAATAAAAATAATCATGATTTATATGTTTAATGTAAACAATACTAGAAGAACATAACATACCTTTCACATGTCATTTTTAGTCTCTTTAACATCATATGTATAACCAATACTCATACCCCCATCATAATTATAATATTGAAATTTCTACTTGGGAAATAGTTCTTAATGATTACCATACATTCCACATCTGAATCATTGAATGTTAAAAATGTTACATCTAGTTATCTCCATTCACTAAAACCTGAAATCCTTATGTAAGAAACACTTTTAATATATGAAAACCACATAATCATGAAAAATTACTTATAGAATGTCTAAATTATGACACAATACTTAATATATGTCACCTTAGGTTTATCCTAGGTTATTCATAGCCAACTTATATTTAAATACATAATTTTAGTTCCTGAAAAATTTATGAATTCCAAAATAATATCCCCCAAGAGTGTCCAACTAGGAGTAAATAAATTATCGTTATCGTCTACCAGATTAAACTAACTCAGGCATGTAATATCATTTCATTGTTGTTTCACCAAGTTAGTTTTATTCTAGAACCACATACACTGGTAGTATCCATAAATGAATGTATTTCAAGGAAACCACTAACTATATCCTTTACTAAAATTCCGTACATTTTTCTAAAACATTAACTCATCCTCATACGTATCCATAGATACATCCCTAGAAAAATCCTTAGAAATATTCCAAGGAATCTCACTAATGGTTTAAAATACTACTGCAAAGGTGGAAAAAACATTTAATTTGATACCAACTATATCGACACAAGCTTAACATACAAGGATATTATGTCATTTTAGATGAATATTCAGTACATTACACAAATACATGCTCGTGGACAGTAATAGTTTCGTGTATTTGGAAACATGGAAAATATATTATATCCTGGTGAATGGACCTCAATATCTCCCATAATGATTTAAAACATTATTACTTCTATAAAAAATAATTCATCATAACCTAGGGAAAGTAAATATAAGAATGGTGTGAGCTCATATGCTCAGTAAGTGAAAATAAAGTAAATGTGTATGTCTAACACGAACGAAAGGGTATGAAACTTCCGCATAACATTTTAATATCATAATCTACCAATAATAAATCATAATAAATATTGGATGTTCTTAATAAATGGACCATAAGTAAAAAACCATTATCCATGAAAGCATAACAAATGAATAAAACACGGAATTGTGGAAAACACATAAAAATATAAAAACCCTATATCAATGCAGACTACGATGGCCTTTGAAACATGCTAGGCTTGGGAAAATCACATGTTTAACAACTTTTGTCTTATAATTCCATCTCATGTTCCCTCTTGTTTCGAGCATGAGATGTCCTCTCGTATACCCTCATGCATCAGGCTTGGGATGTCTTCATGTTCACCCTCTTGTTTTTTGATAGGGATGTCCTACTGTATACCCTATTCATTCAGTCATGGGATTCCCTACTGTAAACCCTCTTTTTAGATGATTGGGATGTTCTCCCATTTACCCTCTTGTTTCGAGCTTATGATTTCATCCTATATACCCACTTTTTTTGGGCTTGGGATGCCCTCTTGTATACTCTCTGATCTCATAAAACATTTATAATTACCGAATTAATTGTAGGGAGAAATATGTCCCAATTATATCATAGATAAATATTACATACCTGTGACACACAATCATAAAAAATAATAACATAATCCTTTAAATGAAATGGGTTTCATAAAAATGTAATCATATGTTAACCAATGGAAAAAATATAGGTTTCATAATCTATTAATCAAAATAAAACCCCTTGAAAAGAAGTGGGATTGAAAATAATTAAATCCATGGAAGAAAAATGGGTCTCATAAGAATAATTACATAAATATAGAAACCATTCATTATGGATTAATAATGTAACCATTATATCATTTCTTATAAGGGAATGATTAACATAAATAAAATTTCATCTGATAAAAAAATAACTTGGAAAGATATTTGGAAAAGAATTCTTGATGAAAATATACTTTCTTCTCGGGAAATTATCTTTAAAACATAAAACCTTATGGAAACCATTTCAATTGAAAATAAATAAAAAATAAGGATGACTTGAAAACATTTTGAAACCATTTTTTGTGAAACTTATAAATTAATCTTGAAATCATTTTGAAAACTATTTTCATTGAAAACTTATAATAGTGGATTAATAAAATTTGATACCCATTTTCCATGAAATATTATAAAAGGGACATGAAAATTTTTGTAAACCATTTTCCATGAAAATTTAAAAATTTATATTGAAAAATATTCGAAAAACAGATTCCTCCAAAAAAATTAAAAAGTTCATGATAATATATTGAAACACAAATTCCATGTAAAAATATAAATGGATCTTAAAAAAGTTTTGAAAACCAATTTTATAAAAATATATAAAATAATATTGAATTTTTTTTGAATTTTTTTCATGAAAATGTATAAAAGGAGCTTGAAATCATTTTGAAAACCATTTCCCTTGAATTCTTATAAAACGATATTGAAAACGTTTTGAAAACAATTTTACTGGAAAATTGATAAAAGGATATTGAATTTTTTTCAAAAACATTTCATTGAAAATAACTTTTAAAAACATTTCATTATAAATTAACCACTAAACATAAAAAAATTCAAAGGATTGTTGGTATATAAGTCCATATATTTCGTACAAGGTAAAAATAACATTTCTTTTTCCACTGTAAAAAAGTCAGAAAAATGTATCCTTCAATAAAGGACAAGAATAGTTTTTTGAAAAAATTGTTAAAAGAAAAAATGGTAAAAATTTATTTTAATTAATATTGGTGATTAGTAGAATATTATTGAATACCCTTTTAAAAAACATGGTTTTGGAGGGACATAGTTTTAGGACCGAAGAGAGGGTAATGTCATGATTTTTTAAAAACACGTTCTTAAATATATTATGTTCCAATGAGTGGAGAAATGGTACCAATAAATTAATATATTATGAATAATCATAGGATAAAAAAATTCATCGGTTTTATTTAATTTTGGATCATAATATTTTAATAAAGGAAGCAAATACATCAATAATCTTGAAAAGTGATGAGATTGTTTTGATAAACACTGATAACTTGGTAACATGGGATTACACTCTCCATGTAAGAAAATTAAATGTCATGAATCATAAAATGTCATCAAAGGAAGTAGATTCATTATATGTCATTTAAAATGATAGTATATACACCTTGAAAATAATTTATGTGCATAAAAAAACATGAGTCTCAAAGAATGAAAATTTGGACACTCATATTTTACAAATTTTGTAAACATTAAAACCTAAATTATATGAAATAAAGATCGTAGAATATATATTTAAACACCCATAAATTTTATTATAATTTAAAATGATTACATCCATGGGTAGCATACAAACCACAAAAATGGAAATAGTGGTGAATAAATCATGTATATCACAAAAATAGAAGGTGAGATGAAATCTTCTTACCTTGTGTCTTTACTCCCATTGTACTCATTAAAACATCATGTTTAATAAATATAAATTAATTTTAAATATTTTAAAGAACCATATTATTGTATATAATACCGTATAAGTATTTATTAGGACTTTATATTACAATCATAGTAGCAATTTCATGTTATGGTTAGGCTTTGGGTAATATTCACTCTGTTTTTCACATGTGTCATAATTTGATATATCATTTGTATTTATTCTTATATAATGATTTAAAGAATTAAAAATATTATATAAATATCATTTATATTAATTATATGAGTATTATCATAATAAAATAATATAAAATCATGAAATGGAAAACATCGTTCATGGAGATGGTATGTTGTGTTTATGTATGAACAATGTTTTAGTTTTTATTATTGTATTGAAATAAAGAATGTGAATGAACCAAAAATATATATATAAATATATATTATAATTAAAGTATAATTATTATATTATATATATCATATATGTTTACTAAACACATCCTTAATAAATTCAATTCATTTTTTGAACGAATCACATTGCTTTGAGGGGGCGGTAGTCCGCACTTTCTTAAATGAAATTATCATATTTACAACAAATGGAAAGTAAAAATATATTTGTTATAAAAGGAATAAATAATATTAAAGACATAATAAGTATAAAATAATATATATATAAAAATATTTCCCTCATAATTTCAACCATGATAGGATGCAAAGGAAAAACGAACAGTCATGAGGTAGTAGATCAAAGTACACATAAACAATATGTTCATTGCACAATAGAAGGATGTGTGTATAAGTGCTGAAAAAACCCGAATCATAAAAAATTACTTCTATATTGAAGATAGTAGTGTTACGATAAAATAGTGGAATAAATATATTATAGGGGGTGATGAAGGAAAATAAAAGAAAAGAGCGTGATAGAAAATGCCACCTCTTAATCGGGAAACTCCTTTTGATATATCCCAAAAGGATTCCTTGGAGTCATTCCTGCTCTAGGAAATGATTATATAAGGAATTTTAGAAATTTTATTAGTGTATACGGTATATCACGGATTATCCTAATAGGTTTTAGAGGTTTGATGAGGAATTATAGGTGGTGTACTTTTATAGGGAAGGAAGATGACTCACATGGATTATTCAAAAACAAGTTAGGTGTGCACATGTTCATACCTAAAAAAGTAATAAAACCCCCAAAAAATAAATAATTTAAGTTTTATAGAATTAATATTGGAATAAAGTGGGTTTTTCCAAAATCTTAAAGGTCATTTGGGCCCTATGATTAATTTTTAGTCCCTAATTATGTTTAATTTGAACTTAATCATTGTGATTAATTTTAATTACATTTACTAAATTTTTATGTAATAATTGACAAGATATAAAAAGAATATAAATATTATAATGATTAAAATTAAGTCTATATATTTTTTAAATTTAATTCATAGAAGTGGAGAAATTTTCTGTAATGCTAATCCCACAGATGATACGGAAAAATGGGGTTTTATTGTAGGAAAATGTTCAAACATTTGTTATGTTTTTACATTAAATATCAATGTGAAATTGAATATAATGGATTAAATTTCTTTAATATACATATAGAAGATATCATATGACATGAAAACAAAATTTAATGTATAATTTAACATTAATAATATTTTAAATGAAAAGGTGGTTATTAACTAAAATGCAATAATTTTTAACAATTCATAAAAAAATGCTATTTCATAGAAAATCCCAAAAATTAAACCAAATATTAGATCATAATTTAAACAAAAAAATTATGTTCATTTTATCAAATTAAATGACTATATTTTTCTAAAATCGATTTTTTTTACATAGAAGGACATAAAAAGCAGTTCATTTTAGAAAAAAGTATTTTTAAAAATATAATTATATTATCGAAAATTATATTATAATGTATCAATATATTAAATTTATATAAAAACAATATAAAATTAATTTAAAATTATTTATTACTATTCATATTAGTAAAATTTAAGGGCTATTTTATAACTAACTTATATAAATAATTATAACAATTAATGGATATTTGTTGAAAATATGTATTGTCTATAATGTTTGCCAAGTCAGTGTTGTGTGTAGTGAAAAACCAAGTCTGTTGTGTGTGTTGAACAAAGAAATTCACTATTTCATGTTTCACAAACCATGTTTGTTCCCTGTGAAAATAATTTTTAACTTAGTGTTTTAATATATATATATATATATATATATAATTACTTCTATTGTTACATGAAATGAAAAATATAAAAAAATAATTAATTTTAAAAAATAATTTCCCATAAAATTAGGGTGTTATAATGTATAGATGTATGTTTTTAAAAAACTATATATTTTGGATATATATTATTGGAGAATCATCATGTATATTTTTAAATTAGTTTCTCTTATGAAATAATTGACTCAAAAGGGATAAAATGTTAAGTGGAATACTATGTTATTGGAGTGTGTAGAATTATATCTTAAATACACAGTAACATAAAATTTACTTTTCATTTAATTAATAGGTTTATATGATGTGTTTAAAAATGTTTCAATATTTTTATTATATTATGTATTGATGCATGGGAGTAATGTTTCGTTGAATTTATAAACAACTGAGTCCACACTTGAAGAATTACCCTACCCATGAATTGAAATTATCTAATGTGGATCATGATATGATGATTTAAGGGAATTTATTTTTGGTGAAAAGTTCATTGTATACATAAATATGAAGATTTTTTAATATATTTAATCATTATATGATATGAATATGAGATATTGAAGGTGTGTATAATATATTCCATGTTTTTATTTTGAGATAATGTATAAAATATAAATGGAAAATGAGGTGGTATAAATATTTAGAAGAAATTATATAACTAATCCAATGAATTAATTTTAGGAGAGGTAAAAGTTGAATGGTTTTTCAGTGTAATTTATTCTATAGGTAGTATAGCTAATGTATTATGTGATTCTATCAAGATTATGTGGGGATTAGATATTCCTTAGTGAAATATGGGCACATAATAAGAGTGTGGTGAATTAGTATTAACCAAAATCACTCTCCCAAACAAAATTATTACATTGTGAGTTAAACATTAGGATTGATTAATGAAATAAATATATTTGGAATGATTGGATATATAAAAGGATTAAGAATCCACAAAATAGATGAGATATTTTACATGGTCAACTAACTATATTTATCATGTAGATAATATTAGGTGTTTAGTAGTTGTCATTTAACAACCCATGTAATTATTTTATTATAAATAAAGAATGATGTAATAAAGTATACATATAGTACTAAAAAACATCAAAAAAATGTCCAAATTATTTTTGAAAATGTTTATAAATCTTCTTCACTCCTCGAGAAGATTAACTGATGGTTGGATCATGTTCTTAGCTTAATGCTTCCCATAAAAATGATAAAATTCTATCTGTAATTCCCCCTTGAGTGTTTGTTCATCTATAACATTGTTCCATAATAATATTCATTGAAATATAAACTTTTTAAATACTTTAAAAACATATTATATCATCAAATGTTTCCATATTTTATGTTGGTGAGCCATATATAAAAAAAATATGCATAAAATTCAATTTCAAATATCCACAAATCTTCCTTAAGATATTTTTTTCAAGAACTCTTATCTCATTATGGTATGACAATATTCATCTTGGTATAGTATTTTTATGCCTCAAATTTCCCTAAAATCCATTGGGAAATAATTTTAACATATCCAAAATTAATAATAAAAGAAACATTGACATTAAATTCTAATAGCACGAAAATATAATTTGTCCTGGAACAATTTATTGTGAAATTAACTATTATAATTTCGTACTCTATATTATAACATTGAAATATCCCACAAGGTACTATCGTGTACACTTATTTTCATATACTAGCTGAAACAACCATGAAAATTTAATTCAACATGATATCTATATATGGACTGAGTCTTAATAACATGGAAATTTAACATCGTGAAATTAACTTTCATTATAGTGTGACTTCTATAAGAATCTGTAGATAATCATTCCTTTATTACTAGATCAACTCCAATAAAATTCTAAGACATCCATGAAAATATTGAAAATAAATATTACATGATTAAATCTTATAAACGAAGAATATCATGAACATTTAAATTTATTTTTCCAACATAACAGTTAACTAAACACCAAAAAATTGTATCGAATAATGTTTTTGAGTGTTCTCTAACCCTTACTGTAAAAATAAAAATTATTTTTATTCTGTCTCAATTATAGTATTCTAACAATCATATTCATTAAAAATAATCTTAGTTCTTGAATATCTACTATATTCATGATTTCATAAACCTACCAAATTAAATTTATTAAAAATACAATAAAATATATTCTTAAAATGAAACTATTAGTATCCCAAAACCACTTGTATCATGTTGTATGAATTAAACTCATTTATTTTCCCATTTATAAACTCTATATATAAACATTACACTTTAGAAATATGAAATAATATCCACAAAACAATTATCCCTTTGGATAACTTATTCAACTAAATGAAAAGGATACAATAACGAAATGAACATTTTTTTATTTTTGGAGAGAATTCACTCCCAATAACTTTCTCAAGGGATGGGAGGGTTCCTTTTTAGGGTAATTATAAATATATATATTACATTTTCATTAGTGTTTTAGAAAAAGAGAAAACTAATTAGTGTCATCATCAATTAAACCACTACACCTTAGGCGATTCTCTCCTTATGAAAAATTATACCGACTAGCAGTGTGTGTTTAAGGTGGTATAGTGGGGTGATTATACACCCTTTATAATAGTGGAAACTACAATAGAAATAATAAAAACCCAAATACATATAGAATAAATCATTATTCAACACATCATCTAGGTAAGTGTATTTAAATAACTGACCATAATCCATGAAATAACAAAAGTAATTGTATAGTACACATCAAACAGTTGTACATATTTATCAGATTACAAAAAAATATTCCCAAATATAATAAATTTTGAAACTAGGAAAGCTGTGTACATGTTGTATCGAGTCATATTCACATGAAAAAAATATAAGGATCCATCATTTCAACACAATTATATCATCAATCATATTAATCTTTCCATTTTCGAATTTTGAAAACATGTCATCTACTTGGGTGCCAACTAGAAATCTAAGTAGGGTGTAAGTGAAACATTATTGGCCAACAACAACAACATCGATTAACATATCATGCAAAAGAAATAAAGTATATATCAGCGTTCAAAATTCAAAAAATGTCACAATATAAATAAATAAATCATTGTTTATCCTTGGGTTTCAATGTGACACATAGTGTCATCCACATCCTGTTTAGCCTAATCCAGATATCTCTATATGTTATATATTATAAGGTGTTTAATTATTACCCAATGGAATTACACAAGGTATCCTATGTAATCTAGAGAAATATTTGAACCCAATGGGAACTTCTCAAGGTTGTTTTAAAGAGTTATGTGTAATCACCAATCCCAAGGGGGTATCACCCCAAATAATTTTAAAGCCTCACTTATAATTTTATTACCCATGTGGTATCATCCCAGGAATTATAAAGTATCAAGAAACACAGCTAATTCTGTGGAGGATGATCCTACAAAATCTAGTCAGTAGACATCACTACTATTTCTAATGGGAATAATACATAATAGTCAAAATTATCAAAAACAATATTGATTCCATGGTTGATGATTCTATGAAATAAGTTAATCATGAATCACGACCAAACCCAAGGGTTATCACTCTTATAATTCAAAACATTTATCCTAATCCTAGACCACATACATTTTTTCATAAAATCATTAATTTTAAATACACAATATGTATCATCCTTTGTCACCCTAGGTCATATAATACAATCTCTATTAATTTACCTAAAAACATGTCCCAAGGGATAAACCATATATCAATTCAATATTATTTTATTTTGATTTTGAAACACCATATCTATCATAATAATCATTTACCCTCAATCCAAAATGTGTCTTATGTATAATCCCTAACCACTTATCCATGGTCATAACACATGTATGAGGAACCCCAAGGGTGGAAACATTAATTTCACAAACGTAAATCCCAAGTATCACACACCTTAAGAGGTATCTATTATCAAGATATTGTGCATGTATGTATATTTTGTTAATATGACACTTATATAGTCACTGATTTAATTTCTTAAATTATTTCCAAGGTCTCACATAGCCCGTGAGTGGTTAAAAATCTAGTCTACTCACAATTGGGATGTTACTAGATTGTTGAGTGGTTCAATTTAAATATATTATATCCAAAATATGTATAATATTTTTTTATCGAATGCATGGAAATTATGGGCTACCAATTCGATGAACAAACACATAAAAAATGAAAACTTATAGGATTGATTATAATTCATCTACCTATATCTTATATACATCCACTATTATAATATGATCCTTTTATTCAACCTTATCCAGTAAAAATTGGAAAATTAAGACAAGTGTAAATATATAAATATGCATATTAATGATAAGATAATTATTGAGAAAATGAAATAGATAAATAGAAAATAAATACTAATATAATTACTTATGGATTTCCAATATAATAATCAAAGTCTGATTACACTAACAAATAAGGATGATATCCTTCTTTAATGAGAAGAAATCCATTAGGGGGGAGGGGGAATTATGTAGCATTATCTAGGTAACCCCTCTTCTATTATTAATAAACACCCTAATAATAAATTTTAAATTAAAAATTTATAAAAAAACTAGAATACAATTCATATCCTAAGTCATTAATTCATGAAATCAAATAATTAATATATGGGGATCCTCCTTTGTTTCATGAAAATTCATGGAATTATAGAGGTTTCCATGTTGTGAAAGGGATATAGTTTATAACCCTCAACTGCAGACCTGGTCCTTTTCTACACAGGGTCTTCCCAAGCCACTTTAAACCCCTATTACATCTAATAAAAAGAAAAACACATGCATCCTAACAAAGTTAAAATGGATAATCATATTATAAAAGGTCCATATATAATAACCTCCCAAACATAAAGTAGTTCTTCCTTGAGTTTCCCTCTTAAATTAAACAGGTCCTCAGAGGACACTGGCATTATCCACTAAGCCAGTATACCTGGATCCACTATCATATATATTATTGGATACGTCTATGTTTTCAATGAACGTGTACTAGAGGAGTTGTATCACAAAGGAATATTTATTTTTTCTTTGATAAAACATATGAACAGGAAGTTCCTCAAAGTATGAATCAACCACAACCCTGAAATCATACTATCAAATGACACACAAGGTCCCAATAAAACCCATGAGAAAGAACATCAATATATGTTTCTCTCAAAACACTAATTCCCTATTACGTTACTTTAATTAGTTTATTCACATGATTCACCCACTAAATCATGTGATGAATAGGGTTTCACCCAAATAATCAAGTGATAAAATATCTTTAAACATTGAATCTATCCACTCTTTCCTATAGAGATGTGTTTGAGTCAGGAGAAAAATGGTCCGATGAGGTTTGGGTAGTGTATCCTTTTTATCTTATGATGGTTGTTCTGTTGTAAATCCTTTCATGTTGGGTTCACCATTTTACGTTCAATGAAAACCAAATTCACCCGAGTGGTAGATTGAAAGGGTTTAAATGGTGTAAACTAACTATCATTGGGTAAAATATCATTGAATGGTCTCCAGTATTTTTTTTTCATGGAGAAGAAGCGACAAACATATCTCATATCCATGATTCATGGACCTTGTTTCAAAATTCATGCATTAATTGGGTAGCATAACCAATGTTATTTAGGAACTAGAATTGGTTGAGATGATTGGAATATTTGATCATCACACTCTTTGGGGGGGAACTGTTTCCTATTCAGCGACTCTCTTATATATTTAAGATATGTTCACGAATCCTTTATTTATTCCCAGGTATACATACATGGATTACACTGTGGTTACAATCCATTATTACTGTACATCTATTCTGAATCAATTGTATGTATCTGATGCACTCCCTAAATAGAAGGATCGATATGTATCTATGGTTATCCTTCAATTTTACCCTTTTATAGATGGATCATATATACTTTGGAAGTTATATTAGTATGATGTTGATTTTAAGACACTTGGTGAGGCACTCTGGTGTTAACTGTCTGTTAGGAGGGAAGTAGTTATTTTGATGATGGGATCAAACTTGTATGATGCTATTGAAATATATCCTCAAGAGAGGAATTATAACACATGTAGGTTTATTCCATGTAAAAGGGAACATCAAATTTTATGGTCATGTGACGAGGAACCAACCATGAAGTTTAACATCATGTGGTATGGACATTCATAAAAAGGTTCTTGGTCAAGGATTGTGTGGGATTTACTCTGTGATGGCCCATGGTACTCAGAAGAGATACGATATCTTGGTGGATATGTCCTACTAGATACAAGGTCTATAGAACATTGTGGGTGATTTGGGTGATGGGTTTATACCTTAGAGATTCTTCCTACGTTTCTTAGTAGGTTGGGAATAAAATACCCCATAGTTCACTATGTTTGGGACATACACCTATGGAGGGGGCCCATTTGATGGGACATGACTGGGATGGGTCTTATACTCGGGGAGATTCCCGTGGGTTTAGGGATTATGCATAAAATTTTTTCATTTAGGAATTGAAGGAGATATGGTATTCGAGTAGGGGCATTATCTTACTAAGGTTGTGGTTTGAAAGAAATTAGGATAGATGTGGGAGTTGGGCTTGGACCTCAGGGAGGCTTCCTATGGAACTCAGTTGGTTTGGAATCAACCCCATTTATCAAGGTATGTTTGGGATTACACCATAAAGGACGTCTATGTGGTTTGGGATTACACATTGAATATTCCCATTTATGGGGGCAATATTGGTGCTTAAACTCAAGGGAAACCCATATGGTGTTACTTAATGAATAATATAGACCTTTTATGGGTAAGAAAAGATTTTAGGTCTTATGTAGTATATGAGGCCAATCTAGTTCATATGATTGGGGATTATGCATGGAAGAAACCCACTTGAAATGAAGTTTTATTTTGTATCTATGGATAAGGCATGTAAATTTCTATATGGATGGGGAATATACCAAATTGGAGGCCAATGTGGTTGGGGAATACAAAAGGAAACTTCTCATTTGACTGGTGGTTGGTGATTAAATATACTAAGATATCCCATTGGAGGTTTGGGGATCATATGAAAGTCATTATTTCCAGTAACAACTAATCCCATATGATTCATGTTCTGTTTGAGAAATAAGAGGAAATAGTATATTTGAATATCAAACAATCCATCTAGTCCCCTGATGGGTAGGGTTCTAAATCCCAAAGGGATAGAGAGAGGGTGTTAAGTGTTCTTGTTACCTCATTTAATTTGGTATCTATGATATAAATATATTTCAATATATACGGATACTTCATGGGGTGAGGAGAATAGGAGAAAAAAATAAGGCACCCTCTAAGAAAGGATAAGGGATAAATCTTGGAGGGATTCCATGAAAATTGTTCTTGGTAGGAGAGGAATGCACAACACTGGCCCTCATTGAGGATGAAGGCCAGTAGTAATCCTCAATCCCTAGAACCAGGAGGTTCACGTGTTATCTATTTGTTTATATCCAATGTTACCATGAGTATTTAAATAATAGAAAATTCATAGAGTCCACTGGACTGTGAAGGTCACCCATATGACTCTTCTTACCATTAATATGTAACCTCGAATAGATTCAAAAATTTTACCAACAGTATTATCATGTTTCTCATGTAGATTTTGTAGAGGACAATGCCTAATTACATCCGACTAATTCATTTATGGACAACACGAGGACCGATGACATGATGGAAGGGATTGATTCTAGCTGAAGGTTAGAATGCCATAGGATTTCCCATTCCAAATAAGTGTTATTAGGAGAGATAGGGTTTCCTCATTGTATCTTGTTTCCATGTGGGTGACGGTTCAATCTATGTAGAATAATGCTACATGGTCCTAGGATCTTTAAGCATATTTTTTTTCTTTGTGGGGCTTGGTTTAACCATGATGTTTATTGCTATGTGCGACTGATTTCCTCCCGCACAAGATTTTACGACATAGGTAAGGGTTCCACCCGCACAATTTTTTTATGTGGGATACTTGTTTCGAAAGGTTCTATTTATTTTAATACTCATGAAATGGTTTCTATAATGGTTATAGACCTCATGGATAGATGGATGATTTATTATTTCCTCCTTACTTCCATATGGACGATTTTTTACTTACTGGTAATCTCCAAAGATGATTAAATTTTACATGTTTCCTAGTCACTTGTCACCTTTGTCTCTCATTGGATTCATCTCATTGTCTCTAATTTATGTTGTCTCCATCCCGTAGATGTCTATTTACATATGAATGGTGAGATGGGATACTGGCATCACCCGTCATCCACTGTGGGTCAAATGATTCATTCACTCGAGCCCATAGAGGGTTCCACAGACCATGAATGACTCTGTTAGTGGTGATTAGGAATTCTATGAATGGAGGTTGTTGTTTTAAAGATGAAAATAAACATTTTCCCAACAAGAAACTTTTCTTCATTCATGGGATCCAATGATATTGGCTCACCCTGTGAATTACTTAGTTTGTGTGGGATAGTCATTCACAGGGGCATACATTACCACCTCATTCCTACAAGTGAATGTGGTTTTGTTTGTGGGGGATAGTAGTAGCTTGACATCCCATAAAATATTTATTTCAATTGGTGATTTTTGAATCATAGGAACACCATCTATAGTGGAAATCCATGAAGTGATTTGTACTTGATGGAATTGACCTGCCCTTCCTGGAATCACCACCTTGAACCCTTTTGTTAATCATTATTCTAGGATTATGGTTTTACCATTTTTAAAATTAGTGGATCTATTTTCTTCTTCCATGATAAATATTATGGACCCAAAAAATTCTCCCAACTAAATGGGATCTGATCGAGAAGAAGAGGAGTTTATTCTGATTATGAAGCAATCCTGATTCGAACTTGTTTGAAGACCATGTAATTCATTATATTTTTTGATACAAAATTGAATATGAGACAATTGTTTCAATATTTATAGTCTTACAAGGAAAACCATAAAATATTGTCACTTTTTATTCCACATTAAAATTTTCTTATGTCCACTATGGTGTGAGATTAGTGTGTGTAGCTAGACTTTTTTTAGGAATCCCATTATGGGTTTTCAACATAAAAAGTATTCTGAACATATTTATGACATGTATAGAATCCTTGAAACAATACTAACATCATTGATGTTTTAGTTTTAACACCATTGACCATGATTTTTAGGACGACAGCCCAAATAGGGCTTCATGGATGAGAATGTCCCAATATTTTCCAGGCAGGAAAGTTAAATTTTATAGGACCATGGATTTTTGAATTATAAAATAGAGGAATTATATGTGGAATGAACATGAGGAGTAACCAAACGAAAGTTTATTAACATAATGATTCTAGGGAATATAGATGGAGGAAAATCATCTCTTGGAGATGAATTCTCCTTTGGTTGACATGATTTTTTATGGGAATGTTATGCAGATCTAACTTTGGGAATTTTGTGAATTGTCAAATAATGTTTTCCTCATAACATTGAAGTTCCATTTATGATGGGAAAATGATTTTGGATAATTTTTATTTATCCAGGCAATGAGGGGGGTCGTATTATAGTAATGATATGTGAACAATTTTGTGGGTAACTGTATCATCTTTGGCTATGAATGAGAAACAACTCTTATATGTATTTATATTGTGTAAAAGAGAGATGAAACATAGTAAAATTTAATTTCATGCAACTAGTATAATTACCTTAATTTTTTATGTATTATAGTGAGTAATTTCCATTCCTATATTTTAAGGTTGTTTTGCTTTATCCGCTGGATAAATGATTTTCCACTTTCATGGTAATTTTTGAAAGAATGTTCTATCATATTCAAGCCTAAATGGGGGAAGTTTGTAAGATATAACATGGGGGGTTTAGATTCTATGATTAATTAAGGATATAAATGTAATTATTTATTACAAAGGTTGGAAAACTCCCTACTAAATTTTAATTTTCTTTTGGTTAATAGGCCTTTTTTGTAGAAAACTTTTGAAGATCCAACTAGGGAATATTGTGCATAGTCAAACATAGATATCCTCAAAACACAGACCCTGAGTTTTTTTGGATGGTGTTGTTTATTGGAGTTCATAGATTCTGGGATATATATTTTGGTTTATGAAAGTAAATAACCTAACAATAAAAGTAGCACTTCATGTCAAAACTTCTCAGAAATGGGAAGAAATGTTTCCCTTGCATGGGTCTGAGAAGGATCCCCGTGAGGGTATGATCCATGCACATGGATACAGAATTTTTTATGGAATATAGATCAAGTATTGGAGACTCAGTCATAAATAAATATCTTGTATGGGAAAGAATCAATAAATACATAGTTCTTTAGGTTTCCCTACATGCTGATCATAATCTTGTGTGGGAAAGGGGAATTTTCCTTTGTATACAAGATCCTGAACGTGGTGAGACTCATATTAGAATCCTCTACATAGATCTCGCTCTTATATAGGAGAGTAGGGATTCAATTTGACAACATGAATGGACCATTAATTGTAGATCCATGTGTCACTACATATCCCAAGATAGGAACAATCATGAATGATGTGGTTCTTGGAAGGTGTCACCATGCATTGATCAAACTCTTTAATGTGGAAAAGGGAATTATATTTCAAATACGAGCTTAAATGACAAGGTTGAGTCCCTTAGTGTGCCACCATACAGACCTAGATCATACATAATAGAGCGTTATGAAAAAAACATTGTTATGTCTGTACTTGAATATAAGATATGGGTGTCGCTACCCATCCAATCAAGATGAGAATTTGACCAAACATAGTTCTTATAGGGTTCCCCATGTAGTTCTGATCTACACACAGGGATAAGAAATTTTTAGATTTTTTAGTGGTGATACCCATGACTATATATATGGGTGTCACTTTGTACCTGGTGGCGGTAGGGATCAGGCCATGTGTAGTTCTGGGGTAGCATGCGGTTTATTCTCATGTGACCAGGACTCCCGCCATGTTGTTTAATTTCATGTGATGAAGAAATGGAATGGTCTTTTAGTTTTAGTTCATATGTCTAGGAACATATTTCATTGAAATAGTGAGTAATTGGAGGATAATTGTGCTGGGATATTCTAACATTCCTTGAGTGAGAGTTAGAAGAAAGTGTAAACAATGTGATTGGGATTCTTAGAAGAGGGGAAATGATAATGGGCATAAATTATATTAATGAATAATGGTAATGGAAAATCCTTTTTGGAAGATGAATTTTTCATTATTTTACATGAACTTTTTATGGTTGAATTATGTATATCCAACTAGGGAATATTGTGCTTAGGAAAATAAAGGTGTCATAAGGGTACCAACCCCTACCATCTTCGGTGTCTAGAAGAAGATGATGAAGATATGAAACCACCTATTGAATAATGTACGATGAATGGAATGGATTTGTCTATGTACGTAAGATTCATTAATACTATGATTATACATAGAGTATGAAATTCCATTCATAGATCTGAATCATATATAGGGGGCCTGTATCTCTTTCATCGATATATTATTTGTTAAGGAAAAAAACATGAGATCTACCAAATAAATATTTTTTAACACAAGTGATGGGGAATATTTTATTTTTTATTTTCTATATGGCTAGGACTATGACACAATGCCTAAGCGTCACTACATATATTGTCAAAAGGGGAATCCAGCAACATGTAGTTTATGAAGATCCATGCTTTATAATGTCATGCAGTATGGACATTAGATTAAACAACATGATGACAATGGATTTTTTTAATCTATACTAGTTTACATCATTTGGTAAGGACCTCTGTATTAATTTTTAAGTTCACGTTGTAACGACAATTGGTGTTCCTTCCAAGTTGTTTTTACCAAAACCATGGAAACCATGATGTGGATTGATTTGCTTTTATTATGTGGGGAATCCCATTTTGAAAAATAGAAACCCATGTGAGCTTTGATCGGTGTGAGTAAAAGGGGGTGGAAAATGATTATTACACTACATAGAGGGGAAAATTAAGGATGTGGGAGTTCTTAATTTTCAAATTCCATGAACGGTTAAATAGTCCATGTGTCACTGCATATCTCATTAAAATGAAAATCAAGTTTCAAATTGTTCTTGAAAATATTCTTATGAAAATCAGACCTATACACCAGGTGGAGGGAATTTTTATCCTTTGTTAGGAATAGAGCATTTGTTAGAGATCTGGTTATCTTTACATATCCTTTATTAGTAGGAATAAACCCACACTTATTACATGATACAATTTCTTGAAAAAATTTGGCTCAGGTATAGGGAGAGGGAACATTCCATAGAATGGAACTAGAAGTATGACCTAATTTGGAGTATTTTGTAGTGATTTAGTATGTATGAAGGGGAGGGTAAATTTACATAATTTTAGGTCTTGGCCAATGATGTTAGGTCAACTTGTCACTATATATTCGATAAAATGAGAATATCCCCACACATAATTTTAAATAAAGGCTCCCTACATAGGTTTCACCCAGTCAATGGGAGGGGAACATTTTTTTTTCATTGAGTGGATGGACCATGATATAAAATCCATTAATCACTCATATATTATGAAAATTAGAATAAATACCATCATATTTCTAGAATATGACATGGTATATGACTGATGTTGTGGGAAATGTACTTTCTGGTGAGAACATTATGGTGCTACACAGTTTGACATCATACAATGATGACAATGGAATAATGATTTTTATTTTCTTATAAAACAGATTGTGTACCTTGAATTTTAACACCAAGAGATCAAAGAGATTATTATCTTGTAGTTAGGGGATTATTTATTTAATGGACTAGTAAGAAACATAATCCTATTTTAAAATTATGCCTTGATGTCAAATACTAGAAAGAAAATCATCTTATGAATACAGTATAATTTGATGCTAGGACTAAGACATGAGGTCTAGATTCAACTAAAAATAATATGGTGATAGGAATCATGAAACATGTAGTTCTTGATATATATTATCCTTAAATGGATCTCACTCTCATGTAGGGACAAGATCATTTCATATTTCTCCCACATTTATCTAAATCTTTTTCGGTGAATCATTGATTAAAACAATGGTTTCCATATAGTTTAGTGAAATGCGGTGAGGAATATGATTTCATATAGTTTACTATCGTATGAAATGGAGAACAATGTCTTGCATTTTTAGGTCATTCAATAAAGAAAAACTACACAATTTAATTTTTGGAACCTGGTACTATGTACCATGAAGTTTATTTTCATGTGATTAGGATTGTAACCCCCAGTTTACACTCATATAGATCAAAATAAATAGGTATGAAAACTAAAAGAGATATACATGATGTGGTAAAATAACTAAATCCACCTGAAAAAGGATATTGAAGGCCCACAAACCACATATGCATTTTTGATGAGGCTCAAATATAGTATTAGGTCTTGATGCTTAGACTTGGGATACTAGTTTCTGGTCATGGATTTAGTACCTAGTGAACGATTCTTCCCAAAATAGTCAATGTGGGACTAGAAAACTGAAAATAAGATTTGAGTGAGGTCCTAGGAGGCCCAATCCAACACCACACATTCCCAATATGCTATCACATAGTATAAATTCATGATTATGTGACTTAGATCTTCACTTTTAGATCATATGGAAAGGAATATAGGTGCTGTGTAGTTTAATCTCCTGAAACTATGAAATTTTTTTCGTGAAGTTTATCATGTTGTGATCAGGATGATATATCATGTGATTATTGGAAATAATTCATTAGAAATACTGACTTGGTAGTTTCTATGGTAGGATGTTCATGCATTGAAATAAAGGAATTAGCCTCATTGGAGTAGACCTTATGAACGGCGTATCATCTCTCCCATTTTAGTACCAAATTTGGAAGTTTATTTTCGGGTATTAATGGATTCATGAGGACTAAATCATCTCTTGATAGAGTAATTATTAGTGATGAACCATTTTGTTAATGGCTTGCATAATCCAGTTTTGGTGGACATCAAATTGATGCACGGTATCCAATATTTTCTAGATTAGTTGGTCCTACTCATACAATATTTTGATGGATTCTTCTTCCATGGATAATTTATTTTTTATGAAAATGTAGAGTGAGGTAAATTAAACATCTATGGGTAGTATTTCCTCTATCCCATATACTAATGAGAATGGTTTCTCTTGTATAGTAGTGCGGGTTGTGGTTCAGTAGTCCCAAAAGGCATGTAGGGGCTTGGTTGGTTATGAATTTTTATCATAAAAACCCATATTTCAGATTGTATTTTATTTGGATTTGTTGAATTACTATATCTATTTATTATCCATTACATAGTAGTAGGATGAACAATGGGCTTGAAGTCATTTTTATAGTATGGATTATCCCATTCAGCAGAATAGAGATTAGTATTGTCGTCCATCAATATTTTATGAGGGAAACAAAATCTGATGAGGATGTTGGATTTTACGAATATGATAATGTTTTTCCACCAAATTCATTGACTGGAATGGATTCATCCCACTTTTAGAAGAATTCAATTGCAGAAAGAATGTACATAATCTTTCTGGATGTGGATGGAGGATATGGTCCAATGTAATATATTCCCCATAATGAAAATGAGCAGGACTACAGGGATGTGTGTAGAAACTCTGGTGTTTGGTGAATAAAATTGGAAAGAACCTATATGTAACTGAACTATTTTGGTTAATTTAGTATAGTCCTTCATTAAATTATGCTAGTAGTACCAAATACATCGATTTTGTGGTAAATATTGAGTCCTAATTGGGGGTCTCCACAATCTATGTCTGGTACATCATGCATGATATTAGTGGTCTATTCACAATCTATGCACTTGAGAAGGACCACTTAGATCCTACTCGTGTAGAGTTTTTTATGATTCATACCATCATAAAGAAAAATGTTAATTAGTTGTCATTATATTTTCTCTCTCCTAGATCAGTCTAGTGGGATTTCTCCCATTTTATGGTAGTAACAAGTGGGTTTCATCCATGTGCTGGTAGAACTATACATTTTAGGAAGGGCACTAATCCCATCAATATTTTTCGTTTGGGTCTTAAAGAATAGCGAGACCATTTAATGGTGTGCAGTACTAATGATTGTTTCATCCTGATCGAGACTATCTAGGTATTTGACAGAATTTTATTGACCATATCCCTAGTCATTTAGTGACATTGGGACATGAGTCAATTTCTGAACCATAGAGAATTCCACCATTAATCTATGGATAAAGTTAATCAGGTTGTTTATATCTACATTTTTGATATAATAATCAACATTAAACAATTTAATGACCATTTCAAAATCACAATTTATATTAAAGATACTAAATTCTACAATAAGTGAAATCTCTATACCTAAAACTAGAGATTGATATTATACTTGATTGTTCATTCACCCCATTAACTACAGGAAATAGTAAGGAAGGAATGACATTTCTAGAGATATGATCCCAACCCTAAGTCTAACATTATTGATCTTGGAGTACACAATATTTTATCTGGGAATGCTTATGGAAGCACCTTCAAAATGAATTTTACATATATATGGGCCCTATTTAACAGAGTAAACATCTTTATCATGTATTTTAGTGTCCAATGTAGTCATTTCTATTGAGGGTTCTCGGCCAAAAATTATACTAATGTCTATTCATTGATTTCTTTTTTAGGAAAAAAATAAATTTCAAACTGCTATAGAATGACTGACCACCGTGACATACATCTAATGAATATAAAAATATTGAGGATGTATTAGATAAGGCTGTTATTTGAGAAAAATGACCATATGATTTGTAAATAGCACTTCAGCTTCTATAAAGTAATGATTAGTTACTGACAACTCTTCTCAATATTTGAATAAAGAGTACTAGCATTGATCATGGTTGGAATGAGATAATAAATGTAGTATTTGATGTTCGTGTCACTCTTATCGGTGAGGAAGGAACCCATTGATCTTTCATAGATTATCACATAGAGAATATGTGGACTTCCTTCCAATAGATGAATCATCACTGAAAGGTTTAAGATATATTTTTTGGTACTCTTGAAGGAATCTAGACAATCATCTATCCACTATTTCGTAAACTGAATTTCCATCCACCTGGTGAAGGAAAAACATTTTCAAAAAACGTTTCTTATGAATAACTCAATGTAGGATAAGTGACCTTGATGTCCTATCAAATGTATAAGGTATTTATAAGGTGATAATACACATATATCCTCCATTTTCTCGAGTTGAACATTAGTGCAATAGTGGAATATGATGAAGGCAAGAAGTTTCCTAGATGTAACACGAAAAGAAAGTTTCAAGGGGTTCATTTTTTGGGAAGTGTTTCTATAATTTATTGAGGACATTTTTCGGATCTTCCTTGTGTTCATAGTGTTTTTGAGACTTAACCACCAAATCATCAACATATCATTTGAAAAAAAACAATGAAGGTTATGAAGATGCAATGCATAGAGAGTTGGTACATAGAACTGAATTTTTTCAAGTCGAATCACATTTTTTGATAGAAATAAACACCATGGTCCCCCTAAAAGAATATCATTATTCATTATCATGGGATACTTATATATTATTATATCATGAATAGCCATCCATGAAGGATAAATCATAATATCTGGTTGTTATATCGATCATAAATTCTGTGATCAGGACAAGGAAATCATCATTCATGTTGTGTCAGTTGAGAACTTTGAAATCAATGAAAACTCATATTTTAGCATTATACCACATGGAGGGAAGGATATTAGATATATATATATATGGGATATTGGACCTCCATAATGATATTGGATTTGATGATATTTTCAACCTCTACCTCTATCTTAGTAGCAGGCGTCAGGTGCTACCTACCGATGGCTTGTTTATAGACCAGGTGTTTCTTTGGAAGGACCAGATGGTGATTGGACACCTAATGATTGATAACTAAAATTTCTATATATTTCCTTGTGAATAAATCATGATGATTCCTTAAGAAGTAGTTATATACCTTTTTATCTTCGAAAGTCATTGCCACACATATCAAGGAGCGTCATTAGTCTTCATCTATATAATTATTTATTTGTTTGAGTTAATCAATGTTGGTAGAGACACACTTTTCAAATGAGATAGATGCATACCTAAGGTACTCCTCGTATTATTCCACATTATATTCATCTTCTTTATCTGTTTGTAATAGGGAATCATGATCTCCATAGTTATGAGAGGATTTTGTTTCATGATATTATAAAGATAAATAGACATTCTATAGCATAGTTGTCAATGAGGGACTTCTTTGAAACACTATATGTGATGGACATAGATATGGATGAGTTCCCACATCAATTTTGAGTGATGATACCACATATTATACTTCAAATGGTGAGGCAGTTATTTCCCAGAGCTTTTTGGATGGACTAAATATACTATCATCCAAGTTTCCACCACTGTATATAGAGTCATCAAACATTTCTACACCACTAGAATCAGTGGTCACGATATAAATCATGCATATTTAAGAATATTTTCCTTAATCTGGGCTCATATTTTCAATATGGTTGATAGGTAGAACATACTCATTACTATGATATTTGAATGGGTTGGATAAGATCATTTCCAAATAGTTTGGGGTGGTGACCCATTCAACACCATCAACTAGGGTTAATTATTATTCCCCTAATAGAATATGAGATCGATATAATGAGACATGTAGGATTATAACATGGGATTATTGGTTTGAAACATACCATTTTATTCATTGAAGTAGTATTTGATGCATTAATGATATGAGGACTGGTTTTCGTATGTTGGTTAAACCAGGGCCTTCCTTGTAATACGTTGAAGTCCACATTCTGTCAACCCACTAGGAACTCTGAGTTAGCTATGAAGTATCAAAATTGGTCTTTGAGATTTATTGGGACTAATTTTTTTAATGAGTCTTTCCATATCCCTTTAGGGTTATAGAGGAAGGTTCTAGGTTATTTTCATCACAACCCCTCAAGGGATGTGTTTCTAATGGAATGATATTTACTCTAGGGAAATCATAAATGAAAACCTTTCAGATATTGACACCATTTATCATGTCGGGCACATAAAAGGGCCTGATGTTAAAATGTATAAAAAAATATTCATATTATTTTTAAATTATTCAACTACATTTCATTCCACAAAATCTGTCTCTATTTGATAGACCATGGGAGTGGACACTTTGGCTTCAAACATTGATGATTTACCAACGATGCTATGAGTGATACCAACAATTATTTAAAAAATAATAAAGAAAACGATGATATAATTTTTGGCTTATTCCAGGGATATGTATTTAAGAATATTATACTTCTACTATAATCTCATAAGCTATCCAATGTGGGAATAGTCTTTTAAAGTTGTTTTAAGGGATTGGGTATTCGATGTGGATTGATCTAACCTTGGGACAACAGTCGGAGGTGATTCTATCCGTTCTAGGATGGGTCGGGTAGGTCTTCTTGATTGCTTTAGGATATATGACACATGTTCCTATCCCAATTGATATTCCAAAAGGATTGGGTAAGATTGGATACTGGAAGGTGCATGTTTATTTTCATGTTCCTCTTCGACCTACTAAAGGGTTCATCCATGATTTCCTGCCACATTGACAGTCCATGTTCAATCATTGATAGATGTATGTTTTCATCCAAGGATTCACCTTCCCCAATACCCTCTACTATTTCAACATATTCCTCTAGTTCATGGATTGGGTGTGTGGAACTTAGTTTCATTCCCATACTCATCGGTGGAGAGGGGATCCATTAAGTGAATGACATTAATGAATATGAATATTAATTCCACATTTGATGATGACTCTACCCAACATACTATTTCTATTATTCCCATTTGGAAGGGTGGATCATATTGTTTTAGATCTGAGGGAATAAAAATTTAGAGTATTGAAGCTGACTTTTTCCTTGGTGAAGATTTTTCCTCCTTCACATGTTCTCTAACTTTTAGGCTATGTAGATTTTTCAAGTGTTGGATTTTAGAGGTTTTTGGGGCTAATGAATTTGGTTGTGAAATAGTTTATATGGATAAGATAATAGTTTGTTGTTTCAAATTTTTCAAAATAATACTATAGTCTTGGAAAATTATCATACGAGTCATTGAAAAATAAATCTTTTATTACCTTCTGCTAACAACCTCTTTCCTCTAACCTCCTTCTTTGGGGTAGTAGTGGAAACATATGCCACTCTTGATGGTGGAACTCTTGATTTTACATTCCCTAAATAAATCTTATTCAGAATGATTTCTATGAATATGAAGAATTTATGGACAGTGCTTCCTAGTATTTGGTGGAATGGTAAATAATCGGGTCGATTGATGAGACCTACCCGATCAATCCATTTTTTCTCTAGAATTTGGATAAAATCTTAGTTTATAGTGGTCATAAAATATCCATGAACATGATCATCTTGAAATGAGAAAATTTTATTTTTTCTCACATTGAATTTATTCCTCCTAGGTCCACAAGGATCACCTTGGCATGGTGGGGTGGCTATCTATTAACTAAGGGATCTCCACGATATGATGTATACTTTAGAGATGGTGCAAGAATGGGGGATGGATTAAGTATCTCATATGACACCTCTCCCTTCAACACATAATTCCCCAGGACTAGTGGATTTATCCAAGACTGGATCCTAGTCTAACATGTGGGATCTTACATTCAATGGAAAATAGAGGAGAAGTCCCAAAACCCACAAATATATTTCACTTGCATAAGTGGGATTAACAACATTTCATTGAGGTTATCAATCTTGAGAGTGGGAATGTTGTCTTGGGAAATGAGTCAGTTTAGTGAGTATATCCAATCTTTCCATCTAGTGATAAAATTGAATAATATCATGTAAAATCATTATTTTTAGTTTTAGAGGTCTCTTATTGTTGTCTTCTACAACATTGAGCTGAATTAGGAGAGAAATTTATGATTGGGTTCATCCCATCCCATGATATACCGAGCTAGAAAACTATTGTACCATACAATGGTTGTACCATTTAGGGTTCTCACTAGGAATATGAGTTTCATTTCATAATTTTTATTTGAAGTTACCTTAATTGGATCATAATGGAAAAAATAGTGGGTTAAATGTTTTTCTAGGTCACTGAAGCCATTGAATATTGGAAATATAGGACTCCAAAATCTCTTTAGTGGTGGGGTGTCACTCACCTTGTTGGGGTAAGGTTTCTGTTCTTGCTATAATACTGCATTCCACTATATATTGCTTCCAATAAATATTCCAATGTCTCTATGGTGTCTATAATCCCTTGATGAGTGTTCTATTGAACATAATCCTATATTTTTTCATCAATGGTATGGATTTTAAATGATGGTTCATCCATTATTTTAGGTAGATACCAGGCTATGATCATACATTGAAGTTTTTTCTAAACTCATTATGGTTTACTCCTTTTTGGAGGGAAATATTGATATCTATCCATGATCAAGTCATGGTATTCTGATGGTCCATGTAGAATTTTTGGTGTGTGTTTTGGGCTGACATAAATTGGAAGGATACACCCTTCAGACTATGGTACACCTATTGGAAGTGCATGTTCAGGCTCTAGACGGGGTGCAAATTTTATGGGAACAGTTCCTTAGAGTTTTTATGCATTAATTCAACTCAACTCTTTGATTTCATCATCCTTAATAGGGAATATTACTTTGAGTATTGGGAGCTACTCTTCATCCAGAGGGTGAGGTAGTCCGTATACTACCTTTCCATTATTCTTCACAAGGGTAGAGATTCACTATGGAGGCAATGTGGGATTGATTGAGGGATCACCTAAATTCTGTGAGATTCTCTAATTCCTGGTGGGTAAGCCTTCATTCTTGGTGTGAAAAACATCCTATATGGAACCATCCTGTATTTTCCCTTATTTATTCACATTATTTCTGGTATCATTTTATGGTTTTACATCCATGACGTTCACTAATACTTAATGAATTGGGGGCATCATACCGTTAGCTGAATGATATGAGTGTTGTTTGTGTTGTTTGTTGGACCTCTCTCTTGCATTTTGGGATCACTGTTAGGATTCTTGGTGAAGTTTTACTCAGATAAAACCTCTATTAGGGATGGACATATGCCTTATATCTTGGTGAAATGGGTTGTGAGATGATACAAATAGGAATAGATCTCTATTTTTTGTCCTCCTAAATGTGGAAGGAATGATTTTTATCAAAGGTTTGGTTGAGGTAAAAATGCCCCTAAACCTATGGGATGGGGTTTCTACCATTCACTTATTGGTTCACCTTGGACCAAGTTTGACATTATTAGGGGGTTATTTTTTTTAAAGGGTCCCCTTCCCTACAAGATGGGGATGATCCCTTACTGTTGAAACAACATTTACGTTCATCAATCTGTTGATCTCACACATCCCTATTCAAGCGTGAGACGAATATAATGATGAGTTTGAATGTAAAATATTTTATTCCAAGGACATTAAAAGTTATTGATGTTTTTATTTACTTAAGATATATGTCTTATTAATATTCTTCATTTCCTAATTCATGAGTTTTTAGATGTCATACTCCTGTCAAGCATGATGATCTATGGACTTACTTAAGGTTAAATCTTGTTGAATGTGTGGCCTTTCCTAAGAAATAATTTTTATTCACAGCCACCTTGGTAAAATAAAATTATAGGATTCCATTTCATGTAGGGTTTTCATAAAGGGTTTTGGGAGGAAAGACAATGATTCATCTTCCCCCCATCCGTGGGTTTGACCACCAGGAGGGGAATCAACAATTAAAAAATGAACCTTACGTTGTGCATTGAGGTAGGTATGTTAGAGATATTTTTGTCGCCTATCTAATTGTGTTCACCTCATATATAGAAGGTATTATATGTTTATATGAAATTTAATGACTCTTAATATTTTGACATGGTATGTATACCCATTGCAAGACAAAAAAAAATTCTTCATGTGGAAGAAAGTTATCCATAGATTGATATGTATATTGGGTATGCACTTTTATGATAATTCCCTTTGGTATATCGAACTGGGATGTGGATGAGGAAGCAAACATAATAGGCATATAATCCCTATATAATTATATTCTCAGGATTAGGATATAATTTTGAACACTAAAGGATACTACTCTACATTATTTTCCCAACAAGGGATATTCTTTACATTTTTTACCGCATGAACCAATGATAGTAGGGGTATCATTGGTATGTGAACAGTTAGGGTGCGGCTCTGAGGATGAGTGTTTTCCAAGAACATCTCATTGTTAAAAAATGATACCCCTTTTAACTGATAGGTTATATAAAATTTCTGACCACATATTTCTAATATTTTCATTATATTAGGGATTTTTCATATTTAACATGGAATGGGGAGGACCTTCTCACCGACATGAAATGTCAATGTGGAGAGTACCTTCGTAGCTTGTTCTATATTGATGTGTACTAACATCACAAATTCAAGTTCAACTAAAGGGATAAGTTCTATAGTGTAAACCCTAGGGAGGAACTTCTAATAAAAAGAAAATATCACAATGAGGATGACATTCACAACACATGCCATCATGGAGTGTAAGACCATCACAGCTTGACATATGACTGTAAAGAGAATGTCTAAAGAATATAATTGTGGGAGGAACTTCGTGGAATAAAAAATAAGTGTAGACCATTATTATTTTAACCTTTTATCCATGAGGATGGATACCAAGACACTCATGTGGATATATGATCTCATGATCGATTAGTAAGTGCCTTTGATGTAAGCCATCATAGTAGATTCTCTTGGGGAAATCCAGACCTTATGGTAAAGATATTTTAAGGAGGAACTTTATATGTTAAATTTCCACATCCATAATTTGGAAATGGATCTGAAAGACCCTAAGGCACCATTTATAGGCGTTTCATGGAACCACGAATTCCAAATTCTCGTATATTAGGGTCAGGAATCTGCTTATAATTTTCCAGTTTCCTTTTTAATGATTTAATTTTAAACAGTCTCTTGTATGCGATTGGGGAATCTTTATATAGGTGAAAATATCCATATACAAGTGTCTATTCTAGAGGATGTTGGGGTTCTACAGGGATACTTCGGTGAGCATCCTGAGTTCTGGAAGGGATATATTCTTGCCCTGTAGTGGCCATCAAAGTTGACTGGTATCCCCCAGTTGGAATAAATATGCATTCATAATCATGTTGTCCATTTATCATGGAATATTTAGAATAACCCAACTATAAGGAAGCATTTATGGATGTATTCTCTAGAGTGACAATTTTATTTTGTAGATGAGTAACCGAACTTGTAGAGGAATGGTTTTGGGCCCGTACTTCTTATCATTTCTATGTATGTGACCACATATTGGAATGTATATAGGGTATAGATCAGAATTTATGTCCGATAATCCATTATTACTAAGATGTGTGGAGATATTTATTTAGTTGGAATGTGGATATAATCCCATTATGGCCTTAGAGAAGAAATATGTCCATACTCTTGTCCACCATTTCATTCTAGTAATTACTAATAGTTCTCCTATGTGGGGGTAGAGAAATAGGCCTACCTGTGATTTTCCACTGGGATAATCTATATTATTTCTTAAATTTTCCCCATATTTTATTGGCATGCTTCATGTTGATGACCCAAATTTTTCATCTTCTCATTAGTTTCCATCATATTTGATAGATGGGCTTGATATGAATCCAAAATAATTTTCATCATCCTATAATTTTCTGTCATATTTTTATTGATGTCATTATATTCATGAGTAGGAATTTATGTCTATTCATAGTCTATTTCATACCTATTTTGGAGATAGGATTGATATGTATCCACATGAATTTTTATTTGTCTCTAATTTTTCAAAAAAATTTATTTGAAAACATTATATATATGATCATGGATTTTCATATTCTCATTATTGTTTGACTACCTATTTGGATGATGTAATTCATATGTGTCTAAAGGAATTTTCATGTGCCTATAGCTTGCGACCAGATTTTCATAAAGGGCTTGGTGACTAGTAGAAAGAATTTATTCCTTACCATAATCATCAATAATATATTACGTATAAAATTCATGAGAGAGATTAATAATATATTCTGAATAATGGAATTCCATTGTATCTACAAGGTAGGATTATTTAAAAGAAACATGGAAGATTGTATTTTCATCATTGTATGATCATTTCCCCTCATGATATTTCCTTGGGACATGGGTCCATAGGACTTTAAATGGGGCTCATGGGGTGGTAACCTCTTCATAGTGAGAATTTTGAGTCAAATGGGGTGGGCGGAAATTTTTTCCAAAATCATCCCTTAGGTGGGACACCAATGCTGAAGGGATTAATACGTTGATGGAGACTTCATCGACCTTCCTAAGTTATAATAGGAACTCATTATCATGTTCTGAGGATAGGCCCACAAAATTATTGGAGATAGCTAGTGGCACCATCTGGTTCTAGACCACCAACCATCGTTGGGTAAGCAGCTTGCAGGGCATCATGTACAAGAGGGTATTATTAACTACATCTAGGATGAGGATAATACCATTCTAGAGGTAGTCCATAAATAGTTATTTGGAGACCTAGTGTTAAAGATGTTGCATGGGGGATTGAATAATCCACATGATTGAGGACCCAAGCAGTGCAGTGGGTGATACGAGTGTATAAATTGTGGTGAGATGCCATTAGATTGAGGAGAGCCTTGAATAGTGTGTGTAATATATATCATAGATATAGAAAAACAAAACCTAGTCAAAGTAGCATCGCATTACCACATGAGTAATTTATGTTATCATTTGTCCATATTCTATTTTGGATGTGAATTAGAAATGGTGTGGGGTAACACCACATCCTTGGTTAAGGATTCATATTATGTTCCCCATTTTTCTATCCCTTGAAGAATAATTTTGGTGAGGACTAAAATGGTTTGATGAGGACTGGGAAGTATATCCTTCTGATCTTGTGAATGAGGTGTCACTGTTTATACTTTTAGGTCAAGTTCACAATTTTTCTTCTGAAGAATATCATTTTCCACCAAGTGGTTTATTGTAAGGGGTTGAATGGTATGAAATAACTATTATCAAGTACCATGCCTTCGAATGTTCTCTAAAATTTTCTCTTCATAGACATTAAAAACAACCAATGACTCTCATATCCCTGACCATGGACCTAATTTCCAAAGGCATGTGTTCGTTGGGTAACATTCCCAATGACACTTAATAACTTCCATTGGTTGAGAGAAAGGGATGTCAATGTCATCACACCCTTTTGGTGGAACTATTTCCCTTTTCGATACTCTCATAGATAATGAAGACATTTTCCATAATCCTTAGTTTATTACCATGAATTAATATATGGACTACCCTAAGGAATGTTCCATTATGACTACTCATGTATTTCGAATCATCTATATGTATTTGAGGCTCTCCATTAATAGAGGGATCTAAATGTATTCGGGGTTCCCCCTAAATGGTACCATTTTATGTATGCATCAGAGATTATTTATCTATTTTATTAGGATGACACTACTTTAAATCATATTGGTGTGGCGGTCTAGATTTTACAATTACATAAGAAGTACATGAGTTGTTTTGATGTCTAGATCAAACCCATAGGGTGTTTCTCATATATATCTTTATTAGAGGAGTCAAAACCCATAGTTTTCGGTGCCACATAAAAGGGAACATCGCCTATTACGTTCATTTGATGTGGACCCAACCATATAATTAAACATCATGTGGTAAGGAAATACAAGGGAAATGTGTCTCGTCAAGGATTGTATGTGACTTACTAAGAGGTGGCCCAAGGGTCTTGAAAGAGATATAGTCTTCGGGGTGGATATTCATATTAAGGACAAGGCTCATAGAACATTAGGGTGGATTTGGATGCTGGTTTTTGACCTTAGAGAGGATTCCTATGTTTCCTAGTAATTTGGGAGTCAAATACCTTATTGTTTGGTGTTCTTGGGGATTAAAAATATTGAGATGGCCCATTTTAGGGGACATGATTGGATGGGGGTTTAAAATTGATGGTTTTCTCATGTGGTTGGGGATTATGCATGTATTGTGTCCATTTAGGAACCAAAGAAGATACAATCTTTTGGTAAGAGAATGAACCTAATGTGGATTTGGTATTAGAAAATCAGGATGGATGTGGGTGTTGGGTATAAACCACATGGAGGCATCCTACATATCCCAGTTGATTGGGAATCAAATCCCAAATATAGTTTGGCATGTTTGGGCTTACAACATAATGGAGGCCCATGAGGTTGGGGCTTACACATTGATTTTACCCATTTAATGGGGTAAGATTGTGAGTTACACTCAACGGATGACTGTCTAGTGCTACTTCATTAGAAAATTTGATTTTGGAATGTTTATATATGGTTTCTGGGCTTTTAACATATTATAGGCCCATATAGTTCTTATTATTTGGGCCTATACATGGAATCATCCCATTTTAATGGAATTCAGGTCTTACAACTATGAAGAAGCATCATGGATTTTAGTATGGTTGTCTATTATACCGAATAGGAGGCCCACATGGTTGGGGCTTACGCATGGAAGGTTCCCATTTGACTGGAGGTTAGGGATTACATATATGAAGATTGACTATTTTAGTTATTGGGATCGTGTGTTCATCATGACCATCACTACCCTCTAAGCCCACGAGATTAATTCCCAATGTGATAAAAAAGAGGTAGCAGTAGATATGAATATCACATGATCCTTTTGATCTACTACTGGATGAGGTTCTAAAGACCAAAGGGAGAGGGATAGGGTGTTGATTGTTCCCATTAATTATATTTCTTTGGAAATATGGATAGTCACATATAGTGATCTATCTAGTTATTTCTTGGGTTTTGGATAATATGATCAAAAAAATTTACCTCCTGAAAGATATGTTAGGGCCTTACATTACATTGATGCCCTAAAAATGGTTTTGTAGAGGAAATAAATGTCCAACACAGTCCCTCATCAAATGGAAAGACTTGAATTTACCCTATTACACTATAACGATGATGATTACATGATCACCCTAAGGCCAGATAACACATTACCATGCGAATGTAAACTTGAGGACATTTTGAGGGTCCTACTTACGGTGGGGGATTCCCATGTTACTCCACTTACCATGGGTAAGTAAACCTAAGATGACATAGTGATATTAAAAATGGTATTATTGTACATGTCATGTTGATTTGTAAGATACCATGTTATAACAACTTTATACTGGTTTAGGGAGGGGAAAACATGGGGACTAAGAAAATGCAAGAATGTAGTGATGTGAGCAGGAGAGTAGAACACCATAGGATACCCTATTCGATGTAGTGGGTTCATAGGTGGGATGTGGATCCCTCCATGTACCATGATTCCATGTGGGTGAGGGTACCATACACATTCCACATTGATATGTGAACATAGGATATTCCCTTGTATCATTTGTCAAGGTGGGGACATGTAATTACAACGATGCTTATTGCTACGTTGGGATGAGTTCTTCCCTCAGAGTGTTTTGCTGTGTGGGGTAGGGTTCTTCCCACGTTGAATTTTGTTATGCAGGATGTGTGACCACAAAGAGAAATCAATTTCATGGGCCTCGAAATGGATTCCTTAAACTGATTTGGAGTTCT
The DNA here is from genome assembly GCA_963277665.1 of Viscum album. NCBI lineage: Eukaryota > Viridiplantae > Streptophyta > Magnoliopsida > Santalales > Viscaceae > Viscum > Viscum album. Next base: position 1,656,593,082 of record OY728132.1, on the reverse strand, counting down.
CCAATGGATGGACGATTTATTATTTCATCCTTACTACTATATGATAGGATTTTTACTACTCAGAATAATCAATGACGCTTCTATTTTTTGTTGTGCCTCGTTTCTCATATACTTGAAATATATTTCTATAGTCTCTCTCACTATTTATACCGGTAACCATTGAGGTTTATTTATAGTAGAGTAGTGGGACTAGATATCATCATTGAAAGTTATACACAATGGGCCAAAAACATCTTTCACTGGAGCCACAGAGGGTTCATAAGCCTGGGAATGACTTAGTCCATGGTGAGTAGTCATTATCATAGGTGGGTCATCATTTATGGAGATAAAATAACCACATGGACCAAAAAATGAAATTTATTTATTTATGGGCACTGGTGGTACTGCCTCATCCTGTGAACAATTTTGTTCATGGGGGATACTCATTTGTGGGGGGCAGAAATCACCACCTTTATCCTACAAATGAATGTGGTTTCATTTAAAGGCACTGATGGTACTGCCTCAACTCATAAACTATTTACATCATGGGGAGATTCACAAAATGGTGAAACAACATTCAGAACAGTGGTCTAGGATGTGATTTTTACTTCACATAATCGACCGATCCATCGTGGACTTCCCCTTTTGAACCTTTTTTTTCATCTTATTCCCAAATTATTATTTTACCCTTTTTAAAATTCAAGGAATTGTTTTCTTCTTCCATGAGAAATTTAATTGACACGCAAGTAATGAAACAAGGTTTCACCCCAAGAATCACATCGTGAACTGGGGTTCACCCCATGAATCATGTTTCGAATATCTCATGGAATTCTCTAATCATTTTCATTTCAACTAAAAATGATATAAAGTATTCTATTTGAGTTTTTTTGAATCATTGAGTCTCACCGTCCCATAACCAACACAGAATCCACCCAACTAAAGCTATGTGGTTTTTTTAAGAACCAATAGATCCCACGAAATATTATTTCTACATGCCCTATATGATTTTAACTATTTTATTGGATAGTCCCGCAGTCTATAGAAAAACTATAATTCTCAAAATCACATATGTTCATAGACATTTTGGATACAATCACCAATATTTACCTTAGACATATTTCTTAAAATACCATAGTCAGTATGACCCGATGAATGAATCAAACAACATGCATCATAATACTCTCAATAATAATAACACTAAACCAATACCAATGTCACTTCTCCAAACCTCACCAGACCACACACCAAAACGGTAATTATTCACAATTACTTCAAAATGATGTACCACTCTATGGAATTAATTTGTTATAAAAAATAAACACCACCCCACACTAGATGATCCTTGTAGTCTACAGTATTACATTCCTCACCAGTTCATTTCCACAAATCCAATAGTCTTAATCTTGAGACTATCTATAAAAAATTCCTTGCACCCTCAGTAACATCAATAGTTTTTCCTTAGGAAAAAATATCTCAAAAACACAATATCCCTATAGACAAGATTTTCAATATTCATACATGGTTATAACTCTTAAAAATTAATTGAAATACTATGTTGCTTACAACATATGATTATATCCACTCCATAAAATTTTTAGAAACCCACACTATTACTCGGGTATAATTTATTTACATAAATCTAACATATCTCTTATACCTTAGAGACATCACCGAAACCACAACCCCCTTCAGGTTGGGAAAATCAATATGTCACCTTTTAAATTTATTTATAACTAATAAAAATTATATTCATATGTTCAAATGACCATGGTTTTACCCCACAGAAGGATTTCCATATTACCTAATGATGAGTATGATCATACCTGACATCCACCATCACCCAAGAATTATATTTCCCAAGACCTACTCATACCACTTGAAAAAATACTCATATTTAGTTCTAATATGAAATATATTATCAGAATAATTTTTCAAGTAACATCATTATAGTTCTATAAAGAGTAGTCACTATACATTCTGTCATAATAGAAGTAGCTCAGGGTTATTAACCTTGATATTCATCAAAAACTTCAAGAAATATAATTATGTATTGGAATAAACTAAACACTCTAGAAAAACAAAACCACACATGTTTCTAAAACACCATATTTTGGTAATTTCTAATTAAACTTCCACCATGTTGAGATACCTAGAATTTAAAAAATCTTACATTCATCATACATCATATCACATTTCAAAAAAGGACCAAACTCATACTTTATATGAGATGAATGTATCAATTCCAAAAATATTCTCATGATCTCTTGATCACTTTGCACATCCATTATAAAGAACTCATCTCATGAATTAGAAACCCATTGATGAATCTAATTATTAGTACAATGTGTAAATTTTTAAATATCATAGTTTTTCTTTCCCAAACAAACACAAACACAAAATAGAATGTTCTACACACTCATCCTTGTACAGATCTGTCACAAACCAACTCAGGTCGACACTGAACCGGTCAACCATGAAGATTTGTAGTAAGGCCTGAGAGTCATTCTCGATCATCCCGGGCCAGCATCAAGCTCCAGGGAATCAACAAAAATGATGGGAATGGTTTCTCCCTATATAAATAAGTAAAAGTAGAGAAACTAATAAAGAGAAACTCATAAAAAATAATCCAAATAATGCGAGTAAACAATAATTGAAGGAAATAAAAATAACAAAATGGGACAACCATTATCTCCTTGTGACCTAACGTGTCACTATCCAACTCACAACCAAACATTGACCAAGGGAAACAAGCTTGTATCAAACATGTAATAGAATTTAAAAACAAGAAAAAACTATAGGCATGAGTATTAAAACTCAGTAGGCATGCCTAAATAATATATTCCCAAAAGACTACCAGTAAATAAAGTGATTTACTAATCTCAAGTCTGGACTACATTATATAAAATACGTGTTCTCACACACACATTCATTTCTAAGAAAAGTAACAATCCATTTCCCTTTCTAATTCAAAAACAAGTTTATGGCCTGGAGGAAAATGATGCATTACATTTTCAAAAAAAATTGTGAAAAATTTAAAATCCAAATTCCAGTTGTTAAACAAGAGGAAAACCATACACACAAACATAACACACAATAAGGGCAATGGAAAAGTGGCACACAGGTCTAGAAACAAAACTTAGCCCCTCAATTATCCGCCACATAAAAATAAGCACTGATGAAGACATGTGTCGAAACTTGGAGCTTGTGAAAAATACAGAACATATTATACATGTGACTCATCCTAAAGGCATTCCTACTCTCGATGATGTCATAATTCCCTAATTCTCGGTGTTGCCCTACCTGGCCTAATCGAGGGTCCCAATCCCACAGCAGTGCAAAGTCTGTACTAAGGGCCACTAGCTAGTGAGTAATCTAAATTAGTGCATTAATCATTCTTAAAATATTCACTTTCTATGTCAGGTTCTCATGTCAACTCATTAAATAAAAATGGATGAGTCAACAATGTCAATAAAGTAACTAATCACGATACATGACCACCACAAAAAATAACTCACACAATCCACGTAAATAGTTGGATCACCCCTGAGTCAACCTAAATAGTGTTTTCAAAATATTTCACTTCTTTAAAGTGAAAAACGGGCCATAACCAACCACTCAACACCAACCCATTTTCAGAAGAACCAACACACAACAACTCAGTTCCAATGATTCAAAGAAACAGAACATTCTATCTCAAAACTATTTGGAACCACATTTAGGAAATCCATTTTAGAAACTGAAATCACCACTTTGAAACTAATTCATCAGTACAATTTCCAATGGGGAATTTTTTCAGCACATATTATGCACACTAAAACAACATTAACAGAAAATTCAAGCATAATAAGAAATTAATACCTTTCACAACAAACATTACTCCTAAGACTAATTATTTGATATTCTTTAAAATTAATCTAAAATTAAATAATGGACAAGAAATTAAAAAAATATAAATATAATGGAAAGGGCAGTGGGGACAAATTTCAAGGTGGAACCAAGCCAACCACTCATCTCTTGGTGCTTTCTAAATAAAATGTGTTACTCTTGATGATGGAAACCCAAAACAGATTCACCTATACACATATAAATTTTCATATATAGATATATACCCTCTAATCCATGTACATATTCCACACGCAATGAGGAAACAAGTGCAATGAGGATATATATACATACATGCTTACACATGTATATAACTAAAGGTCTTTGTCACTGATGACCAAAACCCACACTACGATGAGAAAAACACCCTACAATGATGCAAGGAAGTACAATAACTACCTAAGGCTCAAAACACAACTAAAAAAATTTCACCTTCCATAAAATAATATAAATTAAGCGTAACACATGAAAAGTACAACTTTCTTGGAAAATATTTTACAAAACCAATTTGCATCACACTTAGAACTTAATAAATCATTTACATAATTAATAAAACATTTCCAAGATGTATAAAAAATATTCACTTAAAAAAATAATCCAACACCCCTCTTAAAAATTAAAATCAAACTAAAAAATTTTCCTACACATGGTTCACAAACTTTCTAATATTTAATAAACAACATAAAAATATTTTGATGTGACTCCAAACAATATCAAATGACTTTGAAAACAAAATACCACCCAAAAATCCATTTTCTAAAAAATCACAGACCACTTACATGTCAAAACAGAATTTTAATCCCTTACGCACCATAATAAATCAACAACATAGTTTAGAAAACACTTCGAATGGATCAAAAAAAGTTTTCATAAAATCAAAACATTCGTATCACATAAACACGTTACTAAATACATCGAAATGATAATAAACAAAAAATTAAAATACATTCACACTAAGAAAACTAAGACAATAACATACTAAATTAAATATATAAGAAAATTAATTCATCAAGTAACAATTATATATGGGGAACCACAAACCTCGATGTAAACGTTGCAACCATGGTGCGCAAAAACCACCGCACACCTATCGCAAAAAAAAACAATGCAATTAAACCATAAAATCATATTATTAAATCAATTAGGCCATAATCAAATAAAACTACTCACTAAACCATAAACTAGAAATTCCTAAAGGAAGACATCAACCCCTCAAAGGAAAATGCACAAACAACGAAGGTGCGTATGGCCAAATGGGCAAGGGTGAAGAATATCGGAGGTGCGCCGCACCAGAAAACTGCTCGATTCGAGAGGTGGCGTGGGTTCGGGAGGTGCACGGCTATCCAGTAGAGGGAATAGGCGGTGCAGGTCACCGATCGCTGACCGGTGTAGCCAGAAGGGGGGAACAGACACTGGATGGAGCACAGGCCGAAGGGGTTGGTGATGTAAGTAGGGAGAGCATCCGAATGAGGGAGGGTTCACACGAGGCACACATAGGTAGGTTTTAGGGAAGGGGGTATCACAACAAGGGATATGTTAGTAAGAGAGTAAAAAAAAGAGAAAAAATGTAAAGAGAATAAAGATTAATAATAGTTACAATAGTAATAATAATAATAATAAAAGAAATAATAACAAAAGAAAACAATTACCAAGGTAAAAATTATAAATAATAACAATAATGCTATTGATTTTTATGAAAGGACTCAGTTAAAAAATTAAGGACAATAATAATAATAGAATCATTATTAAATGATATTACCATTATTATTGTTAAAAATGTTTCTAGAATCATTTAACTCATTTCTCATTTTATTTTTCGATAAAAATATTACTCATCTTTGTTAATTACCTACGAGAACACCGGGAAGGCGGCACATTGACCTGGCAAAGCCACACAACTTCATCCATGCCCTACACACACACCAGACTATGGCAAGACAAACATAAAATTATAAAAAAAAATGAAAAAATTTAATCAGATCCCATCTGTACTTCAAAAAAATTAATGGAAAATAAAATTGTTAGAAAAAAATGAAAAATAAAATCATTACCAAATTGAAAAGTCTGTATGTGACAATTCTCCCCACCATGACACTTTCTGCCCCCAAAATGTCAAAAAATACTTGGTCAACCAAGGGTTCCATGTGATACCATGAAGACACTTAAAAAAAACCTCAATCACCAAAACACCTAGATTTCAAAACACCCATACCTTTAAACATAACGATATCAAAACCAGAATTACCAAGAAACATAACCATTAACAAGGAATACACCTCCAAACACAAATACAACATGAAACACCCCGAATCCTAACATAGGGATCACCGGGGCTGCTAGAGACCTCTGAGAACACTCATCAAGAGACCCACTACCTGAGCTAACCAATTACCATGGTCAAGGTCGGGCGGAGCAGAAGTAAGGGGTTACCCCACCTAGTGCACTTTAAAAATAGTGTTTTTCCACAAGTTCATCCTATTGTGGTCTCTCCACTATATTTGTATTCTTGTCAAACATTAGTTATCTAAACCAAAATGAATCACAAACCCAGAAAAACCTCTAACATTGGCTTAAACCTCCAAGATCTATAAGTTTAACCAAACCAACACAAGAGGAGATGCCAGTGAGACCCGCCATGGGTCTCCCCACCATTTTAGAATTTTTCTTACACCACGATACATACGTGGAATTCTCCTTTTATTTTGAGTTATATGGATGGATCTATTTATCATAAACCCACCAATACAAGCCTCCTTGCACCAAAAATTCCCATAGTGGACAATAATCCACCATGTGAGATGGTTTTGATAGAGGAATCCCCCATCCTAGCATCAAGCTGGACCAGGGTGCGTCAATCCCACTAGACAGGAGCATCTATGAAATGAGGTAAATTCAATTCATAACCGACAAAAAGAAGGTTAAAGAATCACACCCACTAGCTTTAAAAGAATATGGATTTTTCCAAACATCCATAGGGCCCAAGAGGGACTCCCATAAATGAATACCATAACAAAGAAACAAGGTCTTCAGACTATTCAGAACAAAAATTAATACATTAGAGACAATACCAAAACAAGGAACATAAGATATCCCCATCCCGTTACTGCAAATATAAGTTGAACAAATCTCATCCCACGTCCAATGAGTTTTGACTGCACACAAGCTTCACCATGAGACCTATGGTTGGGGTCCTGATGTCTGAAGCATCTACCACCTCCAGTCATAAGATAACTGCCTCTGACTGAAACTTCATCCACTGGAAAAGAAACCCACCTAACTATCCTCATGTCCAAAGTGACCACTCCATCAATATACCAACTAAGAACTGTGTCGAATGGCATATAATGCCAGACTAACCACACTAGAGATAAGAAATAGAGTGGTCTGCCAGACACACAACATGGACTAATGGATGGAGCATTCGATGAAAAGGTCCCTTCGGTTCACACTCCTCATCTAATGAGGAACTTTCACTTACAAAAATATAAACAATACCAACAACTATTACGAGTTTTAAACTGATTTCTTCACACCACCTCTTGGGAACTTGAAAATAGCTCATCGAAGGGTTAACAGACCTCCTTCATCATATATTCACTGGTCGATCACCTACGAGACCCACCACTTTTCGTCTCCTTCACTTCCATAGTTATAACCACAAGATGAAGTTAGCCTTAAGGATCGCTCAAGACATCCTCATTCGCAACGAGAATAAAAATATCACCATTTATTGGTCTATTTCTTCCCCAATAGATATTGTTGAGACAAATAACACCCACAAAAAATTTAGAGTCCCACAAAAACTGGAGGCACTACCTACATTCCCAAATCACTCAACGATATTCATCTAACCATAATGAATATAAACAACCATCACAACAGAGCATAACCCAACTTCAACACTCCACTGAGCATCTGTGATGAGCCGAGAACTAAGATAGACCTACTGCAAACACATGGGATGTTTCTAGATGGCATATCTCGATCTATAAACACAAAACTGGCCTTCCACAAAACCAAGAACCTTATAAAACAAAAATCCAAATTCCAGACACAAATCCAATAAATTCAAATTTAAAACATCAATTATTTTTCAATGAAAAAAACCGTCTTGAGAAAACAAGCACAAAAAAACAAACCCTAAAAGCTCTTTTAAAAAAGTCATCTTCAATCCGAACTCAAATCCATTTTCCAATTACAAAACCATTTATGCACAAAAACCCATTTTAGTGAAAAACAAACTTTTTAGGAAATGAATGTATCATTAGAAATCAATCACTAACCACTAATATTCCATGACGCCTCGCATATATGAATTATCATGCTACATAGCCTCCCATCCTCATGATCCACCAACTATACATTAATCACAGACACATGCACATGCGAGAACCCCTAGAAAACCAACTGGACAAAATAAGGCTCTTTCGCTTTTAAAACAATATATTCCCAAAATCCTAAAAATACATTTTTCAAAAACCATTTCAAAATTTTAATGAAATTTTTTCAAAATGAATCCCATTTTCAAAATAACTCACTTATATTTCAAATAACCCAATACATTCATTTTGAAATACAATTTCAAAAAATCAAACACCAAATTTCAAAAACAAGGTCCAAGAGAAACACACCACAAAAATCATTCAAAACTCACTCCATGATAAAATGAAAGAATCCCCATATCCTTCATTCCTTAAAATGAAACCCCCTTCATGCCAACCAAAAAAGAACCATGAAATCACCCACACTCAATCACCTAGATAGATGAATAGTGTTCATGCTAGACCCAAATACAAGGTTTAGCAGACCATGCCCTAGGCAAGCACCAACCACTAGGAGTGTCAATACTATACTCTCCAGCATCACATGGGACGCTACTCTGTGTGAGACCGCATGTAGTATTGGTTTACTCTTATTTTCATCCCCCATCCACACAAACCAAATCCAAAAAATTATATCCCTAACCACCCCTAGTTAATCAAGGATTAGGACGAGAAAGAGTTCACAAAGTTCTTCTTGTATCTACCACTCGAGTACCGAAAATCCTATCTCTCATATACCTAACATCCAAAATAACCAGAACTAGACCTCCTTGAATACCATTTTTCCATGAACCAACCTGGTTAGTCCCTGAACTTGTCACCTGAGATGATCCACAACAATCCCATGAGGTGTTCCCAATCCTCCCAGGCTGGGGACAAGCTCCATGGAATCTATAGAAATGAGGAGAATGGTTTTTCCCAATATAAATAAATAAAAGAAGAGGAAATAATAAAGATAAAGTCAGAATAAATAAACTAAATAAATCCACCGAACAAGAACTGATGAAAATAATACTAATCGAATGGGACAAACACTATCTCCGTGTGACCTCGCGGGTCACTCTACAACTCACGACGAAACATTTTCCAAGGAAAAAATGATCGTGTCGAACCGGTAATATAAACTAAAAACAAGAAAACACTATAGGAATGAGTATTAAAACTTAGTAGGCATTCCCAAACAATCAATTCCCAAAATACTGCCTTTAAATAAAGAGTTTTACTAATCACAATTTTGAACTACATTTTATAAAATATGAGTTTTCACACGCAATTTCATTTATAAGGAATGTAATAGTCCATTTCCATTCTAATTCAAAAATAAAGATTAAGGTTTGGTGTAAAAATATTCATTACATTTTTAAAAAAAATTTATGAACAATTTAAAATCCAATTTTTAGTTGTTAATCAAGATGAAAACAATAGACACACACACATATAAAACACAATAAGGGAAATGGAAAAGTGGCTCACTAGGGAAGAAAAAAATTAAGAACCTCAGACATCAACCACATACAAATAATCACTAATAAAGACATGGGTTGAACTTAAGATCTCATGAACAATCCAAAATGTACTATACATGTGACTTATCATGAAGGCATGCCTACTCTCGAAGAATTCATAACTCTCTAACGATCGGTGTTGCCTTACCTGGCCTAACTGAGGACCCAATCGCCTAGTAGAGAAAATTCTAGACTAAGGGCCACTAGTCAGTGCGTAATCTAAAGTAGTGCAATAATAATTCTTAGAAGATTCAATTTCTATGCCAGGGAACCATGTCAACACATTAAATAAAAAGGGATGAGTAAACAATGTCAATAATGTAACCAATAACTATGCAAGAAAACCACACACAATAACTCACATAATCCACATACACTTCAGGATCACTCCTGAGTCTTCTTGAAGAGAGTTTTCAAAATATTACACTTATTTAAAGTGCCAAACAGGCCTAAAACAACCACTCAACACCAACCTATTTTCCAAAGAACCAAAACATGCCAACTCACTTCCAATTAATCAAATAAACACCACTTTCAATCTCAAAACCATTTTAAACCCCATTTAATAAAATAACAATAAATTAAAAAAATCTAAATTTAATGGAAGGTGCAGTGCAGGCCTACCTCAAGTTGGAACCAAGCTGTCCACTCATCCCTTGGTGCTTTCTAACTAAATGTTGATTCTCTTGAAGTTGGAAACCAGAAAATGCTTCATCTATATGTATATACATTTTAATATATAGATATATACCCTTAAACCCGAGTACATATTTCCCACACCATGAGGAAATATGAGCAAGGATGATATAAATATATACATTCTTACCCATGTATATACCTATAGGTCTTTATCACCGATGACCAAAACCCACACTATGATAAGAAAAATTCCATACAACGATGAAAGGGAGTCCAATAACAACCAAAGTCTCTAAAGACAACTAAAACAATATCATTTCCCATAAAATAATATAAATTAAGTGCAAGAAATGAAAAATACACCCTTCATTGAAAACATGTCACAAGTCCAATTTGCATCACACTCACAACATAATGAATCGTTTACATAATTAATAAAACATTTCTAAGATGAATAACAAAGCTTCACTAAAAAAACATACTTGAACTCATCTCTTTAAAATTAAACTCACACTAAAACATTTTCCAACACATGGTGCACACATATTATTTGATTTAATAAACCACTTAAAAATATTTTAAAGCGACTCCATATAATATCAAAAGACTTTTAACACAAAAGAGCACCCAAAACCCCTTTTAAGTCTAGAAACACTCCACTAACATGTCAAAATAGATTTCTCAGCCCTTGCACACCATATTAAGTCAATATCACTATTTAGAAAACATTGTGTAATTCTCAAGAAATGTTTTTGTAAAATTGAAACATTCATATCACATAAAAACATTAATAAACTCTTTGAAATCATATTAAAAATCGAGTAAAACTTTATTCACACAAAGAAAACTTTCCAAATAACATAATAAATTAATAAAATATTTAAATTAATTTTCCAAGTAAAAATTATATATGGGGAACCACCAACCTCAATTTAGAATTTGAAACCAAGGTGCGCAAATACTACCGCATGCCTATTGCACCTCAAACAATGCGATAAAACCCTAAAATAAAATTATAAAATAAATTAGACTGTAATAAATTCAAATGCCACACCAAAACATAAACCAGAAACTCCCAAAGGAAGAAATCAACCCCTCAATGGAAAAAACACCTACCTCGAAGGTGGAGATGACCAACTGGGAAAGGGAGAGGAATACCAGAGCTGTGACATGCCGGAAAACCGCTTGGTTTTAGAGGCAACATGGGTTCAGGAGGTGCGCGACTATCTGGGAGGGGGAGGAGGCGGTGCCAGTCACCGGTTGCAAGCCGGTTTAGCCGGAAGGGGGGAGAACAGTTTCTAGATAGAGCATCGACCAAAGGGAAGGGCGATGTCAGTATGGAGAGCAGCCAGAGGAGGGAGGTTGCATAGAAGGAACACACAGGTAGGGTTTAGGGAAGTGGGTGGGGGGTAGCATGACATGAGACATGTGAGTAAGAGGGTAAAAAATGGAGAATAAAGATAAAAAAATGATTTAAAATAATCATAACAATAACAATAATAATAATAATAATAAATGAAATAAATCCAAAAGAAATGACTTACCAAAATAAAAATTAAAAATAATAATATTTATAACACTATTTATTTTTAATAAAGGACTCACTTAAAATATTAAATAAAATAATAATAATAGCAACATTATTGAATGATATTACCATTATAATTATTTAAACAAACTTTTGACCCATTTAACTCCTTTATCATTTAATTTTGTGCTCAAAATATTATTCAACCTTGAAAATTAACTACGAGTGCACCGACCTGGCCACACATTGACCTAGTGAAGCCACATGGCATCGTCCGTGCCCTACCGACGCGCCAGAATGTGGTAAGCCAAACACAGATTTATCAAAAAAAGCACAAAAATCCAATCGGATCACGCCCATACCTCAACAAAACAATTTTAAAGGATGATAAAATTATAAGATAAAAATTAAAATTAAAATCATTACCAAATTGTGATGTCCAAGTGTGACAAGATCAAACATGATTCCTCATGCGTTTATTCCATTGAACTATTGGGATTATTCCATTGGTCCCATCAAAAAACCATGAAATCACTACAAAAATTCCTTGAAAACCAAAGAGTCCTAGACCCCACCAGAACATTCTATCGCCTCATAAGGTCCTAAATCAAATGAATCTATATGGACTTACATATCCATACGAAAATAGCTGACAGACATACTCTGAGCATCAAATGAAGATGCCACAGATTTTCAACTATTACAGTGGACATACATCATGATTTATGTAACTTTACAAAACTAACTATATAAACTAGATATTTCACCAAAACCACCCATAAAAATGACTCACACTGTCTCTAAATCTAGTAACATATAATCAGACACCAACCATACCTTTATAATGAATTGATTATTTTTACAGACTTCATATAACATTTATGTTAAAGAAAACCCAATTCACCTATAATATAGTAATAGTGTATTTCATTCAACCGTTCACAATTGTGCTTAAAATTTCACATTTCAGAATGAAAAATCCCAAAATGAACACATCCTAATACCACTCTATTATACCACCTTTGGTTACACCCATAACTCCTTGTGCAACATGTATTATAACCTATCTAGTCATACTCACAACATGTTAACTCACATATCTTGAATCACATCACCTAGGGATTTATTTCAATAATCCTAGGAGAAATATCCCATGCCAAGGCCATTATGTGATCACCAACAAGCTCATTCTATAGTAAAAAACTAGAAGCATTTACCCACACTCTATACATTATAGATCCCACAATATAGTCTCACCATTCAAACTTGGTATGGCATCCAACTGACCATGCCCCTTAAAAAACCACATGCATCCCATCACATAAAGCCTATATATATGCATCCATAACACACAAAGAACCTATACACACTTCTACTGATTTATTCAAACTCCTTGTGTATAAATATATATGAAAAAATCAATCATTTTTTATTTACTAGGTATCTAAAATCCTAATCTATCCACTCTCTTGGGTTACCCATACACATCACCTCCATATAAATCAATATAATAGAATCTTACAACTATCCAATCAATGTTCATGACTCATAAGTATCCCATGGAAAATCTAAATATTATAAGTTAACCCAAAACTCAATAAAAACGGTATAGATTATATATATATATATATCATGTATCACATATTTAATCTATATAGCCACTGTAGAATTATCCTTAACTCAAAATCCAAGTAAATAAAGGAAAAGGTAGATAGAGAAAAAATATTATCTCACTTTTCAATTTATACAACCTATGATTCTCACAGACCATCTCAAATCTTTCATTTATTACCCACTATTACGTTTCGAATAAACTAAAAATGTGGAATGATAGTCATGACATGACATAATTCTCTAGGACACTAATATTAATTATATTCACAAGAGACACATAATCTTGTTTAATATACACCCCACATTATATAAGTCTCATGACCAAGGCCCTCCCTTTATTCCCATTTAATCATTATCAATATTGGGTTCTACAAACTATAAAATACATGGGGTCACATTTCAATTTATGTTCTCAATATCATCATTCATGAGAAACAATAATAGGCACACACCATGTAATTCAATATATCTCCTATCATAGAGATATCACATCCAAGGAACTCTCATATTACCCAACTACTCATATGGAAGGTTAACAACATATAACCATAAAGTCCATATCATATATTTAGGATTCAAATGGAGTCTTTTAATAATTATTCATTTATCATAACTTTCATAATCAAACCTCAGTTAAATGAAATGTTAAATATATGTTATTGAGGGAAACACTTTATAAGTTATAATTTTTATTTTATTTAAATAAATACACATTAAAAAAACAAAAGTGTTAAAAAATTACACTTTTCCCCAATTACATTAATCGTAATATTTCTAAAATGATGCTCAGTTATGTGAATTATCAATTATAAGTTCTACAGTAAAATAATTTAATAGTTATAATTGTAATTTTATTTAGTGGAATATGTTTAACAACCAAGTCATGTTACCAAATAAAAATATTTTATCTAATTATTGGATATGTTCTATATGGTCCCATTATATACATTTATGGAAAAACACCGTATAAATAACATAAAACACTTTAAACAACTACACTGTGTTATTTTCTAAATAATCAATTAATCTATCACAAAAAATAAAGAAAATGAAATTTTAATCCCAACATGAAAGATATGACATATGAATACACTCCCTATTTTCCTAAATTCAAACATATGAAATACCATAAATCAATAGTGTCATAATTTATTAAATCACTCAATGATAAATCATGTAAATAGTAATATAAAAAAACAGGTACATAAATCCAAGACCTCAAAATGTGTACCTCCCTAATATGTTTGTTAGCCACTCCTTGTGAAATGTTCCATAACGTTTTTCAAAAATTAAATAACTCCTCTATACCTTACACAAATTTTCAGAAATAAAGAAATGTTCTTTGATACATCACAATAACGTATGCTAACCGATGACCAAAAATTTGTGTCAGAGATTATGTCGCCTATGTACCTCAGGTCTGCCAACCCAAATGTTAATGGATTATGACTAGATTTTGGGGTCTATGGTGGAATTATTAGTATAAAATGACCAATTTTAAATGTTGGAACAAAATTAAAAGTAATTCAAATCTGATCGATCTAGAATAAATAAGTTGTTAATATAACATCCAAGAATGTTTTGATAAATAATAAACTATAACCCATGCTATATCAAATTGAATGGAAAAATATATATCAAGTAGTTAAACATCAGTAGTTGATCATAAATACCCGAACCAGAAAATATATATTTTTAAAAAAATAAATAAATGTATTCCCAGAACCAATACTAGTATAGATAAACCAAGTTATATCCATGAAACTCAAGTACATCATGAGACATAGTGTTCTTTCCCTTATATTGTCCTACAAACATGAGGTGTATTCAGGAACTGAAAAGTGACCCAAGATAATCATTATTACAACTTAGTAGTTATCCACCAATGGTATATATAAAAATATTTTGTCTAATAAATTATAGTAATATTCATATGAATAATAAAATAAATGTACAATACCAATGAAGTAATTCATTTTCAATCACTAGGTTCCCATGTGACACCAATCTTGACCATACACACATTATCCAAGTACGATGTCTTTTTTCTTAATAGTTTATCAGGAAATAATTTTATCCAAATGGAATATGAATTATTGTACAATGTAATCTTTCATTGTCACTAATCCCATGGTGGGATCACCTTAAGGAATTTTAAAACATTAGGCTTCATCAGAAAAACCAAGGGGGAATCATCCTGAGGAATTCTAAAATATCAAGTGTTATCAATAAACCCATGAGGTATTAACATTAGTTGTCTTATGTATTGAAACAAATAGTTGATTCCTAACAATTAGATGCATAGTGTTCTAGTAATCATGCACCACTGATCATCCTAAGGTGCATCACCTTTAGTCTTCTAAAGAATCAGGTAAAACTATTGATTTCTTAAGGGATGATCCAAGGTATTATTTTAATGAATAATTACTTCAAAACCCATGGTGAATCACCAATTTTGAAAAATCATTTACCATAATCAAATACCATTATAAATTCATTGGATTTTTAATTTTAATTAAATACATAACTTGTATTATACTAGGTAACTATTAGTGTCAGTCTATTCTTCTCCCATTCTGCTATCCAAAAAACAATTCCCATGAGGAAAAACCATATATAAAGTAAATATTTTTTTAAAAAAATTTTATAACACCAATCCCCACTTAATAATCATGTACTAAGAAACTAGTTAATTTTCATTCAATTTCAAATTACTCAAAAATTGTCAAAACTCATGTTTGAGGCACCCCAAGGGCCTCTACTATAATTTCCAAAACCTAACTCCAATGTATTGTACACTTCGTTTAGTGGATATAGTTTTTACCACATGAATTCAATTATATTTTATGTTTTATGATCCCATATAGTAATTTCATTAATCTTCCAAATTATTTACATGGTCACACTCCCCACATGGGTGAAAAAATCACAGTTTACTCATTTATGGGGCATTATTTTTCCATTAGCATGTTCAATAAACAATCAAGACCACACTATTTAAGTTACAATCAATTAACACACATCCAATATCAGTATTAACACAAAATTTACATTTTTACAAACACACAAATTAACATAAATGACATAATACATATAAGATATATAAAAAACTGACCAAAACATATGCATCCACTCATCCAATATAAAAATTAGATTTCATCTAATATTGTAACACCCCATTCTTCTACGGTACACTTATCTTTGAATAATGAAATAGTGTGTGTTGTACGCAGCATTGCATTCTAACACACCACAACCAATCAAACTATCCGTTATGAATAGTAATAACCAATTTTTGAAATTTATACATTTTACTTTTCAAAATGGACTTCATTTTTGGATTTGGAATATCGAAATTAGCCTAGGGTGAATTTTTGGTATTTTTATAAAAACATCATTTTTTTATGAATAGTGAAACCACTAAGTGATAGTGAAAAAAACACAATTTTTCAGAAAACATAATTTTACCGCTTCAGTGAGTGGAATTTTGAAAATCCGAGAGACACGGTTAATATCAAGGAGTAAAATGTGGTTCATTGAGATGAAAATAATATTTGGTGAATATTAACTTTTTACTTTTATTTAGCACGGTTAAAAGTAAATATGGTAATTAAGGGTAAAAATGATATTAATATTAGCCTAAAACATGTCCTAAGTATATTATACAAGTGTATCTCGACCAAAAAAACCTTAGGAATAAAATATTATCATTAAGGTTCACTTGGATTAGATTAGGACATTTATTATTATTTAATTCAAAGAAGAGTTAAAAGAGTTAAAATCAATGTTTATTTACTAAAAAAATTTAATATGGGGTTTTACATAAGGTAAATTAGATTGTAAATATTAATTAGAAAGATAAAAATATTTACTACATAATTATTTTTTATTTATAATTTTTAGAAAATAAATAATTTAATTTATTTATGACACAATGATTATGAAGTAATTATCATAATAGTGAAAAATTAAAATAATTGATATTATAAATACCCAAATAAATATAATTTGAGAGTTTTTATAAAGTAAAATAATTTTATAGGTTAATAAGACATATTTAGATTGATTTAATTTACTTTTTTTGAAGTAATCATTCTGTTATGATTTTCACAAAAATCAATTTCCCAAATAGTGTCAAAATTGACATAAAACAGTTTTTTAAACAAATATTATATTATTAATTGATATTCAATTCATAAAAATCTAAGGCTCAGCCAAGAGACTTATATCATGATAGGAGTATCATTAATGGACCTCTTGGGGGTTTATTGGAGGTATATAGTATGTTTATTAAATATATAATATAAAAAATCAAAGTGACATGGTATGTGTCAAACTAATTAACTAAGAGTTAAAACTAAATGATAAGGTTAATATAATTACCCAAACCTATCTGAATTCTATTTGTTGAGTGGATTTCGACCCATCCCCACCTTAACCTTTAAATAATACACTTTTCAGCCATTAGAAACCGAATATGAATTTATTATAAAATAATATTTCTAGCTTTTCCAAAGGTTCCCCTCACCCCTCTTATAAAAGGGCACTCCCCCTTCACGTTAATTCACACCTTCAAAGCCATTTGGCACGGCCAAACTCTGCCCAAATACTCTCTGAACTTCCCTCACTTTATCCTAGAGGACATCCTTTATTCAGAAATCCAACTTAAGGAGATAGTTTGATCTAATCAAAAGGAAGAACCCGAAGAAGAGATAATGTTTTCACCACCCTCTTTCAAGTTCCTTTCTTCTTCAACTTCATCTTTATTTTCCATTCTAAAATAATAACTCCATTATATTATATATACTATGATGTTATTATAAATATGGTACAACGATATTCAGTATTCTATCCATCATTTGAATAGCATGTCACCATACGTGCGTACGTACGTCTTACCGTCTCCAAGTCGTGGTGTAATTGTTATTCAACAAATTATTATTTGGATGGGTATAATAATGATATGTAATTCATGTAAATAATAAATATAACATGACAATGATTCTTTATATATGATATAATATCCAATTATATATTATTTTAATATCAAAAGAACGATATTGTCACTCGTGCGTACGTACGGACTACTGTCTCCACGAACGCGATGAGATTCATTCTCCATCATATCCATTCAAGTCTAATTATAATTTTATGATTAATAATAGTGTCTAAGGACTTGCTATCATTCTGGATATTATTAAGATAAAATCTATCAATGACAAACACAACTTACGTAAAAAAACATATAAAAGAAAACGAGTAAGTTAACACCCAAAACAACAATAATACTTAGATATTATTAACAAATCAATGTTAAAAGATCTTATATGATATCATATCAATGTATATGATTCTTTTATAATTTAATAACAATTATTTCACCATTATACATGAGGTTAACTTACCCCAACCAAGGAAATGTAAAAGTGAAGGGTTTATTTTGCAATCTCTTCATTATCTGAGATTGTTTATACGTAATAATATACTAGGACTTCTTTATCATCCACATCCATGTTTCTTAAAAATGTATTTCAAAACAATTTTAATATTTACAAGAATATTGTTTAAAGTCATTTATACCATTTTTGACTTTTATAAGTGGTTTATAAAGGAATCATTCCATCGTTTTCCAAAAAAATTCCTTTTTAACCTTTTCGACAGAATTAGAATAAGAATGGATTTTAACTTATACGGTAGTTGCGGCTATTTTCTGCCGTTATAAAATCGTCGAAGCTTCCCTTACAAGATTATAAGAATATTTTAAAATAAAATGTTTTATTTTATAAATATATAAATCTTAAATGATTTCAAAATAGAAAGAGTTATTTCTCCAAAAAGTGTTTTGATTTCATCTATGTCAACATCCATTGATGGATTTTAATCTTATTTGAAGTTGATTTATTATGAAAAAAAAATCCATATTGTATTGAAGTTTCGTGATATGTTGGACTATGGATGTGTTATTTTTATACCATTCATGGTTTATGGTGAAATTATTGATATTTCATATGCTAGTTTTAATACGAATGTTTATGTTATGATTAAACCTGTTCATATAGGGAATGCATTGGACATAATAAGTGACAGATGGAGCCCGCTATAGCTCCTCGATGCATCAGTAGGTCTCATGAGACAAACTAGTGTCTTAGCACAAGTCCTTGACAAAATATTATTTTTAGACTTGGCACGAGGCCTTGGCTATGTGGTTATGATAGTCTAGCATTATGCATTACATCATTATGAAAGTGGTTATTGATATTGCATGTGATTATTCGATTAGTAGAATATCCATGTGAATAAGTAAATGACATTATTTCATTTTATTTTTTCTATACTATGTTTAAGTCTATGTTTAAAAGGATTTTATTTTAGTTATACATTGCCTTAAATGTTTATTATTATTTATTAAAATGTTTCTGCTATATTTTTATCCTTATTGGGCATTTGAGCTCACCCATTTTCTATGTTTTATTTTCCCAAGATGTGAAGAAGTAAATTACGAATGACCTGCAGGGATAGTATGATTGGATAAGAGTGTGGACTATGGAGACTATGTTGTTTTACTTTTCATTTTTATGATGTAATGTAAAACTTTATGAATGTATCTAGTGTTTCCAAGGCTACTAAACTAATCGGTATTTCGAGATTTGATCTTTCTTGTGATCATGCCAATGTTATGTAATAATGCACCGACTCTGGGTAACTGGGGTCAGGGCGTTACAGTTGGTATCAGAGGAAGCTTAGTACAATCCATGGAAGCTATATTTAGATAAACTCTTATTAGAGCACATATATTTAAGATGGACTTTGAGGAATAGTATAGATGAACTTCCTAGAATTTTGGTATTGTAGAGATTTTGTGAGTTTTCCGAGCAATACATCCATGTCTAGATATGAGTAGGTAGAGGCGGCTCTGGCACATATGTACCTAGGGGTAAAACCCCAAAACACCGCTTTGAGCTAGACTCGAACGGAAACAGGTGCACGACAACGGGTCTTGCTGCACTCTTGGTTACGACACTCCTGGGGGATATGCTTAGGTTAACTCTCATTTTATTTACAAATCATTATGAATGGTTTATGAGTATTTACTTTCTCAAATAAAACATTTTTATGATTATGGATTATATCCATAAATAGTTCAATTTATGTTAAGTGTTTTATAAGTATGGAATTCTGTATTTTGATTCATAAAATGATCTAGTTTATGCCATTGTTTAGAAATGGAGCCTAGTGGAAGAAATGGAAACTGTATCAATGCACGCACTCCATGCAAGGATTTACCTCCTACCCAAGATAATTATTGTGGAGCTGGTGATGCAACTGGTGTTGATCAACTAATCACCATATTGGAATAACTCACTCAGGTTATGAATGATAACCTTGCCCGTATGGAGCACCCTGATCCACAGTGTGGAGGATCAATGTTAGATCTCTTCATGAGGCAACAACCACCAACATTCAATGTGATTACAAATCCATTGGTAGCTGAGCAATGGATAAGTTCCCTAGAAAAAATATTTTAGGCTTTGGGATGTAGTGAAATGGAAAAAGTTATCATGGTAGTTTACCGCCTCACTGGAGATGCTGATGAATGGTGGTTATTGATTAAAAACATGAAAGAAGATAATGAAGTATCAAATATGGAATGGAGGGATTTCAAAGATCTGTTTTTAGAAGAATACTTTCCTCGTGACCATTGAGGAGATATGGAAAGGAAATTTCTGAGTCTGAGATAAATGGAGGATGAGAATGTCAAAAAGTATGAGGCTAACTTTACAAGGTTAGCAAGGTATGTTGGAGATTATATACGTAACCCAAGAAGTAAGATTGATCGTTTATTTAATGGGTTAAAACCATTTCTCCATCGAGCATTAGTCTCACAATCCATCTCGGCATACGAAGGCATTGTCCCATGTGCTATCAAGACAGAGAAAGAATTATCTAAGTCATATGACTTTAAAGCAAAGTAGGAGAAGAAGAGATCTGGTGATCAATATGGCAATGGAAATAAAGGTAAGAATGGAAAAGTTGAATATCCATCCTGTAGTAAATGTTGGAAGAAACACCTCAGTACTTGCTTAAAAGGAACGAGAGTCTGTTACAAGTGTGGTGAAAAAGGCCACCAATCTTGTGATTGCAATGGGAAGAAGGAAGCTACTGATGTCCAATGATACAATTTCATGGAGATGGGACATTATGCAAATGAATTTCCAAATCGTCAGGGGAAATTTCCAAAGAAAAGGCCAAGGGATCAAGGCCAAGCTTATGCTATCACTACTGTTGCGGTAGAAGCTTCGAAAGACGTGGTGGCATGTAATTTAATGGTTTCCTC
Source organism: Viscum album (assembly GCA_963277665.1). Taxonomy (NCBI): domain Eukaryota; kingdom Viridiplantae; phylum Streptophyta; class Magnoliopsida; order Santalales; family Viscaceae; genus Viscum; species Viscum album. The sequence continues at coordinate 1,656,571,278 of OY728132.1, read as the reverse complement.
AAGTTTAGAAAATGTGTTATTTGATTCTGGATCATCACATTGTTTCATATCTTCCTAGTTTGCTAAGAAAATTATATATTTCCAATTTGATTTAACAAGGGAGTTGTCAGTTAAAACTCTTAAGGGAAGTATCATTGTAACAATGTTTTGTGAATCAGTCCCCATTAGAGCACATATATGTTCTTTATCTGCTGATCTCATCGTCATACCTATGATTGAGTTTGATATAATCCTTGGTATGGATTGTATTTTGGACCATGATGTGAAGATTTATTGTAAGAAGAAGGAGGTTACGATTTTTGATGATGATGATAAGGAACACCATATCTTTAGAGCAGAATCACCACCACCTAATTCTTATCTAGATCCACCCCCAGTAGCTCAACTAAATTCAATTATTGGGGAGGAAGAGGATGAAATTAGAGTGGGGGAGGAAAGGAATGTTCAAATATAGGATGTATCTATTGGGAAAGAATATGTAGATGTGCATCCGGAAGATTTACCTGGACATCCTCCAGAATGAGAAGTTGAGTTTTCCACTGATTTAATTCCTGGATCAAGGCCTATATCGAAGGACCCTTATATAATAGCCACTGTAGAATTAGTTGAACTAAAGAAACAACTAGAGGAATTGAGTAATAAGGGATTTATTTTCCCTAGTGTTTCTCCATGTGGAGCCCCTGTTATTTTTTTAAAAAAGAAAGATGGATCTATGAGGTTATGTATCGACCACAGGGAGACCAATGCTATAACAATAAAGAACAAGTATACCCTAACTCGCATTGATGATTTATTTGACCAACTTCATGGAGATCAATACTTTTAATAGATTGACCTTCGATCTGGATACCATCAGTTGTGTGTGATGAAGGAAGACATTCCAAAGACAACATTTCGAACCTGGTACGGGCATTACAAGTGTACAATAATGCCTTTTTGATTGACTAATGCACCCTTTGTATTCATGGATCTAATGAATAGATTTTTCAAGGAATATCTCAATGAATTTGTGGTGGTATTTTTTTATGATATCTTGGTATACTCCAAAAGCTACAATGATCATGAAAATCAATTGTGCATTATCTTGAAGAGTCTGATAAGACATGAATTATATGGGAAGTTTAGCAAGTGTGAATTATGGATTCAGGAGATTTCTTTTCTTGGCCATATTATCTCTAAAGATGGAATCTCTATTGATCCTTATAAGACCAAGGAAATCCATGAATGTCCTGTACCAATGAGTATAACTGAGGTACGTAGTTTTATTGGTTTAGCAAGTTATTATCGATGTTTCATCCAGAATTTTTCCTGGTTGGCTAACCCATTAACAAAGCTCATGCGTAAAGGAGTTAAATTTTATTGGAAAAAAGAGTGTGAAGAATGTTTCGATGAAATGAAGAGAAGATTATTCAATGCTCCTATATTGACTCTACCATCGGGGAATGATGGGTTCATTATTTATAGTGACGCATCGAAGAAAGGAATTGGTTGTGTCCTTATATAGAATGATAGGGTTATTGCCTATGCATCACGAAAGTTGAAAATTCATGAACAAAACAATCCTACTCAAGATCTCGAGTTAGTAGCTGTGATCTTAGCTTTGAAGATGTGGAGCCACTACCTCTATGGTGAAAAATGTGAGATTTATACTGATCACAAGAGTTTGATGTATATTTTCTCACAAAAACAACTCAACATGAGGCAAAAGAGATGGCTTGAATTACTCATGGATTATGATTTTACGATACACTACCACCCGGGGAAGGCAAAAAAGGTGGAAGATGCTTTGGGCAGAAAAGACCATGGAGTTTTGAACAATATGAGAATTTAAAGGGATCTAATTTTCATGGATCTAGTGAATATGGACATGGGAATAACTAAGAAGGTGAAACATCAATGTTTTTTCAAATGGTTGCCAAACCATCCTTACTAGAAAGGATCAAGAGTTCTCATTCCGATGATGAAGAATTTCAAAAGAAGATTAAAGATGTGAAAGATGGGAGATTGAGAGATATTGTGTATGAAGATGGAATTTTGAAATTTGGGAAGAGAATTTTTGTTACTGATATACCTGATCTAAAAAGGGAATTGTTGGATGATGCTCATAGTTCCAATTTCTCTATACACCCTGGGAGCACCAAAATGTATGGAGACTTGAAGGAACATTTTTGGTGGGACAACAGGAAGAGGGAGATTGCTGATTTAGTGTCAAGATATATGGTTTGTCAACAAGTGAAATCTAGAAGGCAACAGCCTGGAGGAGTCATGCAACCTCTTCCCATACCGGAGTGGAAATGGGACAATATTTCGATGGACTTTGTCATGGGGCTACTAAAGACTCCTAGAAGGAACGATGCAATTTGGGTTATTGTTGACCGTCTTACCAAGTCAGCACATTTTCTTGCTATAAAGGATGATTTACCACTTGAACGACTAGAAAGATTATATATTAATGAATTTGTGAGACTTCATGGAGTACCCCTATCGATTATTTCTGATCGTGATCCCCATTTTACTTCAAGATTATGGAAAATTCTTCAGAAAACCTTGGATACTAAACTTCATTTGAGCGCTGCCTACCACCCTCAAACATATGGACAATCAGAACGAACTATTTAAACCATAGAAGACATGTTGAGATCATTCTCTCTTGAATATCAGGGTATGTGGGATAAATATTTACCTCTGGTAGAATTTTCCTATAACAATAGCTTCCATTCGAGTATTCAGATGGCACCATATGAAGCGTTATACGGAAAGAGATGTCGTACACCAACCTTTTATGATGACGTTGGTGAAAGAAAACATGTAGGCCCAAAACTGGTGGAGGAAACGATGGAAAAGGTGAAGGTAATCCAAAACCATATCAATACAACTCAAAGTAGGTAGAAGAGCTATGCCGATAATCGGAGGATGGATTTATAATTTCAAGTCAGTGATCATGTTTTCCTAAAGGTATCTCCATGGAAGGGAGTCATACAATTTAGTAAGAAAGGTAAATTGAGTCTCAGGTATATCAGACCTTTTGAAATTCTAGAACGAATTGGGGTTGTAGCTGACCTTTTGGCAATGTCGCCAAGTATCTCCAAAGTTCATGATGTGTTACACATATCTCTGTGGAGGAAATACATGCCTGGCTCAACACATGTTCTCACAAATGAGGAATTAGAATTGGAACCCGATATGTCTTATTGCGAAGAGCCCGTCAATATTCTTCATATGATAGAACAAGTACTGAGAAATTGGACGAATCGTTTGGTAGAATTCTTGTGGTGAAACCATAAGATGGAAGAGGCAACGTGGGAACCCGAGAAACTTATGATGAAGAACCACCCGAGTATTTCCATGCAGTAGTATTCTAGAAATCTCGAGGATGAAATTATTTGAAGGAGGGGAGAATGTAACACCCCATGCTTCTACGGTACGATTCTCTTTGAATAATGCAATAGTGTGTGTTGTACGCAACATCGAGTTCTAACACACCACAACCAATAAAACTCGCTGTTATGAATAGTAATACCCACTTTTTGAAATTTTTAAATTTTATTCTTGAAAATTAAATTCATTTTTGGATTTGGAATTTCGAAAATATCCTAGGGTGTATTTTTGATATTTTTCTGAAAAACTTCATTTTTTGATGAATAGTGAAACCACTAAGTGGTAGTTCAAAAAACTGATTTTTTCATAAAACAGAATTTTACTGCTTCTGTGAGAGTAATTTTTAAAATCCGAGAGACACGGTTAATATCAAGGAGTAAAATGTGGTTCATTGAGATGAAAATAATTTTTGGCGAATAGTAACTTTTTACTTTTATTTACCACGGTTAAAAGTAAATAGGGTAATTAAGGGTAAAAGTGATACTAATATTACCCTAAAACATGTCCTAATTCTATTGGACCAGTGTATCTCGACCAAAAACAACCTTAGGAATAAAATATTGTCATTTAGGTTCACTTGGATTAGATTAGGACATTTATTATTTTTTAATTCAAAGAAGAGTTAAAAGGGTTAAAATCAATGTTTATTTACTAAAACATTTTGAATATAGGGTTATAGATAAGTTAAATTCGATTGTAAATATCCATTAGAAAGATAAAAATATTTCCAACATAATGAATTTTTATTTATAATTTTTAGACAATAAATAATTTAATTTATTTATGACACAATGATGATGCAGTAATTACCTTAATAGTGAATAATTAAAATAATTGATATTATAAATACCCAAATAAATATAATTTGACACTTTTTATAAATTACACTAATTTTATTGGTTAATATGACATATTTGGATTGATTTAATTGACTTAATTCTAAGTAATCATTCTGTTATGATTTTCACAAAAATCAATTTTCCAAATAGTGTCAAAATTGACATAAAAGGGTTTTTAAAACAAATATTATATTATTAATTGATATTCAATTCCTAAAAATATAAGTTTCGTCCCAGAGACTTATATCATGATAGTTTTATAATTAATGGACCACTTGGAGGTCGCTTGGAGGTATATAGTATGTTTATTAACTATATAATATAAAAATACAAAGTGACATGGTATGTGTCAAACTAATTAACTAAGAGTTAAAAATAAATGATAAAGTTAATATAATGACCCAAAACTATCTGAATTATATTGGTTGAGTGGTTTTCGGCCCATCCCCACCTTAATCGATAAATAATCCACTTTGGAGCCATTAGAAACTGAATATGAATTTATTATAAAATATTATTTCTAGCTTTTCCAAAGGTGCCCCTCACCCCTCTTATAAAACGGCACTCCCCCTTCTCATTAATTCATACCTTAAAAGCCATTTGGCTCGGCCAAAATCTGACCAAATACTCTCTAGACATCCCTCACTTCATCCTAGAGGACATCGTTTAGTCATAAAGCCAACCTAAGAAGCCCTTTTGATCAAATCAAAAGGAAGAACCTGAAGAAAAGGTAATGTTTTCACCACCCTCTTTCAAGTTCCATTCTTCTTCAACTTTTTCTTTCTTTCCCATTCAAAAATAATAACTCCGGTATCTTATATATACTGTGAAGTTATTATAAATATGGTACAACAATATTCAGTATTCTATCCATCCTTTGAATAACATGTCACTATATATGCGTACGTACGACTTACCGTCTCCACGTCGTGGTGTAATTGTTATTCAACAAATTATTATTTGGATGGGTATAATAATGATGTGTAATTAATGTAAATAATAAATATAACATGATAATGATTCTTTATATATGATATACCATCCAATTATAAATTATTTTAATATCAAAATAATGATATTGTCGCTCGTGCGTACGTATGGACTACCATCTCCATGAACGCGATGAGATTCATTCTCCATCACATCCATTCAAGTCTAATTCTAATTTGATGATTAATAATAGTATATAAGGACTTGATATCATTCTGGATATGATTGAGTCAAAACCTATCCATGAAAAGTACGACTTATGTAACAAAACAAATAAAAGAAAATGAGTAATTTAACACCCGAAACAACGATAATACTATGATATTATTACCAAATCAATGTTAAAATATCATATATGATTTCATATTAATGTATATGATTATTGTATAATTTAATAACAATTATTTCACCATTATATAGAATTTTAACCTACCCCAACCAAAGAAAAGTACAAGGTAAGGGTTAATTTTGCAATCTCTTCATTATCCGAGGTTGTTTATACATAATAATCTATTGGGACTTCTTTATCATCCACATCCATGTTTCTTAAAAATGTATTTCAAATTTTTTTACTATTTACTAGAATATGGGTTAAATTAATTTATACCTTTTTTGACTTTTATAAGTGGTTTATAAAGGAATATTTCCGTCATTTTCCAAACAAGGTCCTTTTTAACCTTTTCGACAGAATTAGGGTAAGAATGTTTTTTTAACTTATAAGGTGGGTGCGGCTATTTTCAAACGTCATAAAATCGTCGAAGCTTCCCTTACAATCTTATAAGAATATTTTCAATAAAAAATTTTTATTTTATAAATATATTACTCTTAAATGATTTCAAAATAGAAAGAGATATTTCTCTAAAAATAGTTTTGATTTCATCTATGTCAACATACTTTGATGGATTTTAAGCTTATTTGAATTTGATTTATTATGAAACAAAACATCCATATTGTATTGAAGGTTTTTTGATATGTTTAACTGTGGATGTTTTATTTTTATACCGTTTATGGTTTTTGGTGAAAGTATTGATATTTCTTATGCTTGTTTTAATATGAATGTTTATGTTATGTTTAAACCTGTTCATATGAGGAATGCATTGGACTTAATAAGTGATCGGTGGAGCCCGCTATAGCTCCTCGATGCCTCGGTAGGTCTCATGAGACAAACTAGTGTTTTTCCACAAGGACTTGAAAAAATCTTATTTTTTTTCATGGCATGAGGCTTTGGCTATGTGGTTATGATAGTCTGGCATTATGCATTCCATCATTATGAAAGTGGTTATTGATATTTCATGTGATTATTCGATTAGTAGAATATCCATGTGAATATGTAAATGGAATTTTTTCATTTTATTTTTTCCATACTATGTTGATGTTCAAGTTTAAAAGGATTTTGTTTTAGTTATACATTGTCTTAAATGTTTATTCTTATTTATGAAAGTTTCCACTATATTTTTATCCTTACTGGGCATTTGAGCTCACGCCTTTTCTATGTTTTATTTTTCCTAGGATGTGAATAAGTAAATTATAAATGACCTGCAGGGATAGTATGAGGGGATAAGAGTGTGGACTATGGAGACTTAGTTGTTGTAGTTTTAATTATTATGATGTAAAGTAAAAAATTATGAATATATATATTCTTTCCAGGTCTACTAAACTAATCTGTCTTTCGAGATTTTATCTTTCTTGTGATCATGCAAATGTTATGTAATAATGCACTGACTCATGGTAACTGGGGTCAGGGCATTATAAATATAGTATAAATTATAATAGAAAATGAATATACTAGAAATAGGGGAAAAGATAAATAAATGGTAAGACATGGTTTATATAATAGAAAATATATAAATCATAATGGTGGAATAACAGTCTAAACACATGTATTTCAACACAATATAAGGTGGATGATTATACTGATGAATGATTATGATCTCATCTTTAAAAGACTTGAAAACCATGGGATAGGGTATCCAATGCACATCAATATGTAGGGACCCTCCAATTTTTTATAAACTCCAACAATAAAATTTTAGATTTAATTCATTAAAAATGTACCATTGGACCATTGAACACTTTAGCTATACATTAGGGTTATGATTCAACTGTGATAGGGGGATCTTAAATTTTTTTTTAAAAAAAATAGTTGGGTGACAGAGTCTAACATGTCATGAAAGGGGTTTTATCTATATCCCTTTGCTACAGATCAACCTGTGTCAACCCTAGATCATCCAAAGACTCTATATTCCCCCATAATATCTAATTATATGTAAAAAAAGGCATAGAAAATTGTTATATTTGATCTACATCTCCAAAAAGTTCGGCATTTTATACACATCTTTGTCGAATAATATTCCAAATTTATCCCCCAATGTTCTTTCTACTCATTAATTAAGTGAAAAGTTATGTCAATGTTATATAATATTAAATATCTAAGAACATTATTTGATATATTAATCACACATTAATTATAACATACTATAATCAATTTTTGTTCTAATTTCATCCTTACGTATTCATGTTTTGTCTTCATAAACCTAATTTTAGTTTTATCATTCTACAATACAATATATTTATCCAATACTATTTTTAATGATATTTAAGTTTTCTTCATGTATTTATAAAGACAACATCCAACTATAATAATGTATTCTCTCTTAGAGGGACAAATTTGATCTCTGTTACCACCATACAAATTAGAATCTAAAAAATCATAATGGTATAGAAATTTGTTTTTCGTACAAAAATATGTAATTTAGGGTCCCTTGGATAGTACATAAGATATAATTCACTTTTTTTGATATGAAAATCCATTGGGTTTGTTTGGAATTTGTGTAAAATGTGAAATTGAAAACAAAATATTTGGTTCGATAATATCAATTAGAATATTCATCCAATAAGCCATCAAAACAGATTTATTTTCATACTCACTCCATCTTCATCCAAGGATAACGTAGTACAGAGTCATATAATTGTTGATTTATTTATCAATTATATCACTCTGAACCGCTTTAGCCACTAATTGAATATTTTAATTGATTTATAAAAATATAATGTTCTACATTCAATACATGAAAACCAAAAAATATTTTCATTTGACGAGTCCAAAAAAAATTAATTTTTTTTCATTTTTGGTAGACAAATCCAAAAATTTATTCACTTCATTCCCAATAATAATAATTTCATTAATATATACAATAAAATAAAATAGTTTTGTATTACATATGTATGGATTTTATTGTATTTGTTAACAATACATGATGAATAATGGTATGTATTTATTAATAGAATACAAATATTGGATTTGATAGTGATGCTTGAAATATTTTTAAAGATTCACTAAATCAGGAATGTTTTAAAAATAAGAAGTCTAGTTCTGATATATATCCTTCAATAAATATTAATATGCATATTTAGGTGCTGGATATTCTAGTATATAATGTGTATTTATATATGCAGTAATTATATATTTGGACATCTGTTTAATTAAGGACTTCCCAAAAAATTGTATTCAGCCTCTTAAAATCCATACAGTCTAAATAACTCATGAAGTGGTAGCATGATCAAGGTTTATTTCAATACAATGGAAGTATTTAAGATGTGGTAACCAATTTGGGTCGAAACTAGATCATTTGAATGAAATTTCACATAGCACATGTCAGGTGGTGTTTGAACCATTGGAATGGGAAGGTAACTAAGGTACTTGTTTAGAGGTTGTATCCCACATCTTGGGCGATTTAGAAGGGATATACATGATGATAAACTGATGTGGTATGACATTATTTATGAGTACTATTAATTTATCCCATGCTTGAATATAATTTTATGATATCAATCTCTTTATCTTCAACATTTGGCTTGTTCTATACGAATATGTTTCACTCCAACACCCATGTATGAACTCGGAGTCATCAAAGACAACATTCCCACCCCATCAGAGATAATGATTTCAGGATCTCATATACATGCTATTTAAAAATGGAATATAATAGGATACATTTTCCTTTTATTTACCATAGTGAATTTTGAGTTCACCTACGAAGAATAGTGTGGATGAAATGCATGTTTTAAACGTTTTGATCACTCTATTTAATATTAGTAAAAATATATATCTAGAGGAAAATATATTGTGTATGTGGGTATAGTGTGTATGAGGTTTTATGGTGGAAGGTGAAATGGACAATGGAAATTGTGATTCAAATTTTTTAGATATTTTAAATTAAATGGGAAACTCACCACATCATATTTTCAAGGAGATGTATGTTTACATGAGGGGTTTTTTCTAGATAAAACATGAAAAATATATTTTTTGGTTCTATCATGGTTATGGTAATTCATTAAATGATAGTTTCCACTTCATTATATGATTCATGAAAAAATAATAAATGAAAAAAATATCATGGTTTCATTAAAATTCTTTATTTAAGAATATTTTAAAGATGGTTTTTGTGACATTTCAATGTTTTAAAATGACAAATCAATACAATCCATTAATTAGAGTGAAACACACCCCGATGGAATTATATACATGAATTCATAGAGATAATGGAAATTTAAATATAAAGGAATTATAAGTTAATTTCAAACAAATAATATGTAAATAATTTAATTAAAATAATATTACATGTGTACTATGAAAACTAGAGATAGATTAAAGGATAAATCTAGTTTTTATAAATTATTTTTTTCCCTATTTTCCAAATATAGAATAAAAAATATTGTTAGAATGATTTTTTTTCTCTATAAAAAAATAGAAGGTGTAATAATTTCTTTTGGAACTACATGTTATTATAAATAATTACACGTAAAACAATAGGAGAGGAAACCATCGTGTTCATGTAATTCTAATTTCCTGAATGAATAAAAGAGGATCATTGTGTATTATAAAAGGTATTTGTATGAAGATGCAAATGGTATTATAGTAAAAAAATTATAATTAAGTAGTACTACATATATTCTATGAGAAAATCATATTAGTATTCAAAGGACATTTCACAGAACTAATTTTAAGGTGAAGCTCATGTATAACAATACAAAATCTACCCAGAATAGTAGATGAATGTGTGTCTAGTCATGTTGGACCTAAATGTATTTGAACTATGTTAAAAATATAAGTATATAAATGGTGACTACTCTTCAGAATGTAGTTCAGAATGGAGAATAAGGGTACTGATCCATGGGTGATCCTAAGACATCCCAAAATAGTTTTATTGGTGGAAATACAAGGTATAATGTGACCATAGAAATTTTATCCATTAAAAATCATAGGATAGTTTTTGGAACATTTACTCGACATCTATGTGTGATCCTTTCATATATCCTAGTGTGGGTGAACCAAATAAAATCATAGAATCCCTTTTATATTTACAGTATTGCATCTAATTGTGTGAATTTAGTGGGTATTAAGGGAACATTTTTTGGGAAGATGGTTGAGCATTGTTCTTCCCTATGTGAGAAAAATATCCCAATAGATTAAAATTATTCAAAAAGTGGAAAATGGGATTAAAGTGAACTTACCTTGATTCAGCACAACCCCCTCAAGTTTACTTGGTGACCTATCAGTTTGGGTCTTCTAATATAACATAGGGGTTACTATCCACCTTTCCTTTATATAATTTAACTCTCTTAATGTCATTATCTATCATGGAATACCATGACTATGGGTGTTGTTTAAAAGAAAAAAGAGTATTATTCAACATTCCTTTTCATGATCCATCATCATTAAAAAATATATCCTTTTTTTCTAATGTAAACATCTTCCTTGAGTTATCCATTATCTATTCTGCCAAATTTACATAATATCAATTTGATACAATTTTTAATTTCTTTGAAAATATTATATTAAACATTTTAATTGATTAATTTATTTTGATCAGAGTAATTGTTTGATAAAAATAATGAAACGTAATTGGAGAGTAACATTTGAAATCTAGAAGATAGTTTTCTCATTATACTTATCTCCTTGTCATTTAGAGTATTTTATAAAATATGTTCCTCTGGATCTTATTTATATATCAATGATATGAAAGTCATTCTAAATTTCTATTCTTATAAATTTTATTTCACTTTTTTTTACATAGATGGTATCTAATTATGATTTTGTAATTGTTCATCAACCCTATTAGGATCAACCTTATATATAATTTTTGTGTGATTGAAATTTCTAAAAATTCAATAAGTTTGAACATTATTTCCATTACATGCAAGGTTATATTCAGGTTCCACATGTTTTCTATGACTAGAGAACATATTAACACTATAATCTAAGCCTACCTATAATGTATTTGTATACTAAATTAGGAATAACTAGGACATAATCCATGTAATGGTCTATTGTAATTTGATCCATGGAATTGTAAAATTCACAAGGACATGATGTGTTTTGTGTGTATTTATGTCATCAAAAAATAAGAAGTTATATCATTCAATAATTTACGTTAGATTATTTAACAAGTTTTTATTTCCCATATGATGATCAATATAAAGAGTTAGAACATAATGTATTATTATTTAAATGTTTAAAATCAATGTGGAGTTAATCAATCATTTAAATGTGATGAATCACATTGAATATTCATAAAAAACCCCATTCAATGTTGGAAAAATGTTTTGTGTTCATAATGACTTGTATAAGTCATTTAAATATCACTAATGTGTGGGGAATTATGTTATTTTGAAATGAATGATATAAAAATATAGTTTATTTTTTGTTTCTCTTATATATCATCAAACATTAAATGAATATTTTTAGAAGGCTATGTCTAGGTAGATATCCTTCATATTTATTAGGGGATTTTTATGATATATAGTTTCCTTAGAAGGAAGTAGATATGCAGATTCTTCTTAGTGATCTTGATCAAACACTTATAATGGGATTTTATTGGATGGATTTATTAGTGTAATGACCACTATTCATATTATTCACTTTTTAAATTCATTTCAAACATATCAATATATTCTACATTTAATCACACATTAGACTTCTTATGTTACTATTTTTATAAATATGAGACGTCCCTTTGAAACCTAATAGTGGTTTCAAACATGATCTATAAATGTTTTGATTGAATTTGTAATGTTTTAATAATATTTTAGAATTATTTTTCCCATATCACATGTAATATCTGAGACAAAACACCCATTTTTATTCATGATAACATAAAAACCCAACATGTTTCTTATGAAAACATTCCTTTTAGTTTTTGAATCCAATATATTATGGAATATTTCTAGAAAAATAATATTTTTTAGAAAGGTGAGGAAATCCATGAAATTTAATGTGTCTTGATATAGTTATCCAACCCATGGTCAATTTTTTTATATTATTCTAGACTTTAAAATAATTACCATAATAAAATAGTAAAAATTACCATTTCATTTTTTATTTGTTTTTTGACAAAAACACCAGCTATACACACTCTGACCATAAAAAGGCCATGTAAAAACACTGTTCTCAAAACACATTGGAAAACAATATGACAAATTAAATAGTCAATTATATACCACAATAATACTTTCCAGCATAGTGAAGGCCATGTTGTGCTGTAAAGACATTTGAAAATTAAATTTTATAACAGTCTTAACCTATAATGAATTTTTTTTATTAAACGACATTGAAGAGAGTCTTATATATATGAAACAAAAAATTAATATTCACATTAATTTATTTCATTGAGGTAAATAATTACATTAGTAAATGAAATTAATTATAAGATATTTATATGAAACATAATTAAAAAAAATAAAAAATACTTAAAAAATATGCAAACAAAAATAATATATTTTAAAAATTCTCATCACCATTATATTCCATGACGATCACATGGCCAATGATAACTATAAAATGAAAAAAAAAACAAATTAGAAATATGATAAACACCTTAGTAAGGATGTTTTAGAACATGATGAGTTATTTTAGAAATGAATATAAGGCTATATTTAGTAATGTAATATGATCATTGTATATATGGTTGTTAGAAATATGCTTGTTGGATATATATATTTAGAAAAAATATTTTTAGTGGGAATATATAGATACTGATACCATAATTGGATATAAAAATAATTGTTTTTATAAGCTATAAGTTGTATAATTTTAAAATGTTAAGTTTATAACATTGATTTTAAATCATAGGGTATAAAAAAAGTAACCACAATATAGAATCAATTTAGAAATTTAAAAAATTGTTAGATGAAATAAAATGTCTTACTAATGAGACTAAAAATTATATGCTTATAAAATAGTTATAATCACTAGGGTCTTCCATAGTCAAATCCTGATATGAACTTCATTAAGCATGGATTGAGTTTAAATGTTCACAAGAGTATTTCAAGATTTTCAAAATCACTATAAAAGCCATGTTAATTGAATCGTCACTTGTAATTATCAACATTTCTTACATTAACTTAACATCTTATAAAGTGGACATGATTTTGTTTTTAATATTTATTAATATATAAACATGTAATAATTAACATAACAAATAATATACTAAAAATAAATATTATCATCATTATGTGTAGATTTTATAGATTTATCATTTAAATAAATGTAATTTAAATATTTAATTTAACTAAATTAAAATAGGTTTTTAATAAATATATACTAATAAAATTCAATTAATGGTCAGTAAATAAATATTTAATATTAAATAATAATGAAAAAACTGTTGAATATAAAATAAATATTATTTCAATAATCTTGTTTTTACAACATAATTAACAAAGTGATAAACAAATATTTTAATTATATATACTGGTTATATTTTTAAATAAAATTATATATTTTTTATAATTATTACATCAAAATGAATAAAAATAAATTCACTTTTGTACTTAATATATGTTTTAAATAGTTTTTTTTTGGGTTATGTGTTCATGCAATAGAATTAATTTTTTTCACATTATGAAATTGAAACTAATAAAACTTATTTCATGTTTTTAATTATCTTGTGAAAATTGGATAATAAAGTCAATTTTTAAGGCATATAAATATTTCAATGAAGTAATAATATAGTTAAGATGAAAAAAATATGAGGTAAAAGTGTTTACATGAGGTATAAATACATAAATATAAAAAAAATCTATGATTGAGTGTATTAGGGACTTAATGACTATAAATTATATTATATTAATTATTATTCAAGTTTCAATCTACATTACATGAGAAACTAAATTTCATTATCATTACTGAATTTGTATTTGTAGAAATTTCTATATTTCTTATCTTTAAAAGGAAACCACCCCTACCCACATCAAGAAACATATTATCTTCATTTTACTCTTTAATAAATCCCTAAATTTGTTGTTTTACAATACTTTATCATTTTTGGTAAACTTTTTTTAATATGGATGTACAAGTCAAATATTTCTATTAGGATTTAGGTGAAGATTCAAGTCTTCAACGTAACTGTTACCCTATCATTAATTACAATAATTTATCTTATTCATAAAAATATTCATAAACATTATCTATGACTATATAAAAATGATTTTAAAAATAATTAATTCCCATCCAATGTGATATTATTAATTTAAAAAAAAATTATACTGATTCATTCTTTATATCCTGATATTGTTTGGGTTGGTTTTACCACCCAAACGACATATGTTATAATGTTCATTCCATTAATGAAAAAGAAAACATAAATATTGGTAATGTGAGAAAATAATTATGGTTTGTTCATAATTATATAATTTTAATACATCTAAACAATTATTTTAATAAAATCAACACTTTATACTATATTGAAAATCATAAAAAAGGTATTTCAAATAATAGTTATGAACCATCACCAAAAAATCAATAAAATGAAAATTGGAGTTCATAAATATATTAATAACACTAATTAATCATCCAAGAACATTATTAATGTGATTAACATATGATTAAGTATCAACTATTAGAATCACCATTTTGAAGATGGTATAAAACACACAGGATAAATAACACCCGAATAATAATTTTATCATTGCATCATTAATAAATTAATAATAAATATTTATATCTGATAGTATAATGTAACATAAAAATAAGTATTATATATATATGAATAATAAAGGATAACACTTTTTTTAATTATAATAGAGTAGACCACACTAAGAATGAATCCCAGATAATGGTACTATTTAAAAAAATTCATTTTTATTTGTTCATAATATTCTATTCATGAGTGTTCTTAGTTTTTTTTTCATATTGTACAATATCACATTTTTATACGATATTTCAAATTTCTATATAGTTTAATTATATTTTTATGTAAAATAATTATTATTTTACGTATTTCATTCTTCATAAATATGTAATGTTGTTAAGAATAATTATGTTCCTCTCTATTAGATCTTTCTCCTTCATTTCCATATTCATTCTTACCAAAAATGGCCTACGTTGTTTTATTAGCTATAAATATATTTAATATTATTTAATATTCATATTTATAATTATTTCATTATAAAAAATTATAACTCTTTCATCGACGTGTTTGTTCTCTTAAACTATGTAAAAAAATTAAAAAGAATTTAGTTTCATATTCAAATATTTGATATCTTGAACAAAAAAATTCATAACATTATACTTATTTATATTCAAGGATAATATATTTTGGAATTATTTTAAATAAATTATAGAGTATTTTTTCACAATATCATGACTTAATTTTGAATGTGACTTATACTTTTGTTTTCAGAACAATGTTAAAAGGGTTTGAAGAAAATTATTTATATGACATCATAATGATTTTATTCTCTACCTCCATAAATTATCTATTATATGGATTAATGTAAATTATCACCTAATAAATAATCTTATCCTACATATCATTTGAGTGATTTAATTTTGTTTATTTACCTATAAAATCATTACTTCATCTTATGTGATACACTTTGAAAATTCTATGTAACTTATATTATTTACATTGTTTTTTTCATAGAAATATTTATGATTCCTAAAATATGATAAACAAATATATATTGATTAAAATTATATATATTTGGGACCTATAATTCCCAAATGTTTCCCTTTCTTATTAGTATTATAGTGCTTTTTTTATTATAGGACTAATGTTCCCTCAGATGCAATTTCAATGTTTTGAGGACTTTTTTAGGGGCCAATAATTTGAAAAAAAAATATAGTAGAAACCACGAAACATGTGTAGTGGATTTATGGGAGTGAATGGTCTATGCATAGTCAGGTAAACTATTTGAGAAATCCTTGCGAGGTATTGGGGTTTTGTGGTAGAGGAAGATGCATAGTCTATGCATGGTTTGGAAAATCATGTCAGATAAACCATGTAGGCAACCTAGTTTGGGGTATTTTGGTCTTTAAAAAAAAATTAATTGTGGTATTTCATCATTGTTCCTAAAATTTGATCCCCATGACCCAAATACCACTCATGGGGTAGTGTACGACTCTCACAATTTTTTCATTGACATTCTAGGGTTTCATTATAGTGATTCTTCACCCCATTCAAGTGGTTTAGTTCCTATATATTCTATATCCTAGTTTTAATGTTACACCCTGACTGCATATACTATTGTATTTTATTATTCTAGTGGTATCACATTGGTTTGACAATGTTTCGTCTGGGGTCAGTCTGAAATTTTTGATGTTTAACAATATTGATGGGTTTTAGACTAGTGCGCGGGCACCACATGGTAGGTCCTAACTGTGTGGTCTGCCTGGGTTCCCTTACAGTTGACCACATAGTAAATAATAAAATTATATGAGAATAAAATATATAAATTTGATAAACATAATAATAGTTATACTATTATGCTAATAATAATGTTATATTTATAAGAGAACTGTTAAAAATTTTTATTTTATAATTTTACATGGTTTTAAAAAATGTTTCCTTGAGGTGTGGGAAGGTCCGGAGTTTAGTTTTATGGATTTTTATAATAATAATGAATTTTGGATTTTTAATTCCAAAAATATGCGTAGGGAACGTTCAAACCCATGTGGCTTTACTAAACCACTGTGTGGCCTGCCCGATGCGCGGTCAGTTAATTAATTTACAAAACGAATATTAAAAGGGATTGCAAAATAAAAAGAATAAAATAAAATTATTTAAGATTTGTTATAATAATAATAAGAAGAAGAATAATAAGATTATTATTATTATTATTGTTGTTGTTGTTGTTTTTTTTATTATTTTAATTAGGCTATTATTTCTATTAAATCACTGATATTATTATAAAATTTTTATCATAATTTTTTTCTTATTATAATTTCAAATTGTTATTTTTAATTTAATGGGTTATAACTTTTTTTTTGTTTTATATCATTTTTTATCTATATTTTCACCTTTTTCTATTTTTCTTTTTTTCACCACTTTATCTCCCTCCCCCTCTCACCATCGTTGAGCACAAGCCCTCCCCCCCCTGAGAAATAGGGCAATGGCCCTCAAAACCCCAATGATCTCTCCCAAGAATTGGTCCTCCGTCCCGTGGCCATGCTCTCCCCAACTCCTAATAATCGAACCAACACTCCTCCTCCTTTCCAGAAGATAGGTGCACACTCCCACTCTTTTTCACAACTTCCATGAGTCACACCTCTCTTGTGCCACACCTCACTGTCGCGTGCCTCCCATTTCCCTGACAATATTTTTCTGGTATGACACACCTCTATTTTCCCTCCCTCTTGGTTGTAAGCCTTCTGTACCCTCACCATAGGTGTGATCCTCTGTTGGGTTGGTTTCTTCAGTTGGTAGGTTTTCCGGTTTGGTTTTCACACCACATATGATTTGATTTTGATTCAATTAATTTGATACCTTGTTTTTAGGGTCAAATTAGGTTTATTTAGGTGAGGTTATCATGCAATGGATTTTTTCCACTGAGTTTATGAAGTCTTTATACACCAAGGTAGGTGGTTCTATTTCTTAATATTGTTATATGATTTAATTTTTTTATTTAATTAAGTTTCTCATGGTCTTTCATTAAATTGTTAGATGAAAATTTTGTATTAAGGGAGTTTAATATGCATTTGATCCATTTTTTCACATTTATATGGATTAGAGTGTGTTAATGATGGAAACCCATGTTTAGTCTTTTATTAGTGATTTACTATGCTTCCCAAGGGCTATAAATTATGGTTTGACATGTTATTAGTGTGTGTTTGGCCTTAGAAGAGAATTTTTGGTGGGATTTTGTGTTCAAAGTCTTGTGATACTATTTTGAGTTGTTTCATAAAATGTTCAAGTGGTTTATTAAGTATTATAATTTTTGTGATACATGTTTGGATATTATTTTTGGTGTGTGTATGTTTTCAAAAGTGGATTTGAGTATTCAAATGGGTGTATTTTTGTCTTTGTGACTTATTGTGAAAATCATTGGAAGGGTTCAATCAATTGTTTGAGTAGTGAGAAATGTGTTTTTGTGGGCACTAGAGGAGAATTTGTGTTGAATAAAGATTTATGATGGTAATTGTACCACTTTTAGCATGTTATAGTTATTGTAAATTTCTTAATATGTATTATAGATTACTTTAAAATACGGAAAGTGTGTTTTAATGTATCTTTGTTGTATGTTTTGTTTTAAAGTGGGTTTTCCTGCTTGAAATTGAGTGTGTTATTGGGGAAAACCCAATATGTGTTATTTTTAAATGTTTTATAGATTGTTTAAGTGTTTAATTGTTTTATTATATTAAATTTTTAGTGAAAGGTCCATGATTTGTGGTTTGGAGTCACCTGGTCTAAGTCGACTGACCTGCATGTGCATAGATAAGTGTATATATATATATGGGTTCCCCCATTACATGTATTGTCATACATGATAGTGAATATAAATTTATATGGCTATGTGTGCCCATGTTTATGTATGAAATTGCATACATAGATGAGTGGAAACTAGTATATGTATATAAGAATATGTATATGGATCCCCTTTCACATGTTCATGGACATATAAGTGTGTGGATAATGGATAGGTGTCCAAATATGCATGTGAAAGTGTGTATGCATAGTGGGGGAGAAGTAGATTCTAGTTAGAATGTTCCAAGAGTTGAATGTTTTGTTTGGCTCTACCATGAGGTATGCCCCCTATGCTTACACATTTAATTTGAATTCCATAATAGGTTTTTTGTTATAAAAACTTATTTTATATTTATATTGTATACACATGCTATGAAATATTGTTGTAGTTGCTAGTAATGATTATGCCTTTGTTTTGTAAATTGAAATCTATTTCTAAAACCCATTGGTATTAAGTGACTTTTCTTGAAAATAAATTTCCTAAGTGGTTTTTAATAGGTAATAAATATTTCCACAAGAGTTTGGCCTTTCGGCTGGTTAGTTATAAAAAGTGTTCCTATTATTTAATTAATCTTATTTAGAATATTCTGAATAGTTTTTGAAAAATAAAAATATCTCTTGATACTTTCCATATTGTTTTAGAAAAATGAATTTTGTATTGAATATGTTATTTTTGATATGTTCCTAGAAAAGAGGCTTGAAAATTATTTTTTGACAGAAAATGGAGGAATGTGCTCAAGAAGGGAGATCAGTGTGGAGATTCTGGATGTGTTTTTAAGTAAATAAAATGACAAGTACATAGATTTTTTATAGATAAAAACTCACCACAACATTAAATAGAGCATAATGGTAAACCGAGGTTTTAAGGTGGGAAAACTAGGAAAAGTATGCTAGATTATAGAAGAGTGGTTCATCATGGATTCATCTAGAAGTATTGACTCTACAACACTAGATAAAAAATTGTGATGTTTGGATACCACTGGCTTATGGGTTTGTTATCTAATAGTGGATTGTTCATAAGAATGTTGATTCTTGTGGTTCTTATGCCACATTTCACTGAGGTACGAGGATCCTAGGTCCCCAACTAACACTAGCTACTTAGATATTTCCCATAGTTCTTGTGATTTGGTTTCCATTGAAATTATTTCATACTTGATGTCTTATTTGTGAGAACCATATTTTAATCAAAATTGGTTTCCAATCATTTTGAAATGTTAATTCATACTTGGAAACTATTTTGAAAATGTAGTGGGAGATAAATACATTACATGAAAATTAAAACATGTTATTTGAACTTGAGAAAAATGAAAAAAATATTTTATTATGTTCAAGTTTCAAATGAGAATGTTTGGGATTTCTTATAAAAGGGTAATGGAATAGGCCATTGTTTTATCATGGAATTCTTACTGAGCATCTCAGTGCTCATGCCTACATTACTTATAGTTTCAGGTTTCTCATGTTTTGGATCACTCATAGAGCGAGTGTAGTTTATGTTCCATGATGACCTACAAGGTCACTTAATTTATGTCCCATTGCTTTATTTATTCTGTTTTCTGCTACGAGTTTGTTCCGTTTATTTTCTTTTATTAATCTATTTGGTTAGTATATGATTATTTTTATTTATTTGATAGGGTATAAATTGTTCCAAACTTGTTTATTTGATACTGGATACTAGTTTCCGACCCATGGGGATTGGGAATGCCCCTCAGGCCTTACCGCATACTAGTTCAAGCATCGATTCAATGGATACTAGATTTGGTTAGTGATGAAATGGTATCAGAGGAAGTACTAGTAATTTGGGGTGTCCGGTTGAAGGAAATTAGGAATGTTGGGATTTGAGAGGTAGGTTTGGGAAGATAATCTAAAACTCCATCTCGAACCATTCCTTGAGTCACTAGGGGTAGTCTAGGATTCATGTCTTTTGTGTAATGTTTTTTTGGTTTGAAGGATGAAAAAGATGGAAAATTAGGTTATGTTGCGGCCTCAAATTGGTTGGTGATCTATGTGAAGTCCAAGTTACTAGTTCAAGGTCCTCTTAGTGACATTCCTTGCTTGGGGCATGGCTCACCACCATGTCATAGGGTTATGTATAGGAACTAGTTCCTCATTTCGGTGGTTTGTAGTTGGTTGTGGTTTGTTTTGATCTTTTTTTATGTGAGTATATGTTAAGAATAAAAGAGGGTTTGAAATGGAAAAGGGTTTATTCCAAATGGCTTTAAATGGGTAAAGTGGATATTCAAATAGCAATTGTTTGGATTTGGAAAATTTGGTATGTGTTTGGAACTGATAATGAAATTTTATTTTTGGACCATAGTATTCATTATAGTGGGTCACATGTGCATTGGTATGTGAAAAGAGGGAGTGGGGGGGGGGACTTTTCCACAAATTATGTAAGCGGTATTGGATGAATGTACATATAATGGTTTATAAGGTTCCATTTGTGAGTTTTAAAAATTAATAGAATTTTTGGTTTTTGGAAATGAAATTTTATCTTGTGTTTGTATATGATTGGATTATGAGTGTATTTTTCATGGCTTGGATGTTGCCTTGATTGAGTTTTTTCTTGATTCCAATTTCAATTGGGTATTTTGTTGTTGTTTGGAGTATGCCATCTAGAAATATTACAAATGTTTCTAGTGATTCATACCATTTTTCAAGTTCCCCTTGGGTTTTTCTTGACATTCGATGCATTTGAGATCTGTTAGAAGCAGTGGAGTGGTTTGATAGGAGTATAACACATCTTTGAGTGGTATGGAACTCCAGAGTTTGATAGATTCCATTGTTTATTAGATTTATTGGAAGGCCCAATTTTGGACTAGAAAAGGTTGGGTTCCTTATTATCGTAAGGATTTTGGGTTTTTTTAAAGGGTAATATATAACACCCGAAGCTTCCATAGTATGATTCCCTTTGAATAATTTAGTAGCGTGTGTTGTACACAACTTCGAGTTCTAACACACACCACAACCAATCAATCTAGCCGTTATGAATAGTAATACCCACATTTTGAACTTTTATTAATTTTATCTTTCAAAATGGATATCATTTTTGGATTTGTAATATCTAAATTATCCTAATGTGAATTTCATGTATTTTTTAGAAAACATTCAAATTTTGATGAATAGTAAAAAATACTAAACTTTAATTAATTTTTTTTTAATTCAAATAATTTGTAGTGATAAATTTAACCGTTGAGAGATTTTAAAGTATAAATACAATATATTTTTACCACATAATCCAATATTTTTAATTGGATGTTATTTCACATTTAAACTATACATAAACAAGTGTCAATCTTTTGATAGTTATTATTTCTTAAAAAACACGCTCTTTGTTTTAACAACGGGTATTAATTATAAATTAATTTCTACCACTTCTGTATTTTGAATTTAGAAAAATTGATTCCATATTTATAATCAGGAGTTCCAAATTGTGAATGTAACACCTAGAGCTTTCACTATACGCTTCTCTTTCAATAATGCAATAGCTTGCATTGTACAGAAGTTTGAGATTCTAACACACCGCGACCAATCAAAGTAGCAACTATGAATAGTAATACCCACTTTTTGAAATTATATAAATATTATATTTTAAAAAAAAATTCATTTTTGTATTCGGAATATCAAAATTAGCCTATGATTAATTTTCGGTATTTTTCTTAAAACATCCAATTTTTTATGAATATTGAAAAATAATTAAAAATAAATTTTTTATTCAAAATAATTTATAGTGACAAATTATAATATTGAGTGGTTTTAAAGTATAATTATAATATATTTTTACCATTTTATCCAATGGTGTTCATTAGAATTAATTTCAAATTGAAATTGGACATAAACAATTGTCAATCTTTTGATATATATTATTTCTTAAAAACACGCTATTTGTTGTGAAAGTGGGAATTAATTATAAATTTAATTAATGAAACTTAAATGTATGAAATTTTTTAAAATATACATCATTTTTTAATTCGGAATATCAATTATAACTTAGGGTGAAATTTTGGCATTCTTCTAAAAAACATTAATTTTTGATGAATAGTAAAACCGCAAAGTGGTAGTTAAAAAACTGATTTTTCATTTAAATGAAATTTTACCACATCAGTGATTTGATTTTAAAAAATACGACACACATGTTTGTCATTAAGAAGAAAAATGTGGTTCAATGGGATTAAAATAATTTTTGGTGAATAGTAACATTTAAGTTTAATTAATCATGGCTAAAGGTAATTAGTGAATGTTTTGGTAAAAATGATATTATAAAAATATGAAATTACTTTTACACTTTTCCTACCCCTATTTTATGAGTCATGGACGTCCAAGAAAGTCTATGGGTCAAATTGGGGACCCCATGGAGCCACTTTTTTCGGAAAATGACATTAAAAACTTTTTATTTAATGTTAAAATAAAAATGTCACAAACATGAGTTGTTTTACTAAATCAATTTTTAAATGGGGTTACACAAGTCATATTTTTTACTATAAATATTTATTAGAAATATAAAAAGATTTCCTACATCATGATATTTGTTTTATAATTTTTCGACATTAAATAAATTAAATTATTTATGACACAATGATGATGCAACGATTACCTCATTAATTAACCATTTAAATAAAATGAAATGATAATGTAAAATCTAAGGCTTACACTTGTCCAAAGCACATTGGATGAGTATATTTCTAACCCTTATCAACTTATCCCCGACGTATATAAGTGTGGGACCTTTAAAATCCTAATCTCATTATATAATTAAGTAACATTTCATGACTTTCCAAGAGTACCCCTCCTCTCCTCTTATTAAAGTCCCCCACCACTACCACCTTACTCACACCATAAAAGCCTTTTGGCTCGTCCAAACTCTTAAAAAATACACTCTAAACATCCCTCTCTTATTCCTAGAAGCCTCAATTTGGGCAGAATTCTTTCCAAGGAAGAATTTGGCTCAAATCAAAAAGAGTTACCTGTTTTAAAGGTAGTGTTTTCTCTTGTGTTCTTATGTTTTATTTTGCTTCTCCAACCCCCTAAACTCTTTTTATTCATTTCTTTTGTAACAAAACTTGTATCATCAATATACTAGGATGCTTTTATAATATTTATTAGTGCTAAAATTACACACACCTACTTCTAATGGTTAAATAACATACTGTTTCTTGTGGATGGCGAATTTCTGCCTCACGAAATGATGATTGTTCAACAATCATATAAAACATTAAAAGGTTCCCATTAAGATGTAACTATATTTATATATGATATATAGTATGTTGGTGTTATAATTAAGCTTGTTTATTTTTCATTTATGGCATACCATTATGGTTTCCATTATGGGTAAATACGATATTTTCATTTTTGGAAATGCGGAATACCATGCCCTCAATTTGATTTGAATCGTTAATGACATATGTGGGATGTATAAAGGATGGAGTAAATGGTATTATACATTATATTATACTTTAATTATAGTATACCTTTATATAATTATAATTTCATTCCATTAAATACGAAATAGATATGAATGTAGCGTTCATGCGTACGTACGGCTTACCGTCTCCATGGACGGTGCATTTCATTTCTTACCTCTAAATGTTATGTAATATTATAAATTCATGTATATACTGGATATATATGATATATATGATATCTAATTCATGAATATAATTTTGGATATAATGGATATTTCACCACATGAATAAATTGTAATTATAAGAAGTTTACTTTTGACTCAAGTACCAAAGATCGACAAAATGACCGTTATTAACTTAAATAATTACATAATGTTCATAACATGGTAATAATTTATATAAAAGGAATAATGAACATGAAAATGGTTCTTAAGAAAATATAAATTAACTCTATTTTATTATTCATGAGGTTAAAGAACGATCGAGTCAAGTCGGACACGAGGTAAGGGAACTTCTTAACCCAATTTCCATTCATTGGGTTAATCTCCTACTTTCAAATTATTTCATGATATTATTATGTCCTATATTGTATTTATAATATCATTATGTGTAAATATATTGAATACACATAATAGATATCTTTTATTTAAAAATGATATTTTTAAGGGACTTCGTGTCAATCTCCATTCATTGAGGCATATTTTGTTTTATACACAAATTTTTTTAGACGATGTATAAACCCCTTTAACTTTTACTTTTATTCAAAAGGGATGTTTTTATATGAAAAATTATACTAACCGATAGAAAGGAATGTTTTTTTGCCATATGTATGCGGTGAAAACGACTTCTCCACCGCCGTGACCATTATTTGAGTTTCGACTTCCTCTAAAAGCCATAACTTTTTTTAAAATGAAAAATAAATACCAAGTTTTAATTTTCTATCATTTTGGTATTGAAAATGGTTTTGATATGGTTTTTATTATATCAATGTGTTGTATTGATATCTTTGGATTGAAATGTGGAAATTTTATGTTTCCTTTATGCATGTATTATGTGATACGATTATGTTATGGTTTATGAAATGTTTAAACCTGTTCATATGAGGAATGAATTGGACTTAATAAGCGACGGGTGGAGCCCGCTATAGCTCATCGATGCATTGGCAGGTCTCATGAGACAAACTAGTGTCTTGGAACGAGGCCTTGAAAAAATCTTATTTGTGGTCTTGGCACGAGGCCTTGGCTACGTGGTTATGATAGTCTGGCATTATGTATTCCATCATTATGAAAGTGGTTATTGATATTGCATGTTATTATTCGACCAGTTGAATATCCATGTGAATAAGTAAATGACATTATTTCATTTTACTTTTTCCATATTATGCTAAAGTTCTAGTTTAAAAGGATTTTTTTAGTCATACATTGCCTTAAATTTTTATGTTTATTTATGAAAACTTCCACAATATTTTTATCCTTACTGAGCATCTGATCTCACCCATTTCATTGTTTTAATTTTTCCAGGATGTGAAGAATTATTTTATGAATGACCTACAGGGATAGTCAGAAGAGGATATGAGTATGGAATATTGATACTTTGTTATTGTAGTTTTTTTACTTTAGGATGTAATGTAAGACTTATGAATGTATCTATTGTTTCCAAGGCTACTAATGTAATCGGTCTTTCAAGACATGAAATTTTGTGATCATGCCAATGTTACGAAGTAATGCACCGACTCTGGGTGGCTGGGGTATGGGCGTTACAGTTGGTATCAGAGGCAGTTTAATACTAACCTTGGATGCAAGATTCAGATAAAGTCTGATTAGATCACATAACCCTAACATAGACTGTAACACCCCAGGTAAATAAAGAATATGAAATATTTATATTTATCCCTATTTGTGGAAAAATGTCAATATTAATTTAAATTGAACGCTATGCTTGATGGCTTACCCAATACGCAACAATGAGTTCCTTTGAAATCGTACGTTGCACTCTAATAATAAAATAATATTATTTTAAATAGTAGTTAACACATAGCCGTTATATTGGCGGGAATGAATAGAAATAACTAAAATACGATTATATATGTTTTTTTAAATGTTTTTACTTTTATCCAATAAATTTTAAAGGCTTAAAATACAAATGAATCCAATCTTAAGCATTGAATACACTAGTATTTTTAAAAGATTGTTTTACTACCTTTTGATGGGAAACTATTTTTAAATCAGTATTTTGACAATTTTATAAGCTCTATCTTTCAAAATAAACATATTATTTATGATTGGGACATTGAAATTTACCTTGGGTTAATTTTTGGTATTTTTCTGACAATGTTCATTTTTCAATAAATAGTGAAAAATACTGCATTTTACATCAAAACTTCTTTTTCATATAATTTAATTATATGGTTATATTATATTTTTAATTTTTTTTAAAGTGTAATTAGAATATATTTTTACCAGGTAATACAATTATGGTCATTGGGATTAATTTCACTTTGGAATTAGGCATAAACAAGTTCCAAACTTTTCAAAAATATTGTTTCTAAAAAACCCGCTATTTGTTTTGACAACGGGAAGTTTTTTTTAAATTAATTATTGCAATTTATGTGTTTGGAATTTTGTAAAATGGATTACGTATTTGGAATCAGAAGGTCCAAATTATGTAATTATGACTCTTTTGTTTTTGGACATTATGAATAGTAACGACGGTAATTATCATTAACTATCTTGATTAATGAGTAATCGGGTAGTTAAAGATAATAAGATAATAAAATAATAATAAAAAATGAACACAACATGTGTCCTAAGGCTACTGGTTTTCTCATGGCCGACCATGGGATGCCTTTTTCCAAAATTGGGGGCCCCATGGAATCACTTTTTTGAGAAAGTAACTTTTTAACTTTTTATTTTTAAAAAATGTTAAATGTAACAAAGAATGTATCACCTAAGTAAAATATTTTTAATTTTGTCTACATAAATTATATTTTAGACTATAAATATTCTTTGGAAATCTAAAAAGAGTTTCTACATAATAGTATTTTTTTTTATAATTTTTAGACATTAAATAAAGTAAATTATATATGACATCATGATGATGTAGCGATGACCTCATTATTTAACGATTTAAATAAAATGGAAAGATAATGTAATATCTAAGACCTAAACATGTCCAAAACCTATTGTATGGGTTTATTTTTAACCCTTATCACCATATCCCGGAAACACATCAATGTGGGACCATTAAAATCCGAAACTCATTTGAAAATAAAGTTACATTTTATACCTTTCAAAGAGTGCCCCTCCTCTCCTCTTATAAAAGGCCCCCACCTCTACCTCCTTACCCACACTTCCAAAGCCTTTGGCTCGGCCAAACACTGCCCATTTTGCCTCTCCACATCCCACTCTAACTCCTTGAAGCCTTACTTTGGGTTGAAGCCTTCCCAAGGAAGCCTTTGAGCTCAAAATAAAGGGAGTTACCCGATTTTATGGTAATGTCTTCACTTGAGTCCTTTTGTTTTATTTTGCTTCTCCAACCTCCTAAACTCTTTTTATTCATTTATTTGGTAACAAATCCAGTATCTTAAATATTTTAGGTTGTTTTTATAAGAATTATTTGAGCTAAACTTACACACACATAAATCTAATGGTTAAAGAACATACTGTTTCTGTGGATGGAGAATTTCTGCCTCACGAAACGATGATTGTTCAACATTCTTCTAACACCTTCAAAGGTGGCCATTAATATGACACTATATTTATATATGATATATAATATGTTTATGTTTTACGTAAGCTTCTTTATTTTTAATTAATGGAATACCATTATGGTTTCCATTATGGGTAAACGCGATATCTTTATTTAAGGAAGTGCGAACTACCGCCCCCTCAAAGTGATTTGATTCGTTAATACCATATGTGGTACATATAAAGGATATATTTAATGATATTATATATTATAACATACTGGAATTAATATACTATTTTGTATCATTATGTTTTAATTCCATTAAATATGAAATAGAAATGGAAGTAGCGTTCATGCGTACGTACGGCTTACTGTCTCCATGAACGGTACATTTCATTTCTTATCTCAAAATGTTATGTACTATTATAAGTATATATATATAATGGATATATTTGTAATATATTACATATAAATGATGGATATAATTCTGGAATTATAAAATATATATATATATCTTTCATTTTGTTTTAATTCCATTAATATGGAAAAAAAATTAAAGTAGCGTTCATGCGTACGTACGACCTACCGTCTCCATGAACGGTGCTTTTAATTTTTATCTCCAAATGCTATGTAATAGTATAAAATGGATATATACTGGATATATATGATATTTAAAACATCAATACTATTCTAGATATGATGTACCTATAACTACATGGAAAATTATTTTCCAACAAGTTCAATTTTTGACTCATGTACCAAACATCGACAAAAACGTCTGATATGAACTCATATTAATAACTAATTATTATAACATTAAAATATGTGATATTAACTGAATAATAATATTTATAGTATGTCCTTAATAAATTATAAATTGACCAAAGTTTATTATTCAGGAATATCATGAAACGAAAAAGACAAGTTGGACTTGAGGTAAGGGATCGCACTCCTCTCTTTCTTTTTAAGTACACCATTTTTATGTCATTCATTTTAAGCTCATATTTCTTGTGATTGGGATGTTTGTTTATATTACTCTTACTGTAATTTTTATGTTCATATGATGAGAGACCCTATTTCCTCTCATCAATCCATTTTGGAAGTTTTAAGTGGCACCGTTAGGCTACCGAGTTTTCGTAAGGGATTTTTCATCTCACTTTTATTCCCATGAGATTTATTCTACATTTGCCACAATTTCCTTTGAGTGAAGTATGTACTGCACATTATTATACACTTTGTGTAGTATAATTTCATTTATGGGTATTCACATATTCATTTTATGACCCTTCTTCCATGGGGTGTACGTTTCAAAAGTGACCCAACTCGGTAAGGGGACCTTTCACCCTCCACTTTTTAAAAGACTTCTTTTGTTATGTCTTTTAATTCACATAATATTATGTTGGGATATGTTCTTTTATATCCTTATTGATTTAAATTTTATGTCCATGTGATGATATTCCATTTTTATCTCTCATCAACTCATTTTATGAATTTTTGAAGTGACGCCGTTAGGCTGTCGAATTTTACTAAGGGAACTTTTTAACCCAATTTTGATTTATTTGGGTTCAACATATAGTTATTGAATATGACATCTTTTAAATATGTGTGAATGACCTTTTATTGTTTTAAACTTAATATCCAATTATATAGGGTGTATTTATATTCGTCACACATAATTTTGAGATTGATTTATCCTTAATTTAAGGATACATTCTTTATAAGGGATTTCATCACATTTTACATCTCTATTGAGACATCATTGTTGTTATGCACCAATTCACTCTTATATTGTTTATATACTGTCCTTTGGAATATTATATCATGAATCCATTTATTCTCATGATATTATAAAGTTATGATTAAATGTTATTCCTCAATTATTGTATTGAAGTGTCTCTAATTTTGGTAAAACCCCTTTAACCAAAATATCGCTTTAAATGTTTTAATGATTTGTTCTTATTAATATCCATGTTTTCAAAATGGTTTTAAGGATTTATTTATATGGATATTAATTGTTTAAAATGTTGAAAGCTTCAAGGTTGTATGGGACACTTTGATTCAAAAATCTCTTTATTAAATGTTTTAAATGGTTTTGAAAATGGTTTTTTAATGGATTCATTATTTCAATATCCTAAAATGTTATATTGTGATTGAAATGTGGAAATGTTATATTTCCTTTATGCATGTTTTATGTGATACATTTATGTTATGTATTTTGGTCATTGTTATGAAAACAGGTGGTTCCGTGATAAACTAAGGGCGGGTGAGCCCGATATAGCTCTCCAATGCATTGGGTAACGCGAAGGGGTAAAATGTTACGGTTTCTCCGAAGAGATTTAGGGAATATACTATGGTGGGTATTCCAAATGTAACTAAGAGGGTTACTCCCTACGTAAGAAAGTTATGAATGCCTCAAGTTACCTTTTTGTATTTATGATTTCTATGATTTATTCATGATTTTATGAGGTATGTTAGAGTGCCTATGTTTTATGGGTAATGTATGATATCATTCTTATGTATATATGAAATAATGTTTCCTTTCCATATTTTTATAACCCCTACTGAGCTTTTTATGCTCATCACAAATTTTTTAAATTTTTTTCACAGGTCAAGGGAAAGGTACATGATGTGATTATAGTGTCAAGGATGTGTCAATAAAGAATCAATGTTTTATTTTAAATATGTTTCCGTTGATGGGAAGAATGAATATTGTTTTTTATGTAACCAATTTGTTTAAATGTGGAATATAATGCATGTTTCATGATCTAAATCTCTAAAACTCTAAACCTGAAAAGATCCTCAATGTGTAATCTTGTAATAACTCAATATTAGGTAAGGTTTAAGGCTGGGGCCTTATAGTTGGTATCAGAGGTCGGTTTAGATAACTTTAGAGGTTAGGGTATTCTTTAAACATAAGTGACATTACCATAATGGTTAGGATTTCAGAAAGAGTCCTAGTTTTAGATAAAGTGAATGAGTAATTATATCTTATTTTTTATCTTCTTCATTAATACATGATGGTTTTTTTGATATAGTCACACTGACCTTTTTGGTTTTAGTAAATGGCTGGATCTAGCAGGCACCAAAGTAACAGTGGATGTGAAGGAAACAATGATAGTTTTTTGAGCAAGAAACTGAATGATTTGGGAGCTGCAACGAGAACTCTTGTGATTATACACAACCAACTATCTGGAGTCATGATTGACCACCTAAACCTTGGTGATTTCTCTAAGGCATCATATATGCGAGAAACAAATCCCTACGGAAGTACAGGTAATAATCATAAAGGTATGTGTGTTCAAAAACCTATGTGTCAAAGATGTGGAAAGAAACACCTAGGAAAATGTTTCAATGGGATAGAAATATTCTATAGATGTGGAAATGATGGTCATAAAGCAAGAACCTGTGATGGAAAAAAGAAATCATCTAGTTGACTCGAGTAAAGGGAAATAAGTTCTTTCGGAGGGATCAATTGAATGTTTTAAATGTGGTGTGAATGGTCATTATGCGAACACATGTCCTATGAAGAAGATTCATGAATGGGATCACCAAGATCTTACAAATGTTCGTTTACCAATACTTAATACCATTCTGATTGAGGATGAAGAAACTGAAAATGACCAATCAAATGTATGGATTATTTCATAACTATTGTTTTCCTATTTTGGAATCTAAGGATATGATTCGTGATTTTGTTTGTAGGAAAGAAGTATTTCAGAATATGTTGGAAATGAATGGTTAATGGATAATGAAGAATGTTGAATGAGTAAGAAGTCAACATATAAGGGCTTCAAGAGTTATGGTGAAATTATTAAGAGTATTAGGTCTCTTTTGATGATGGGGTTACATTAGAAGACTTTTTATAGTATTTGTAACTCTGATGTTTAATATATGAAAATTTTATTCAAGGAATAGTCATCTGTTCTTTTGTGGACATAGTTATAAAGAACCATTTGGGTTTATATGATCATTACTTTTTAGGTAATTATAGGTTACTATAAGTTATGATGGAATTGAAAGGCATGAGATAAAATTGAGGTTAAATTATGTTATGGTTATTTTTGATGATTTTATCTCTTTTTGGGGAATTATTTGAGAATTATATAGTTTTGGAAAAAGGACAACACGCAGACCGTGTGACAACCTGTTGCATCGGACAAAGCTGCGGGAATCGAACCCACAACCAAAGTGCAACTGGTATTTATCTCCTACCACTGGACTACGTGAAGTTCCTGGTTAGTTTGACTGATTCTTTTTAGTTAGATGATTTTATGAATTAAGAGTAATTTGATTTTGGGTTATCTATGGAAATTTAATATCCTATCATGGAGGATACATGATTAGGTTAATTACTCTTCAATAAGAGACTTTAAGAGCAAATGATGTTGTTTGGAGATAAATGTTACGATTTAACTTGGAAGACTATGTGGCTAAAACCTTAAAATTTTTGGGTTTCAATCTTAGTTTGGTTTACTTTTAAAGATTTAATGGACAAATTATTTATCAAATGGTTCTCGTTGAACTTTGGGTTTTGTTGGTAAAATTTTGGAGATTAAGAATAGATTTTCTTTTTATAAAGGGTTATCCTTTTCTGGATTATCTGATCTTGTAATAACCTTTTGGTTTTGGTTTTGGTTAAGGTCTAAATATATGGGAAGTATATAGTTCTCTTTTGTGGATTAGGTGAATCTCTAGAAGTTGATTAAAGTACTCTTAATGTGAAAAATTCTTCCTAAATACTCGTCTTTTGGAGAAAACATGAGTTGGTATAAGGAATCTAATAAAAGTTGAAAGCCAACATGATAAGTGATTATGTTTCCTTATGAATAAATTCCTCAATAAAAAGTAACTTAAAAAAAATGTTTTCTATTAACTTTTCCTACTGGGGACTCAAATACCGTTTAACCCATCACAAGTTTGTGATTTTCTGGTGGTTAACTTTCTCCTAAACATGTTTTCTATCACTCTCCATCAGAAAATGACCCCATGTTTTCTCCTCCATGTCCATGTTTTCCTACATGGAATCCTAGTATGGGTTAACTCGGGTGACCTCTATACTTATATTTCTTTATTTTAAAGTGATTGTTTTACCGACTGTTGTTCCGATGTGGGATTTTCAATGATGTTTCCAAGCCCAGTTTTATAATTGCGAGGACGCAATTTCCAAAAGGGGGGAAGGATGTAACACCCCGGGTAAATAAAGAATATGACATTTTTTATTTATCCCTATTTGTGGAAAAAATGTCAATATTAATTTAAATGGAACGCTATTCTCAATGGCTTTCCCAATACGCAACAACTAGTTCCTTTGAAATCTTACGTTGCACTCTAATAATAAAATAATATTATTTTAAATAGTAGTTAACACATAGCCGTTGTATTTGCGGGAATGAATAGAAATAACTAAAATAAGATTATATATGTTTTTTTAAATGTTTTTTACTTTTATATAATAAATTTTAGAGGTTTAAAATATAAATTAATCCAATCTTAAGCATTGAATACACTAGTATTTTTAAAAGATTATTTTACTACCTTTTGATGGAAAAGCATTTTTAAATCAAACTTTTGACAATTTTATAGGCTCTATTTTTCAAAATAAACATATTATTTATTATTGGGACATTTAAATTTACCTTGGGTTAATTTTTGGTAATTTTCTGACAATGTTCATTTTTCAATGAATAGTGATAAATACTGCATTTTACATCAAAACTGCTTTTTCATATAATTTAATTATATGGTTATATTATATTTTTAATTTGTTTTAAAGTGTAATTAGAATATATTTTTACCATGTAATACAATTATGTTTATTGGGATTAATTTCACTTTGGAATTAGGCATAAACAAGTGCCAAACTTTTCATAAATATTGTTTCTAAAAAACCCACTATTTTTTGACAAAGGGAAGTTTTTTTTAAATTAATTATTGAAATTTATGTGTTTGGAATTTGGTAAAATGGATTACATATTTGGAATCATAAGTTCCAAATTATTTAATTAAGACTCTTTTGTTTTTGGACATTATGAATAGTATCGACGATAATTATCTTTAATTATCTTGATTAATGAGTAATCGGGTAGTTAAAGATAATAAAATAATATCATAATAATACAAATGGACCACAAAATGTGTCTTAAGGCTACTGGTTGTCTCATGGCCGACCATGGGATGCCTTGTGCCAAACTTGGGGGCCCCATGGAATCACTTTTGTGAGAATGTGACTTTTTATCTTTTTATTTTTAAAGAATGTTAAATGTAACAAAGAATGTCTCACCTAAGTAAAATATTTTTAATTTTGTCTACATAAATAATAATTTTGACTATAAATATTAATTGGAAGTATAAAAAGATTTTCTACATCATAGTATTTTTTTTATAATTTTTAGACATTAAATAAATGAAATTATATATGACATCATGATGATGTAGCGATGACCTCATTATTTAATGATTTAAATAAAATGGAAAGATAATGTAATATCTAAGACCTATACATGTCCAAAACCTATTGTATGGGTGTATTTAGAACCATTATCACCTTATCCCTGAAACACATCAATGTGGGACCATTAAAATCCGAAACTCATTTGAAAATAAAGTTACATTTTATACCTTTCTAAGAGTGGCCCTCCTCTCCTCTTATAAAAGGCCCCCACCTCTACCTCCTTACCCACACTTACAAATCCTTTGTCTCGCCCAAAACCTGCACATTTTTCCTCTCCACATATCTCTATAACTCCTTGAAGCCTCACATTGGGATGAATCCTTCCCAAGGAAGCCTTTGAGCTCAAACCAAAGGGAGTAACCCGATTTTAAGGTAATGTATTCACTTGAGTCCTTTTGTTTTATTTTGCTTCTCCAACCCCCTAAACTCTTTTTATTCATTTATTTTGTAACAAATACAGTATATTAAATATACTAGGATGTTGTTATAAGAATTATTCGAGCTACACATACACACACCTACATCTAATGGTTAAAGAACATTCTATTTCTGTGGATTGTGAATTTCTGCCTCACGAAACGATGATTGTTCAAAATTCTTCTAACACCTTCAAAGGTGTCCATTAAGATGACACTATATTTATATATGATATATAATATGTTTATGTTTTACTTAAGTGTCTTTATTTTTAATTTAGGTCATACCTTTATGGTTTCCATTATGGGTAAACGTGATATCTTCATTTAAGGAAGTGCGGACTATCGCCCCCTCAAAGTGATTTGATTCGTTAATACCATTTTTGGTACGTATAAAGGATATATTTAATGATATTATATATGATACCATATTGGAATTAAAATAATATTATGTATAATTATGTTTTAATTCCATTAAATATGAAATATAAATGGAAGTAGCATTCATGCGTACGTACGGCTTACCGTCACCATGAACGGTACATTTCATTTCTTATCTCAAAATGTTATGTACTATTATAAGTATATATATATAATGGATATATATGTAATATATTACATATAAATTATGGATATCATTCTGGAATTATAACATATATATATATCTTTCATTTTGTTTTAATTCCATTAATATGAAAAAAAGATTAAAGTAGCGTTCATTCGTACGTACGGCCTACCATCTCCATGAACGGTGCTTTTAATTTTTATCTCCAAATGCTATGGAATATTATAAAATAGATATATACTGGATATATATGATATTTAAAAGATAAATACCTTTCTAGATATGATGTACCTATAACTACATGGAAAATTATTTTCCAACAAGTTCAATTTTTGACTCATGTACCAAACATCGAAAAAAACGTCTGATATGAACTCATATTATTAACCAATTATTATAACATTAAAATATGTGATATGAACTGAATAATAATCTTTATAGGATGTCCTCAAGAAATTTTAAATTGACAAAAGTTTATTATTCAGGAATATAACGAAACGAACAAGACAAGTTGGACTTGAGGTAAGGGATTCTACTCCTCTCTTTCTTTTTAAGTACACCCTTTTTATGTCATTCCTTTTATGCTCATATTTCTTGTGATTGGGTTGTTATTTTATATTAATATTACTGTAAGTTTTATGTTCATATGATGAGAGACCCTATTTCCTCTCATCAATCCATTTTGAATGTTTTAAGTGGCGTCGTTAGGCTGCCGAGTTTTCGTAAGGGATTTTTCATCTCACTTTTATTCCTGTGAGATTTATGCTACATTTGCCACAATTTCCATTGAGTTGTGTATGTAATTCCCATTATTATACACTTTGTGTAGTATAATTTCATTTATGTGTATTCAGATATTCATTCTATGACCCTTCTTCTATGGGGTGTATGTTTTGAAAGTGACCCAACTCGGTAAGGGGACCTTTCACCCTCCTCTTTTTAAAAGACTTCTTTTGTTATGTTTTTTAATTCACATTATATTATGTTGGGATATGTTATTTTATATCCTTATTGATGTAAATTTTATGTTTAGGTGATGAGATGCCCTTTCTATCTCTCATCAACTCATTTTCTGATTTTTTGAAGTGACATCATTAGGCTGTCGAATTTTACCAAGGGAACTTTTTAACCCAATTTCGATTTCTTTGGGTTCGACATGTAGTTATTGAATATGTCATCCTTTGAATATGTTTGAATGACATTTTATTGTTTTACACTTA
Source organism: Viscum album (assembly GCA_963277665.1). NCBI lineage: Eukaryota > Viridiplantae > Streptophyta > Magnoliopsida > Santalales > Viscaceae > Viscum > Viscum album. Next base: position 1,656,534,588 of record OY728132.1, on the reverse strand, counting down.
ATATCCAATTATATTGGGTGTATTTATATTTGTCACACATAATTTTGAGATTTATTTATCCTTAATTTAAGGATACCTTCTTTATAAGGGATTTCATCACATTTTACATCTCTATTGAGACTTCATTGTTGTTATGCACCAATTCACTCTTATATGGTGTATATACTTTCATTTGGAATATTATATCATGAATACATTTATTCTCATGATATTATAAAGTTCTGATTAAATTTTATTCCTCAATTATTGTATTGAATTGTCTCTAATTTTGGTAAAAACCCATTAACCAAAATATCGCTTTAAATGTTTTAATGATTTGTTCTTATTAATATCCATGTTTTCAAAATGGTTTTAAGGATTTATTTATATGGATATTAATGGTTTAAAATGTTAAAATCTTCAAGGTGGTATGTGAAACTTTGATTCAAAAATCTCTTTATTAAATGTTTTAAATGGTTTTGAAAATGGTTTTTTTAATGGATTCATTATTTCAATATCCTAAAATGTTATATTGTGATTGAAATGTGGAAATTTTATATTTCCTTTATTCATGTTTTATGTGATACATTTATGTTATGGTTTTTTGGCATTGTTATGAAAACAGGTGGTTCTGTGATAAACTAAGGGCAGGTGAGCCCGATATAGCTCTCCAATGCATTGGGTAACGTGAAGAGGTTAAACGTTAAGGTTTCTCTAAAGAGATTTAGGGAATATACTATGGTGGGTATTCCAAATGTAACCAAGAGGGTTACTCCCTACGTTAGAAAGTTATGAATACCTCAAGTTACCTTTATGTCTTTATGATTTCTATGATTTATTCATGATTTTATGAGGTATGTTAGGGTGCCTATGTTTTATGGGTAAAGTATGATTTCATTATTATGTATATATGAACTCATGTTTCCTTTCCATATTATTATAACCCCTACTGAGCTTTTTATGCTCATCCCATGTTTTTGAAATGTTTTTCACAGGTCAAGGGAAATGTACATGATGTGATGATTGTGTCAAGGATGTGTCAAGAACGAATCAATGATTTATTTTAAATATGTTTCCTTTGATGGGAAGAATGAATACTGTCTTTTATGTAAACACTTTGTTTAAATGTGGAATGTAATGCATGTTTCATGATCTAATTCTCTAAAACTCTAAACATGAAAAGATCCTCAATGTGTAATCTTGTAATAACTCAAGATTAAGTAAGGTTTATGGTTGGGGCCTTATATAGACTTTGAGGATTAGTATTGAAGAACTTCTTAGAGTTTTGGTATTATTGATATTTTGTGAGTTTTCTGAGTAATACATCCCTGTCTAGATACGATCAGGTAGAGGTGGCTCTGGAACAGATGTACCTAGGGGTAAAACCCTAAAACACCGCTTTGAGCTAGACTCGAACGAGAACTGGTGCATGACAATGGGCCTTACTGCACTTTTGGTTACAACACTCTCGGGGGATATGCTTAGGATAATTCTCATATTTTATACAAACCATTATGAAGGGTTTATGAGTATATACCTTCTCAAAGAAAACATTTTATGATTATGGATTATATCCATAAATAGATCAATTTATGTTAAGTGTTTTACAAGTACGAAATTATCTATTTTTATTTGTAAACTGATCTAGTTTATGCCATTGTTTAGAAATGGCGCCTAGTGGAAGGAATGGAAACCATATCAATGCATGCACTCCATGTAGGGATTTCCCTACAACTAAAGAAAATTATAATGGAGCTGGTGATACAACTGGTGCTGATCAGCTTATCACCATACTGCGACAACTCACTCTGGCTATGAATAACGACCTTACTCGTATGGATCACCCTGATCCGCAACATGGAAGATCAATGTTAGACCGCTTCATGAGGAAAAAAGCACCAAAATTCAATGGAATTACAAATCCCTTAGTAGATTAGAAAGGAATAAACTCCTTAGAGAAAACATTCCATGCCTTGGGGAGTAGCAAAGTGAGAAGGTTGTCATGGCAGTTTACCGCCTTACTCGAGATGCTGATCAATGGTGGTCGCTGATTCAAAACAAAAAGGAATATGAAGAAGTATCATGTATGGAATGGAGAGAGTTTAAAGAGCTTTTCTTAGAAAAATACTTTCCTCGTGACCATCGAGCAGATATGGAAAGGAAATTTATGAGTCTGAGACAAAAGGAGGATGAGAATGTTGCAAAGTATGAGGCGAACTTTACAAGGTTAGTGAGGCATGCAGCAGATTAATACGTAACCCAAGAAGTAAGATTGATCGTTTCTTTTATGGGTTAAAACGGTTTCTATGTTGAGCCTTAGTCTCGCAATCTTTCTCATCGTACAAAGATATAGTCTCGTGTGCTATCAAGACAGAAAAGGAATTCTCTAAATCTTATGACAATAAATTAAAGCAAGAGAAGAAGAGGACGGTGGAACAAGAGACAGATAAAGGGAAAAAGGGAAAGAAGGATTTTCCATTATGTGATAATTGTGGGAAGAATCACCCTGGTACTTGCCTAAAAGGAATGGGAGTTCGTTATAAATGTGGAGAAAAAGGTCACCAGGCTTGTGAATGTAAGGTAAAGAAAGAGGATATCAATGTTGAATGCTAAAATTATAGGGAAATGGGGTATTATGCAAATGAATTTCCTAAGCGTCAGGGAAAAATACCTCAGAAAATGCCGAGGGATCAAGGAAAATCTTATGCTGTTACTACAGTTGAAGTGGAATAATTAATGTATTGATGCTTTTGGACTCAAGGATTATATTTTGGTTATAAGAATAATATGATATATATAAGTATTGTACTACAGTACTTGTTGTTTTTATTAATGATTTAATATGATCAAGGTAATCATATTTTTAGTATGTCACAATAAGAGAAAGTTTACATTGTTTGGGGAATCTGATGTTACAATTGATATTGGAATTTAGAGACCTTTTAGAGAAAGTCTAGATAAAGGTATTTTGGATAACTATAAAGGTTGGAATGAATTAAGTTGAACATTGAGTAGTATTGTTTAAGGTTAAAAAATTTCTGAAGATTATTTTTGGAATATTATAAAACTATACTTTTAGGAAAAGGACAACCTGCAGTTTGGGGGATAACCTGTCGCGTCGGACAAAGCTACAGGAATCGAACCCACAACCATAGTGTGACATGCCTTTATTACCTACCACTAGCCTACAGGAAGTCCCTGTTTATTGAAAACTAGTTTTCATAATCTAAATGGTATGTGTTAATATTTTTAACCTTGAACGATTAGGATAAATATAATATTTTTTGAGTTCTATTATCTTTTTGAGTGAAAGATGAGTTTGTGGTAGAAATTAGTTGAAGGTTGAAACTCTACTTGTCAAGCATAAATATATATATAATTATCTCTTATTCTATGAATAAATTAATTCATAAACTTTAGTAAAGGGATATTAAAACAAAATAATGTGTTATCTTAATACCTTATGTCTTGTTGAACTGATAATATTTTAAATCAACATAGATTGAAGGCTTTGAGGCCCTCAATTTTACACTTGTTTGTGATTGATGACCTCAATCACTCCCTACAAATATTTACGTTTTTCCTCCAATTATATTGCTATAATTTCCACCAATGTTCTCCTTATCAAGATCATAATTTGGTGGTGACTTTTTCATTTCCCTTTTCCTCTTATTAAGGCTAAATTTTATTAACCTTATTTCTGATGTGGGTTTTCCAAAAAGGTATTTTCTATTTTCAACCATTTATTTTCAAAGAAAAATTTCAAATTGCGAGGACGCAATTTATTTAAGGAGGTGAGAATGTAACACCTCGAGCTTTCACAATACGCTTCTCTTTCAATAATGCAATAGCTTGCATTATACGCAAGTTTGAGATTCTAACACACCGCGACAAATCAAAGTAACAATTATAAATAGTAATACCCACTTTTTGAAATTATATAAATTTTTTATTTCAAAATGGACATCATTTTTGTATTCGGAATATCAAAATTAGCCTATGATAAATTTTTGGTATTTTTCTGAGAACTTCCAATTTTTTATGAATAGTGAAAAATACTTAAAAACAACTATTTTAATCAAAATAATTTATAGTGATAAATTATACTATTGAGTGGTTTTAAAGTATAATTATAATTTATTTTTACCATTTTATCCAATGGTGTTCATTAGAATTAATTTCACTTTGAAATTGGACATAAACAATTGTCAATCTTTTGATATATATTGTTTCTTAAAAACACGCCATTTGTTGTGACAGCGGGAATTAATTATAAAATTAATTAATGAAACTTATATGTTTGTAATTTTGTAAAATAGACATCAATTTTGAATTCAGAATATCAATTATAGCTTAGGGTGAAATTTTGGCATTGTTCTGAAAAACTTCAATTTTTGATGAACAGTGAAACCACTAAGTGGTAGTTAAAAAACTGATTTTTCGTATAAATGAAATTTTACCACTTCTGTGATTTGATTTTCAAAAATCCGACATACATGGTTGTAATTAGGAAGAAAAATTTTGTTCAATGGGATTAAAATAATTTTTGGTGAATAGTAACATTTATGTTTAATTAATCGCGATTAAATGTAATTAGTGAAATTTAATGTAAAAATGATATTATAAAAATATTGAAAATACCTTTACACTTCTCCTAAACATATTGGATGAGTCATGGCCGACCAAGACAATCCATGGGTCAACCAGGGGACCCCATGTAGCCACTTTGGTAGGAAAATGATCTTTAAATTTTTTTTATTTAATGTTAAAATAAAAATGTCACAAGCATGAGTTGTTTTACTAAAACAATTTTTAAATTGGGTTAAACAATTCATATTTTTTACTATAAATATTCATTAGAAATCTAAAAATATTTCCTATATCATGATATTTGTTTTATAATTTTAGACATTAAATAAATTAAATTTTTTATGTCACAATGATGATGCATCGATTACCTCATTAATTAACCATTTAAATAAAATGAAAAGATAATGTAAAATATAAGGCTTACACTTGTCCAAATCCTATTGTATGAGTATATTTCGAACACTTATCACCTTATCCTATAAATATATAAGTTTGGGACCTTTAAAATCCTAAACTCATTATATAATAAAGTAACATTTCATAACATTCCAAGAGTGGCCCTCCTCTCCTCTTATAAAAGGCCCCCACCACTACCACCTTACTCACACATTAAAAGCCTTTTGGCTCGGCCAAACTCTGCCCAAATACTCTCTCAACTTCCCTCTATTACTCCTAGAAGCCTCACTTTGGGCAGAATTTTTCCCAATGAAGCCTTTGGATCAAATCAATGACACTTACCCGTTTTAAAGGTAGTGTTTTCTCTTGTGTTGTTATGTTTTATTTGGCTTCTCTAACCCCCTAAACACTTTTTATTAATTTATTTTGTAACAAAACCAGTATACTCCATATACTAGGATGTTTTTATAAGAAGTATCCGTGCTACACTTACACACACCTACATCTAATTGTTAAAGAACATACCTTTTCTGTGGATGGCGAATTTCTGCCTCACGAAACAATAATTGTTCTACACTCATATAACACCTTCAAAGGTGGCCATTAAGAAGTAAATATACTTATATATGATATATATTATGTTTATGTTCTACATAAGGTTCTTTATTTTTCATTTATGGTATACCGTTATCGTTTCCATTATGGGTAAACACGATATTTTCATTTTAGGAAGTGCGGACTACTGCACCCTCAAAGTGATTTGAATCGTTAATGCCATATGTGGGATGTATAAAGGATAGAGTAAATGGTATTATACATTATATTACACTATAATTATATTATACCTTTATATAATTATAATTTCATTCCATTAAATATGAAATAGAAATGAAAGTAGCATTCATGCGTATGTACGGCTTACCGTCTCTATGAACGATGCATTTCATGTCTTACCTCTAAATGTTATGTAATATTATAAATTCATGTATATACTAGATATATATGATATATATGATATCAACATCATGAATATAATTCTGGAAATAATGGATATTTCACCACATGAATAACTTGTGATTATAAGAAGTTTATTTTTGACTCAAGTACCAAAGATCAGAAAAATGACCGTTATTAACTTAAAAAATTACACAATGTTCATAACATGGTAACAAGTGATATAAAAGGAATTATGAACATGAAAAAGGTGATTAAGAAAATAGAAATTAACTCTAGTTTATTATTCCGGAATTTAATAAATGATTGAGTCAAGTCGAACACGAGGTAAGGGAACTTCTTAACCCAATTTCCATTCTTTGGGTTAATATCCTAGATTCAAATTATTTAATAATATTATTATAACCTATCTTGTATTTATACCTTCTTTATGTGTAAATATAGTCAATACGCATAATAGATATATTTTATTTAAAAATGATCTTTTTAAGGGACTTCGTCTCAATCTCCATTCATTGAGGCATATTTTGTTTTATACACAAATTTCTTTTAGACGATGTATAAACCCCTTTGACTTTTACTTTTATTCAAAATGAATCTTTTTATACAAAGCATTATACTAAATGACAGAAAGGAATGTTTTTTTGTCGTACATATGCGGCGGCAACGACTTCTCCACCCCCATGACCATTATTTAAGTTTCAGCTTCCTCTACAAGCCATAACTTTTTTTAAATGAAAAATAAATACCAAGTTTTAACTTTCTTTCATTTTGGTATTGAAAATGGTTTTGATAAGGTTTTTTATATCAATGTGCTGTATTGATATCTTGTGATTGAAATGTAGAAATTTTATGTTTCTTTTATGTATGTTTTATGTGATACGATTATGTTATGGTTTATGAAATGTTTAAACCTATTCATATGAGGAATGCATTGGACTTAATAAGTGACAGGTGGAGCCCGCTATAGCTCCTCGATGCATCGGCAGGTCTCATGAGACAAACTAGTGTCTTAGCACGAGGTCTTGAAAAAATCTTATTTGGGGCTTGGCATGAGGCCTTGGCTATGTGGTTATGATAGTCTGGCATTATGTATTCCATCATTATGAAAGTGGTTATTGATATTGTATGTGATTATTCGAACAGTAAAATATCCATGTGAATAAGTAAATGGAATTATTTCATTTTACTTTTTCCATATTATTCTAAAGTTCGAGTTTTAAAGGAATTTGTTTTAGTTATACATTTCCATAAATGTTTATGTTTATTTATGAAAGCTTCCACAATATTGTCATCCTTACTGAGCATCTGAGCTCACCCCTTTCAATGTTTTAATATTTTCCAGGATGTGAAGAAGTATTTTATGAATGACCTACAGGGATAGTCAGAAGAGGATATGAGTGTGGACTATGAAGACTTTGTTATTGTAGTTTTTTACATTATGATGTAATGTAAGACTTATGAATGTATCTTGTGTTTCCAAGGCTATTAAACTAATAGGTCTTTTGAGACTTGATCTTTTGTGATCATTCCAATGTTACGAAGTAATGAATTGACTCTGTGCAGCTGGGGTCGGGGAGTTACATTTAAATATGTAATTTTTATTTTTAGACATTTTGAATAATTATTTCGGTAAATATTTTACTTACCATGGTTAAAGGGTAAATCCCTTAAATAAGGGTAAAAAAATATATATTAATAATATTAAATTACCCTAAAACGTGTCCTAAACCTATTGGTTGATACATTTCCAACCATTTTCATATTTGGGTCGATTTTGGGACCCCATGGAGCCACTTTTTAGTCATAATGACACTTTATATTAATTAAGTTAAATTAAAGACAAAAATAACATACGCATATATCTTTTAGAAAAACAATTTTTACATAGGGTTATATATTTTATATTTCCGACTATAAATATTCATTATAAATCTAACAATATTTCCTACATAATGATATTTTATTTATAATTTTTATACATTGAATAATTAAATTTATTTATGACACAATAATGATGCAGTATTTTCATTATTAATGAAAGAATCAAATAATTGGTATTATAAATGATAAAATAAATATAATTTGAAAGTTCTGATGACATCCACGAATTTTATAGGTTAATATGACATTTTATCATTACTGAAATGAATTTGGTTCGAACTAATAATGTTTTTATGACTTTAACAAAAATAAATTATTAAATAGTGTCAAAATTGACATAAATAAATTTTTAAAACAAATATTATATTATTAGTAGATATTCTCTTCCCAAAAATCTACTGTATGACCTAAGGACTTATATAATGATAGGTGTATCATTAAAGTACAACTTTGGGGTCTCTTGGAAGTATATAGTAATTTTATTAACTATATAAAATTAAAATACAAAGTGACATGGTAAATGTCAAACTATTTAACTGAGAGTTAAATCAAAAAGTTAAAGTTAATATAGTGACCCAAACCAGTCTAAAACCTATTGGTAGAGTGTTTTTAGACCTATCCCACCTTATTCTCTAATTAATCCACTTTTTTTCCATTAGAAACATAATATGAATTTATTATAAAATAATATTTCAAACTTTTCCCAAGGTTCCCCTCACCCCTCTTATAAAAGGGAACTCCTCCTCACTAATTCACACATTCTAAGCCATTGTTATCAGCCAACCTCTGCCAAATACCCTAAAAACTAACCTCCCTTCATCCTAGAGTCCTTTATTTAGTCATAAAGCCATCCTATGGATCCCTTTTCATCAAATCAAAAGGAAGAACCTGAAAAAGAGGTAATGTTTTCACCACCCTCTTTCATGTTCCTTTCTTCTTCCACTTCTTCTTTATTTGTTATTTTCATTATAAAATAATATATCCAGTAACTTCTATATACTTTAATGTTATTATAAATATGGTACAACAATATTCACTATTTTATCCATCCTTTGAATGACATGTCACCATACGTGTGTACGTATGAATTACCATCTCCACGTCATGGTGTAATTGTTATTCAATACTTTATTATTTGGATGGGTATAATAATAATGTGTAATTCAAATAGATAATAAATATAAAATGATAATTATTCTGTATATTTGATATAATATCCAATTATATATTATTTTAACATCAAAAGAATGATATTATCGATCGTGCGTACGTATGGACTACCGTCTCCACGAACAAGATGAGATTCATTCCCCATCGTATCCATTATAGACTAATTAACATTTGATGATTAAAAAAATGTTTTAATACTTGATATAATTCTGGATATGAATAATATACAACTTATCCATAACAAACACGGCTTATGTAACAAAACATATAAAAGAAAACGAGTGAGTTAACACCTAAAACGACTATAATTCTAAGATATTATTAACAAGTAAATGTTAATAGATCATAGATGATATCATATTAATGTATATAATTCTAGTATAATTAAATAAAAATTATTTCACCATCATAAAGGAGGTTAACCTACCCTTGACCAAGGAAAATGTACAAAGTAAGTGGTTTCTTATCTCACTTTTAATTTTGTAATATGTCCATTGTTCACCACTTATTTATTGCATGTGGTGTGTGTACTGCCCATGATTGTATTAATTGTGTAATATACTTTAATTTATGGATATATACATCATCATTGTATGATAATACTTTAATGGATGTATGTTTCGTTTGTTACTAGATCAATAAGAGAATTTTAAATTTGAATTTCCACTAATTCGGCTTTACGCATACTTCATTGATTATTTTACTCCAAGATTTTGTGTGGAATTAATATTAATTTTCTTTTGTCAAAATTTCCACTCCAATTTCTGTGGATATACTTTTGATACACATAATCACTCCATTTATAAACTCTCTTGTCATCAATATGAACTTGATAAGAGAAAATTTATCCCAATCTCCATTTATTGAGTTGAATGTCAAATTCATTGTTTTTGTTTTTACAAGAATATGTGTGAATGTCCTCTAATTGATTTACAATAAATATCCAGTCATATTGAGTGTATTTATATTTTTCACAAATTATTATGTCGTTGATTTATTCTTAACCTAAGGATATGGTCTTTATAACAGATTTCTTCTCAATTTACATTCCATTGAGACTTCCTTGTTGTTATAGAACAATTAACTTTTATATGGTGTATATGATGTACTTTGACAAAGTATATCATGAATCTCTTTAATATCATGATATTATATAATTTTGATTACCTCAATTATTTGTATTCATGTTTCTCTCTTTTGGTTAGGAACTCTAACTAAAATGTCATTTTAAATGTTTTAATGATTAATTATTCTAAATCATTCTCATTAATGTCCATGTTTTAAAAATGTTTTTAAGGAATTATTTATATGGACATTAATGATTTAAAATTAAAATTCCTTTTATAAGATTTAAAGTTTTAAGGGACACATTGATTCATAAATCCATTTTTAAATGGCTTCTTGACAAATAGTGTGTTTTTTAAATGTTTTCATGAAAAAGAGGGATATTTCTCGCAAATTATTTTGATGATTATTTTAATCTATATCAATATCCTTCATTATTCTCGATTGAGGTCAATCTTCTACAATACAATATTTCATATTGTATTGAATGAGTTATGTCTAATTGTGGATGGGCTATTTTTATACCATTCATGGTTTGTGGATAAAGTATTGAAATTTCAAATGCTAGTTTTAATATGGATGTTTATCTTATTTTTCAAAATTTTCATATGAGGAATGCATTAGACTTAGTAAGGGTTGGGTGGAGACTGCTATAGCTCCCCGATGCATCAGTAGTTCTCATGAGACAAACTAGTGTCTTGATACAATGCCTTGATAAAATCTTATTTGTAGTCTTGGAACGAGGCCTTGACTATGTGGTTACGACAGTCTTGCATTATGAATTCCATCATTATGAAAGTGGTTATTGATATTGCATGTGATTATTAGACTAGTAGAATATCCAGGTGAATATTTAAATGGAATTATTTCATTTTATTTCTCCCATATTATGATAAAGTTCAAGTTTAAAAGGATTTTGTTTTAGTTATACATTGCCTTAAATGTTTATACTAATTTATGAATGTTTTCGCTATATTGGTATTCTAAATGAGCATCTATGTTCACTCCTTTCTATGTTTTATTTTTTCCAGGATGTGAAGTATTATTTTATGACTGAACTGCAGGGATAGTCTGAGGGGATATGACTGTGGACTATGGAGACTAGTTTGTTTTAGTTTTTTCACTTTATCATGTAATGTAAACCTTATAAATGTATCTATAACATCCAAGTCTACTAAACTAATCAGTCTTTCGAGACATGATCTTTTGAGATAATGCCAATGTTATGTTATAATGCACCGACTCTGGGTAACTGGGGTTGGGGTGTTATAGTTGGTATCAGAGGATTTTTAGTACAAACCCTGGAAAATAGATTTAGATAAACTCTGATTAGAGAACATAGACCTAAGATAGACTTTGAGGATTAGTATTAATGAACTTCTTAGAATTTTGGTATTGTAGATATTTTGTGAGTTTTCAAAGAAATACATCCTTGTATGGATACGAACAGGTAGAGGCAGCTCTGACACAGATGTACCTAGGGGTAAAACCTGAAAACACAGCTTTGAGCTAGACTCGAATAGGAACTAGTGCACGACAACGGGACTTGCTGCACTCTTGGTTACGACACTCCCATGGGAAATGCTTTGGATAATTTACATATTCATTACAAAAATATTTGAAGTATTTTAATATAACATGAGAATTAATGATCTTGGTTAATCCTAAGGTATTTTAAATTGATAATATGGTGTCATGATATTCTCTAAATGATTTTATGACTACGGTTACTCACACAATTATTTATGGTTTTGGTCAATGTTTGGATTCCAAGGAAGTCATAGTAACTTTGAAAATGATGTACAAGGTGGGAACGATGGAGGAAATGAGGACAAAAATGGAAAGTTGATTGGCATAAAAGATATCGTGTTCATGCCAAATCCGTTTTCCAAAAATATGATCAACAACATATATATTAACCAACTCCCGGACTCAACAATTAAGAGAAATGTGATGAATGATAAGAGATCAAGCAGTGAGACCATGGAGAGAAGAATCATCAATTTCCATCATGCAAGAAATGTGAAAGGAGACACCCAAGAATGTGTCTCAATGGAACAATGAAATGAATTACGTGTGGGAACGAAGGACATAAAGTGAAGAATTTCCGAGGAAAAATGAAGAGTACTATGGAAGAAAATAATAATGGTCACAAGAATCTATTTACAGTCATTTTTCGTAAATGTAGGGGACCTTTCCATTACCCGAGTGAATGCCCTATTCTATAGGATATTTTCTTGGTCAAAGATAAAGATATGTGGAAATAAATTGTTGGAATTTTTTTTAAAAGTACTAGTACTCTTTGTTGAAGGGATTACTTTGGAATAATTTTCTCTTGTATTTGTATCCCTAGAGTTTGTCATGTAAAAAAGATATTTGAATAATACTCATATTTTCTCTTGGGGATATAGTTATAAATAACCATTTGGTTTTGTATGATCATTGGGTTTGAGTAAATTACAGGTTATTATATTTTGGGATGAAAATGCAATGTATGAGATAACATTTGTGGTTAAATTATGTTATGGTTATTTTGAGGAATTTATCTCATTTTGGTAATTTTATAAAATATAGTTTTTGAAAAAGGACAACATGCAGACCGTGTGACAACCCTTCGCGTCAGAAAAAGCTGTGGGAATCGAACCCACAACCAAAGAGCGATTGGGATTTATCGCCTACAACTGGACTATGTGAAGTCCAGGGTTAGTGTGAATAATTATTTTTAGTTAAATGATTGTATTGATCAATAATATGTTAATTTGGGATCTTATGTTTTATCAAATGAATACCCTTAGTATAGGAAAATGATTCGGTGATTATGTGATAAATTTTATTTTGGAAGATGTTCGCTTTGTTGGGAACACTATATGCCTAAGGGAAATAGAATACAATGAGATTTCATTTGAGGAGTAATGGTGTATTTTTATCTATGTTTTTATTGTGTATTTATAGTGATTTGGGTTATTTATGGAAATGATTAACCAATAATAGAGAATATGTGATTAGGTTAATTACCTTTAAGTATGTGACTTTAAGAGTTATTGATGTCATTTGGAGATACGATTTAACGTGGAAGACTACATAACCAAATTCTTATAAGTTTTGGATTTCAATATTAGTTTGGATTATATTGAAGTATTTTTAGGACAATTGTTTATTTAATAGTATTTATTTAACTTTGGGGTATTCTTGGTTTATTTTTAGAAATTAAGATTAATGTTTCTTTCTCTAACGGAATATCCTTTTGGGGGATCATCAGATCATAAACTAACCATTTTGGTTTTGATTAATCTCTAAAGACAAGGTAAATATATAGTTTACCCTTCTTGGATCATGTGATTCTATAGAAGTTTATTCTAGCTCTTCTAGTGTGACCATGTCTTCTTGAATACTCATCTTTTAAAAAATGATTTAAAGGTTGAAATTTATTAACAAATGAAACTTGACTTAAAAAGTTAGTATATCTATTTATGTTCTTAGTAAATCTCATAAATTAATTCCTCATCTTTATGTAATGTAACTTAAAACAAAAAAAATGATGTCCATTTACTTTTCCTACTAGGAGACTAATGACCGATTGTCCCATAACATGTTTGTGGTTTTCTTGATGTTAACTTTCTCCTGATCATGTTTTCTATCCCTCTCCATCAGAACATGACACTTAGTTTATCATAAATATCCATTTTTTCTTACATGGAATCCTAGTATGCATTATCTTGGATGACCTTTGTACTTCTCTTTCTTTTTTTAAAAGTGATAGTTTTATTAACTCTTTTTTCAATGTGGAACTTTTTCTTATATTACAAAGACCAATTTTTTTAAAAAAAAATTGAGGATGAAATTATTTGAAGGAAGGGAGAATGTAAAACCCCAAGCGTCCATGGTAGGCTTCCCTTTGAATAATACAATAGCATGTGTTGTAGGCAACTTCGAGTTTTAACACACACCACAACCAATCAAACTAGCCGTTATGAATAGTTATACCCACTTTTTAAAAATTTATAAATTTTATCATTCAAAATGGACATAATTTTTGGATTTGTAATATTTAAATTATCCTAAGGTAAATTTTTGGTATTTTTTAAAAACATTCAAATGTTGATGAATAGTAAAAAAAATAAGAAACATTAAATAAAATCAAATTTTTTAATCCAAATAATTTATTTTGATAAATTATACTATTGAGAGGTTTTAAAGTATAAATAGAAAATATTTTTACCATTTAATACAATATTGGTAATTTTATATAATTTCACATTTAGACTATACATAAACAAGTGTCAATCTTTTGATATTTATTATTTCTTAAAAAACACGCTCTTTATTTTGATAACGGGAATTAATTTTAATTTAATTTCTGCCACCTCTTGGTTTTGAATTTATAAAAATGAATTCCATATTTAGAATAAGGAGATTCAAATTGTGTAAATAGGTAACTTTTATTTTAGACATTTTGAATAATTAGTTCGGTAAATATTTTATTTACCATTGTTATAGGGTAAATCCAGTAAGTAAGGGTAAAAAAAATAATATTATAATAATATTAAATTACCCTAAAACATGTTTTAACTCTATTGGTTGATAAATCTCCGACCACTGGCTTATTTTGGTCGATTTTGGGACCCCATGGAGCCACTTGTAAGAGATAATGACACTTTATATTAATTAAGTTAAAGTAAATACAAAAATGACAAAAGCATATATATTTTAGAAAAACAATTTTTACATAAAGTTATATATGTTATATTATCGACTATAAATATTCATTAGAAAGTTAATGATATTTCCGGAATCATGTAATTTTATTTATAATTGTTAGACACTGAATATTTAAATTTATATATGACACACTAATGATGCATTATTTTCCTTATTATTGAAAGAATCAAATAATTGGTATTATAAATTTTAAAATAAATATAATTTGAAAGTTTTGATGACATCCAAGAATTTTATCGGTTAATATGACATTTTAGTATTACTTATATGAATTTGGTTCGAATTAATAATGTTTTTATGACTTTAGTAAAAATCATTTATTAAATAGTGTCAAAATTGACATAAAAGAGTTTTTAAAACAAATATTATATTATTAATTGATATTCTATTCCTAAAAATATAAGGTTCAGACAAAGGACTTATATAATGATAGGTGTATCATTAATGGACTACTTGGGGGTCGTTTGGAAGTATATATTATGTTTATATAATATATAATAAAAAAACAAAGAGTCATGGTAAATGTCAAACTATTTTACTAAGAGTTAAATCAAAATGATAATGTTAATATAGTGACTCAAACCTGTCTAAAACCTATTAGTTGAGAGGTTTCATCCAATACCTACCATATAATTTAAATAATCCACTTTGGAGCCATTAGAAACAGAATATTAAATCATTATAAAATAATATTTCTAGCATTTCTTAAGGTGGACCTCACCCCTCTTATAAAAGGGTACTTCCCCTTATCACTAATTCACAAATTCAAAGCCATTTGGCTCAGCCATAATCTGACCAAATACCCTATAAAATATCCTATATTCTTCCTAGAGGCCTTATTTTGTCATAAATCCAACCGAAGGAGCCATTTTGATCAAATCAAAAGGAAGAACCCGAAGAAGATGTAATGTTTTCACCACCATCTTTCAAGTTCCTTTCTTCTTACACTTCTTATTTCTTTGTTATTTACATTATAAAATAATAACCCCAGTATATTCTATATACGTTTTTGATATTATAAACATGGTACAACCATATTCAGTATTCTATACATCCTTTGAATGGCATGTCACCATACGTGTGTATGTACTGATTACCGTCTCCACATCTTGGTGTAATTGTTATTCAATACATTATTATTTTGATGGGTATAATAGTGATGAGTAATTCATGTAAATAATAACTATAAAAAGATAATGATTCTTTATATATGATATACTATCCAATTATATATAATTTTTATATCAAAAGAATGATACTGTCGATCGTGTGTACGTACAGACTACCATCTCTACGAATGCGATGAGATTTATTCCCCATCATATCCATTCAAGACTAATTCCCATTTGATGGTTAAATATAATGTTTAAGGACTAGATATCATTAGTTATATGAAAAAGATACAACCTATCCATAACAGACACGTCTTATCTAACAAAACATATAAAAGAAAATGATCGAGTTAACACATGAAAAAACGATAATACTAAGATATTATTAACAATGAAATGTTAAAAGATAATATATGATATCATATTAATGTATATAATTCTTTTATAATTTAATAACAATTATTTCCCCATTATAATTGAGGTTAACTTACCCTTGACCAAGGAATAATACAATGTAAGTGGTTTCCTTTCTAACTTTTAATTCCCTGAGATTTCCATTGTTCACCACTTATTTATTGAAAGTGGTGTGTGTACTGCGGATGATTGTATTCATTGTGTAATATAATTTAATTTATGGATATCAACATCATCATTGTATGATCCTTATTTTAGGGGTGTATGTTTCATACGTTACCAAATCGACAAGGGAATTTGATATTTCAATTTCCACTCATTCGGCTTTACGCATTTCATTGATTATTTTACTCCAAGATTATATTTGGAATCACTATTCATTTTCTTTTGTCATAATTTACAGTCACCTTTATGTGGATATACTTTTGATAAACCTAATAACTCCATTTATAAACTCTCAAGTCATCGATATGAACTTGATAAGAGTAATTGTAACTCAATCTCCATTTATTGAGTTAAATATCCAATTCATTGGTGTTGTTTTTAAAAGAATATGTGTGAATGTCCTCTGATTGATTTACACTGAATATACAATCACATTGAGAGTGTTTATATTTTTCACACATAATTATGTCATTGATTTATATTTAATATAAGGATATGGTCTTTATAATAGATTTCATCTCAATTTACATTCCATTGAGACTTCTTTGTTGTTATACAACAAGTCACTTTTATATGACTTATATAATTTACATTGACATATTATATCATGAATAACTTTATTCTCATGATATTATAATGTTTTGATTACCTCAATTATTTGAATTCATGTGTCTCTTTTTTGGTTAGGAACTCTAACTAAAATATCATTTTAAATGTTTTAAATATTTATTATTCTAAATCTTTCTCATTAATGTGTATGTTTAAAACATGTTTTTAAGGATTTATTTATATGGACATTATTGTTTTAAAAATAAAATTCCTTTTAAAATTATTAATGTGTTACAGGAAACTTTGATTCAAAAATCCATTTTTAAATGGATTCTTGACAAATAGTGTGACTTTTAAATGTTTTCAAGAAAAACGATGATATTTCTCTCAAATAGTTGTGATGATTATTTTCAACTATGTCAATATCCTTCATTATTCTCGATTGTGGTTAATCTGTTACAATACAGTCATCCATGTTGTATTGAATGAGTTATGTTTGACTGTGGATGTGCTATTTTTATACCATTCATGGTTAGTAGATAAAGTATTGACATTTCATATGCTAGTTTTAATATGAATGTTTATGTTATGTTTCAAAATTATCATATGAGTAATGCATTGGGCTTAATAAGTGACGGGTGGAGCCCTCTATAGCTCCTTGATGCATCGGTAGGTCCCATAAGACAAACTAGTGTCTCGGCACAAGGCATTGAAAAAATCTTATTTGTAGTCTTGGCACGAGGTGTTGTCTATGTGGTTATGATAGTCTAGAATTATGAATTCCGTCATTATGAAAGTGGTTATTGATATTGCATGAGATTATTTGACTAGTATAATATCAATGTGAATAAGTAAATGGAATTATTTCATTTTATTTCATCCATATTATGTTGAAGTTCAAGTTTAAAAGGCTTTTGTTTTAGTTATACATTGCCGTAAATGTTTATTATTATTTATGAAAGTTTTTGCTATATTGTTATCCTTACTGAGCATCTGAGATCACCCCTTTCTATGTTTTATTTTTCCCAGGATGTGAAGAAGTATTTAATGACTGACCTGCCGGGATAGTCTAAGGAGATGTGAGTGTGGACTATGGAGACTATGTTGTTTTAGTTTTTCAATTTGTCATGTAATGTAATCCTTATGAATGTATATAGCACTTCCAAGGATACTAAACTAATCGTACATTCGAGACTTGATGTTTTGTGATCATGGAAATGTTATGTAATAATGCACTGACTCTAAGTAATTGGGTCGGGAGTTACAAAGTCGGTTTTTGTGAGGGTTCCCCATATGGTGAGTGGGGTGTGTCAAAGGAACTTGTTTATGATAAATCTTCTTCATCGGTGCCAACTCCTAATTCATTGGGCCATTCTCTTGTGTTCCACCAGTATGGAATATTCATGAATTCTAAGCTCTAATCTCAAATCCCTTTAAAAACATTCCAACATTATGGACATTTTAATGATTCAGAGGAAGGTGTTGGGGACTAGAGAATAAAAAATCATGACTATGAGGAAGAATATACTTCATCCATCAGGGCCCTGACCACATGCCTCACAGTGAAGCTTTTACATAGTAAAGAGTTTATGTGGTTGTTTGGAACCTCATCCGGGATCATGTTTTCAGCTTTGGGATGGAAATATCCAGAGTTTTCTTATTCTATTCTTGTCACTATTGTATGTTCACTCTTGTTCTGGTGGGGTGATGACCACATTCTACTGAAACTCAAGCAGTCGTATCTAATCAAAATGTTTCTTTTTAAATCACTGGTATTCCTTGAGGGGTGTTGGGACCATTAATGTACAATCCTATTCTGGTTTTGAGTTTAGTTTTAGTTGATTTTTTTAGGGGTATGTTTGGTTCTATTGAATTAATGGGTGGTGTTTTGGGGACCATACATAGTTCTAACACCTCTGTGTGGATTTCCTCTGTCTTATTTTGGTCTTATAGGGGATTCCTATATTCCAGTGTCCTGGTGTTCCAGTTTTCCCTGTAATGGTTTTAATCCTGGTGGTGGAGTTGTTTCATTAGCATTGAGAATGGGTCTTGAGTTCCGGCTAGGAATTCCCTAGTATCTAGTTGTGGTGATGTTTTTATTTGGTATGTGAGGGAGGTGTTGCATTAATTTCTCATCCTTAGGTTATTGGAACGTTTCATAGCATGATTTATATTTAAATATCTGGCAAATTATTTGGTCCATGTGGAAAAATTAGATGATTTGGGATTGGGATTTCCCACATTGGCCCGCCCTAGGGGTGGTGTGTTAGGGTTCTAAGGTTTCATGTGTTAGTGGAATTCTTATTCTAGGGATAAGGCAATATTGTTCTCCCCACATTCTTTAGCCATGGTTTCTTATTGAAATGGTTAGGTGTGATGTATGTTAGGAATGGTCACCCTGATCCCCTCTGTTTCCTTTGGATTTTGTCTGTACATGGACTCCAGTTGAGTTAACTATTGTCTTGGGGACTTTCTAGGGGACGAAAGTCTTTATGGTGGAGAGAATTGTCACACCCTGACCTTATACGCTTTTGTAATATATTCTTCTTAGAGTATCACATTGAATCGACAAAATTTGGTTTGGGATCCCAGTTTTATATTTTTTATTTTTAATAATGTAATGCCCCGACCCCAGAATCTAAGAGCCAGTGCATTATTTTAATGCATTGGCATAATTACAAGGATTCAAGTCCCGAAGGACTGACCAGTTTAGTAGTCTTGGAAAATAGATTAAATATTTGAACCTTATATTACAATTTCTAACATAAAAAACATCATAAATAATCCTTTGAGAATGCTATTATTCCCCTATCTTAACCATGCATATCGATCACAATACACTACTTGAAAATCCTGGGCAAATAAAACATAAGAATGGGATGAGCTCAGATGCTCAGTAAGGGTAAATAATTTAGCGGAAGCTATAAACTTTTTTGGCATGATATGAAAAAATCAACATCCTTTTTAAACATAAAAATGGACATAAAATTGAAAAAATAAATCAGACATTACCATATAAACATGCACATGGATATTCTACAAGTTGAATAATCACGTGTAATAAATAATTTCGTAATGAGTGCATGCCTAAGGTTGGACATCATAACCACATTGTCAAGGATCAGTACTTATACTACAGATAAAAATATTTTCAAGGCCATGTTCCAAGACAATAGTTTTTCTCATGAGACCTACCGATGCATGGAGGGGATATAGTAGGCCCCACATGTCACTTACTAAGTCCACTACATTCCCCATATGAAAAAGCTGAATCATGACATAAACATTTGTACTAAAACTAGCATACAAAATGTCAATACTTTAACCATAAACCATGAATGATATAAAAATAGTACATCCATATTCAAACATAAAATAACACATTCAATACAATATAGAAGATTTTATTATAATAAATCAACTTCAATCAATAATAATATCTAGTAAAGGATGTTGACATAGTTGAAAATGATCAGTAAAACTCTTTGATAGAAATATCCATTTTTCAAGAAAACATTTAAAAGTCATGAAATTTAGAAAGGAACACATTTAAAATACTGTTTTTAATCAAAGTGTCCAATAGAACTTGGATACTTTTGAATGGAATTAACATTATAAAAATTTATGTCCATATAAATAAATCCATTAAACCATTTTGAAAACAAGGACATTAATGAGAATGATTTTGAAGAATAAATATTTAAAACATTTAAAATGAAGTTTTAGTTAAATATTAATATAAAATAATCATTTTGAAAAGTATTTTACGAAACATGGTCATGGATAATAAATATGTCCAATTAAACACTTACACATAAACAATCTTGGATAATAATGAGATTGAGGAATTAACCCTTACCATGCAATTTCCTTTGGTCGAAGGTACATTAAACCTAATATATAATGACCATAGTATGTTATTAAACTTTACCTGATCCATATTGTTATTTATTATATCATACATGATTCATTTATGACTTTATACTACCCATTTAATAATTATTTCCATGTTAAATTAACATTTCGGGTAATAATCGCTTTCTTTATCGTATGTGTTTTATCTTGTTATTCTTAATCATATCATTTAGATAATTATTTAAATATTTCTAGAATATAGAACATTATTTATATATCACATATATTTATAATATAAATATGTATAATAGATGGATATATGAATTGGAAAACACTATTTATGGAAATGGTAGGATGTATGTATGCGTAAACACAGTTTCCGTTTTCATATCGTATTAAACATAAGTAAGTAAAAAAGATATATGTAAGTATATATATATATACAATAGAATTATTATGTCATATATTACATACTTATTAAATATATATATTTTTATAATCATCATTTAATGGGCAATGAGGAAATGAATCTCATCGCATCGTGGTGACGGTAAGCCGTACGTACATACGAGCGACGATATCATTTACTTAATGATTAAAATTTGTGTAATTGGATGGTATATTAATTTTGTAGAGAAATTATCATGTTATTTTCATTATTTATATACATATTACTCATCATTATATCTATCCAAATAACATAGTGTTGAATAACAAATTACACCAAGGTGTGGAGATGGTAAGTCGTACATATGCACGCATGGAGAATCTATCATTAATAGGTAGGATAGAATAATGAATATGGTTGTACCATATTTATAATAACATCACAGAATGTATATGGTACTGGATTTATTATTTTTTTTGTAAACAAAAAAAGAAAGAGGAAGTGGAAGAGGAAAATAACATTGAAAGAGGTGATGCAATAATTAGTTATACTTTGGGTGTTTCCTTTTAAATTGAACAAAAGGGCTCCTAAGTTGGATTTATTCTCAAGGGAAGGCCTCTAGGTTGAATTGAGTGAAGTTTTGAAGAGATTTGGGTAGGGTTTGGTTGATCCAAATGACATTGGAGGTGTGATTTTGAGAGAAGTGGGTGTACCCTTTTATAAGAGATGTGAGGGTCGCTTTAGGAAAAGTTTGAAATATTATTTTATAATAAAATAATTTTGGGTTTTTAAAGGATAAAAATGAATTTATATCAAGCCTTAAATGGATATGGGTCGAAATAATCTTAAAAAATAGATTTTAGAAAACATTAGGTTACCATTATATCCTTATCTTTTTTATTTAACTCTTTGTTAAATAGTTTAACTTTTACAATGACTTCTTGTATTTTTTATTGCATTGTCAATAAACATAATTTAAAATAGAAATAGAACTAAAAGAGGTTAAATAATGACATATATTTCATTATAAAAGTCCTTTGGCAGAAAAATATTTTTTTAAGACTATTATATAATATAATAATATAGTATTTTTTTAAAAACTCATTTTAGTCAATTTTGACACTATTTGGTATTTTGTTTTTGAAAATTCATAAAAACATTATTAATTTGAAAAAATACATTTAATCAAACAAAAAATGTCATATTAACCTATAACATTCGTTTATGTCATCGAAACATTGAAATTATATTTATTTTAATACTTATAAGACCATTTATTTGATTCTTTCATTAATAAGGTAATCACTACAA
The DNA here is from genome assembly GCA_963277665.1 of Viscum album. Lineage (NCBI taxonomy): Eukaryota > Viridiplantae > Streptophyta > Magnoliopsida > Santalales > Viscaceae > Viscum > Viscum album. The sequence goes on along the minus strand of OY728132.1, from coordinate 1,656,512,037 downwards.
CATCTTTGTGTAATAAATAAATATTATCATATAATATCTGAAAATTGTAAATAAAATACCATGATGTAGGAAATAGTTTTATATTTCTATTGAATATTTATAGTCTAATTTATATTATGTATATACATAAATTAAAAATTATTTAGTTATTAAAATTTAAATTTTACCATTTTAACTCTTCTTTAAATAAAATAATAATAAATGTTCAAATCTAATCCAAGTGGACCAAAAGGATCATATTCTATTCCAAAGATTGGTTTTGGTCGTAAAAAACTTAGTCAATAGCATTAATACGTGTGTTAGTGTTATTTTAATATCATTATTACCATTAATTATCCTATTAACTATTAACTGTGTTAAATAATAGTCAAACATTACTATTCACCAAAAATTGTTTTCATCTTATTGAACCACATTTTAGTTACTTATTTCAACTGTGTCTCTCGAATTTTTGAAATTCAATTCACAGAAGTGGTAAAATTACGTTTTATGCAAATTTCCCAATGTTCCAAGAAGGTGGGTAAAAGACGGTAAAAAGTTCAATAAAATTTTATACATCTAATATTATTATAAAATGGATCCATTTAATTACTATGTAATTATATATTTATTATGTATCTATTTGGACATAATATAAAACTAAAGAAAAAAATTAATTATTTAAATAAAATCCAGTTTTAATCAACAACGCATCGTTTGTCTGTATTCATCAAAAATTGAATGTTTTGAAAAAATAGCAAAAATTCACCCTAAGATAATTTTTATATATTGAATTCAGAAATTAATTCTATTTTTCCAAATTAAAAACATAGTTGTTATATAAATTAATTCAAAATTAATTCCTGCTATCAAAACCAAAAAGAGGGTTTTTAAAAAGTTAAAACAATCAAATTATTGACATGTGTTTATGTCCATTAAAATGTGAAATTATTTATAATGAGATATAAATTGTATTAAATGATAAAAAATTCAACTAATTATAATAAAAATACATTAAAATTTATAATTTTACACTATAAATTATTTTTATTAAAAAGGCTGTTTTCAAGAAAAATTTTGTATCTTTAACTATTCATCAAAATATTAAAGTTATTAGAAAAACACAAAAAATGTATCAAAAATAAATTTTTATTTCCCACTTCTACATAAGAAGATTACTTTGTCAAATTTAATAAAAAAGTTTCTAATATTGGATTTAAAAATCATTCACCATTAACAAGTGGTAAAATTGCATTTTTTAAAAATAATTCTTTTATATAAAAATTGTATTTTTTATTATATTATGTCTAAAAAACACATTATATGGATGTTAAAATTATATGGATTATTAAAAATAGAGTTAATACTATTCTAAACTACTTTTTTAATGTCTAGTTTGGTATGTCGTGGTGTTCTGAAACATGGTGTTACATGTGGAACAAGCTATTGAATGATTTTAATGAGATAACATACAATGAAATCTTGGGGCATTACATTCTACCCTCATTCCGTAAATTGCATCCTTGAAATTTGAAATTGTTCTTAAAAATTAACAGGTTTATAAAAGAAAATACCTTTGTGAAAAACCCCATATTAGAAACAGGGTTAATAAACTTTAGTCTCAATAAGAGGGAACTTGAAATGAAAATGTCACAACCAAATTAGAGTTTCGAATAGAATAGAATTAATGGAAATTATAGAAAACTAATTGGAGGTAAAAGACAAATATTTATAGCAAGTGATTTAGGACATCAATCACAAAAAATTTAACAAGAAATGTAAAATTGAGAGCATTAAAGTCATCAATCTATAATGATTTAATGTATCATCAGTTCAACCAAACATAAGGTTTTAGGATAACTCATTTTTTAGATACTTTTTTTAAGAGAAGGGATTAATTTAATCTAAATATGTGGACTCAATAATAAATAATTGATTTAATTACCTATTATAATCATATTATTATAATTTGGTTATGTATAGATCTATTTTCACTTCATCCCTTACAATATGAACTGAATGTTCAAAAATGATTTTTTATGCCTAAAGAACATTTGATAAATCATAAGGTACAAAAATATTACCTTAATTCACTATTTTTTTTACTGAAAACCAAAATTTTAGGTTAGAGTATCCAAAGAAATTATACTTTAACCTTATACAAAAAAATCAAGTGTACAACTTACTCAATTTGAACTTTTATACTTATCATAAATACTTGTTTCCAAACTCACAATCCAAAAATTTATAAGGAAGTTCAACATAACATAATAAAGATCAACATGTGAATTCCTTCATCATGTATTTTATTGAAACAGGGTAACAACCAGAATTACCATAAAACATTATTTGAATATGTATTTAGTTTCTTATTCTATTAGAAAAACAAAGTATACTAGATATACTACTTAAATCCATAAATCATTTAAACTCCAACAATTATAGAATAAAAAAACCATTAATTAGTTCCAAGGTAGTCAATAATATATAATATAATTAATTCAAATCAATAATCTCTTATTCCAAAATCATTACCTCAGTATCAAGACCATATTAAGGTTTATCTTTCCTTCAAACATGTATTTTCCGAAAAAACTTTCTATTGAGTCGCCTTTATTTGTACCATATAATCTCAAATCCTAAATGAAATAGTACTACAGTATAATCTTTATTTATTTCAATAATTCATATAACCAGTAATTCATTGATACAATACTCAAGTGACTCAATTAATTAATAAAAACAAACGAACGCTAGTCATTTCTCTACATCTGCAGAAGTATCATAACAAGATTATTATCCAATATCATCATTTGGTCATACTATGATGATTGAGAAATTGATTTATATAGTCTACCAAATCATTGCAGATGAAGCATTGTACATTTGAAATCTTTTTTTACCCTTGAAATCAAGTACTTGGTATCCTTTTTATCCAAACTTATAACAAAATCGTATTCCTTTAAATAATTTACCAAACTGATTCTTTAAAAAATTATTACATATGGGAACATTCATATTTCTCTTATTCTCATTATCCATCTTTCTCTATACCATCATTTTCTTTTCTAGCTTCCCTTAAAATCCATATGACTCCAATAATTATTACTTATCTTATTAACACATGATATTATTTCTTCATATAATGAGAATACATTAGAGACTATTTCCCTTCTAAATGTTGGATTAAGACCATAATAGATATGGTCCTTCTTACTCTTTGGATCATTCGTATTGATGGAGTTCTCATTCCTTCTACTGGGTTCCATTTCTAAACAATGTAAAACACTAGGTTAGGTTATGAATCACAATACATAATTCCAAAAATTTAAAATAACTAATGTAAATTGATGTGATTATGAATATAATATATAATCATATATAATTCTTTATTTGAGGGAAAATTTACTCCTAAATCATTCATAATGTATTATAATGAAAATGTGAATTATCTTAAGCATATCCCCTAGGAGTGTCGTAACCAAGAGTGCAGAATGGTCTGTTGTCATGTACTAGGACACCCCTAGTCAATCCTGATACTCCTTATCAGATTTTTCACTTTTAGGTACATTTTTGTTAGAGCGGTCTCTACCTACTCAAATCCATAATGGGATGTATTTCTTTGAAAATGAAGAAAATATCTATATTACCAAAATTATAGGATGTTCTTCTGTACTAATCTTAAAAGTGTATCTTAGGGTTATGTTCTCTAATAAGAGTTTTTCTAAATCATGTTTCCATGTTTTTTACTAATCTTCCTCTGATACCAACTGTAATTCCCCCACCCCAGAATCTCGGAGCTGATGCATTATTTTAATACATTGGTATGATTACAAGGCATCAAGTCTCAAGGACTGACCGGTTTAGAAGTCTGGGAAAATAGATTACATACATAAACTTTACATTACAATTTATAACATAAAAAACATCATAAATAATTCTTTTAAATGCCATTATTCCCCTATATTAAACATGCATATCAATCAAAGTACACTTCTTGGAAATATTGGGAAAATAAAACATAATAAAGTGGTGTGCTCCAATTATTAGTAAGGTTAAATAATTTATCAAAATCTATAAACATTTAAAGAAAGATGTGAAATAAAAAACAACAACCATTTTAAACATAAACTTGAACACAATATGGCACAAATAAATAAAATATTAAAATATAAAAATGCAAATGGATATTCTATAAGTTGAATAATCACATGTAATAACTAGTTTCATAATGAGGGAATTTCTTAATGCGACATCATAACCACATAGTCAAGGCATGGGGCCAAGACTACAGATAAATTTTTTGTCAAGATCTTATTCCAAGAAACTAGTTTGTCTCATGATACCTACTAATGAATCAAGAGGATATAGTAGGCCCCACCCATCAATTACTATACCCACTGTAATCCACATATGAAAAAAAGTTGAAACATTACATAAACCTTCATACTAAAACTAGATTACGAAATGCGAATACTTTAACTATAAACCATGAATGGTATAAAAATTATACATCCACAGTCAAATAGAGAATAAATCATTCAATACAATATAGAATATTGTGTTATAATAAATCGACCTCAATCATGAATAATATCTAGTAATAGAAGTTGACATTGTTGAAAATGATCAGTAAAACTCTTTGAGAGAAATATCCATTTTTTCATGAAATTATTTAAAAGTCACTCAATTTATAAATGGAGATAATTAAAATAAATTTTTTAATCAAACTTTCCCATACCACTTTGAATCTTCTTAATGGAATTAACATTAAAAAACAATCATGTCCATATTAATAAATCCATAAAACCATTTTGAATAAGTGGACAATAATGAGAAATATTTAGAAGAATAAAAATTAAAAACATTTTAAATGAAATTTTTGTCAAAGTGTACATTAAAATAATCACTTCAAAAATATTTTTTGAAACATTGAAATGGATAAAAAATATTTCTCAGAAAACACTAACACATAAACAATCATGGTTAATAATGAGATTTAGGAATTAACCCTTACCATGCACATTCTTTTAGTCAAATGTATGTTTGACCTCTTATATAATGACCATAGTATATTATTAAATAACAAAAGAACCATATTAATTTTTATTATATCATACATGATTCATTTTTGACTTTATACTAACCATTTAATAATTATTTCCATGATAAATGAACATTTTAGCTAATAATCGCTTTCATTATCGTACGCGTTTTAACTTGTCATTATTTATCGTAACATTTAGATAATGATTTAAATATTTCTAGAATATAAATCATTATTTTCTATATCATATATATTTGGAATATAAATATGTATAATTGATAGATATATGAAATGGAAAAGACTTTTTTTGGAGACGGTAGACTGTACATACGCATAAACACTGTTTTCGTTTTCATATCATATTGAATAAAAGTAAGTGAAAAAGATACATGTAAGTACATATATATATATATATATATATTTATATACCCTTTAGCATTATTATGTAATATCTTACATAATTATTAAATATATATATATATTTATAATCATCATTGAATGGTGAACGTAGAAATCAATCTCATCGCGTCATTGAGACATTAAGCTGTATGTACACTTGAGCAACAATATCATTTAATTAATAATTAAAAAGTGTCTAATTGGATGGTATATTAATTTTACATAGAAATTAACATGTTATATTCTTTATTTATATATAGATTACTCATCATTATACCAATCCAAATAAAATAGTGTTGAATAACAAATTACACCATGGTGTGGAGATGGTAAGCCGTACGTACACACACATAGTGAATTTATCATTCATAGGTGGGATAGAACAATGAATATAGTTGTAAAATATTTATAATAACATAAAATTATGTTGAAGGTAAAGGATTGTTTATTTTGGTATGGAAACCCCATAGAAAGTGGAAGTGGAAGAAGAAAAGAACATTGAAAGAGGTGATGAAATAATTACTTATTCATTGGGTGTTTCCTTTTGATTTGAACAAAAGGGGTTTTAGGATGGATTTATTATCATAGGAAGGACTCTAGGACGAAGTGAGGGAAGTCGGGAGGAGATTTGGGTAAGTGTTGGCTAATAGATATGGTTTTGGACATGTGAATTTTAGGGTAGGGGATGAACCCTTTTATAAGAGAGGTGATGATCACTCTAGGAAAAGCATGAAATAATATTTTAATATAAAATCATTGTTGGTTTAAAATTGATCCAAATGAATTTTTTTCAACTCTTTTGTGGTTATGGGTCGACATCCTCTCTACCAATAGGTTTGAGACATGTATATGTTACCATTTTAACCTTATCTCTTAAATTTAACTTTTAGTTAAGTAGTTTAACTTTTACAATGTCTTCTTGTATTTTTATATTACATGGTTAATAAGCATACTATAAAATTCCAATCGAATCGAAAGTGGTCCATTAATAAAATATATTTTATTATAAGAGTCCTTGGTCCGAATCATAGATTTTGAGGACTATTATATAATTTAATAATATAGTATTTTTTTTAAAACTCATTTTTGTCAATTTTGACACTATTTGGTATTTTGTTTTTGGAAAGTCGTAACAACATGATTACTTCTAAAAAAATACATCGAATCAACCCTAACATGTATAATTAAAGAATAAAATTCGTGGATGTCATCAAAACATTGAAATTATATTTATTTTAATATTTATAATATCATTTATTTGATTATTCCATTAATAAGGTAATTACTACATCATCACTGTGTCATAAATGAATGTAATTATTTAATATCTAAAAAGTATAAATAAAATACCATGATTTAGGAAATATTTTTTTCTTTCAAATGAATATTTATAGATGAATTTATCTTATCTATATCCCTATATTCTATTTCTCTAGATTTTAAAATTTCAATTTTACACATTTAACTCTTCTTTAAAAATAATAATAACAAATGTCCTAATCTAATACAAGGGAACCAAAAGGATCATATAAAATTCCTAAGGATGGTTTTTTTCGAAAAAAACTTGTCAAATATATTTAAAAAATGTTTTTGTGTAATTATAATATCATTTTTATAATTAATTCCCCAATTTCCTTTTAACCTTGGGAAATAAAAGCCAAAAGATACTATTCACAAAAAAATTATTTTCATCTTATTAAACAAAATTTTACTTAATGATTTCATCTATGTCTCTTAGATTTTTGAAATTCAATTTATATATGTGGTAAAATTATGTTTTATGCAAATTTGCCAATGTGTCAAGAAGGTGGGTAAAAGACGGTAAAAAGTTCAATAAAATTATATATATATATAATCTTATTATAAAATTACTCAAATGAATTAAATTTAACTTATATAGGTATTATGTATCTATTTTTATGTAATATAAAGTTAAAAAATATATTTATTTAACTAAAAAATTCGGTTTTAAACAACAACGTAGTGTTTTTTACTATTCATCTAAAATTGAATGTTTTCAGAAAAAAATAAAAAATTACCCTAAGATAATTTTGATATTCCAAATTCAAAAATGAAGTCTATTTTAACAATTTAAAAACATAGTAGTTATATTAATTAATTAAAAATTAATTCATGCAGTCAAAACCAAAATGTGTTTTTTTAAAAAGAAAAAACGATCAAAATATTGACATTTGTTTATGTCTAATTTAAATGTGAAATTATTTATAATTACAAAAATTTTATTAAATGATAAATATATAATATAATTATACTTCAAATCTATTAAAATTTATAATTTAACAAAATAAATTATTTTAATTTAAAAAGTTTTTTTCCAATTAAAATTTAGTATCTTTAACTATTCATAAAAATATAAAAGTTATCTAAAAAACACCAAAAATTTCTCCAAACTAATTTTTTTTCTTTCTTAGAAAGAAGAATTTTTATTTTCCCAATTTAATATAAATGTTTCAAACATTAGATTTAAAAATGGTTCTCCATTAATAAACAGTAAAATTTAATTTTTGGAAAAATACTTCTTTTATCTGAAAAATTGAATTTGTTATTATATTATGTCTAAGAAACACATAAAATGTATGTTAAAATTATATGGAGTATTCATAATAAATTTAATACTATTTATACCATTTTTTTGATGGCATTTTTGGTATGTCGTGGTGCGCTTGAACTTGGTGTTGCATGTAGCACAACTATTGAATTATTTTAAAGAGATAACGTACTATGAAATCTTGGGGTGTTAGAAATAATATTGATGGGTTTCAGACTGGTGTGCAGGCACCGTACAGTTGGTGGTAACCATGTGGCCGTCCAAGATTCCCTTGCACTTGAACACTTATTAAACAATAAAATTTTGTGAGAATAGAATAGATAAATTTTTAAACCATAATAAAAGTATTAGTATTTTAAAAATTATAATGTCATTATTTATAAGATAATTATTATTAATTTTTATTTTATAATTCTATCTGGTTTTAAAATATGTTTTGTTGAGGTATAAGCCCTACATGACATGATTTTGTATGTTTTTTTATGATAAGCAAGTGTTTTGTCTTGAAAATTCCTGATACACACGCAGGGCATAGTCAATGCCATGTGGCTTTTCGAGAACACTATGTGGACTGCCTAGCGCGCTGTCAGTTAATTAATTACCAAATGAATAGTTAAAGTGAATGGAAAATAAAATGAGTAAAATAAAATTATTTAAGAGTATTTTTAATAATAATAATATTATTATTATTATTATTTTGTTAATATTTTAATTATGCAATTATTTATATTAAATCACTTATATTATTATAAAAATATTAACGTCAATGTTTTTTATTATAATATCAAATTATTATTATATTTAATTTATTTAATTTAAGAATTTTTTTGTTTTATATCATTTTTACGTTTATTTATCTTCTCTTATTTTCCGTTTTTCTTTTTTTCTCCACTCTCTCCATCCCTCTCTCACCCACATTGTGCACAAACCCTCCCCCTAATAAATCACGCAAAATATCTCATAACCCCAAAACTCCCTCCCTAGAACTATTTGTCCTTCCCTTAAACATGGCTCTCCCCTACTCTAGAAAATTCGACTGGTGAACCTCCTCCCATTCAGTAGTCAGTTGTGTGATCCCCCTCTATTACACAGCTTCCCTATATCACACATATCTCGTGCCACACCTCATAAATGGGAACCTCCACATTCCCCAACAAGGACTTTTTCTGGCACGAAGCACCTCTGGTATCCATCCCTCTTTCTCAGTTGACCTCCCGCACTATCATGGCATGTTCATTCCACTTCGTTTTGTAGAATTCCATTATTGGAATGTTATCGAGTTAGGGTTTCATACTGTGTCTGATTCTATTATGATGTAATTGATTATATACATTATTTTTAGGGTCTAATTACGTTGTTTAAGGTGTGTCTGGCATGCGATGGATTTTTGTGCACCAAAATTGTTAATTATTCCTACACTAAGGTAGCAGGTTCTGAGTAATAAAATTCATAGATGAATTAATTTGTTTATATAATTACATGTTTCATGGTCTTTGATTAATTTTTTTATACGAATTTGGTTTTAAGGTAGTTTAATAAGCCTTTGATCCATTTTTTAGCATGTTTATATGTAATGGATTGAGTTCGTATTGGAAACCCATGTTTAGTCTTTTATTTGAGTTTTATTTTGTTGTAAAAGGGCATTGAATTATGTTTTAACATGTTAGTGGTGTGCGTTTTTTCAAATAAGAGGATTTGGGGAGGGTTTTTGTGTGCAAAGTCTTATGATACCACTTGGTGTTATTTCATAAAAATTTCAATTGGTTTATTATATCATCTAATTTGTGTGAAACATGTTTGGATATTCTTTTGGTGTGTATATGTTTTCAAAAGGGGGTTTTAGTATGAAAATGGGGGAATTTTTGTGTGTGTTCCTAGTTGTAAAAATCATTGGAAGTGTTCAATAAATTATTTGAGTAGCACGAAATGTGTTTCTGCAGGTACTTGAGGTGCACATGTGTTTCAAAAGGATTTTTGATGGGAAATGTACCACTTTGATCATGTTAGCCTTATTTTTTATTTCTCAATATGAATTTTAAATTATTTTTCAATATATAAAGTATTTTTTAATGTTATTTTTTCCTACGTTTGGTTTTAAAGTGGATTTTACTACATGAAATTGAGTGTGTTATTGGTGGAAACCCATGATTTGTTATTTTGAGATGTTTGACATAATTTTTAACTGCCTAATTGTTTTATTAAATTATATGTGTAGTGTGTGGTCCCTATTTTGTGGTTTGGAGTCACCGGGTCTATGGTGACTCACCTATGTGTGAATAGAAAAGTATATATATATGTGGGTTCCCTTGATAAATGCATAGTCATCCATGGTAGTGAATATTCACATATGGGGCAAGGTGTTCCCATGTATTTATAAGAAAATGCATACGTAGGTGAGTGGTGACTAGTATATGCATATACAAAAATGTGTATGGGCCCCCTTACACATTTTCATGTCCAGGAGGGTGTGTGTTTAGGGGTTAGGTGTCCTTATATATATGTTAAAGTTCATTTTCCTAGTGGGAGAGCATCACCTTATAGTTAGAAAGCACCAAGATCGGTATATTGGGATTGGTTACACCCTAAGGTAGGTCCTATATACCAATGACTTTAATTTTAATTCCATAATTGCTTACTTGTTCTAAAAATATGTTTTTTATTTTTTTCTATATACACATGCTATGAAATCTTCATGTAGTTTACATAAATAATAATGACTTTTTTTCTAGAAATTTAAATGTATTTATAACACCCCTTAGTCTTAAGTGAATTTTCATAAAAAGTGATTTACTATGTGGGTTTGAATCGGTAATTTATATTTCCCAAGTGTTTGGCCTTTTGGATTGTTAGTTATTAAAAGTGTTCCTTGTGTGAAATTAAGCATGTTTAGAACCACAAGAATGGTTTATGAAAAAGAAAAACCTCTCCTGAGGCATTCCCCATTGTTTTAGAAAATGATGTCTGTGTTGAATGTGTGATTTGTGTTGTGCTCCTACTAATGAATCTTGTTCATTATTGGGTGACAGAAGAAGGGGGGATGTGCTCAATGAGGGAGGTCTGTGGCGAGATGTTGGATGCATTTTTATTTAATGAAAATGATATGTACATATATGTTTTCATGATAAAAACTCACCACCACTTGAAATTGATCACAATGGGAAACCTAGGTATCTAGGGTGGCGGTCTAGGACTTGTACACGATATTATATAGAAGTGGTTTGTCCAAGTGTCATCTACCAGGATTGATGATACAACTCTAACTAATCATTTTTGATGATTAGAGACCACTAGGATATGGTTGAGTTCCCTACTAGTGTCTTGTGCACGAGAACATAGATCGATGTGGATCTTATACCACATATCACTGATGTAAGAAGATCCTATTTCTCTAACTAATAATAGCTGCATTGGGATTTCCCATGGTGCTTGTGATGTAATTTCTATTTCGTTCATTTCATTCTTGATGTATTATTTTTGAAAACCATATTTTAATCTATATTGGGTTTCTTTAATTTTTAAATGTTAATGCATGCTTCAAACCTATTTTGAAAATTTAGTGGGAGGGAAATTAGTTTCTTAAAAATTAAAAAATGTTACTTGAATTTTAAAACAATAAAAAACATTATTTTATTATGTCCTATTTACAAACTAGCATGTTTTGGATTTATTATAAAAGGAATGGAAAGATGGAGTTGTTTTATCTTTGCCTTCCTACTAATAATGTTGGTGATCACACCTACTTTACATTTTAGTTTTAGGTTCCTCTAGTTTTGGATCTCTCTTGGAGTGAGTGTAGTTTATATTTCATGGTGACACATGAGGTCACATTATGTATGTCATGTCGATTTGTTTATTCCTTTTTCCACTACTCGTTTTTTCTTTTTAGTGTCTTATATTTATCTATTTATTCAATTTAGGATTATTTCTCTATATTTTTTATCATCCTAATAAATCACAATTAGTTTATTTTGATGCCCGACACTAGTTTTCAGCCCGTGGGGATCGGGAATGCCCATTGATCCTTGCCAAGGACCAGGTCAGACATCCATTTGCTGACAACCAAATTTGGTTCATGACATTCTCTCTTTGTGTCTAGCTTCTCTAACATTATTGGTAAATCATGGATTATTTTCTTAGTTTGGGTTGGTATAATAGGGTATTTTGGATTGAAATGGGTGTGATCCATATTATGTGTCTATTTCTCATGGATATCATCAATGTCGACAAGGTTACAAAACGAGATGTAGGTCTTTCTTTTTCATTTTATTTTATTTAATAGTTGTATTAATGATTATTCTTTCCTATGTTTATGTTTATCCAAGATAATAGTTTTTTGGGACATCCAGTTTGGATTTAATATATATTTCAGTTATTTGATCCGATTTTCATGTGGAAACTATGTTTGATTTCACATTTAAAAATTGTATTTGTTAAAGATATGTGTATTGTGATTTATACATGTTTAGTAAATACCTAGCATAGATTTCATTGGGGAAACAACTTCATCAATTTGTTTCAATTCAATTGGGGTTTTTCAAATAGGGTTTTCCTTTTTTTCTTAAAAGGATTTCCACATTGTATTCATATCATTGTTTTGTTTTATAAAGTGAATGTTGATGGTTTCATTTATTTTGGAATTGTTTATAAATACAAAATTGTTTTAAAAAATGGTTTTATAAATGTATATGAAATATATATAAATATATATAAATATATATATTGGAAAAGTGGTGGAAAAGTTTTTACCACTGATGTGATTTCGTTTTATCTCTCATTCATCCCAAGTGTTTTATTTATTATTTTTAGCTTATGCATGTTTTGAATGATTTAATATATGATTCTTATTATGTTCAAATATTCATGATATTATTAAGGGTAGTGTGGGATGTGGGAAGGGCATGATTGTGGTGTTATCCCTTCGAGGTTAATAATTGTAATTTGATTAAGTTGTTGTTAATATCTCCACCTCCTATAGTTATTAAATGGGTAGATTAGGGGTGATATGTGGGTATTAGTGGGATATTGTTAGTCCAGTTGATATTTAATAATGGCTAGTACCCCATAGTGTATGTAACAACTAGCTAGTTGGATGTTCACAAAGGATAGTGGTTAGAGTGATTCCGATAAAAAATGTGTGACTATCAACCTACCAAATATATGTCTACTAGTGTGTGTATTGTTTTATCTTGTTAGTATATCTGACGATGATTCATGCTATGTATCATATGGTATGATTCATTTTTTGTATCTTATGTTATTCCTCTTATTATCTATTATCGTTGTTTCTTATTTCATAGATGGACCTTCTAGGATGCATTATTTCACTTATAATTTAGCATTTATTTTGTCAAGTGTTGTTCCATCAGTTTATTAGATTTTTCATTCATGATAATTTAACATAATTTACATGATTATGTTTTATTTTGGTGTTAAATTGATTTAAAGTAATAAAGTGGAAAAATATTTTCAGGGTATTTTACTTTTTCGGGAAATTTGAAATATTTGAAACAAAGTGTGGGTTTGTTAATAAAAGTGTGATGTTTTAAAGGTAAACATTTAGTTTTATTTTAAATTAGTATTATTTTAGAAAATTACCACCCTCGTGAAATGATTTTACAAATGGAATACTTTTATGAATTTCATGAATCGTGTTTTGATTATTATCATGTTTTATAAAGGTAATGCAAACTATTTTCCAATTAAATTTTTTTTTAAAACTATTAAAGTTGTTTTCCTTCATAATAGAAACGAAATGAACTTATTTTTGTATCTATGTTGATTAAACTCATGCCATACATTCTCTCATTGGTCAGTTTATTCATCATTTCTTGTACTGGTTAGTTCATGTTTGGATTTTAGGTTGATCTGGGGCCCTATTCTTTTGGGAGTGGATAGTTGTTGGGGAATTGGTTGTGAAATGATCATCACATGGTGATGGTTACCATAAAATTTAATTCAAGGAACCAGATGGCTCATGTTTTGGTATTGGACTTGTTGGTATTCTATTTCATGTATTTTAGAACTCATTATAGTTTTGTTATTGTGTAATATTTTATTATATATTGTGATTTATTTTATTATATACCTTGGTTTATTTATTTTTATTTGTTTTTTGTCGTTTTTTGGGATTGATGAGTTTTAAGATATCCGCAATGGTTATTTTGATACATTAGATACTTATAATTATCTCAAGGGGATCGAGGATCCTTATTATTATTGTGATCATACAGTTCAGGCACTGGTTTGGATGAAAACCCATGTTGGGTTTTTATTAATTAGTACTTGGGCCTTGGGATATTGAATGTGTCATAGGTTTTTGAAATTAACCATGTTTTTATGTTTGAGTCAATGGTAGATAATACATAGGACAATTGAGACTTAGGTAATAGGTTTAGAAATGTTCTAGGCCTCCTCTTCCTTAGGATGGTGCTTGAGATTCCAAGGTAGGGTAGTTTTTTTTCTCTTGTTTTTGGATTTAAAATGGTTCTCTCTTGAGATATTGTGGTATGGGGTTCAATCAATATGAATTTTATGAAGACCAAAATTTACATGTCATAAAATTCTTCATTTTTCGTGAATATAGAAGTAATTCCTCGATAATCTAGTTAAGGTGTGGTTCATATCAAACTGTGATAAACACATGAAAAATTATATAGAAAACATCCAGTATCACTGGCACGATTGGTGACCAGTCTGATAAATTATATGAAAAAACAATTGAATGTGTATAATTTTGGGAATTTAAATTTTATGTTCATTATTTTTTTTTATCCCATCTTTTATTTGAAAGGTATTTTTTTTAATATTCATGTGATGTTAATTTATTATAATGATGTTCAAAAATTATGTTTTTTTCATTTTTATTAGAGGTTACATTGGAAAACAATTTTTTGATTTCATGAGTTTTTTGGTTAAAAAACCATGAAATCTAATTTTTTTTTAACAAAGATGATTTTAAAATAAATAATTTCATTAATTTTGAATTATTAAATAAAAAACATTTTTTCTGAGATGATGAATTTTTGTGAAATGTTTTAAAAACTTATCATGTTATTTGAGAAAAAAAGTGATGTTTGAGAATTTTTTTTAGGTTAAAAATTATTTGGTTTTGTGGTAAAACAATTTTCCAAATATTTTGTATATTGTTTTCAAAGTGTATTTTTGGTACCGTGCATTGGGATTCAATGAGATTTTGTTTCATTTTGTGTATTTTTTAGGTGGGTTTGTCCTTTTTTATTTCTGAGATTGGTTGTAGTTAATTTTTTAAAAGTAATTTTAAATTTTCTAATTTTTTTGTAAGAATTTTCTAGAATGAGTCCTAATGGAATTAATTGGAAAATCATGTAGTAAATTCCTTAATATTGTTATTTTAGCAATTCAAGGGTTTTCCTTTCAGTCTTAAACTATACCTAGACATATCATATAGTGGTAGAGCCATGTTCTTTTTCATATATTGGAACATGAATTATAGTTTTTAAACTAGTATACTCTAGTATTTAATGGTGATCAAATATCCCATGAGGTTATTTCATAGATATCTACTTATTAATAGATTTCAACTTAATATGCCTTCTAGAATACTCTGGGTTGACGTGTAACATTCCTCTATTCAATGGTGTGGGTTTGGAGGGGTGAAAGCTCACCATTCATTTCCAATCATTTAAGTGTCCATATTGTGGATATTACTGGGATTCCCTCATGGATTCGTTTTTTTCAGAAGAGGTGAGAGTGGGAAGGTGGTGATGTTATTGGGTATAATCCAATTTGACAATTTGATAAAGGAAAATTACGAATATTTTATGCCTTTTTTATTTTACTTATGTAGTCAGCTAACGATGCTTCAACAAAGGCACAATGCCTTTCTACAATCCTTCATACAGAACTGTGTTTTTATGTGGTTTAGTTTATCTTGAATAACTATGTGGAGAAATTTATAAGGCCATCTTCATTAATTCAATTCTTAGAAGGTCAAACTACAATCCAATACTCCTTAATTATCATTGGAAATAATAATTATGATAAAAATAAAGGTAAAGAGATTCATGAGAGTGACATGTTTGGGAAACTATATTCAAAACATATTCATCCAATATTAAAAATTTTGAAACCAGTTGTCCATTTTGAAATTGTGATTTCTGGGAACATTTTTTAACTTATAAGTCAACTCTAAAGGCATATCCTCAGTGTGTCCAACATAGTTATAATCATAGGTTTTTTAGACGACCATGAATCACAAGAAGAGATCTCAAAACATTCTCATTTTTTGTTATATTTTTTTTCACTTCCAATGGATTTTTGAAGGATGATCATTATTTTTGGTTCTTCCTATTTTTTAATTTTTCTGTATAGCTTGGGGATTGTCCCATATATTATGTTCCATGTTTAATAAGGTATAATGGATGAAAATGGATATTTACTGTATTTCTATATATTTTATATGTTATTCTTAATTAATTCTCTCAGCCTATTGGTTTTTATTTCATTCTATATTTTAGAAATTGTATGAAATAAGGGTACATTAATTTATACTTTAGTTGCATCATTTTTTCCATTTGGGTGGTGGCTGCCTCAAGATTTTGTTTGTTTGGGATTATCATGAGATGGTATTCCATGTAGGTGTATCTAGAAACCCCCATATAAAATATGTGACCCTCTGGTTAAGGATTATCGTTTCTTGGTGAAGAACATATCGTATTTATAGTCAATTTGGATGTTTAATTATTGTATTCTTAGTTGGTCATTTGCGCATTCTCCTTGCATTTTTTTGGGAATGTGGTTGATTTTTTTTCATATTTTTTTTTGAAAGAGAGTGTCAATTGTTTCACCATTTTTATTGAATATAAAAGGTGAGGAGACAAATTTCTTTTCCCCTTCTCTTAATGTTTCCTCCAACAATTGTTTTCATAGTTAGTAAGATTATATCCTTTTGGTAGTTATAATTATTTTGGTTATTCTTAGATAATGTTTCTTCTTCGATAAAAAAATCTACTTGGTTGGGAGACCTGTGTTTCGACTCCATATATCTTTAGAATTTTCGTGGGTGATCCTTTGGGGTCCATATTTTAGGATGATATGTTGTATGGATTTTTGACCTAATATGTTTTTGGGAAGGTGTTTCTATTTTATCCCTTGATCTAGTATTTAGTTTTAGTGTATCTTAAGAGCTATCATGGATAAATTAATACTCTCAGTTTTAAAAAGGATAATATGAGTGGATATCCGAACATTTAATCATATTTTATAATCAATTACATTTTCTGGTGATTGAATAATGATGGTTTATTAGAATGTCATACTCTTAGTTTTTTTTGGGTTAGTAATATGTTGTTCGAGTTCTCCTCTAAGGGGAGGTAGTTTTTTAATTCCAACATAAAATAAGTGTATATTCACATTATGGAGGAGGAAATTTCTATAATGGGGAATTTGTGGCATCATAGGGTGTCAATTTATTTTTAATAAGATAATAGTTGTTTACCCCTTGAGTGATGTGTGTCCCGGTTTGAAATTATTAATTTATGGAGGCTTTCCAAATGGTGCATGGTTATGATACATGGGTTGGAAATTTGTGTCATAGAAATAATGTTCGCTAGGATTTGGGGTACAGGGGAGTTCACTACCTATGAATGGATAAATAATGTGTTAGAGACAACCTTGTGAGGTATATGGGTCTTACGACATCTGCTGATGCATGGTATGTGTATTATTTGGAAAATCGTTCAAGACTACTATGTTTCCTACCCATTTTAGGGTAAATTTTTTATTTTCCCTTATTTTTAATGGGGGAATTTTACCCTAACAAAAAATTTGATACCCATAAAAAAAATTCCTCCCATGGGGCTCTACCTCTCTCACAATCATCTCCATAGTGATTTGAATGTGGTTCCATAGCAATTCTGCACATGGTTCAACAGGAATGAGCTATTATATTCCTAATATATTTTTTATCTATTTTTCAACAAATCATATATCTTTGGTTTTTTTATTGGATTATTTTATTTGGTAGGGTTGGTATAATTGGTTATTTTTGTTTAATTTGTTTTTATCCACAGTAGCTAACCATTTATAGTGATTTTCATCAAAGGTGATATGCATCCACCACTTTTGATCGATGTTTCCATTTCATTTTATTTTATTTTAGAGTTCCATTACTTCATGGAATTTTCTTAATTTACTTTTAACCATGATAATTATTTTTTGGGTTATCACAACTTCATATTTAATGATTTACATAATATGGATTGGGCCTCTTGGTGGGAATTGGATGTTAATTTAGATTTTAAATTGTGCTTTGTTGAAAAAAAATAATTTTTGATTTTTAAATTCTTATTACATTCCTATGATATTTTTCATTTGAGAAATAACATTATCTATAGAATTTAATAAAAGGTGTTTTCAAAGACATTTTACTATTTTGTGTTAAAATGGTATACTTTTATATTCAAAGGTCGGTGTGGTTTTACAATGTTACATGGAGTTCCCTTAGTTGATTTGATTGTGGAAATTGATGGTTGTTATTTATTTTTTAATTTTACATACATTCAATTTTTTTTATAAAACTAGATTTCAAAATTTATAATATATATATATATATTAAAATTGATGGTTTAGTTGGTAATTGTGAATTGATATTTTTTTATCCCTTTTTTACCACATTGTGTTATTTTTGATGTTTATAATTTTCGGTGTAATGGTTAATTTAATATGTGATTAATTGTGTGTTCATGGATTGAAGATCTTTTGATGTGTAGCTCAGTAGGTTCAAAGGAAATAATTAGTGGGTTATCCTTGGGGAATTGTTATTATACTTTAATGATGTCGTTTTTCATGGATTTCTTCCTTTACATATTTCATTGGGTGACCAAGATAACTATTTAGAAAGAAGTAGGAAATTATTATGTTAGTTGAGGATTAAAACTACAAAATCCCAACATGTTTTTATGTAACATATGGTGTGATGGATTATAATTATGGAGATTGGATAGTGTGATTCAGATGATGGATGATTGATATTTAACCTATAAGTTGGTCCACTCATACATGTAATATGATATACCTTTGGTTGATGTTGTGATGCCTCATACTATGTATCATATTCAATGTTTCTTTTATGTTGTATCTTATGTTTTATATTAATCTATTGACAAGGTTGTTATTTTCTTGAGTAGACCTTCATGGATTCTTTTTTTCTTATGATTTAGCCTTCAATTTGTCTAGTGTTCTTCCATCCATTTATTATCATATTTGTTTTAGGGTTACACCATTGTTTCTTAACTTAATTTTGAGTTGGGTGTGTAAAATCATAAATGTATAGAGGAGGAAATTGTTTTCAATGTGTTTCCATTGTTTTAAATTTTGAAATCATGGAAACAAGAGGTGGGTTGGTTTAAAAAAGTTTCCTGTTTTCATGGAAAAGGATTGGTTTTCTTTAAAATGGTATTTTATTGAAAAATTATAGTGCTTGTGAAATGGTTTTACAAATGGAATAATGTTTTAAAGTTAATGGGTCAATTTTTTTATTCTCTAATTTTGTAAAGTTAATGAAAAATTATTTTTCGATGCCATGTTATTCAAACAATGTTTGTTTGTTTCTTTCAAAAATTTAATTAAATACACTCTAGGTGGTATCTATCTCTATTTAGTTCACACCCTACATATTCATGTGTGTGGTTATGTATTCTTCATGTCATTTTCATTTTTATTTATGATAGGATTTTGGGTTGATCTGCGACCCTGTTCATAGAGAAGAATATGGTTCTCAGGATCATGGTTTTGAATTTAGTGACACATGGAGATGGTAATAAGACAGTAATTTTCATGGAACCAAATATCTTGTGTTTTTTTATTATCCTTGTTGATCATTTATTTTATTTCATTTAGCTTATATTGTAGTTTGGTAGCTTCAATTAAGATTTCATTTGTCATGTACCTTGGAATATAATTAAAAATTTCTTTTTTGTATATTTATTTGTTACATTGTGTTTAAAAAAATAAATAATGGTTTTATTATCACCCTATATGACTGTCATATTCCAAGGGAATCAAGGATCTAATCTAGTATATGATGGGCTAGTTCATGTGATAGTTTAGATGGTAACCCACGTTAGTTCGTTAGGGGTCCAATATAGTCTTCTAATCAATTGGGTAATGATTTATATATCATGGTATTATTAAAGGAAATATTTATTAATGGTTGATGAACTATAGGATGTTGGTAGTGATGCATGATCTACTATTTTATCTGATTTATGTAGTGTCGTATAATCCACAAGGTCATGATGGTCTTGGGGGTCATCCATGATATTTTTTTATGTTCCTATGATTATTTTTTTTGAAACATTAATTTTTTTTGTTTCTATGGTTGTGATAATTGTAAAATCCAACCTCTACTCACTGAGATACCAGTGGACAAATCAGTTCACCACAAGAACTTATCATAACCACCCCAAAAACAAAATAATTCTTACTAGTTGTGGGGTTTTAATATGGAATAGTGGGGTGACTATACCCTAATATAATAGTGTTAAATAAAAAATTAAGGGAAAATAGTCTATGTAATTAAATAATTAGTGTATTAATATGTAATATTTTTAGCATATAATTATCTAGAAATTTATGCATCTATTAAATTAATATTTAATATTTTTATAATATAACTATCTAGCCCACTAGGAATCAAAATCTCATGTCATATCAGTATATAAATCATAATATTTTTCTTAAAATATCACAAATTAATATATAATGAAACCGTTGAACTAAATTTTCTCATTTTTAATGGGTTTTCACCCTTAAAATCACAGGATAATTAAAATGGGGGGCATACTGAGTTTTGAATTTGACTCCATCGCTCCAATGAGCTCTCTGATACTCTCACATGCTTGCACAACTCATAAACCAATGGAATATTCCATCCTTGAAGGATCCTCTCATTTAGATCCTTGATCACCATTATGAAATCCTTGAACGTGTATCCATCTACAATGTACATATCACCCCTATCAATAACATGCATCCGATCTTGCACATATCTCTTCATTTGTGACACATCAATGAGATCATGAACCCTCTCTAAATACAGGGGTAAGTCTCGGAGCTAACAAACCTCTCCAATCATCCATATGACCTTAAATGGCACAATGATCCTCAAGGATACATGGAAACTTATCCAAACCTCCCAAATCATCAACACATGGGAAACTCATAAAAAAGGGACACTATTATGAACTACAAGGGCCTACGATGATGATATATACATGATTTTGTTTTCTATATGGGGATTTCTGTATATACTCAGGATCACCTAACAATCGTTGTCATTACTTACACCTGATATATACCAACAAGAGAATCCTCACCAATATCATTCCATTATAAGGGATCCATTTAGGGTCTCTTTTATAGGCCATTAAATATTTCTATGATGATAGTAGGGTGGTATATATTATTATAAAAAAATTATATCAATTTATATTGATCCACCCAAATCCAACCAAATTCCAAAACACAATCCCTTATTATATCTTCCAAAACATTAATAGTATGATCAGTCTCCCTATTTTGGGTCAAATTTTATACTCATCCTCAACTATGTCCCTAAGTCCTCCTAAATGCCTCTCCACAACCACAATCTTAACATCACATCATGGAAGTATAAAATTTTCAAGGAAACCCCATGATGTCGACTGATCTTCAACATATAGAAATTCCATAAAATCTCAACGGAACTATTATCTCTAATGGAATGTAATTGTGATAACATCACGAGTGAATTAACTATGACCAAGGTGGAATCATGAACTATATTTATCCACCAAATCCATATTATTATATATTTTGACATACAATACCATTTATACTTTGGGATATTATGAGGCTATGTAAAAACTGTGAGAACCTATAGCTTAGTCTTCACCTACTAAAATGTGAGAAATTGGGAAAAGGCTTCAAAAACACTCCCCCATATTTCAACACTCCAAAAAATTCGACTAAAGTTCCTTATACATTTTTGAATATCTGTAATTAAAAGCTAAAGGGGAACTATGAAACTCTGAAATCACCTCCTCTTGAAACATGACCGACACCACCGTCTATCTGAGTAAAAATGTGATGTGCTCCCCTCCTTTTAAAAATTCATCTAGGTAATCTACCGATGATACCTAGTAACATAGATCCTCATAGTCAATGTACCCAAACAAGGCTCCCCTCACATGTGAGGGAAGTGGAGGAGTAACCACCATAAATTGAAGTAATATTTCACCCCTCTCCTCCACCTATTTCAACTACAAATAAGGAAATTCTCATATACCTCTTCCACTAAGAGAAAACCAAAATTCCTGGAAATATAATATACCACAAAATTGTCCTTCCAAAGAGTGTAGAAAATATTTATATAATAGTATTATATGACCTCCCACTAGAACCTCTATCTGAGGTTCAAATCCTTTGGAGTGAACATATACTCGATACTCTTATAGTAGGATTGAAACAAAAAACACTCTACTAGATGGAAAGTTCCATTACATATTTATTGAATATACTACCACTTCCAATTTCATGGCATGGGTATCATAGTCCTACTAATAGGTATCAAAATCCTTGAACCATAAGTGATCAATTCCAACTTCATCATCAACCCACGCATGATACCAAATCAGAAAGCTTCATAAAACACTATATACTATACTCTCTCCTATAGTTGTATCAACATAGTAGAACTAGTCAACCTTATACTAATCTAATCTATATCTAATGGAAACTAATATGTACAGATAAATAGATACCCTTTCATTATTAGGAGGGTAAAAGGGGATACCACTCTAGGGAATTCAATCACGAAACTCTAGTACCACAACACAAAGACAATAAAACTATGCCCCTCTAACCCAATATTTAGTGGAAACCTAGAAAACTCTACAATAGTATTCACTGGGTAGATAGATAATCCATCCTTAGATATGAAACACCCCATTAAGTGAACCTCAAGGATGCATAATTGGAACATTGAGAGCTTACCACAATGATGGTTCTCCTGAAGTAAAACTAGGACCATCCTCAGGTGCTCTGAATGCTCCTAATTAGTTGCAAAGTAAAAATGTATTTTATCAATTAATAAAACAAAACATTAGTCAATGTAAGTATTTATGTTCCAGTTCGTATTAGAAATTAACACAATGATAGAATAATTCACACTAAAATGAATCACTGGGAACTCATAGTGTCCATAGAGAAAACAAAACTCTATATTTAGAATGTTCGCCTCATGGTCCCTCAATTGGTTGTAGGCATTCCTAAGAGAAATTTTGAAGAAAAAATCACACCTCACATTTGGTTAAAGTGGCTATCAATCCTCATAATGGGTATATTTTCTTTAACATTACCATGTTAAAGAGATTATAATAAACAAAAATCCTCAAGATTCTATCCAAATATTTTCACAAACAAAACAATGGATGCCTGGGTGGAAACATATGGTCTAATGAGAAATTTCTCTCAAAGATCCTATACCTACATCTTAATTTCATAGAGATTCATATGGGCCATCTAATATTCATATGAATATTTAAATTTGGTCATGAGGTGAAATTCATTTCATGAGTACAAAAACCTCCATATATGTAGTCCTAGAATGTCCTCGAGGAAGACATACATGAAATACTTTACTCCCAAAGGAAACCATATATTTATTAATCTCATTGTACCAAGGGATAAAATCACCATCTAATGGTTGATGGGATGTATCCTAGTTCCCTAAATGATAAATAAATATGCTATGAGATCTCTATCACCCTCAATGGATAATCTCATCACATATGTCTGATAGAATCTAACCTTAATTTGATGAAAGTCAATCAGGGATGAAACAATTTGAAACTAATATATACCTAATATATTGTCATATGGTTTAATAATGATAACTAGTAAGTACAATGAGAAACTCTCTCCATCAATAACTAGATCACAATTCATGAAGATAATGGATATCAATAAATTTCACCTTATTATAACCTATAGAAAAATATGTTGGTATATGGTATTAGAGGGGAGAGTTATCTCTCAAAAAAGGATCTAAAAACTAGTGTCTAAAACATTATTCTATAAGTACATGACAAAATATGGAAAAATTATGAAGTGTACCTCATATTATCTCATGGGTTTTAGGGTGATAATCCTCTATAGTCAGAAAATTTCTTCAGTTCAGACCACTAGCTCCATGAACCTAGAATTAATGTCCAGGTGGTGGTGGAGAAATTAGAAAATAATGTATCCCTAAACCATGTGATCCTCCCCCATAAATCTCTAACATATCCTATTCTAGCACTACCTCCCTAGGGGAACACAAGCCACACCAAGGAGAACCCTGATCAAAGGGCTTCCTCTCCCATGATGGATCATATGTTACCTACCTAACCTCAATGTAACTTCTAGTCGAGAAATAATGTTCAATGTGGCCTCACCCATCACATGAATAACATAACCTGTCTCTTGGATAACCCCGACCTTATGTGAACTCTGTTATACATGCCTATGAGACTAAGTCCAGAAAGGGGAAAGTCTCATATTTTGTGAACCTCTTGACTAGGGACAGGTAGTTGATGTAGTATAATCATACTAATGACATCCACTACCATATACAGATTCTTGGAAACCCTTAGATAGGAAGCTATCATCCATTATATCATGTTATTGAACTCTAGAATATGTGGTAAGGCACAAGTGGACCATACTGACATTAATGTCATTATGGATACCATTCCCAAACATTGGATGCCTGAAGTATCCATCCAGATCTCTATCAAGGGAGTTTCATGTAAGTTCAGCAAACATTGAGTAATAATCAATAACCATCATAAAACCTCCATTAAAATCAAGAAGATTCATTCTGTAAATAGAAAATATTCCCTAGGTGTAATACTTGTCATGAAATAGTTATTGTAAACCAAATCATAAGAGCATCATCTCATCATGATTCTTCATGACTAGAGTCCACCATCACCTTATTAATACATGGAAAATGTTGGATTCTAGTAAAAAATATTATTAGATAGGTCCACATAATCTTGAAGACTGCAATTACAGAATCATGATCTTCCAAAATTTATTGGGGATCTACCTCACCATGAAACATCAATAGATTTTGTATTTAAAGATCTGGTTGAACACTAATCTTATGTTCATCCTAATATTTTCCTGATGGTACTATATAATCCTATATATGTGGGGGTGGTTATCCATTACATTCAAGAGGAAACACATTATAAGATGACCCCTAAACTAAGTCCTAAACACTCTTTGGATCACCATCACAATCATGAATTAGTAATCAGGTTGAATGTCTTGATGGAGGATTCATGAAAGTGATTGAGACATATCATAATCAAATGAGAGTATATATATGGGTAACCAAATCAAGAATGATAGTCAAATGAATCAAACCTATATAATTCATGTACTATTGATCCCTGCAACTAATGTCTTGATATGTTGATTCAACAATATATTATTTAGAGTCTTGGTAAATAGATATATCGGCCACCACACAATCTATGGGTTACCAGATATGAAATCCACACTTTAGACACTTTTACAAAATTCCCTATATCCCAAGCAATCTCTACCATTGGTCCATTTTTACTTGGAAAAATGGACTAACAACATCTAATACCACTCAGTAAAGTCCTAACCCACCATTTCCCACCGTGAGGGGAGAAGTATGAGAGGTAAAAATCCCATTCCTACCACCAATCGGCCTGAGGTAGAAGAAAATTACTAAGAAAGAATAATATAAAAAGGGTTCCCTTTTCTAATTATTCCTGTATTTACGCACTCAACCATATCCATGAAATCAATCATAAGAATAATAAAACATAGTAACATCTCGAATAAACCATGCATGTAATAACCTATAAGGAATACGTCAATCTATTATATAGTAAAATAGTAGTGCATAGGAAAAAATAGACAAAAAACCAGAAATGATGTATCATCATAATAGTTCATAGAATAGAAAACATTGATAGGGATCGAATCATGATCTGTATATCATACAATCACATACGTTCTAAGAACTCGAGTATCACTATGCTCTTCCAATTTCACCACCAAACTCTTTATCAATTTCACTAGACACAACACATACAGGATAATACCATACCTAGGGGAGTAAAAATACATAATAGGATGGTTTCAAAAACAAATAAGAGAAAAACAAGGATACAATAATGTTTAGATCAACCCATAATAATGAGAAACAGAAACCCCTCACAGATATATATGATCATAAAAATCAAAGATAAGGGGCGAAGTAGATCTCTATCTCATTTCCCATCAAAGGATAATGAGTCTACCTACACCACTAAATGTCCATTTCTACTACCCATCATCACATGTATCTATTGGAGAAAACCATTAGGAGGACTTGAAATTCTTCTCAACTCAATTTCCTGATGGGAAAAAATATACAAAACAGTACGTAATCGCTAATACGATATAAGGAGTTTACTTAGTAGATATAGAACCCATGGCCTGAAAAAATATAGGGATTCTACCTAGTAAATAGATAAAGGAACCACTAACTAGGGAATTAGTGGGGTTCCACCGAATGAATGGAGGACCTATATCCAAACATGGTAGGGGAACCACTTGGTATGTATATATAAAGGACACAATCCCTAGTTCATATAGAATATTCCACTCTAAGGGTAGAGTACATAAAACCTAGTACCACAGGGTGGTCAAATAGATTGTAGAGGAACATATCCTTAGTGTGTTTGAGAGGGTAAACTGAGACAATGTAAGGAGTATGGGGGACCGACACATTGAGGAAATAAGGGTGGGGGTTACCAACCACAACATTTCTCTATTGATCCTAAGTGATCATCACTACTGGTTCAACGTCTCCTAGAGAAGCATAAAAATATCAACACCTCCCGTCATGTCTTGAGATCCACTCTGAAGAATACCATAAAATTCCATATGGAAAACTAATCAATATATAATTCTTGTGGACCCAAAATCCAGGACCATTAGAAGAATATATTTATGGTGGAAGTACCTACAAATATTACACAACATGTAGTAGGGGTCCCTTAACATGTCACAACACCTGTACTCCTAGTCGTTTCCTTGCCAGCACCATACTTGGACTGGCATGTAGTACTATATGGTTATTATTGGGACTAAATAGATTGTATTGGCCACACAAGGTCTCCATGTGTGCTTCTGGTCATCCCCATGTACTTTAGGACATTGTGTATAATACGATATGTATCATTCCATGTTTAGGTATTTGAACATGTCTGTTTTCCCCTGGGCACAAACATGTTCTGTTGTAGAACACAATATATCCACTTACATGGAAACATAATCTTGTGAAGATAAAATATATCTTTACGACCAAGATAGGGTCACATGTCATGTGGTAAATACCACATGGAATGTTATTATTATATCTCATGTAACCATATCCACCACTTTAGGGGGGTGGACTACATGACATGGTTTTGTGGACTATAGGTATTATAATTGGAATTTTTGCAGAAACCAAGGGAATAAATTCATGATGAATCATTTAAACAACATTTTTTCCACAAAACACATCATGGAATGAAAATATAGTATTATATATTACTAATTACTCATTGATGGCCATATTTCAACCACCCAACACCTCTGGCATATCATCTCTTCAATATTGTGTTCCTCTTGTCATTACTCTAGATATTATCTCTATAGAGAAACACCCACTACCCACACTACATTCTTATCTGTTAGAAACATTCAAAACCATTCATCACTCATAATAGAACCATTATTTAGGGGGTTTTATTATTATCTATCATTCCCTAGCAATTTCAAACAGAAACCCCATGGCCTAATGATGAATAATGCGATGAAAGTTGGGGAAATCAAATTAATATAGTTAGTTCATCATTTTATATAAATTATTTCCCAAATATCATGTTGTTGTGGGATCTAGGAAAATAGTTGGTGATTAAAAGTAATTATTTCATAGTAATATGAAAAATTAAATTTATAATCCTCATGTGGTTTATTACATTTCTTTTATCCAATAAGTGCCACTTTACCATGCACCTGGCCCATAGACACCAACACAAAAAAGGAGTCATAATAAGAAAAACCCCCTAATAGTCCATGTAGCACCCATACAATATAGATGAATCATAACATATTCATATCAATATAAAAATTTAGATAGTCAATTTACAAGGCCAAGCACCAAGAATAATAGACATATCTTTATAACAAATATTTTTCATTAAATCTAATTACCAATTATTTGGACATTTACATTTCATAAATTACGGTTCACAATTATCATAATAATTTCTAATATTCCATTAATTTATCATTTTAACCCTAAATGCATTGAAACTCCAATCATCCAATTTTATTTCTTGTAATTATATATCATTAAATCACCATAATTCCCTTGTTTTCAAAGATATACAGTTCATCATTTTATCATATATAAAATCATTATTTTCAATTGGCGGATTATGACTCCTAGGATTAATAACCAGTGGTATGTATATGGTGGCTAGGAACATATAATTCATCATGGTCAACCCATATATTTACCAATTTTTAATGCAATTTATTCAGTTTTCACTAAGATCCTAATTAGCACTATGTATTGTGATCAAGTCCATTTCATGCAACAAAATAACACATGTTACCCTTCACAAGATAATTTATGCACAATACAACATTTAAAAGTTTATTATGATTCCATGTTTACCCAATTATTATACAAAAAGTCAATTACGTAATAACTTCTATATACATAGGGGGTTGGTGCACCTCTCATGTGGCCACACGTCCCGGTCTAAATGCTTTTAGACATTATGAGTTCCTTGGAAAGCATAAGATTGTTAATTTCTACCCATACAATGGATTATAAATTTAGTTAGGTCAGGAAGATGGTTTGCCAACATGATCTCACTTACATCACACACAAGTAAATAGAAATTAATGAAATGAGTTTTTTTTAGATTCTTTACCTTTATCCGACACATGTAGAATGATATACCAAGGGCCATCAACATTATCCCTGGACTACCAAGCTATTTTAACCTCACCTTATATCAACTATACTTATCTTAATGCTTTGATTCTCTTATTTATGCCAAGATAAGACATAATAATTTATTATAATAATATTTATTTAATTAATTAATTAAAATCAAGAACAACATATATATGTTTAATTTGTTGGCTCATTCGACCACAAAAAACCATTGGCACCAGGGTGAATTTAACTATTGATAGATCACCATATCTAGTCTACATATAATCCCTAAAAAACTATACCAATTAATCAATTGATAAAATAAAAGTTATGGAAAACCTATTATAAAAACAAATAGAGAAGCATACCTCTACAGATCGATGTGAAAATCTTGGTGGAAATTTTCTTGGGATCCCTAATTTCTATGATACATGTAATATCAGAAGAGATATAGTGATTTCAACATTATATGGTGAAATTATAATTTCAACCAAAAATAAACCCCTTTAATATCAAAAACAAAGAGGAATGAATAACATGAAAATAAGTTGGATGAATATCTTACACTATATTTTCATAAAAGAACACCCAAGATGACATAAAATGAAAAATTACGGAGTGATATGAGGATTATAAAGAACCATCCCACTTGATTAATTGTTTCCCAACATAGGAATATGGACCTAATCACTTTTAGAAAAGAAATAATGAAAGATTAATGGTATGACTCGAGGGTTACACCATGAATTTTTCAAGAAATGTAATGAGAACCTATTTATTTTTTATTGTACTAACAAAGACACCTCTATGGACCCAATAAATGTCATGAATCACATTTAATAATGTAAATAGCCAACTAGAGATATTTCTATCCACCTCTCATGCACGTTCATCTTCTGGGGTTCACCTAAACCCTCATAGCATCTAACAAAACATAAACCACATCCAAAGTCACTAGGAATGGATATTTAAACAACTGGACTCTTGTTTTGATTCCAATATATAAAAAAACCATCCCCCAATGGTTAAAATTCAAAATCCCAACTAAATATCATTACAACCTCTCCAAAATAATACTTATAATTCTTGAGAAGCCTCATCAAGAATTCACTAGAAAAACATAGCTTATAAATTCTGCAAAACCATGCTTCAATGAAATATAATACATAGTGATGAATGTGAATCAATTTTGGTTCTCCATACATGAGGTGAATTATTCAACAAAACTGGATCCATGTATCATAATCATTATTGAACCCCTAGAGAATGCTCTACTATGCCTGTCCAGTTTAAAGACACATTGTTTCATCAATCATGTCATATGTATTTTCATGGATCTCCTAACTGTAGAATCCGATATATCATGACCACTTTCATCCCAAAAAATTCTACACTATTAGGATCACTTATCAAAACACGTTCTCTGTTGTCCAACAAACGAGTTGATAATTTTTTCATCACACCATTACCAAACATGAACAAAACACCCATCATAGTTGGTACCTCATTATGTCTCTAACTCCAACCGAAAAATAATTAGTTTCCACTACACCTTAATTGGTCCCACATTTTTAGTTCTTTCTCAAAAGGTCAAACCTATGGCTTCGATAATTCATGTCATACCAGAAAAGAGGTTCCCAAAAAACTATTCCAACTTATGTAGTTCCCTAATCATTTAACCAAAATAGAACCTTAAACACATTTTGTCATCTGATTGACCACCTAAAAACATATAATTGAATTTTTTCCCATGATTTATCCCCCTAGACCATGTATAGATACATGGACTAATCCCATGAAGCAAGTGATGGAACTGGTTGACCCCATGAACCACATCATGAATCCCAATGAAACCTACTAAGATTGGTTTGTCACCCCATAAAACATGAATGTTTAGTGTCATACCCAATGAATTACCTTCCAATGACACTAGAAAATTATGATCCCAGTGTCAACACAAAGAATCCTTCTAGAATATAATCCCAATTTCAATATGGCATTTATAGAGAACCATATAAATCTGACTTTATAAATTTTTAATGGACAAACACCACCCCAAAAGTCTAATAGATGTTTCAACTAAGCCAAATAAACTATAAAAAATAGATTGAAATTATAATATCCCATGGGGTTCTCCCCACCATACAACTGTACTTACACTTTTATTCCATAATTACACCATGGAGGCCCTTTGTCCAAATAGAAATACATTAGTATTTATTGGCATATAGAGGATTCTATATTCATGTACATAGGACTATGTGAAGATATCAGGAATGATTGTATATAGACTAATAGTGCACTAAGATGTTTTCAATTATTACAACCATAAAATATAAATTTATTATGTCACCACTTACTGTAGTGACCTGTCAACTCATTCAAATATCATGGGCCTCTCTTCCTACAAGAGTCTCATAAACATATGGTTCCCTCAATTTAAGAAGGAAACATTATCCAAAACTCACTAATATGAGAAAAATATATTCTGAATAACCATTACTGATTTTTTATTACTTCTCTACCACCACAATACTGATATAGTTCCACCTTCATGGCCTAGATGATTTTAAATTGAAAAAAAAAATGATCCAAAATAACATCCCAAACCAAATTGTCTAACAATTTATGGGATGTATCTCAATGATATTTCAAAAAACTACTATCACTTACTCCCGAACCACCCATTTAGATATATCCAATGTAATCACACATACATAATAAATTCCTACCATCATGAATTGAAAACAAACACTAGGAAGGACACATACATGTGAACATATAATAGACCTGAAAAAAAACATTCATGAGTTATACATCATCAAAACATGGAACAAATGAACATTCATGTAGTTTACCAAGCCTCCTGGTCTAATATTCCACATGGAATTGAGGCATCCTCAAAATTACCATCAAATAGCTTTATCTATAATAGTTGTCATATCTAACAACATGATCACCATTAACACTATACATTGTTTCTTGATTAGAAGTGTTAATCCATTATCTAATCACTCATGAATCACACATAAACTTTCAATATTTATTTCTATATCAAATGGAATTAAAATAGTAGTGATTGGATTCCAAATGACCATGTCCCAGTAAACAAAACATAAACCCAACCACATGCACTCAAGGTGATTCATTTAGAAGGAAACAATTTTGTAAAAATTACTTTTATAGAGACTTTATAACAACTATTTTGCATCAATTCTGAAAATTAACACATTTAGAACACTAGGGAAATCCTACTAATGGTTTATTGTTGATAAAACCAAATACTAACACTCTAAGGAGTGAGATGAAACTAAGGGACTTTGGGTCTCCAGCATAACAATAAAAATCACGTCTCATGAAAATTCTTATGGTTTGACCACCAAGTATATAAATAATTATCTCAGAAGGCCACAAATCATGAAACATCAAGCATTCTCTCATCCAAAAAGCCCATGAAAACAAAGTGTAAAAATATGTATATCTATTTTATATCAACTAATCTTGTAAAAACCTGCAGTAATGGATCAAATGGTTATGCACATATTCCATACATACCCACCATGTTACTGCTCTAACAATGCATGAGGACTGAATCAACATCATCTGCTCATAGAATGAATTACCATTGATTCAAAAGACCATAAATCCAAAAGATCATATATATTATTCTCCCCAACTGAGTTTAATTCCACCATGAAAATATACAAGAAAGTTATGTTTGAGATGTTTTGGAATGTTCAAGAAATTATTCCTATTTTACTAATGAAATAAGTCACTATAATGACTATATTTCATGGGAATCATACATTCATAATATAGTGCATGGGATACCTCTTATAGTACTATAGTAGTAGCGTCACTATATCAACGATGGGAACTATAGTGGCAGTAGGTCACAATAGCAGCGGTAGGGTACTGTAGTGGCATCAGGTACTGTGTAGTACATAGCAGATGGGTATTGTAGTAGTACTATTCATAGAATGGGCTCTGGACCAAAAACATTGTTCCTATAGTCCATGTAATATGCTAAATGGCCACACGGCCTTTGGCCTGTGTAATGCGTCTCCCTCTACCCAGTTAAGAGTGTAATTTTCTTTGGTTTAATAATAAATGAGGCTTCGAACCCAACCTTAAAAAAAGATACATATTTCCATAGTTGTCCAAGAGTAAAAAAATCTAGTTATTGGTCTATTTTCAATAGGCTAAGATCAATTTTTCCATCATAAATAAACAATTCAAACCACATGTGTGTCACCCAAGGAAAAAAATAAAATAATAAAGAAGAATTTTAAATAGAATTGGATCCCCTGGTCCATGTAACCAATACGTATTATTAGAACATAGATCCTAGATACACCATATCGCTGTCTATAATAGTGTCAAAAACATTACCAAATCTGTAGTATACTAGAATCCAAAATCATAAGACAAAATAAATAAATAAACATATTCCTCAACATTGTAATGTGCCACACTTTTTCACTCTATAACCATTCGCTAGACTAGTTCGTCACAAAAACCAAGGGCAACCTTCCAAGACCCTAGAGGCATCCGACTAGCAGTAGAAGTCAAAGATAGTATTGTGGGGGTGATTATATCTCCAAATTAGAGGTCCCGGTAAAAATTAAATAACAAATCATCTTCCATGAAATTAAATAATTAGAGTATGAAAAAACAAACAACTAAGAGTAATACATTAAATGAGAAAAATTACAAAATAGCCTTGTTAAACACAGAATGGTCTACCCACATCCCAGATGACAACAACATTTAAAAAACAAAAGGCTCTACGACATATCTAATTTGAACCACATACAATATTATAATACCATCTAACCTAAACTATTCAACCATTATATCCCATGATATATTCTAAACATTTTATTGTAATAAAATTTTATGAGATCCATGATTACACAAGTGAAATAGAGGCCCAAGTATGGTGTGAGTAAAAATCAGTAAGCCACAACCAATAGTGTCTAAATAATTTCAGTCTTACTATGTTTCACGATTAATAGAGTTATAAATAGGGTACAACTTATTAAATTAACATTGAAGAATGTCTAATAAACCAACGTACCTTGAGCATCAGGTTGAAACCTAGTGCCAGTCAAATTTTTTTGGCATAATATAAATTATATATATCAAGGGGTGGATCCACCATCAAAAGTATGAATCACACATTGCAAAAAAGATTCTCTTACCTTGGTTGACTTAGTGATATAAAGTCCTGGTAAATAGAGTTCCATTAAATCAACCAAAAAATTAACCCAGTATATCACCCTCAGGAATGAAGTGTTAAAAAAATATTTCCTTTAGGCATCATTTAATCGAGTGTCATGCACTCATGTGCTTTGTACTCATGCCACTAGAACTCAGGCAGTGTGAATAGATGCATATAGCCCACAGTTAGTACGTTACAACAAATTTACCCCTCAAGAAGTACGTAACAATGCTCCTATACCTCATACATAAATATAATCATGGATTCAAATAAAAAGTCTCAAAAAGAACATATAAATTCCCAAATTTGGGGTCAATAATACTGAATCATCTCAAAAAAATGATAAATAAATTCTCATGGGAAGGAACCAAAAATAACAGATATTTCATCACAAGTAAAATTGTTCAATATAAAAAAATACCAATTATCTGGCCATTTACATTCCATAAAGTTAGGTTCATAGTTATCATAATAAATTCAACTAATTATATTCAGTTATACTTTTATCCCAAAATATGCTTTTATGCCAACAACTGATTTTATTTCATGTAATTTTATTTCAAGAAATATCTATAATTTACTTATTTTCCATCGTTTAAATTTATCTTGTTATCAAATAAAAATGAATGTATGATAATTTTATGGAATCTCTTACCTAGGAAGAATCACAGGTGGTAAAAATCATAAGAAAGAATCACATAATCTATGAAGGCCAACTCCTCTATTTACGAATACAACAAGACATATATTTTTTCTCCAAATTAATAATTATCACAAATGACCATGATCAATTCTATTATGTAAAAATAAGATACCCTTTTCAAGATAATTTGGCTAAAACTGAAAATTTAAAATGTGATTCTAAAAACATGTTACATTAATTATTATTCATCATGTTGATTACTCAATAAAATCAATTTACATGGAGGGTTTTAACACCTCTCAGGTTGACACAATTCCTCGTATCAATTCCATAAGACACTGTAGGATTTATGGAAGGTATATGATTCTGAATTTCTATCCAAGAAGCTGATTATCAATTTATCTAGTCCACACACAAGAAGTTTGAGCTCGAGCACTCTTATTTCATATACTACTAAATAAAAAAAATGCAGTTGTTTTGAACAACCTACCTATATCCAATAATTTTTTACATATATTCCAATGGGTTGGAAGCATCTTTTAGGACCACCAAGCTCTTCCAACTACTCCATTGTTCGAATATTATATTATTAATTCTTTTATAAATTTAATAAAACCAAGATTTAAATATTAATTACTATTATTTTATAATTTGAAAATTAATTAAATTTAAACGCAACATATAACCATTTTCCTAAAAAGGTCATAACACTGTGTTAAAACTCTAATGACCCCGAATTATTTAAATGGAAATTATCTTCTTATAATTATTTCATATGGTATAAATCATATAAAATCACATGTATAGCACAATTAAAAACTTTGTATAATAATAATGGATGAAAATAAAATAATTTTTTCAAAATTAAGGAACTTATTCTAATGGAATAGTAAGATGGCCTAGGAATAGTAATGTGACCATTACAAATAGTAAATAATTAAATATAATAGTAACATCACTTATGAAATTTTAAATATAAATTTGGTATATTAAAAACTATAATATGGTATATTTATATTTTTTATAAGTAAATAAATTCATTAGAAATGATTAATTAAGTGTTGGTATTTTTCTTATCTGTAAATATTTATTTACAATTTTATAATTAATATATTGTTTTTAAAGATAAATAATTTTTTTAAAATAAATTAAAAAAATAATAATTTATTTTTATATGACTATATGATAATTTTAGGAGACCTTAATTTATTTTTCAAAGTGTCATAAAATCAGTTATAACATTAAAATCGGTATTTTTTTAAATAACTTATTATTTTAATTAATGAAAATGTAATATTAAATAATTATTTTCCAAAAATGGAGTCCAGTTTTTATTTCAATACATCAAAAAATTATTTGGGTAAAATTTTGTGATTTTTCTAATATAGTTGAATTTTTTTGAATAGCCAAATACAGTATTTTATGGTATTTTTGAAAGACATAAAGTATCAATTCATTGATGATTTATGAGTGATTTAATAACATAATATACAATTAAAATTCTCTCTATACTCTATTCATTCATGGGAATAAAAAAAGTTCTATTATTTAGCCAAAATAATAAAAAGATTAATAAGATAATAAAAACACTCCTCTCCTTCCACTATAAATACCACCCCTTCTCCTCAAACATCCAAAGCATTTATTCATGTCTAAATTTTAGCCAATATACATCCCAAGTTCCTTCCCACATCCATGAGACATTTTTCTTAAAATATTATGAAAACTAACTTACTTAAGGAGGTTCTCAAGGAGAAAAAGTTCATGAGGTAAAATCCTTTTCGATTTTCTTTTAATTTTTTTTCAAGTTCTATTCATTTCTTATTCTCTCATAACC
This sequence comes from Viscum album, assembly GCA_963277665.1. Classification (NCBI taxonomy): domain Eukaryota; kingdom Viridiplantae; phylum Streptophyta; class Magnoliopsida; order Santalales; family Viscaceae; genus Viscum; species Viscum album. The sequence goes on along the minus strand of OY728132.1, from coordinate 1,656,475,311 downwards.
TTGCCTTATCTAAGTGGCATGAAAACTCCATAATATTATATATAGTCTAAGTTATTTATTTTATTGTAATATTCCATCATCAATGTTATACACATCCCCCTTTATTCTAAAATATGAAAACGTCTTCCTTGATATGTTTATTTATCTCCTTCGAGGAGAAAAGGTTTTAATTTAAATTTACAACCTTCATGGATGGTCATATAATCATAATAATGGTTTAAAATTATTATATAATATATTTTTAAACCCTTTTTATGTTTTTGAACTATCATATACACATAATAATAAATAATTATACAAAAGGAGTTTGTTATGAGAAATAACCACCATAATTATTCAAAACGTTAATAATTGACATTTTATAAAATGAATAGTTTTCATATATAGAAAAAATAATATACAATACCAATTAAACATATAAAATTTTATAAATAAAATATAATTTCAACTTTTTATAATTACCTTCTTCTTAAATGATCTCTTATACATGAATACAAGTGAACAGATCAAAGAAACCAATAAATTAAAACTATCTGAATGATGACATTGAACACTATAAGTCATCATAATAGACTTAAATAAAAAAAATGATATTATAATAAATAAAATAAATTTACAATATTCTATTCATTTATTTATCAATGAATCTAATTTTATTATCCTGGATATTAAAGTGATAAAAGAATTCATACATAAGCTAAGGGGATTCTCAAACCCAATTTCATTTCTTTGGGTTATTCCTATTTCATTCTAAATTTCATTGGTTATGTTCTTTAAATATTCATAAAATCTAATTTCTTTGTTCCTAAATTTTTTTTATGGTATATACATTTCTCAAAAATTATTTTGTAAGAAAATCAAATATTATTCCCAAATAACTCTTCTTTATAAAAATCACATCTTTTTCTTATATTGATATTTTTTCTTATTCACTCAGTATTGATTATTATTATTCATATAATGTTATTACCGTTTTATTTTTGGATCCCCAATTTTGTTTAGGAATACATTCTCTATAAAATTGTTATGAAATCCATTACCATTCAATGGGTTATTTTAGGGAAAAGGCTATTATACGTTCTATGTGGCATGCATGATTATGTAAACGATAACATGTGATAGGTGCGGTAGGAATTATGTAGAACTCTAATGAATTGGGTAATGTGATGTATCACATGATATAATAGAAAATATGTTTGAACATGGGTCTATGTTTGTTCAAAATTATGATTTTTTTGATTATGGACATATGTAATGTGTGAACATGATGTTATGTTTTTTCAAAACTATGTATGGTGTTAAACACTAGGACTTGATGTTTCTTTTTATGCATTGACACATTTGATGCCTTTATCTAATGAGTCCTCCCTTGATTACGATGATTATTCCCTTATTATGTTATGATGATAATGATTATAGTCACCCTTATAGTATTGATTCATGTTCTTATATATCCTCTATATGCGCTTTTAGCTAACCCCTTTCTATGATGTATATCCTTTGGAGATTAATTATAATAAAGTTTATATTAGTCCCACAAAGAATAAAGAGAAAAAGCTATTAAATAATTTTTTTGTTTTATTACTAAAATGTTTTTTATTGTCCTAATTTTCCCAACAGACTAATCCTTTAGATCCAATTTTTGTAATGATTTTATGTTTTTTATTATTAAGATGATGTAATATTAATGTAAGAAAAAGTAGGGTATCTATACTTGGTATCAAAGCATGGTTTAATAAATTTTGGAATAATTACTAGAGAATATTAGTTAAAACACATATTATGAGACTATGTATATGTAAGAACCCCTGAATATTTGTTTTTGAAATAATGATAATCATATGAATCCCACAAGATGCGACTTTAGAGTTAATTTCAAAAAGGAACACATTATTTATTCATAAAAAGATGACATATTTTTTGTATAAACCAATTATATTTTAGTAAATGGTGGGAACCCGGGGAAACCAAACCAATTAACCATGAAAGGGACAATTCTTCAAATCCCCAAACTATACACACAATTCTTTTGGAGGTGTACCTAAAAATTTCATAGAAATACTCACCTAATTATCATTGGATATAAACAGAAAACCAAACAAGGTTTAACCTCATCCTTATCTTATGATGGAGAAACTATCTATCAAGTATTTTATATATAAATGACCAATGAGGTCTAGTGGATATTTTGATCCACTAATCATGAAATAGTGGGTTAACTAAATAGAGAAGATATTTTCTATGCCTCGCTGTTTTGGGACGGATAATGTGACTATGGATGTTTATTGATTAGATGTATGGTCTGACCGATGGTTGATTTCGATTAAAAAAACCAATCCAAAGGTTGAAATTGAATTGGTTTAGTGGGAATAATTTTAAAAAATAGTTATTATTTATTATTTCCAAGAAACTATTTATATAAATATGGAGAGAGAATTAATATAGATGATGAAAAATATTGGATAATATATCATTACATAAAAACAACATTTCACAAGGATCTCAAGGTTTTTCTCAGTTATTATTATAAAAAATTATAGAAAAATATATATATATTCCTTAGTGATTTAAAACAACACCTCTGAAAGGCTCAATCAGTTCAACAATTTTATAATTGCAAAGAATTTGTTTGATGTGCTCTCAAAGTAGATATGATGTTTGGAGAATGGTCCCTTGGTTAGGGAGATAAGAAAATAAAGATGTAGTATTATATAAATAAGTTGGAATGTAAAATCAAACACTCACAAGTCAATAATTTTGGATGAATCATCATGGTAATTTCCTTAACGGTATAAGGAAATGCTTCAAGTGTGGGAGAGAATTCCACCAAGATCATTAATTTCATAGAGAAATGAGGTATAATTAAAATGTGGTGGAAGAAAAGAGAGCACCATATATGTTTAAATACATAAACTATAGAGAAAAAGGGAGCTATGAAATCCAGTGCACTAAACCCCGAGTATCCTAGTGTAATCAGCGTCCACATTCAAACAATCAAAATGTGAAAGAAATATTATTCCATAACAACTTCTAATGTGGATCTTGAAACTGATGTGGACATAGTTACAGTAGTTATTATGTCAAGAATAAATAATACATGATTTGATTTTGGTTTGACACATTATTTAATATCATTCAAGTTTAGTAGAAAAATTCAAACACCACCTCATGATATGGAGGTTGATTTTTATTTGGGGACACGCAATGGGGAAATTAGTGCATTAAATGAATATAACTCCTCCTTGGTTAATTTATGATGGATGAAAATCCCAAAAAATCTTATATTACTTATTTTGGTGGAGTTTGATGCTATAATGATAATGGATTGTCTATTATTATACTTAGTAAAAATCAACTCTTTGGAAAGGGAGATCACTCATCATATCTCGTGGAATCCTACAATTATGTTCCATTGTATGAAAGATGATGAATCTAATTCAGAATAATTGTCTCAATTGTAGATAATATTTTATTATTAGTAATCACATCTAGGTCAAATTATTTAGAAAAGGATAGAAACATGCTCGAAGAAATGCCTATTAGAACAGAATATAAGGATGTGTTCCTAGAAGAATTTCAAAAACATTATATTGACCAATAAGTAGAGTTATTAATTGGACTTATTCCCAAATCTCTTCATATATAAATGAAACCTTATATAATGGAAATCTTTTTGATTTAGGAATTGAAGATGTAGTTACCAGGGAATCTAGACAAGGTTTTTATACACCCAATTTCATTATCTTGGGGTTTGAATGTCCTCTTCATCCTGAATAATGATGGACATATAGGCCTTTTAATGGATTATTATATGCTCAAAGATATCATGATAATGAAAAGGTACTACCTTCTATGGATTTATGGATTTTTTGATCAGCTATGTGGGGCCACCTGTTTCCTTAAGTTGTCCCTTCAGTCTAGATTTAACCAATTGAAGGTGAATAAGGTTGACATTCCCAAGACCACCTTTAGAATCAGATATGGACACTATGATTTCCTAGTGAGTGTTTAATGACTCACTAATTATCCATAAATTTTCACAAAATTAATGAAAATACTCATTAGTTATTACCTCATAAAATTATTGGATGTTTTTACCGATGATATTATGATATATTCCTAGAGAAAGGAGAATCATGAAAAGTATTTGAATATTGTGATAAAGACTTTGTAAAGGGATAAAATTTATGAAATGTAAAATAAATTTGTGTTTTTTATAAAATAATTATCATTCATGGTTTATGAAATCACCAAAAAAGGAATATCTGTGGACAATTCCAAGAAAAATGCAATCGAAGAGTGGACCAAGAAAACATCTGTAATAGAGATCTATTGTTTCTCTAGTCATTTTGGGAATTAATAGAGTTATTTGAAGAACATATCCTATTTTTAAATCCCACTATCCATGATAACTCATAAGGAAGAAATGTTTTTATGGACCATTGAATGTGAATATTGTATCAAAGGGTTAAAAAGAGGCTTATCACTACACTGATACTCACACATCTAAAATGTGGTGAAATCTTTGTGAAAAACAAAGATGATTCAAATACGAGGTTAGGTTGTATATAAGTTTTAATTGATAATGTGATATACTATGCAACAATTTAGTTTAAAACTCAAGATGAAAACCACCCCACACACGATCTAGAGTTTTTGGCTGCGATCATTGCACTAAAAATATATGGTCATTATCTATATGTGGAGAAGTGTGAAATATATATACTGATCATAAGAGTCTAAAATATATATTCATAAATAATAAGATTAATATGTGCCATAAAATATGGATACATACTCTAAATTATTATGATTTCTCAATCCACTACCATCCTAGAAAGCATAATAAAGTATATGATGCTCTATGTAGAAAGGATCCTTCAATGTTATCAATGAAAAATATTGAGAAGGATCATATATTATTATATTTTCATAAGATTTACATGGGAATCATTAAATAAATATCATCATGAATCATTTCTCAAATGATTTCTCAATCATCCCTCATGGATAAAATAAAGGATTCTTAATGAAATGATGTGAAAATTCATAAGAAGGTGGAAGCATAGAGAAATGGGAAATATTTATAGTATAAAATTGATGTGGGTGGATTAGTAATATTTTTGACAAAATTATGTGCAAAATAAAATCCTGAGGTAAATAAATACTCTCTATGTGATACCCATATCTTATCCTTCTCTATTCACATTGGAATCATAATGATATATGGAGATCTCTAATATAACAATTTGTTGGACAATATGATAAAAGAGACTACTAAATATACATAAATGTGTCTTGTAAGTTAGGAAGTAAAAGATGAAAGGAAAAATTCTATTGTATTGAAGAAAACATTAGCTATACAAACCTGGAAATGAGAAAACATCATGTTGGGATTTTCACCATAATTATGAAGAAATCGAGAGGAAATAAATCAATATTGGTTGTTTTGGATCATCATACAAAGATAGATCCCTTTATCACCATTCAATTGTAAATATAATTGTATATAATTGTATGGATATAAATTAGAGAAGTGTTAAGGCTTCATGGAGTACCACTATCGATTGTATCTGATTGAGATATGAGATTCAGCTTTATGTTCTTGAAAATATCCGACATGCTCCAAGCACTTCGCTGAAATTTATTTTGGACTGCCACCTACAAAATGATAACCAAAATTATCAAATATTGAGATACTTGAATACATATTGAGATAATGTTCTACGGACCTAAAAGAAGGATGGGACCAATATCTTCCTTTGGTAGAGTCCTCTTACAATAAATGTTTCCACTCGAGCATCCAAATGGATCCATATTAAGACCGATATGGAAAAAGTTGTTGAAAACTAACATTATTGGATGTAGTCGGTTATAATAATCTGATTGGACCTGAAATGGTCAATGAAATTATGGAGATAGTGAATACAATTTAGCATCAGATAAATGAAGTTGAAAGTAAACATAATATTTATGAAAACAATGATCAACATTACTTAGAGTTTAAGGTTTGATACATTTCACTCACCCACATATCTCTATGGGAGAGGATCGTGATATTTGGGAAGAAAATAAAGTTTGTCCCCATGTACATCTAACCCATTGAGATTATTCATAGAGTCAAATTTGTGTACTATTGATTAGAAATTTTACCTACCATGTCCCAAGTAAACGATATATTCCTTGTATCTATCTAGATAAAGTTCATACCAGATCGCTCACAAGTTATGGATCAAATAGTGGTATAGTTTGAAATTGATCTCTCTTACGAGGATAATCTATTGAAGATCTTAGAATATAGAGATAAATTTATATGAAAAAATAATACTTACTTGGTAAAAGTACTTTGGAAAAACTATAAGTTATAAGAGGAAGCATGGGGACTCGGGGAATCAGTTAAGGAGAAGTACCCTCAGCTGCTTTAAAATTATAATGTAAAATAAAATGTTGATTACAAAATTTAATAAGTGGGAAGAATGTAACAACCATAAATTCTATCAAAGTAAATTCCCTTATTTTAATTATATCATGTAGTATAAATCATAGTAAAACATGTAGAGAACCCAATAATAACATTATAAGTGGAAAAAATTAAAGAAGAAGATTTTATAGAAAATAAGGAACCTATAAGAATGGAATAGTAATGTGACCTATAGAATAGTAATGTGACGATTAGGAATAATAAATATTACAAATTAATTTTAACCTCACCTGTAAATGCTTAAATAAAATTTTTGTATCTTATAAATTAAAATATGATATATTTATATCTTGGTATGAGTAATTAAATGATTTATAAATGATTAATTTAGTGATGGTATTTTTGTAAAGGCTAAAAGTTTACAAAAAATTTATAATTAATATTAAATTTTAAAATAAAATTAATTTTCATAAAATTGATTCTTAATTTAATATTTTGTTATCTTCTGATTATAATATTTTTTTATTATAAATTAATTAATTTTTCAGTCTTTCATAAAATACATTATAATTTTAAAATCATTATTTTTTTAATAAATGATGATTTTATATAAAAAATAAAATTATTATATGTTGTATGATATTTTCATAAATTGAGTTATTTTTGAATTTTATAAATTAAAAAGTGGATAGGTTTAATTTTTTAATATCTCTAAAAAATTTTAATTTAGCTGAATAATGAAATATAGTAATTTGTGGAATTTAACACATACATGAATTATCAATTCATAAATGATGCATGGATGATGTAGTCCCATAATTAGAAACAATTTTTCTTTTATTTCCGTATTTATTCATAATAATCAAAATTATTAATAGTATAGAGTCAAAATAATAAATTCATGAAAAAAATAATCAAAAACACTCCTCCCCTCCCACTATAATTTCCAACCCTTCCCATAACACTTAAAAAGCCTTGAAGCTTGTCCAATTTTCTCAGATTTCTCTTTAGAATCCTCTTCTCTATGCTTAGGAACATTTTTTATCCAAAAAAATACCAAATCCAATTTCGTAAAGGAGGTTTTCAATGAGAGGATGTTCAAGAGGTAAAATCCTCTTCTATTTTTTTCATGTTCATTTATTTTTTTATTCTCTCATCAACTCTTATTATCCAAGTTGAAGGATAAATATAGTGTATTATATATAATTTTTTTATTATAGTAATGTAATAATCTATCAAAAATCCTCTTCTCTTCTCTATTTTATTCTAAAATTTGAAAGCATCGTCAGTGAGGTGTTGATTTAATGCCATCTAGTTTGAAAAGTTTTCATTTTACATTACAACCTTCATGGATAGTCATAAAAATATTATAATGGTTGAAAATGATTTAAAAAATTATTTTATATCTATTTTATTATTTTGGAACTAACATATATACATAATATTATATTATAAAACAAAATGGTTTCTTTATGAGAAAAACCAACCAAAATTAATATAAACGATTATCATTAACCTTTTATCTAACGTGTAATCCTAAATACTTGGAAAAATAATTTATATAAACAATTAAATTTTTTATGTTTATTAATAAACTATAACTTCAATTATATATAATTATATTAATTTTACATGATCTATCACACATGAATACAAGCGAACTGAACATGGAAACCATGATATGAACACTCTCATAACAATGAAATTGACCGTTATAACTCATCATAATGGCCATTAATGAACTTAATAAAATATAGTATATAAAATAACTATAAAATAGGTTCTTTATTTGTTAACTAATTAATCTAATTTTATTAACATGGATATTAATGTGGAGAATGCATTCATACATATAGTAAGGGGATTCTCAAACACAATTTTCATTATTTTGGTTGTTCCACTTTCATTACCAATTTCAATGTTTATTTTCGTTAAATATTACCAAAATATAATTTAATTTTTCCTAAATTATACTTTTAGGGATGTAAATGTTTAAAATATGTTTTTTTTGAAAAATATAAATATTTTTTTCAAAAGAACTCTTCTTTATAAAAAATTCAACTTTTACTTCTCTTGAGATTGTTTCTTCTTTACTAAAGATTGGCGATTCATATAAATATTATGTTATTACCTTTTTATTAATGAGACCCAAATTTTTATTCATTAATTTATTCTATAGAAAATTATTAGGAAACCCATTTCTATTCCAAGGGTTATTTTATAGAAAATATTGTTATATGTTCTATGTGGCATGCCAGATTATGTTAATGTTATGATTCGACGGGTGATACTAGAATTATATAGTTCTCCAATGAATTATGAAATCTGATGTATCTCATGAGTTAATTTACAATATGTGTGAAAATTATTCTAACTTTTTCATAATAAAATTTTATGATTATGAAAATATGTTATGCATGAACAAGATTCTAGCTTCGTTCACAACTATGTATGGTGTTGACCACTAAGACATGATGTTTCATTTTTATGAATTTCCTCAATCCATGCCTTTCCTTAATTTTTCCTTCAATTATTATAATGATTATTCCATGATTATTTTATTATGATTATTGTTATTCTCATCGATGTTATATTGATTCATGTTATTATCTATCATATTATTGGGATTCTAGCTCACCCAATTCTTTGATATATATCAATGGGTGATTAATTATACAAAGAAGTACATAAAATCAAATAAGAGTCTAGAAAACATGGAATTAATTAATGTTTCAGTTTTATTATTAAAATTTTGTTTATGGTTCTAATTTATCAAGACATTAATCCTTTTTATACTTGTTTTGTAATTATTTTATATTTTTTATCATAAAAATGTTATAATAGTCATGTATGAAAAAGTAGGGTCTCTATAGAAACCATCAATAATAGGTTTATTTAAACTCATTATGCATAAATCTATATAGGATACACAAAATCCACAAATTATTCTTTCTATTAAAAATATATAATATTTATACAGGTAAAATACACATAAAAAACATAAATGATGACATAAAACCATGGAATGATTTCTGAACAAAGCTGGATATAATCTTAGGATCCCATATTTTTGTGATGTATGGAATATCAAAGATATATTTATACATCATTGTTCTATAATTAAATAATTATTTTGACATAAATAAATATCATACAAATTGGACACAATTAAGAAAGAAAAAAAATGAATGGAGGGTGGACGAATAATGAAGGTAAAGGAGTATCCAGATTAACCCTCGCTTGTGCTCCCTAGTATCCTAATAATGGAATTGGGGATGATAATAATTAAAATAAAAAATAAATTGATAAATTTAAGGGAATAACTCGTGGGTCACACCATAAATTTTCAGGTAGTGGCATGAGGCATTTTATTTACATCCCAAACTACCCTGACTACAGCCCATTGACCACATTCATGTGAGGAATCACCATTAAAATCATAACTGTACTACTAGGGATGATTTAATTCACCTAGAATATCCATTACTCTTATGATGTTCTTTTAAACCACCAGACCTTCCCTTAAAACCTAACTATTTCCATAAATAAGATGTTTGAACATTCAAATACCCAAAACCTTATTACAAATATTTTATTTCAAACTGATCCATTTAGTGATGGTGAAAGTAAAAATTCCGACAAAATATCACTACCAATATAAATACATGATTTAAAAATTATCATCACTTGTTTCTTTTCCATGATATATATATGGTATGCCTCCAAGTTCATTCATATGTGGTCATAGGTTCACCATCCATAATTTATATTGTTTTATCATGGAGTATGATTAACTCTTTTGATCCCATTATATTTTTTAATCATATATTTACCCCTTGTTAATGTTTTATCACATTATTCTAATGAAAATATTTATAACCCATTTTAATTTTATCCTTTTACTCTTAAATTTAATATCACTCTTTATGTTTCCAGTTTCTTGATGTAATTTTATATACGAATACTTTAACGATGAATCCATGTATAGTGAATTTTTAGGGATATTTTAATGAAATCACATAAAATAATACATATATATAAATAATCTCCAATGATACCTTACTATTTTGGTTCTCGGGTTGTGTGTTTATTTTTGACAACTAACAATTATATCATATAAATGATGAAAAATATGTGCATGTTATTCATGGTTCATCTATTTTTGTATCAAAAGTAAGGTTTAGTAATTTTATAGAATAATATTAAGAATTATAAGTTAACTTAACTTAATGTAACTTTTCTTTAAAAAATTACTATAAGTTGAATTAAATTTTTTTATAAATAAATAAATTAGTATTTTATTTTCAAATTCAAATTATTTTATGTCTAATTTTAAAATAAAATTATGGGTTTTAATCAAAATAAAAATTTTGTTTTAGTAATTATTTTAAAAAATAATCACAAAAATAAATGGTTAATATTATTCTCATTATTTAAAAAATATTATTATTTTACTTTTATGTATTCCTAATTATTATATATAATCAACAATCCCTTACATTCATATCCCCAACATTAAGATATGGAATTATTAAAAGAACATTTAAAGGCCCATGATTTTTATACCTAAAAATTAAAATCCTTTTTATGAATATTTTATATATAACATTATGAAATATAAGAAAACCATGAATTATTAGTGTATCTAGAGACTAGATATAGAAAAATGTTATTTAGACACAATTTATAATATCTTCGACTTAGTTCTTCAAAATTTATACCCTTCAAAACACACCCTACATAAAAAGCATTTGTGTAATGTGGGGAAAAGAATCAAAATAATGAGCCAGATCTAATGCTCAGTAATGGTAAATATAAAAAATATCATTAAATATTAATATTAATTAAATATATAATAATAGTTTTAAAATATCATGCTAAATATTAAAAATTTCACAATCAATCTGTCAAATATCTTAAACATTTTTCATGGAATAAATCATTATCTTTTAAAAATTCATGAATCATAAGAGTGATAAATATTCATAAATCAACCATTATCCATATTTTCATGTAATTAAAGTTTGAATATAAAAATTATATATAAACTATATAATTTTTCACATCACCTATTTCCCATAGTGGATGAACCACTTCAACTTGTTTCCCATCAAGGATAAAGAACATTAATTTGTATCCCACAATTATTTCATAAGATATAAAACTATAACCAATACATTACAGGTCTATATAATTATTTTCCCACCCATAACATTATGATAATGAGACAAATATTTTCCAAAATTATACTAAAACATTCATCATTTCATCACATAAAAACCCTTTTAGAGAAAATGGTACTCATAAACATTTCAAAATTTCATCATAGAATACCCCATGAAAGATAAATGGGTTTCATAAAAATTTAGTAATTGTTATCATAAAACGTAATGATAAATTATAAAAATGGTATCAATGGAAAATATATCATGTAAAACATAAATAACATAAAATTATGTTTTCATTTATGGAAATTTCTTTAAACGATTTTTTGAACTATTTCATGGGGAAAGTACCTTTTTCACATTGAAATCACTTACAGAAATCTAAAAATTATCCCAAATATTATGGGATAATTTTTCATTCAATTGAACCTTGAAAAAATATAAATTAATGTTCAAATAATTTAGTTCTCATTTTGATATGAGATCCGTTCATTCCCTATATATAAAAAAGAGAACATTCCTTTCAAACATTGGAAAAATCCAAAATTACCACTTCGAAAAATAAAAAAATGTATTTTTATAAACATTTTTAAAAACTAAAATAATTTGTAAAAATGACATTATAAATAAAATTAAAATATTAAAAAAATTATTGAAAATATTTTTTTATAAAATTGATATATATGAAAATAGATTTTCGATCAAAGAGAGATATAAGGTAGAGTTTCCTTAAGAAAATTATTTTGATCTCTTGAGAACGTGAAGTGGTTAAAATTAATGTAAAATAAGTATTATTATGAAGTATATAGAGGTGAATAAAAATAAATGTTATTTATAATATATGTATCATATAATTACAACAATAAAAATTCAAGCATAAATAATCCTGAGTAAAATAAGATTGAAAAATAAATTCATTAACTGAAGTTTTATTTTTCTACACACTTGCTTGAACATAACGTATAATAAATATATATTCTATATTGATTTATTAAAAATAAATAATCTTATCTATAATACCATATATTAATTACTCATGAAATCTTATAACCTGTTTGTTAAAAACATGTTATTAAAATCTTTTTATGGTGATAACAGGGCTGTTTTTCATGCTTTTTTTGGTTTGTAAGTTTTGGTCTATATAATATTAATATGGTTTCATAATATATAAAATTTTAATCCTGATATTTATATCATGTATATTTATTATGTATATATATTTACATTCATCTATAAAATTTAGATATATTAAAATGAATTACCTTGTTAATGGAGACGGTAGACCATATGTACGCCTGGACATTGTTTTCAATTTTCAACAAATGAAACAAAAGAAAGTTAAAAAATAATTTAACCTCCAAAAATAAGAATTATTTTTATTATACATATATATTAATAAAAAAATCATTGTTATCGTCCATATTAAGAGGAAGTGAAAAATAAATCATAGAGGTGGTAGTCAACAACTACCCTTGAATGACATGATCACTTTCTAAAGGAATGGAAGGTAATACGATATATAGAATATTATAATTTAATAATAATAAATATTTCACAAGTATCATATATAATCTTTAAACTCATCATAACAACAATACAATAAATATGGTGATGGAAAATGAATGGTATCGCTACCTATAGACGACAAGTTGTATGTACAGACAAGTTATACATTCAATTCCAAATTATTATTAATGGGGGGGGGGTGGGGATAATTTGGATACAAATATCATAATAAATATTATTATATTTAATATACTGAATTTATTATTTTTTTGGAATATGATTTATTTATAAGGAGTAAAAGTGGAAATGAATTGAAATGTTTCGGATAAAAATATATCATCTATTTCATTTTTCCTTAATTAGGTCTTTTATTTAGGACCCTTAGAATATTATTTAAATATGAAAAAAAACAATAAATTAGTTATATTGACGTTTATAAGAATAATCAGTTGTGTTTGGTTAAGATAAAATGATTAAAGTAATATAAATAATATAAATGAAATCTGTCGTTTTATAAGGAAGGATGAAGGCACAATTCAAATTTATTAAAATAAAAAAATGTAATAATAATTATTTTAATAAAAAATGAATAAAAATGTTAATTAATTATTAAAAAATATTATAGGTTTTAAATAAATTCATAAAATTATCATTTTAAAAATTCAATTGAATAATTTTAGACATTTTATTACTGATTAAACCTTTTGTTAACAATTGTGTCCATAACCACATTAAAAACTAATTTATTTTGTTCGTAATCTTCGGAGCGATCTGACAAGTCCCATTCTCTTCGAAGCGGACATTAATGAGATACTGTATCAGAAGGAAAAAAGTGGTTGTTCTCTTTATCCCTCTAAGACGATGTTAGACTTCAAGGAGGCAATTTTCTGTGCGGAGTTGGTCGATCTGGGTTATGCGAGTAACCCATTCACTAGGTTTAGGGGGAATACAGATGGTACCCGTATTGTTGAGCGCCTTGATAGATTTCGGGGATCAACGGATTGGAAGAATCTTTTCAGATTGTTTCACATCGAACACATGACGCTCAATTGTTCGGACCACTGCCTGATTTTCATTGAATGCACCCAAGGTAACCGCATCACTAAAGTCAGGAAACCTTTCAGATTTGAACCTTCTAGTCAAAAGACCGTGAATTTGAACATGTTATTTGATCAAGCAGGAAGGGTGGACAAACTGACATTGGGTCCAACCTCTAATAGGTGGAAACCGATATGAGTTATTGGAGAAATAAAAAATTACTTCTACATGATAGGAACTGTGATGTCCTTGAATGAATGTTGGCCAACCTTCTCAACCATCCCCCATCCAATTACTCTCTTTCCATCACCGGAGCCACCAAACGAGACTTGGATTCCACCCTATGTATCAAGGAAAGCTTCTGGGCTATGCGGGCGCATGACTTCCACATTGTAAAAGGGGATGCAAACACCCTATATTTTCATCATAAAGCATCATCTAGGCGTCGAAAAAATCTTAACTCTTGCATTTCGCACCCGGATGGCAGTAAGGTCTACGACACTGACAGAATCCACAATGTTATATCAATTTACTTCTAGGATCTCTTTACTGCAGGAATCCTTAACATCTCAACTAAGGTGGAGGATTGCATTTTACCTGTGATCACCGAGGAGATGAACAAACAACTTACCAAGCATATTACGGATGACGAGATTCTTCTGGCTCTGAAACATATTCAACCTACCAAAGCCCCAGGACTGGACAGCATCCATGCCCTCTTCATTAAATAGTATTGGCACATCATTGGGCCTGAAATCTGCCGTCTGATGAAGAACATTTTGGTGGGGAGAACAAACCTATCCGATATTAACAAAACTATCCTCATCCTCATCCCGAAGAACAATAAACCTCTAGCGGTCCCAGACTTCAGACTTATTATCCTCTACAATGTCTCTTACAAGATATTCTCAAAGATTCTTGTTAATCAACTGTGTACTTGGTTACCTGAAATCATATCAGAAAATCAGAGATATTTCGTAACCAAGAGACTAATCACTGATAATTCTATTGTGGCCCATGAAGTGTTCCACTCTATGAAAACACTCTCCACCATGAAAAGGTGAACCATGACATGGAAACATGATATGACCAAGGCCTATGACAAATTGGAATGGAATTTTCTCAGATTCGTGATGCTAAAAATGGGCTTCTACTCAAAATGGACAGATATGATCATGAACTGTGTCTCGTTGGTCTCCTTCCGTATTAATGTCAATGGGGTGCTTACTAGAGGCTTCTCCCATAAAAGAGGCCTTTGACAGGGAGACCCTCTTTCCTCGTTTCTTTTCATCTTGGGGGATGTTGTTTTTTCTAACCTCATTTCAAGGGCATCATCCTCACATACAATTCATGGGGCCTAGGTTTTCCGTGCAAGCCCACCGATGTCACATCTCTTTTTCGCTGATGATTGCCTTATTTTTACCAGAGCCACCCATAATGAGTGCCTTGACACCGGCCATGTGATCCACTAGTATGAGAGGGCCTCAGGGCAAACAATCAATCATGGAAAGTAAGTATTCTATTTTAGCTCGGGGGTACCACTATCCAGAAGGGAAGAACTCTGTGCCGCTACAGGCATTTATATGGTCAAAAAGCATCAGAAGTACCTAGGTCTACCCATGGTGATTGGCCAATCCAAAAAAGAAATCTTCACATCTATTCTTGACAAGATCGAGAACAAAAATCCTTGGTTGGACCCCTGATAGAATTTCCAGAACCAGAAAGGAAACCCTCATTAATGATACACTTCAGTCCATCCCCAGTTACTTCATGTCACTGTTCAAACTTCCTGCTACTGTTGTTAACCAGATATACTCATGCACTACCAACTTCTGGTGGGGGAAAAACAATGGAAGGAACAAAACCCACTGGATCGCCTAGAGAAAACTCTACAAACCCAAATCGGATAGAGGTATGGGATTCTGGGACCTCTCTCATTTGAATGATGCACTGCTAGCTAAACAAGGATGGTGCCTTATTAACCTCCCATCCTCCCTCTACAGACAGGTACTCTAAAAAAATACTTTCCCCACAAGGATTTCTAAGATTCATCTCTGGGCCCCCGACCCATATTCCTCTGGAAATGTTTATGGGGATCCCAAAGTCATATGAATAAAGGGTTCGGTTGGAGGATTGGGAATGGATAAACTATTAATATTTGGGAGGATCCATGGCGGATTGACAAGGTTGGTGTGCAGCCATCAACCCCTGCTCAACCAGGATTTGAAGAGGCCACTATTTGATGCCTTTTAGCTGATAATGAGAATGGGTGGTGCATGGTGAAACTTGACTTGTGGTTCAACGAAAGGGACAGAAGGATTATCCTGAGTATCCCCATTTTTTCAGATTCAATACCTGACCATATCTACTGGATCAACGACATATCAGTAATCTATAAAGTAAAATCTGGCTATCAGCTCGCCCTCTGTACTCAGACAGACAGAGGTGACAGGGGGCCATGGGAACAGTTGTGGAAGCTTAATGTCCCTCCAAAAACCCACCACTTCTTGTGGAAGTTGTGAACTAGAACCCTACTAACCAAGGACCTCCTCGTCCGCCATCATATTTCCAGCAACATGTTGTGCCCATTTTTCCCACACACCCCATAATCTACCATCCATGCTATCATCAATTCCCAGTGGCAAATGAGGTCTAGCACAAATGGGGATCTTGTACGATTCTCAGACTGGACGCAGTCTCAGAGCTCCCGTCTCTTCTGACGCAATGGTGCTCTTCTTTATCACCAGCCAAAGAAGGCTCACTTTTCATTTTGGCTTGGATCATTTGGCTATGGCGCAACGATGCCATTTTCAACCACATCACCAAGCCCCACAATTTCTGGACTGAACGGTAATTATCATGGACTGGGGGATTGAAACGTAACACTGGATAATAAAAGCCTTTTGATAACCTGTCCCCTCCTTCCCATTAGCATCTTCTACCGGAAGGGAGTCTCAAGATTAACTTAGAGGCATCTCTTACCAAGGATAAACCTGTCGGTCTTGGTATTGTGGCCTGGGATCATCTTGGACAGACCATCGCAGCCAAAATTGAATCACACCACGAACTTTGAGAACCCATTGTTGCTGAAGCTGCTACCATCCTTGCAGGGATGATGTTCGCTAAAGATCACGGATGGAACACAATCCACTTGGAATCAGACTGTCTCACCATTATCAAGGCTATCATCCTCAACGATGGTGACTTTCAACCTTTTGGATCACTCATCAGGAAAATCAATTCTATCCGTCAATGCTTTATAATTTGCACCTTCTCCTTTATCAAAAGGTAAGGAAACAAGGCAGCCCATAAGGTGGCGGCCTCTGGCCCTCTTGACAATGACCAGCTCTGGAAGGACCACTTTCCATCATGGTTAAGTGATTGTACTTCAGCTGATCTTTGTTTTTAATGATTACACATTTTGTAGAAAAAAAATATTATTAAATGGTTAAATTTGATACAATAAATGTAAAAGTTTAAAATAAATTGAAATTTATTTATATTATCAGCCACATTTTATTCACATGTCGTATGATTATATTTTTATGAATTTTATATCTTTTAATAAAATAATATTTATTATAAAATGTTATTAATGTAAATTTTGGAACTTTTTATTTAAATTGGAATTAAAGATATAAATAAAATTATTTTATTCAAATATAATAATTTTTAAAATCACTAATATTTTATATTTATTTACTAAATACATATAATATAATGACCCAGTCAAATTATATTACATTAAATTTTTTTAAATAATTTCTACTTTTTTTTATTTTGAAGAAATATTATGTCAGTTTTGTATATGTATTTATGGTAATTATATAATAATTAAAAATGAAATTCAATTAAAATATTTAAAAATTATATTACTTATTCAATATTCATTTATAACATACTATATTTACTTTATATCCTTATTTAAAAATTTTAGAGTTTTTAAAGTTAACATACTGATATTTTATATTTATTCTTTTGATAAATTATTTTAAAGTATATAATGGTATAAATATAGCTCCAACTGACCCTATATACTACAATTATATTTAAATATCAAAAATTAACTCATTCAATATGACAAAGCATGGTTTTATAGAGATTTCTATGTCTTATCCCATAGTATAAACCGCATATTATCCCATGCATAAGAAAAATAGTGAATAAAAGTTATAAAATAATATTATATAATATATATATATATATTTAAAATAATTCACAAATAGTGATCAAGAAAAGTTATTACGATAAAAATAAATTTTGAACATAAAAATATTTTTTAATAAAAATATCACTTTTACTGTCAGATGATTTTTATCATCTGTAATCATTTGATAACCAAGGAATTTATTTTATATATAAATTTTTCATAATTTCGTTATTATTATTCATACTCTATAATTCAATGGTGAAGATAAAATGTTAAACTATATTGATATTCATTTTTATTAGGGGTTGATTGTATCACACGATATTAGAAAAAAAATTGAAATGAAATATTAAAATAAGGGGGGAATATTCTACCAACCGTAAAATTAAAATCCCCTGTAAATTATATAAATTAGAAACAAATATATGGCGGCATCTCTATTTAATCACACCATTAGGTTCCCATATAGAATCCTTTTATAAATGGTTTCACAATAATATATTTACCATGTGAATGGTCCTATTTCACTACAATTTCTCCACATGATAAAGAATCCCCCTTGGTTGTTCCTTATAAGATAAATCATATTCTAGTGGTATGACCTCTGAGTTATGTAAATATTGATGAAATGATATGTAATTTTTTAGTTTTGATACATGATATGAAATATAAAATTGAGAGATATTTGATGGAATCACTAAACGAGAAGATACTATCCGAGTACAATAAATAATGTAAAATGGAGTGATATATCGTGGGAGAAACTTATCCTTAATTCAAAATTTCATAACCATATTTAGACATGATATTTATAGGTATTTCATTTCACCATCATTGATCTATAGATCCCTCCAAGGATTGTTATCATAATATTTATTCTGAAATTTAGATTCTCTTAAGTGATACTGAATGGAACATGCCTTCTATACCATTTTTTCAACTAGATCTGGCCCTAAAAGCTTTCTATAAAAAATATATTTTTGGCACATTGGAGTTATACAATTATTTCCATTGAGGGATTTGTAAGGATCAATCTGAATTATCTAGAAAAAGGTATTATTATGTAAAAAAATCAACTAAAGTAAGGTGTTGGTCCAAACCGCCCTTGAAATCTATTAAACATGATCAAAACATGTTTTCTAAGGATTTAATGGTTCGGTTAGGATGAATATATATTTAAGGATGAAATGTATTTTTTAAACTGAACTCGATATCCAGATCATTTTGAAGATTCTCTTAAATGTAGAGGTGAACCTCATATCCTAATTAGATAAAATATAATTCTTTACTCTATGAAACATTTCCACATCCTTAATTTATATCATGGATATAAGACCATGAATTGAATATTCAATAATTTATTTTATGTATGATAATATAATAATAATATTGAAAACAACCCAAATAGAATTATTCGCCATAAATGTTTGTGGGAGTCCAAAAATCAAAACCATGGTAATTTTTCCAAATTTTATTTCAGAATGGGTAGCAGTTCTAAAATCACCTTAAACATAAGCCACTCAGACATAACATGATAACATACCATGCATTAGGATACATACAATTTAATACTTATTTTTATTTTATCCTACCAAAACTACTATTTTAGATATATATATATATATATATCTTTATAATTCCAAGATGAAAATAGAATAATGAACAATGATCGTCATCCAATAGTTACTTCTTAAAGACATGCTTTGATGGTATATATACAGAATCCATGAACCTTATCATTATAACTCATTCATGTTTAAAATAAAGAAAAATTGTCACATTCTTCATCCACTCTGCATCTTCCGTATACGACTCGTTAATATTCACATGTAAAAGTGTTTTTACTCTCAAATGAGATAGGTAAGATTTGTCCCCTTCTTTCAAGATCTCCAAATCTATCATTTGAAAGTATATAAATATTTGTTCATTCATTATCCTCATCATAAATATGTTATCATGATCCTTTTTTATCTGTGTATCATCCGACATGTCTGATTTCCCAAGGTGGTAATGCATTGAGTAGTCATAGTGTTTAATTATATCAAAACAACATCTCTATAACATATTCATCTCTGTCTCTATGAAATATACTTTAAAATGTTACAATTTATATATATATCACTCCATTATATATAAATATAATTACATTATATCATTTATAGAAAAATTACTTCTATTAGATTTAAATCATGAGTTCTGTAATTTTTCTCATGTTTTCTGAATTATAATGGGTCATAGAATATCACCACATGATTCTACATGAGGACACCTCCATGTCCACTATTTGATGTGTCAGTAAAATCTGACAATCCATTTTTCACTATAGTTCAATATTAGAATAGGTGGAATTAATTTTTTTTATTATGTATAAGAAATTCTTTTTAGATTCTTCTATTAACAAAAACCTAACCCCCTTTCGAGTCAACAAGGGAAGTGTATTAGATATTCATGAGAATTATCTCAAAAATAATCAATATTATATATCCAAACAAATAAAAATTTGTTTTTTTGTTATCATGGTTGGCCTAGGGAATTGTTCAATATCTTATATCTTTTAAGGATCCAACGATATACACTCACATGAGATTATATGACCTATAAAGGAGTCTTGATGATTCTAAAATTCACATTTGCTAATTTTTTTACAAAATGTCTCCCTTATATGGGTATTTAACAAAAATCTCAAATGACCTTTATGATATTCAAATCTTTTTGACTATATAAGAATATAATCTATAAAGACTACATAAAACTATTCAACGTAATCTATCGTGTATGTAGTAATTAAATCCATGAATATTGTTGGGGAATTTGTTAGTCCAAATAGAATCAATATAAATTCATATTCCTCTTACCTTGTAAAAAAATCAATATTCGGTATATCCTCCTTCTTATCCCAAAATAGATGATATCCAAAATAAATATAAATATTATAATATTATTTAGATATTCATAATTGATTAATTACATCATTGATACATGGTAGAGGATAATTTTCAATTATAGGGATCTTATTATGTTCTAGATAATCAATGAAAAGAGGAACTAACATATCCTTCACCATATAAATAGAACAGGTTCACCCCATTGTGACAAAGAATTGTGTATGAGTACCTTATCAATATTCTCCTGGCGTTTCTTCTTCAATTCCTACAACTCAATTAGGTCCATTCAATAAGGGTTCTTTGAAACTATTGTAAAAAAAATTAAGTTCTATTAAAAAATCAACTTTATTATTTTAAGGTAGATTAGGAAATTGTTTCATAAATACATCAACAAATTCCCATATAAAAGTATTATCATAAATGTTGATTTTATCCCTATCCATCTAAAATAGATACACATCATGAATATGAATTAAAACACACATGACATAAGTAGTTTCAATTTGAAGATCACATTCATCCTCACACTGATAAATGATCATAGGTTAATTTGGATATGAAATTTCACTTATCTTTCCTAGAAGTTAATTTAATACCCATATAAATGAAGATAATACTTACCTAGAATCACACCAAGAACAACAAAAGAAGGAATGATAATGTTTGAAGGGTTCACATTCTCATAAACAATAATTATAGAGGAACAACATACTTGAGATGGAACTGATGTTTTAGAATATTTTTTTACCACTAAATCAACATCAATCATTTAGGTTCTAACTTTCACCCTTATAAAATTCAATAGATATAAAATTGTTGGTATATCTAGAATCATATTGCACATTAGAAGTTCTAATGTGAATGAAAAGTATACCTTTCACCTTATAATTTTTATAACCAACCTTGAAAGTAATGATTGCATGAGATGTACATTTTTCATTAGGTTTATGAGATTTTATGCTGATCATCATAAAAAATAATCAAATTTGTGAACTAGTTAATATAATCACATACTTTGTGAATTTGAAGAATTGGATTGTGGATGGTGAATTAATTGACATATTCTTTTCCTTTGAATAATCAAACCTATTATTAACCATTCAAACTTCATAGGATTTATGATCTACTTCTACACATTTAATTCAGCACCATATTCCATTCCTAAAATCCCCTTAATATCCCATAAATAATTTTGGCATGATGATGGATATAATTTCTATCAATAATAGGATTTATTTGAGTTTATATGAGATTGAAAAATCAGTTTCTTATAAAAACCATTGAAATGGTGGGAATATCAAATTTCAATTTCTACACTGTGTTTACATAGAACGATTTCATTAAAGATACTAATGTATCAATTATTAGAACCATTAAAATACTTGGTTTCAATAAACTAAATAATTGATCAGTTTTTATGTCATAGAGAATGATTAAACTATAAACATACATTTCTAGTATTATAAAATTATCCTCATAAGGGAAAATGGATTCATTTTCCTCTCTCGTAAGCTCAACAAAATCATTCATCATAATTGTAAATAGAATAAAAGGGAAGTAAATACAAAAAATTATCCTCCTAAACTCCTTTAATTACATGCATTCAATTTCATCATTTTAACTATTATTCATAATAGGATTTCTCCATTCATATAAATCACCTACCAATAATAAATGGTTATGATATTCTTTTCATGTTTTGATCACTAGAGAATGGAAAATATTTTATTAATGATAATGATCCATCACACAACCACTATTAGATTAGAGTACCCACTAAAAGGATATGGATATTGACTCATGAAACAATCTATAATATGTTGTTCCATCATTTGATTGTTTGGAAGCTCAGAACGAATCATGTCATGAGAATTTTGTGTGAGAAAAACAACCAGACTCAACATTATATGTCTAGATTTATTTAGATGATAATGTGGAGAATCATTTCATTTTATATCATAATCATTATTAGCATGATGAATTATTTTTCCCTGTATAGACTAGAAAAAAATAAGAGTGTATGTTTCATGATATAATAATTAGAGTGATCAATCAAATAATCTAGAAATATAATTCATGGGATGTCTGAATCATTATACCTTTTTCTCAGTCTATGAAACCATTGGTTTATCTTAGGATATCAACATTTATTACAAAAACCTTAGAATGTTATTCTATACATATCCTTCTACATAGGGTTATCCACAATGTTTTCTAATCCTAATCTCTAATGAGTGAAAACCAATCTCTAATATAGTCTTTAATAGCTTAATATTTTCATACATAAATATTAAAAAAAATTTAGATGAATATTACTTATATAATATAATGATTAATTCAAAAAAGGTGATCATTTAACTTTTTATTACATTAGATATATAAAAATATTACGTAGATACATTATTTATAACTACATACATTTTTCTTCCCAAATTTTACCCATTCTTACATAACACACTCAAAACCCTTCGTTATAACATGGGGGAAAGAAACATAAGAAAGGATGAGTTCTGGAGCCCATTAATGATAATCATAGGAGATATTGGTCGATTAAAATATGAATGAATAAGATAAGAATAAGGGAATGATATCATGACGAAAACATACAATGTTCATACTCTATCATTCAATGATCATAAACATGAGTCATTTCATAAATCATTATAATTTTATAAGACATGAATTAGAAATTGATAAAAATTATCGGATAAATCATGAACCATAAGATCATATAATAAATGTGTAGGGAAATCATATGTATAAAATCAATATAATATGTAGTGGTTAACTAATGAAATGATCAACTCACAATGGATCAATAACAATGATCTTGTTCTTATATTGGATCTAATCACATCGTCATCTTTTTCCATAGTGAATACAGAAAATTGGCTTGTTTCCCATTGTAGATAAAGTAGATTGACATGTTTTCCATAACTATATAATTAGATATAATACATAACCCAATTCATTATAGGGATGTATATTTCTTGGAACACCATCCACATAATAAAAATTATAAATATGTGTTCTACAATTTCATAAAAAATTCACAAAAACATCACAAAACAACTCATGAAAAGATAACTTGATATATATATATATATATAATTTCACCATTTAAATTTCCATGGATAGTAAATGATTTTCATAAAAATTTAATTATAAAAATAATAAATAATTTATAGAATATGTAAAGATTGTATCTTTAGATCATATACCCAGCAAAATATAATTATCATTAGAGGGGGACATTATATATTATAATTGTTTTAAAATATATTCTACATTGTTCACTAGGGAAAATAATATTTTCAATTTAAAATAAATTACTAAAAAATAACCAAAATACCCAGGAAACAAATTTCTATGGAAATATAACTTCAAACAAGTAAATTAATCTTTAAATCACTGAGTAGTCATGATGGTGAGAGATTAAATAACGACCAAAACTTTTTGTTAATGAAAATACCTATTGATCTATTGAAATGTCTTAATATGTGAGATGGTTATAAAACATATAAAATCTATTGTTTTATGTTTTTGGATTTTAAAATACCATAAAGAATTGTGCATGTTGCTGTTGTAGCCATTGAACAGTGATCACATGATTAATATAAATATAGGCTATAACAAATCCAATTTTCTCAGACAAAGGAAGTGATTGACTCATCCAGTAGAAATTCCTCATATGAAGCCCATTTTTTGGAGCTCGGAAAGGAGATGACATCATTGGGATTCACTCTTGACCAAGTACAAGCTGATCTTGAACACGTTATGCTTGAGCAAAACTACCTACAGGAAAAGTGGATGTTAATAGAGATCACCACCCGAGTGAGGTTATCCGACCCACCATAAGAGTCTGTCACCATAACATACCTCACCCATTGGTCTTAAGCTAGTGTTTTAAGCAGTTATTTAACAAGACCCAAGTACTATGGCTATGTACATTATTTTTTTATATAATAAAGAATATATTATTATTACCTAGTAAATTGTTTTTAAAGCACAAATAGTATTTTTAGTTACTGTTTAACTAAAAAATCTATTTTTATGAATTAATGGATTGTTGAATTAAATAGTATTTTAATAAAATATTATAGTGATTATTAAATAAATGTTTATTTAATATAAATGATTGTATAATTTTATGAATGCAATTATAATTTTTATTAATGTTTGAAACCCATTTTCCTCAAACCCCATTAATTTTGGATAAATCATTGTTTATATTTTTAAAGTAAAATTAACATATTTAGAAAATTATTTAGATAAAATGAATACTATTTTACGAATCAAGATGTCAAAATTATCACAAAGGGATTTTTTTTATAATTTTATGAGAGTCAAATTTTTGGGTAAAAATTAAATAACATTTAAATATATAATGTGTTTTATGACATCATAATGACCCAATAGTTATGTAATAAAATACTATAAACTTTATATTCAGACAATATATGTTCTACCATTAAAATAATGTGATTTTGGGTTTGTTTGATTTATTTTTAAAATCATTAATGGACCATTCATGACTTATTAATCATTTTCCCTTTCTAAATTATTTTCCTTGGGAGTGTGACTCACCTCCACAAAAGAAAACCCTTTATTTTAAGAAGTTCTGACTTTGGCCTTATAAAATATGGTTTTCCACTTCCCTTTTCCAAAAACCATGGGTAAAAACCATGGGATGGATTTTGGTTTGGATTAGTTTAATGGGAGGTGTCCCAAACCTAAATAATAAAGAATTCCCTCACCTTTCCTATATAAACCCACCCAAGCTAAGAATTCCTCCTCAATCAAAGCCTTTGGAGTATATCCAACCTCTAACCTCATATCTCTTGACTCCTCCAATGGTGCCCCACGATCCCAAGAAGCCTCCCTATTTCCTCTCTCAATCCTTTATAATCACACTTCCAAGTAAGGATTTTTTTTCCTTTCTCATTTTTGTCCAATATTATTTAATTTGGTATGCCCTATTAATTTCAATTATAAATTTTGAGGTATGGTTTCAAACCACCCCAATAATTACCCATTTATTTTTTAATGATAGGATAACCCTTTCTCTCTCATTAAATTCCTCCCAGGTACACCCGTTACTATGATGAAATTCTAAAAAGAATTTCTCACTTCTCATTTACATTGAAGCAATTTTTTTATCATGAATCTAAATTCCATTACATTTGTTAGTAAATGTATCTGTATGACCCCCTTTCTATCCATGTCATGTAAATATTATGGGACACCCATTTATCTCTCATGAACCATTTTTATGGGTTCTTATGTCACGTCATTATGTTGCCGAAGTTGCACTGGGATTTTCCAAGCCAAAGTCATTGTGTAGTGAATGCCATGCCCATTTCACTATCAAGGGTATTCACCTTTATGAACATTTAATTATTGTTTAAAGAGATTCATGTATTTATTCCAAATTTGTTTATTGTGGAATAAAATATAATGTTAAATTATTCAATGTTTTATGATCCATGTAGCACACTTATTCATGAAATGAAATGTTTACGAAGGGTGCGCCATGATAGGGCTCCAATGCATTAAGTAAATTATAGTATCAGGATATATCATTTGTAATGGGTGTTGAATCATGATAATTCATATGAAATGATGTTTTACTCATGTTTCATGTGCAATGAGGGTTTCCTCATGCTCTATATTCAATGAGCCTTGGATCATGCTAATTCAATGTCAAGTGTTGTTTCCACATTTCCATGTTATGATCATCATGCCTTATCATTAATTTATGTTTATACTTCTCTTGTTCTCTATTGATAAGCCTATTTTCTAACATGTATTGTATTCTTCGTGTTATTCCATGATCATTCACTTACTGGGCTTTATAGCTCACCCTTTTCTTATGTAGGTCCTCATGTTATCCAATGGAATTCAAGTACAATTGAATTTAGTAGTCATGTAAAAGAATTTTTCAATAAATATGTTGCATTTAATGTTTTAAGTTGATATTTAATGATGCTATTCCTCAAATACACTAGACCTCTTGATCTTCTATGTTGTATCAACTTATTTTTATGTAATAAATTATGGTTAATTTTGGTATAAAAAGCAGGGTTGTCTTAGTTTGTATCAGAGGATAGGTTTAGTTATATTTGGGATAGGATTATAATACACTAGTAAATCCTTAGAGGCAAGAATAAGTATAATAAAAACATCCCTGACTTTTCGTGAGTTTTGAGTAAGTGGTTTATCAAGAAAATACATCCCTTTCGAGATACGAGCAGGTAGAGGCGGCTTTGGCACAGATGTATCCTAGGGGTAAAACCTGAAAACACCACATTGAGCTAGAGTCAATAAGATAATGATGTGCGACAATGGGACTTGAAAAACCCTTGGATATAACACTCCTGGTGGATATTCTTGGGTAAATTCACAATTTTAGAATGAATCGGTTTTAAGGGAAAAAAATGCCCTAATAATATTTGTTAGAAAGTAGATCATGGATAACATTGAATAAAGCTAATAGATTAACATGTTAAGGAAATAAAAGTTATTTATAAGTCTTCAATTTGGTCCTTGCATTACCCTTTATGTGTTACCCTATACTTTCTTTTTATTCCAGCCAATGGCTAGTAATAGGAGGACTCGGGCTAACAACAAATGTGAAGATCAATGTGATGACTATACTATTGAGATGCCCAATCCAATGGGAGCATGAATCACATTCTTTTTCACGATTATCTCTCTACTAACTCAATATTTGAATAGAAACATGGTTCTAGAGAAAAGTTCCACCCCCACCTGAGAAATAACATGTTGTTATCGAGAGATTCTTGAGACAAAGGCCTCCTAATTTTAATGGATCATCTGATCCCTCAATTGTAGGACAATGGATCGACTACATTGAAAAGAACATCAACATTGTTCATTGTTTTGAAAAAGAGAAGGTTCTCTGGGATGCTTATCATATGGAGGGTGAAGCTGATCGATGGTGGACATTGATAAAAAATACTATGCTTCAGGAGGAGAATGAGGCATTGGAATGGAAGGATTTCCAGAAGATGTTTTTCGATAAACATTTTTTGAGCCCTCTCCAGCTTAATATGGAAAGGGACTTCCTTTCCCTCAAGAAAAAATATGAATAATCTGTAAGATCATACAAGGAAAACATCACAAGGCTTGAACGATATGCTTCCTGCTTTGACATTACCCTTGAATGCAAGGTTGACCACTTCTTTGGTGGGTTGAAACCCAGAATTTGGAAAGCGCTAGTGATCTGTGACGTATAAAGCTATGATAAAATTGTCTGATGTTCCGTCAAGGTTGAAATGGAGATCGAATAATCTCAAGGGTATCATGGGGATAAGAAGTGTAATGTGGAATTCAATGCAGGTGGTCTGATGGATAAATCCAATGGTGCTAAGAAGATCTAGCACCCCACTTGCCAACGGTGCGGAAAGAAGGACCTCAGAAATTGCCAGAAGGGGATGAGGAAATTCTTTAGGTGTGGAAGTTAAGGACACCGGGCTTTTACCTGTTGGAAAGAAAGACTCGCGGTTGTGATAGAGGAAAAAAAGGCTTTTTTCGAATGTTGATGCATGGTTAATTGCTACAACTACAAAGAACCAGGGCATCTTGTTAATCAGTTACCTATGCCATGAGTTTTTTTTAGGAAACCAACAACCTCGTAGGTTGCAAGGGTTAGATTTATCCATCACTACAACCAAAGTGAACCCCGAAAATAATGTGGTGTAATGTACGCTTGTTATTCATTCATGAATAGAGAACATACTTTTTGATTCAGGTTCTACACATTCTTTTATATCTCGAAATTTTAGTATAACAATCCAAGAACCACCCAAAATAATGGAAGTGGAGATTTCGGTAAGGAAAATGGGAAAATCATTGCATCCCTTGAATATATATCCTCCCCCATCATAATCTGTGGATTGAAATTCCCAAAAAACCTCATCATACTCCCTTTAGTGGAATTTGATATAATTCATGGAATATATTTGATTTCCTTATATATATCCAACATAAACTTCCATGAAAGGGAAATCACTCTCCATGTGGATAATTGACCCCCGATTCTATAAAAGTGCAATGAGGTAGATGAATCTTCTTTAGCTTCATCATCTCAACCATGGATATTGCTGCCCTATGAGCACGTGTATCTGGCTCAGATGATTGAGTCCAAGGAAGAAACTATCCTTGATGAGACGCCTATTGTGAGGAAAATCGCTAAAGTGTTTCCCAAAGAATTTCCTTCTCTACCTCAAAGAAGAGAAGTTCAATTCTAAATTGATCTTATACCTGGGGCGTTTACAATATCCAAGAATCCATATAGAATAGCTATTTTGGAGCTTGAGGAGCTGAAGAAACTACTATAGGAGAATCTGGATAAAGGGTTTATACGCCCAAGTGCTTTACCATGGGATGAAACTTTACTCTTAGTCAATAAGAAGGATGAGTCAATTCTCTTTTGCATAGATAATGGTGAGCTCAACAAAATAACAATAAAGGACGAGTATCCTCTCCCATGAATTGATGACATATTTGATCAGCTACGTGGAGTATAATACTTCTCCAAGGTGGATTTGCAGTCAGGATATTATCAGGTAAGGGTGATGAAGGAAGATATCAACAAGACTGCTTTTCATTCAAGATATGGGGACTATGAATTCATAGTAATTTCTTTCATAATCACTAATACTCCAACAATCATCATGGACATTATGAATAGTGTATTTAGAGGTTACCTCAAAAAATTTGTGGTATTCTTTATAGATTATATTTTGATATACACCAATAAAAGGAGGATCATGAGAAGCATCTAAGAACTGTACTAGAGACCTTACAGGTGGATAAGTTCTATGAAAAGCACAAATTTTGTGAGTTCTGTCTAAAGGAGGTCTCATTCATGGGCCATTATATCACAAGAAATTGGATATATATGGATCCCTCCAAAACAGGTGCAATTGAGGGATTGACGAGGCAAAAATAAGTAACAGATAACCATAACATCTTGGGATTAGATGAATATTATCGACGATTTGTGAGATATTTATCATGATTGTAAAACCCTCTTACCCAGTTAAATGGGAAAGGATTAATGATATCTTGGAGTGATGTATGCCGAGAAAGCCTCATGGAGTTGAAAATGAAGATTATCACTACACCAATGCTCACTTTACCTACAAGTGGAGAATTTTATATGGTATTCAGTGACACTTAGAAGAAGTTATTATGATGCGTGTCGATGGAAAATGAGAAATTCATTGCTTATTCTTCAAGTAAATTGAATGTTCATGAATAGAATTATCTAGAACATGACCTCGAGTTGGCTATAGTGATCATCACATTGAAAATTTGGAAGCATTATCTCTTTTGGGAGAAGTGTAAATTTTATAGGGACCACAAAAGCCTCAAGTATATATTCACCCATAAAGAGTTAAACATGCACCAATGTAGATGGTTAGAGCTGATCAAGGACTGTGACTGCTCAATCCATTACCACCCTGGGAAATTGAACAATGTGGCAGATGCCCTAAGTAGAAAGGACCCAACGATTCAATCATTAATGAGAATTGAAAAGGATACAATCTTATTAGATTAATGAAGAAGG
Source organism: Viscum album (assembly GCA_963277665.1). Classification (NCBI taxonomy): domain Eukaryota; kingdom Viridiplantae; phylum Streptophyta; class Magnoliopsida; order Santalales; family Viscaceae; genus Viscum; species Viscum album. The sequence goes on along the minus strand of OY728132.1, from coordinate 1,656,444,548 downwards.
AAATTGGAATAATATAGAAGGGAACATTATCAATCCTTTCAAAAATGATTATTGAAAAATCACTTTAGGAATAGTTAAAGGTTGATCCAAAGGATGATGTGGGAATTGAAGAAAAAAGTAGAAGCTACCAAAAAAGGTAAATCCTCGGAGTTTAATGTTAATGAAGAATGAATTATGAAATTTGGAAAAATACTATGTGTTCCATGATGTCTGGAACTAAAGAAGGAAATTTTGGATGATGCACAAAGTTCAACTTTATCGATTCACCTAGGAAAAAAAGATGTATCGAGATCTTGGAGAGAATTATTGGTGGGATAATATGAAGAAGGAGATCACTAAATATACATCAAAGTTCCTAGTGTGTCAGTATGTAAAGGTGGAGAGGTATAATTATAAGGGGATGATGCAACAATTTCCCATACTAGAATGGAAATGGGATAACATCACCATGGACTTTTTCACCAGACTTCCAAAGACATCCAGAGGAAACAATGCAATTTGGGTTATTCTGGATCATCTTACAATGGTTGCACACTTTATTTCTGTTCAAGAGCATTTCTCATTGGATCAACTGGCATAGATATATATCAAGGAATTGGTAAGGCTTCATGGAGTACCACTATCTATTGTGTCTGATTGAGATCCAATATTCAGCTCTATGTTTTGGATGAATCTTCAACATGCTCTAAATACAGAACTGAACAACAGTATGACCTATCATCCTCAAACTAATGGCCAATATGAGCAGACTATCCAAACACTTGAGGACATATCGATAGCATGATCAATAGAATTTAATAGATGATGGGATCAACATCATTCTCTGGTTGATTTCTCATATAATAACAGTTTCCACATGAGAATACAAATGGAAAAATATGATTCCCTTTATGGGAAAAGGTGCAGAGCACCGACGTGTTTGGATCAGGTCATTGAGCGTAACCTACTTGGACCAGAAATGGTCAAAAAATTGTGGGGAAGGTGAAAAACATTCTGCAATATATCAAGGTAGCCCAGAGTCGACAGAAGAATTATACTGATAACCGTCAATGAGACAATGATTTTAAAGTTGTATAAATGGTATTTATGTGCTTATCTCTATGGAAGATGGCCATGAGGTTTGGAAAGTAAGGGATGTTAAGTCCAAGGTATGTTGTCCCCTTCGAGATTCTTTATCATGTCAGGGCTGTGGCCAATCGAATAGCACATCCACATACCATGGTCCAGTACATGATGTCTTTCATGTATCCATCTTAAGAAAGTACATACCAGACCCTTCACATGTACTCTCTTCAGAGGTCGTACTGTTAGAGGATGATATTTTTTATGAATAGAAACCAGTGAAGATATTAGATCGTAGAGAAAATGTTCTATGAAATAAGATAATGCACATCGTTAAGGTGTTATGGCGAAACCACAATTTTGAAGAAGCGACATGGGAATCAGAGGAATTGATGAAGCAATGTTACCCACATCAGTTTTAGTATGGGAAAAGAAAATTTCATGTGTGAAATTTCTTTAAGGGGGAAGATTATAACAACCAAAACATTTTGTTAATGAAAATCGGTATTGATCTTATTAAATGTCTTAATATGTGAAATGGTTATACAACATCTGAAATTATTACATTTTATGTTTTTTGATTTTAAAATACCATTAAAAATTATGACCATTGATATTGTATCCATTGAACAGTGATCACATGATTCGTATAAATATGGGCTTCAACAAATTCAATTTACTCAGACAAAGGAAGCGATAGCCTCATCCAGTAGAATTTCCCCTTATGAAGCCATTTTTTTTAGTTCTAAAAATAGGTGGCATCATCGGGCTTCTCTATTGACCAATTTCAAGTTGAGCTTGAACACGTTAAGCTTGAGCGGAACTACCTATAGTCAAAGTGGATGCTGATAGAAATTACCAGTCGAGCGATGTTATCTAAGCCACCCCAAGAGTCTTTCACCATTGCACACCTCACCCTTCTGTCTTATGCAGGTGTTTTAAGGGGTTATTTAACAATACCCAAGTACTATTGTTATGTACATTATTTTTTGTATTTAATAATTAATATATTATTATTTCATTGTAAATAGTTGTTAAAGAGGAAATAGTATTTCTAGTTCATTTTAAACTTAGAAATATATTTTGATGAATTAATTGTTTTTTGAATTAAATAATATTTTAATAAAATATTATTATTATGATAAAATTATTATTTTTTAAATATAAATGATATAATTATTTTATGAATGCAATTATAATTTTTATTAAGGTTTGAAATCCATTTTCATCAAAACCAATGAATTTTCGATAAATGTCTATTTTTATTTTAAAAGTGAAAATCAACATATTTATAAAATTATTTAGATAAAATTAATATTATTTGTGGATTCAGAATGTCGAAATTATACAACGGTGAAATTTTCATAATTTTCTAAGACACTCAAATTTTTGGGTAAAAATTAAATATCTTTTCAATCAATAATGTGTTTTATGACATCATAATGGATCAATATTGATGTAATAAAATATTATAAGCTTTATGCTCGGCCAATATATGTTTTAAAATTAAAATAATGTGATTTTGGTTTCCATTTATTTCTTTTACAAAGCTTTAGTGGACCCTTCATGACTTATTAAACAGTTTGTCTTTTTAAATTATTTTCCTTGGGAGTGTGACTCACCTCTACAAAAGCAACCCCATTATTTTAAGAAGTTCAGAATTTGGCCTTATAATATATAATTTTTTACATCCCTTTTCCAAAATCCATGGGCAAAAACCATGTTCTGGTATGTGGTTTGGATTAGTTTAATGTGAGGTGTCCCAAACCTAAATAATAATGAATTGTCTCACTATTCCTAAATAAACTCGCCCACGCTCCCACTTCCTCCTCACTCAAAGCCTTTGGAGTTCATCCAAATTCTGCCCTCATCTCTCTAGAATCCTCCAAATGTGTCCCAATATCCCAAGAATCCTCTCTCAAGCCTCTCTCAAGCCTATGGAAGCACACTTCCATGTAATGGTTTTTCTTTCGATCCCATTTTTGACCAATATTATTTATATTGTCATTCTCATTTAATTTCGATTATAAATGTTTGGATATTGTTTCACACAACCCCCATACTTACCATTTATGTTTCAATTATTGGATACCCCTATCTCTCTCATTAAATTCATTCCATGTACACCCGTTACTATGCTGAAATTCAGAAAGGAATTTATCTCTCCTCATTTAAATTAAAGAAATTATTTTGTATCATGAATCAAAATTCCATTACATTTGTTTGGACATGTATCTATATGACCCCTTTACTTTCCATGTCATGTAAATATGATGAGACACCCCTTTATCTCTCATAAACCATTTTTATGAGTTCTTATTTCAAGTCGGTATGCTGCTGAAATTGCACCACACTTTTCCAAGGCAATGTCATTGTGTAGTGAATACAATGCTAATTTCTCAATCAAGGATATTCACCTTTGTGTACATTTTATTATTTTTAATGATTTTCATGTATGTATTCCACATTCCTTTATCATGGAATAAAATAATATGTTGAATGATTTAAAGTTTGATGATCCATGTGGCACACTTTTGCATGAAATGAAATGTTTTAGAAGGGTGTTCCCTTATAGTACTCCAATGCATTGGGTAAAGTATAGTATCATGATACATCATGTGAAATGTGTTTTGAATCATGATAATTCAAGTGAAATGATTTTTTACTCGTTCTTCATGTGCAATGAGGGTTTACTCAAGATTCATGTGCAATGAGCCTTAGCTCATGCTAATTCCGAGTTAAGTGTTATTGCCACATTTCCATGTTATGATTATCATTCTTTATCATGACATTTTTTTATGCTTCTCTTGTGATGTATTGATATTCCAATTTTCTAACATGTTTTTTTTCTTCATGTTATTCCACATTCATTCCCTTACTGGGCTTTATAGCCCACCCTTTTCTTATGCATGTTCTCAGGTTATCCCTTTCAATGCTAAGTACGGGGGAATGTAGTTTTCATGTAAAGGAAGTTTTCAATAAACATGTTATATTTAATGTTTTAGGTTGTTATGTAATGATCATAAGCCACAAAGAAACTATATCTCTCTATCTTCTATGTTCTATCAAGTGAATTTTATCTAATGAATTATGTTTAATTGTGAAATACAAAAGCATGGTTGTCATAGATTATATTCATGCCTAATAAGTTAATATAAAGCATTCCCTTATCACATTTTCTAAAAGTTAAGAAGTATCTCATTTAGAAATAAATAATAAGATTCATTGATTATATAATGAAACAAATAAATCAAGAGTAAGAATAAATTTAAAAAATCATATTAAAATACTAAAATACATATAGATAAAAAATTCAGATAACAATGATAAGGATGAAAAAGTATTGTCGACTAAAGACAGAAATGAACAATGTTTTTCATAAAGATTTTATATTGATATCTAGAGTAACAAAACTATGAAAAATGAAAGGAAAAAAATTTATTCTTAAAAATTAGGAATATGAGATGATTAATTCAAGGTATATATCAGAAAAATATCATATAAAAATTTTCAATAGAAATTAATGAATTAACAATCCCAATTAAAATAGGATTGAATCTTAAATCTCATATATAATATATCATATACGTTTTACATGTTCAATCATCCTATATAATAAACAAATATTTATTATAAATTTATTCAACAAACATAAATATATCTATAATATCATTTATTAATTACTTATGAAATATTAACACCATTTTATAAACATTTTGTTATTGAAATCACAGTTATTGGTGACAAATCCCTCCTTTTTCATGCTTATTTATGTTCGGATCTCTTGTTCCATATAGATTTATCATTTATAGACATTATAAAAAAGTATAATGATTTTATTAATATCATATTTATTCACTGTACATATATATATATATTTATGTTCACCCGTAAATATTAGAGATAGAAAAATTAATTACACCATTCATGATGATGGTAGGCCATAGATAGGCATAACTATTGTTTCCACATTACCAACGAAAAAACAAAAAAAATAATTAAAAAATAATTATTAGACAATATATATCATATTTATTTATAAAATATATCCTTATTACCATCCATGTAATTAGGAAATTTTAAACAAATCACATCGCTTCATGAAGGTTGTAGTATACACGTACGCATGAGTGAATAAATCGCTTTCCAGCAGATTTTAAGGTAAAAAGGTAGAAGTGATAATATAATTTTATATGTATAAATATTTAATAAATTTAATATATTAAATTTAAAAAAACCCAAACAATAATCCAGGAAATATGGTTATGGGAAATGAATCGCCTCTCTACATAGAGATGGTAAGTTGTACATATGCATGAGGAAAACATTCACTTACCATTTGATGGGAAATATGGAGGATATTGGTGATCCTATAATAATTATGAAATTTAATTATATATTGGATACACAATTTATTAATTTATTATGAATACTATGGAAATATATGGAGTAGAATAAGACTGAAATTGAAGGATCCCGAGTAAGATTATTACTACTCATTTAGTTGTCCACCTTTATGCCCTTTCTTAAATACCAACAGAATAGTCTTTTATAAATATTTGAACATCTAATTAATGGATTTATATGTCTATAATATAAATGGTTATGTATTGGATAACCTATAAAGAATAATTTTTTTAAATAATACAAATTAGGTTTCCATATATAAGCGGGGGGAGACACGTTTAATTTCAGAGAATAAGAAATAAAATAAATTATTTCTCAAGAAAAATGATTCAAAATTGCAACCAATTAGAATTAATATATTAAATAAATTTAATTACATTATAAAAATTATTTGTATACATTTTTGTTTCATTACAAAATTTATCATTTTTATTAACAACTTTGTTAACTATTTTTTACATTATCCACAGTTACAACTATTTCAATTTGAAGGGTAAAAAATGTTACTATAAATGGAAAATTAACTAATAAATGGACCACTGTTGATATTTTCAACCAAATGTCATTCACATTAATAAGGTTATGACTATTACGAATTTTAAATCATTTAATAAAATAAAATTTAATATAACATCTATTCATATAATTTTTGGAACCATCCATTTATTTTAACAAGGAAATTACCTTGATAAAGATGGAATATGATTACAATCCATTTAAAAATAAATAATATTATATATCTGTACTAATATTTTTGAATACCTTAAATAAATAAAATTTTAATACATTTAATATTATTAATATAATTTATATTAATTTTTTATTAATTGATGAAATATTATGATGGGGATGATTATGTTTTTAATGTAATTATATAACAAATAAAAATTATAAAAAAATAGTATATTCAAAAAATAATTTATCTTTCACATAATTATTTATTACCCAATTTATCCTCTTTTTATACTCATGAAAAAAAGTTAGTGATATTAATGTCAAAAGTGTGACATTTAAAATTTATTATTTGCATAAATTAATATAAAGGCCATAATCATAGAAAAAATTAATCATGCGACAATATATTTGGTTATTAGGTAGATAGTATTTAATTAATATTATTTAAATGTTTTAATATAAGTATTATAGAAATTTTAAAGCCATATCCCATTGTTTTGACCATATTTTACCAATTTTACCTTTACCTAGTGACAAATAATTACTATTGTTATTATTCATAAATATAAAAAATAAAAGGGATATACTGATAAAAGTTGGTACTAATTATTACAAATATATAACCCATTTTGAATATAAAAATTTTAAAATAAATATAATTTCATTTTAAAATAAGTACAAAAATCATTATGAAATCCATTTTTTATAGATATATTGTTTTAAGCATAAATCTTTATATATTCAAATTTCATTTTTAAAGAAATAATATATGAATGATAATTAATTTATTAAATTTATAATATATTAATTACATTAAAATCATTCTGAAATCATAACAAATTAATATTATTAAGATGGAAACACATTACACACATTAATTTTTTTAACATCTATTTTAATTTCATATGATTTTTATTTTCATTTGGAATCAGTTGATAACCAATGAATTTATAGAATGAAAAAAAATTTCAAAATAATTTTTTTTCATTCCTACACACCAATTTAATGGATTTTCTATAATGGTATTTTATATTACATTTTATTTAGCCATGGGGTTGTGTGTATCACATGCTATCATATTTTTCTATTCATAGAGAAATATTAAAATCTTAGTATGTTACAAAATAATTTAGTAGTGTTATAATTTTATACATAGTAAATTACTCTTCCTAAGACATGTTTTATAGAATGCGACTACATTAATATTTGTTTCTCCATCCCTATGTAGAATTCTATTTGATATTGGAACTGAATTGAATCTCTATATATAAATTTCATATTAATTGTTAACATAAGAAATTATAATTCCATATTCTAAAGCATCTTATATTCTATCATGAATGGATGTGTATTAATAAAATCCATTTAAAATCTATTTGTAGACGAAAATATTTATATATGAAAATATTTATGTAAGTTTTGGTAGATGTTCATATTCTTCCACATGAATGGGAGGTTATGTTTTCAATTGAAAATATGAATGCTTTTATGCATGTACCAAAGAGTCCATGTAATATAGTCACCATTTAATTGGATGAATTGATTAAGAAACATCAAGATAAATTGGAAAAGTATTTTATACTCCCATGTTATTCATTATGGGGATCCCTAGTCCTAATTATAATAAATAAGAATTGATCAATGTTTCTTTAAATTTATTGTAATTGTGTTCTCAAGATCATGTTAAAGAATATATATAATTTACATGACATTGATAATTTTTTGATATAATTAGAGGGGATCAATAATTAATGTAGTTGGATATTAGTCCTCGGTATCCTTATGTAATATTAAAGAGTGAATATATACCAAGGAAACCCTTTTTCACATGATATAGACATTATCAATTCATAATGACTCCATTCAAACTTACTGATTCCCCCTTCTATCTTCTTAGTTTTGATGAATATATCTTTTTGTGAATCCTAAAAAAAATTTGTGGTTTTATTTATTGATGATATTATATTATAATATATTTTTAAGTAAGAAAATGAATTATATTTTAGGATTCCCCACAAGAACATAAAATGGGAGAATCTATATTCTAAGTTAATTATGTGATAATTTTGATTATAAAATTATCCTTCTAGGGTTGTACATTCACAAGAGTGTATATATCATTAAATCATTCAAATAAAAAAAATATTGAAAAATTTACGGGTCCAACATCTATGATTAATAATCATAGTTTTAATGGGTTATCTATCCATATTTGATGCTTTGAAACAAATTGAGGATGATTGTCAATTCAATTAAACAAGTTGACATGGAACATAGTAATTTTTATCTGAAAAAATTTAAATGAATATATCATTATAGATATATAAACAACCAAAAAAATTTCCAATTCTAGTTGTTTAAAACCAAGGAAATGTGCCAAAAAGTATGGATAGTTCTTAAGGTCAAAATTTATATAAATTCTAGCCCCAATCACCATTGTAATTGGGTTCATGCTACGACCACCATTTCTAAACATAGTCTTGGGTGGAAGATATCTATGATTCACAAGGATCTTGGGGATATGTTTTACATTATTTTAAAAGATCATTTTTCAATATTTTTATATAAAATTGTCATATCCTTTTAAAAAATAAAAAAACAATCATTTTTTGATCCTACTACCTCATACATAATGATTCTAATACATTACCACTATATTGTGGCCTACTATATGTATTAATGTATATATATATATATTATAATATATAATTATAACTGTAAATCAATAAAAAAATCATAATTGGAATCTTATTACCTCGTTTTTGAAAAACTATGGATGAAGGTGGTTCCATGGATGCATATTTACATAGTTCTCTAAATACATGGTCATGGATATCATGTATTGCCCAGATTTTATTATATGAGTCCATGGGTATCTATTTGCATGATTTTATAGAACTATTATTATAGGTTACATGTATTCCCATGGTTTTCTCAAACTGTATACATATGAATTTTGATGGAGGCATGTTACCATATTTTTTTAAAATTGTGTTCTTATGTGAGGTATAATGCCATATTTTTTTAAAACAATGAGAATATTGATTTCCCACCCAATTGAAAAAAAAAATTACTTTTCCGAATTTTTTTAGTATTTATCTCATCCACCTATTATCAATATTATGTGAAAACAATGATATATGATTACCCAATGATACCTATAATAATTGTTTAACCAAGTAATGGGGGTAGGTAGCTGTATTTCTACGGTTTGAAATCCATGGCTATAAATTCACCTCGTAGGCCTATTTCATAGTTCTATAAGTTGAGGTTATCCATTTTACATATAGTTAAAAATAATGATATACTGAATGGTTTTTGATATACTATGTTGTATTAAAAAATGGATTAGGTTATGTACTTATATAAAATGAAAATGTGATTCACTATATCATATGTAGTTTAAATAACCATGAGAAAATTTATTCGATTCCTAATATAGATATATTAGATATAATTGTTTGAATAAATATTTATAGGGATCATCAATTTCGTGAATATTGTGATATATATATATATATTGATTACAATAGCATAATGTATATATTCACATAGAAGGAGTAGAACTTTTACTAAAGGAGATGGTTATTGTTAATCAAAGACAAATATTTCTCAATATATTACCATCATGGGTAGAGAGGCATGATGGATGGTTATCTCAGAGAAAAATATCATCTCACTATATCCTTATTAAGGATTCAAAGGGAAGTAATATTTATTCATATTCAATGTATGGATATAGAAATCATAAAGTTCGGGTCGAAATACTACCTCTACCAAACAATTTCTCATCCATTAACTTATAAAAATATCATGGAGGCCTAGAATGATAATATGGAGCTATAGAAAAAGGTAGAATATATTTTTATTTTTAATTTTAATAGATATGGAATTTTAATATTTGGAACCCTACTATTTGTCTCATCCATATCAAATAATAAAATCCCCCCTTTGATTATGCACATAGATAACACTTTTCTCCTTTAACCCATAATGAAAAAATGTATATGGATCTAAATTCAAACTTCTACTGGAAAAAATGAAGATAATGATTACTCACTATATATCTATATTCTTGGTATTCCAATAAATAAATGTTAAACCTGATAAAAATTTGTGGATGATGAGTCCATTACCTATACTAGTATAGAAGTGCTATAAAATCCCCATATATTTCTCTAATGGTATTTTAAATACCTATAATCATTACACAACCATTTGGGATGTGGTTAATTGAATAAAAAATTTGGAACACTTAATTACTTTAATAGAGGATTTATCACTTGAAAAACCTCCCAATTTATATATAATGGATGTGGTAATGTTTCATTAAGTGAAAAATAAAAGATTTTATTATCTAGATAAATGTTCTAAATCAATTTTATAGATAATCATTTAATAATAATTAGATATATAAAATAACATTATAATTTATTATCATTATCAAATTGGTGGTAACAATGAAATTTCCGTCTTGATATTTTATGAATTAATGATATATTTCTCAATATAGTTTATATGAAATTTGAAGAATTATCTTCTTGAGGTTGAGTTCTTATATAAAGAAATATTCCACTCTAGAATATAAATGGAACCATAAGAGTTTATTTATGAAAAAATATTGTTAAAGACAACATTATTGTAAATTTTTTGATAAATAAATCTTTAAGGAAAATGCTATTTTCATGAAATGTAAAATAAATCATAAACCATTCATCAAAATATCAATTCACCAAAAATTAAATTGATGAGATATGAAGATAGTTATTAATGATATACCATTTTTTATGTTGGATAAAAATTATTCATTTCCATATCTTCGTGGGATAGGGTTATGAGATTCTTGAATAAGGAAAATCTGATCCCAAGATACATAATTAAATTTGATATTTTTAATTAAAAACTGATTATAACTATCTATTATGTCATCCATTAAACCTCTCAAAGGTTCATGATGTTTTAGATGTATCTCTTTTGAGGATGTACAGAATATATCTATAACATTTACTAAACATGAAATTCTTGTAGCTAGAATCTAATCTCTTTTATAAGTAGAATCCTTAAGATGTCATCGATTGTTTTGGTAAAGTTCTGTGAAACAAGACCACCCAACTGGTCAATGCTTAATGAAAAAATTAATAATCTTGAGAAGAAAGATGGAAATGTCATGATGCAATAAGATAAATTACCTTAATTTATTTTCATATAGAAAATAAAATTTCAATGGTGATATTAATTTAATGGGGTACAATGTGACACTTAAAATTTATATTTCCATATTTCCCTTGCAGGAATGTTAAAATACAATACATTGAACAAAAGAATAAAATTCACATTACAGTACTCCATTATTGTATAAAAATATTATAAATATGAAATAAAATCATCATAATGAAAAATATAATAACTAAATAAAATTCAAAAAGAATTAAACATCATGTAAATTAGAAATACAACCAGTATGAAATTATCATCATTGTGATCTTCCATGAATATCATAATGCCAATGAAAATAGTAAAAATAATTAAAAACCACAAAAATAGGACAAACATCTAGAAAAATAAAATATATTGTATGATGAATAGGTTTTAAAATGGGGGAAAGCAAATACATAGAAATGAAATATGATTTTGATTAATATCATTAATATACATATAACCATTTCACATATGTTCATAGATCTTCTACGGGAATTAATCTTTTATGTACTATGTGATTATATATATATTGATATAATAATTATATATAAAAAACATAAATGTTATAAATTATAAGTACAATTTTATTGAAATATGAATGTTAAATCATATTTGTTGAATTTGTGGGTATAAATAAAAGTTATTTCACCATGATATATTCTTATATGGTAGATGAAATGGAATAAAGTATTACATTATTCCATTTTAGGAACATTTTTTTGATAATAGAATTGATGTAACATCATTATGGTTTTCACTAGACTAATCCCAAATTGAACTTCATCTATTTTGGTATGAATGAAATCATCTATAAGAGGAGTTCTGTCTTAGGGAGAACACCATGAATTTCATATTGAGTGAATGAATACTTATGGATAAAATTATTGAAAATCTAGTCTTATGGAATCATGAGGAGGTACTGATGGGATTTTTAAATATATGTTAGGATGGAATAAACATGTAATTATTAATCTAATAAATTATATATATATATTCATTATTACATTTATTTGTCTATATTTTGAATCTTTAGGAAATTTCAATTTAAATAATATATTTAATTAAATGTTCGATTTATTTTTTCAAAAATTTATTGATAATTTTATGTTAGAGATATATAAATAAATAATGAATTTTAATGAATTTGGAATAAAACGATTTATTTTTCAAAATGAATTTTTTTACAATAAGTTATATATATTAATTATATCACTAATAATTAATTACATTAATGAAATGGACTTATATTATACGTATATACATATATATATATATAATATAATTCATGTAAATATTGTTAATTGGAAAGGAAAAAATAGATTCATTTTATTCTTAAATATACAATTTTTTATTAAAATATATTTGTGTTATGTGTTTTTTTATTAAAATTATTTTTCTCACATTTAGAATATGAATATAATAAAAGACTATAAATATTTTGAATAAAAATTTTCAATTTAATTAATAATTTCATTTTCATTTTATGTTATAAAAATTTGTTATGAAGGTATCAATTTAGTAACCATCGAATATGTAAATGATTTAAAATTGTTTAACTAAGTATTGAAGACCTAAAAATTAATAAAAAATATATATATGAGTGTGTGCTATAATTAATGACCTGAAATTATATTATTTTAATTATTTTCCCCATTTATATCCACTTTCGATGTAAAATTACATTATTTATTCTTAAGGAATGGTATTTATATAAATACAACACATGCTCAGCTAAAAAGGGTCCCCTCCTATACCACCTCAAAACCCAACATTACTTTAGCATACTATTGAACCTATACCTAATTTATCTACCAAAAAATCTCTCCCTCATTTTGAATCCTAGGTTTATAAGAAAACCAAAATTAATTATATCTAAGTTGATTTTAAGATAATATTAATGAATTCAATGTAGGTTTTTACATATCCATAATTATTCACCATTATCTTCTTTATCAGACTCATGTTAAATATTATTTATCTCATTAATACAATATTTTTTAAACAATTATTTTTTTTTCAATGTTATATTATTACTATAATATGACATGTTCTTACACATTATTATTTATAACATATTCATTTTTATGTCGATTAGACAAAAATCATGAAATTTATCTTAAAATTCATATAATTAATTTAAAAAAACTAAACATATGTAAAATGATTTAATAATTATGTATTTAACATGTTTTCATAATTATATAATTGTAATATATATATTTACATTAACTAAACAAAATCAATTCTTCTTCGTGAATTGATGTTCATAAAAAGTAATATATTATCAACACTTTATGAACCATCACAACAAATTCAATAAAATTTCCACTTCATAGTATAAAAATATCAAATAATCATAAGTAACCTTGATTACCATTCTAGATGTGATTATCAAATGATTAAGGATCAAGGACGAGAATCATCAAACTCATTCTAGTACATAACAATCGTGATAAATAACATCTGAATATTTGGATTAACCATGAATTATTAATAAATTTTTGATAAAATATTAAAAATATACAGTATTAAGAAAAACAACTAAAAATATTTTTATTATATAAAATAATAATAAATTAAAAATTAATCATATAGGATATAAGAATGCATTCAGAAAAGGGGGAATGAAAGGTAAGGGTTTTGTTGATTCAATTTCATTGTTCTTGGTTCATATTATTTTTTCCTTGTTTATATGACTCTATGTTTATTATATTATATGATTTACATAAATAATATATTATCTTATTTTTCACTGTAGAAAAATTAAATGTTCACATCACAACATTATAATTTAAGAGAATTGTATTTTCCAAAAAAGACAACATTATAATGAACAATTTACATCCACTCTATTAGTTATTTCACTTCTATATTCATATGTTTTATTAAAAAAATTGTCTTATTATATTATTTTGAAATATATATATGCTTTTTCATCTTAAATATACTTAATGATATTAATTTTTTCTAGGAGTAAATTGTATATTTACTTTATCAATCAATGTAATATCAACTTTTTCTCTTAGACATACAGTAGTATATAATACAGTTTGGGATGAATTATACTCCCCAATATTAATAAATATTTAGCATTATTTTACATAGATTTATTATACTAAATAATGTTTTTCTATTCTGATAAGGATCAGTTTATCAATTATCCTAGAACATATGGTAATTCTTCCTTGGAATATTTTAGTTTGTTCTAAAGGAATTCTAGGTCAATTATTCAGTTGGTGGAATACATATGGAAGAAAAATATGCCAATAAAAATGTGATTTTTATTGGGAATATTAGAATGGTTTCTTTATATAGAGATGGGGAATTCCAAATGGGGGTATTCTCATAGTCCTTAAGTACATGTACTGGATAGTATATTATTTGGAATATGTAGATCCTTTTTTTACTAAAACGTCAAGGGAGACTGGGTTATTGATTGACCTTTTCATTTTTATAGATGTGTAGTTGATAAGGGACTCCCTTGATACTCTCCTTAACTCATTCATCTATATTAAATTGAAAAAAATAAAATAAGAATTATATTTTTGTATAGTATAGATGGTTTTTGTTGGATACTCTAGTGTAGGAAAAACGATATCAACTTTTGGGTAGTTCAATTCTCTTTAACTATAATTTACGTCATTTTCTAAATTTTTTATATGAGGTCCCATGTGGGAAAAAATGAGTGATATGTTTATTTTTTGGTTAGTTGTTGATTAAGATATTATGAATGGAAATTTGGTGCTTGGTAGTTTTCAGAGTGAGGTTGGTTCACTAGAATCTTCGAAATAATGGGCATTAGCTGAATAATGTTGGTTCAGATTGTTTCCATAATATATTAGGGGTAGGGGATGCTTGGGATTATTAGTTCACATAAATAAAGTGTTAATGAAAACTTTTAGATGTGGATATTGTATTCTGAATCTATATATGGAATCAATCCTTTTCCTAAAATAATTTTATTGGAGGAACATTAATCTTTTACATATTAGAGTAGATGTGGCTACCATCGTGATGTTTTTTAATAATCAAGAATTGTCCCATTTATCTATTATATATTTAATGATCTTAAACTTTGAATATGTAAGGGAATACCAACATTAAACAAAAATGGAATGAAAGAAAATATTATGGAGGATTCACTTTCTAAACATGGACAATAGATATATGATGTCGATATATTATCCATACAATGAAGTCTTCTTTTAAAAAGTAATATATTTGATATAGTGGATGCTCATGGCCTGCAGTACTATAACCTACTTTGTGTTTGTGATCAGTTTAAAAAATTTACAAAATTTATTATATGTTTTTGTTTAAATATGGAAATGAATTAAAAAATTAAAATCCATATTTTCACCATCTATAAATTGATTTTTATGGTGAATTATAACATCATTTGTATGAAACCATTAAAAAAGAATTATGAAAACTCTATTTATGACATCGTAAAAAATTTACTCTCCATACCTGAGATGATTGTTAGTATTTATTATTTTTCATTATTTTACTCTAAAATCAACAATGTTTTACATATTTTGGGTGATTTTATTTTTGGTATCATCTATTTAATTTATTTATTTCCTCTTATTAAATAACATTTTATAATGTTATGTAGCCAATATTCATTTATAGAGGCTTCTATGGTAAGATGTTTTATTGATTTCTTATTTCACACATATGTTTTTTTAAAAAATTATGGGATTAGTGGGTCTGATTATTTCCTCTAATTTATTGGGAAAATATTTAAATAATAAGGGATTAATATGGGATGCTAGTAGTGGTTCTTGATATAAAATTGGATATAATTAGTGACGTTGGATACACTATGTTAGGGGAATATGGGTCTAGTGTCCCACACATTATGTTATACTACTATGGTGGTTATCCTTGACATACATTATGGATTCTATGAATATGTTTATACTACATTCAAGTGTCTTGTTTCCCTATATTAAGATTATTGTTTCATGTTTTCATGTCGTAGTATATGTGTTACTCTTACAAGATAATCCTTATGTCATTATATATTCCTAATCAATTACTTATGTTTTTATATCCATCCTTATGAATAAATAATTTGATATGATGATATTTTTAATCATATATTATATCCATGATCATGTTTTTCTGAAATATATATACACATTATAGATCGTTGTTAGGGGTTTCACTTATAAAGTGTTTGAGTTCACTAATTCATTTGTTTTCCATTTCCCCATCGAATCTCATGTATGAATATACATTTTTGAAATTCACGTGTAGTGAATTTTTTAGAGATATTTAATCAATAATGTGAAACAATACATTTATATATTTAATCACCAATGTGGTCATAAAACCATAAAAAATGGGTTTTATATATTTATCAAGGATTAAGGTGGCTAAAATGGTAAATAATTTATAAATTGATAATATAGTAAATTATAAAAAATATAATAATTTATATTCATTCATGAACATTTCATACATATAAATATAAAATTATTATTTTGAAAAAAAAATTATAATTTATTTCATCCATTCCAAGAAGTGGTTTGGATATTGATATGATCTCTGGTATAAATAAAATATAATATATGAAATATTTAATCTATAGAAATTATTTAAATGAAATTTGACATCTGATTTATTCAATAATAAATGTGCTCATAAAATTTATCATATTTTAATATGAAGGGGTTCATGTTAAAACCTAGTGAATTATTGTAAGATCCCAGATCATGGAACGGTATGTTCTCATTTATATTTTTGTTTGAATACCTTATTTTGGTTAATTAAGTGCTTACCCAAGTTATAGATAAGTCTTGGAATTGTTCCGAGTGTTTGGAACATGAAAAGTGGATAAAAAGGTGTTTTTTGGGTAGACCACACGGTCGGCGCACGGTTTGCGCAAACTGTTCGGATGGCCCAGGTAAACCGTGCAAGAATTGTGTATTCAGACAATAGTCTCTTCACAGTTTGTGAACAGTTTATAAAACCATGATGGTAAACAATGTGAGGGGGGATTTTGGGATACCATAATTCTCATGGTTTTCACACGGTTTGGAAAACCGTTCGGGTAAACCATGCGACCCTAAAATCTTTTAATAATTATAATTTTCCCACACCTAGATTTTAACCCCAACTCGGGATTTCCTCCCATTTCACCTCTCTTCACCCTAGGGACTTTCCAATTATCCCAAGAGCTCCCAGAGATCAATATCCATCGTTTCTAAGGCGTTTTTTGTGCATTTGATTGTGCATCAATGCTTCAGGTAAGGGTAATCTCATCATTGCTTCTCTTTTGAGTTTAAGGTTTCTATCTTCCTCTATTATCCTTACAAAGATCTAAAACCATACTATATGGGTGAGATTTAGGATGACACATTAATGGTTGGTTGAAGTAGAATTAAAGGGATTGATTAAGAGAGATTTCATCTAAGGAATAGAGTTAGGTGGTCTACAGGTTATATGTCATTGTTTTTTAATGATTTATATATGTGTGGTTTTGATCTCGGGGGTATCTTGGTATGTTTGTATTACCCATTCATGTCTGGGTGAAATTATTATTAAAGAGGTAAATGTGAACAATAAAAATCCCAATGATATAAGTTGAGGGTGATGAGACTAAACTTGGGCCACCCATGGGGTGAGCCGACTCTCCCATACCTAGGGATTTGTGAAGAACAAGTTGTATTATTATTTTTCTATGATGATCCCTTGATAAAAATGTTGATGATATTGACAGTGTTTGGGTATAATCTAGGTGATTCACCTAGTCTTAATAACAATAACATAAGGGATGTGTGGGTTAACATTAAATTGGTTTATATGGGTGAACATTGTTACATTAAATAAATTGTGAATAGTGATGGAACATGTAATGGGTAAGTATGTGGAAATGATGAAATACCATAATGTAATGGATTATGTGTCTAGTATTAAAGCCTAGTGATATAGACATAATTAACAATGATGATTGAGATAATAATAACAAAAGGGAATTTGGTTATATGGATGATGGTGTGAAATGTGGTAAAGGTGTTAATGGGTTGAAGCACGGTATTAAATCATATGTGTTGTTATGATATATGGTTGCATTGGGAAATCATTTTGATATGGTGTGAATGGATAATGGACACACACAAATATATATATATATATAGAATGTGAAGATTGTATGGTAGTCTGGGATATTGATTGAGGTTCTACGCCCATGGGTCGAGTTGAACTGATGCTCTAAACTCCACCCCAATGCACAGGTTAAGGAAGAGGACTGAGGAAATATTCACCAGATGATTGCATCCACATGGTATGAGGTTTAGAGTTGAGGATATGGTTGAGGTCGAGTTGGAATAATGCTTCAAACTCCACTAGGTGTTTTCCCTTAGGTATGGGATTGTGTAATTGAGCCCCTGTAATTTTTTGTGTTTGATGAACCCATGATAAATGTGTTTGAAATGGTAAGTAATTGGAAATGGGATGAAATTTAATGTTATGGAAATTGTAATAAATATTGGAAATGAACCTAAATAGGCTAATGGAATTTAATCTTTTACATATCATTTATTATTAATTTTCCATTTCATGCACATCTGTTTAAACAAGATATTCTGTAGACACCATTGGTGGTGGCCTTATGAGTTGTACTCACACCCTGCTCGTGCCGCTGTTGGTTACCCGACCAAAATTCATTTTTTTTAGTTCAAGAGAAGGGAAATGGACCTTTCTAGGCAGTTGGGTTGGCATGAGGATGCATGGATGAGGACCCATACTTGGTGTTAGGACCATTTGGGGATTTTTCAGCTTGTCTTTATTTGGGTTATTTTCACTTTCTCACTTGTTGGTAAACATTTCATATTTACTATTGGACTTGGAAGAATCCTATTTTGAGAGTGGTTGATTATGCATTCTCTGATATTATTATTCATTATTCAGCTAGTCTGTTATCTTCTTGTTGTGTCTTAATCTAATAAAAATGAGGTATAATATCCCCAATTTACTATTCATACCCCACTGCTAGTCGGTGTCCTTTTGCATACGGGGAGGCATGATTAAGGTCATATAACCACATAGTTTGGAGAACCAGTTTAGTGGCTTCTGGGTTGGGGAAGATACAATGTAGTATCAGAGGACATGCTTCTTCTCCTTCTCTGAAATCATGTTATTTGGGATAGTAGAATGGATTTAGGATGTGTTGGACCTTGGTAGCTCGTGCTTGGTAGTATCTAACCCATGTATGAGGAAACACCCAGGGCACCCAGGGAAGGAATTGATGTTCTTGATTTTGAGATGTTACAGTTGATGATATTTCTCCATTGGGTGATGCACAAGTTTTGTGATGTGATTGTTTAAAGATATTTGAATCATGGCCTCAATGGAACGAGGTTGTACATTAACGAATCATTATAGGTACCTAGGGCGGTATGTGACATTCATCATGGTAGGCCCACATAGGTTGGGTGTGTGAGGCATGAAATGTATAATGCACCTTGAATTAGGATAATAGAAAATGGAAAATGTGGTAAATGAAACAATGAAAGTGGGTTAAGATAAACAAATGATATGTGATGAAAAATGAAATATGTGTATTTCAGGGTTGTAATGAATTGAAAATCTTGTTGTAACATACAATGTGAGCCTTGTGGGGTTGTATGGTTGTTTACCCCTTGTGGACCATGGCCCGCTCTGGGGATGGTCAGGGTTGTGTTTTTTGGAATGTTAAGTGTTTTTGTAGATGGTGAAGATCCTTATTGTTTTTAAGTTGTGAAATTTTTTTGTATGTGTTCTCATCCTCATGTTTGGAAATTCAGAAAATGCCACCATGACGTCAAGCACCGGTTGGGGAACAATATTATTGTAAGGACCCGGCCTTAAACATTACACAATATTGAATTATATGAATAATTCATAATGAGAATCATTTCAGGTTTAATGTTTTAGAGATTTAGGCCATAACTATTACATAAAAACATAAATATTATAACTAGTCACTACTAATCAGTATCCATTTTTTTAATAAAATAAAAAATCTTAAAAAGAAACATGTCCAGTTCCATGTTTGAGACAACATTACTTTTCCTTGATCCCATCCTTAAACCTATTCATCTTTAAGTCTTGCGGAAAACATTTTAAAACGAGGGATGAGCATAAAAATCTCAATAAGGGTTATAAAATAAGTCAGGAAAACATTACCCCATCAATAAATTAAAATCCATGAAACCATACTTTTCAATCATAACATACTTTTTAAAATCATAAGATTTATGAATAACACACACAAATAATAAATCATCCAGGTTACTTATGGCATCCATATCAAACATAAAGTGTAGTTATCATAGCTATGCAGGGAGTTAAACTTGGAATACCCATCAAAATATATTCCCTAAATCTCTTAGGAGAAACATCTCGTTTACCTCTGTAATGTTACCCAATGCATTGGAGAGCTATCTCGGGCTCACCCGCCCTAGGTTTATCATGGAACCACCTGTATATGTAAACAATTCCAAATAACCATAACATAATCATAACATATAACACATGTATAATGGAAGTATAACATTTCCTCATTCCAATATATCAAATCAAGATATTGAAATAAATAATGTTTTATAAAATCATTTTCAAAACAATTTAAAAAGAGATTTTTGAATCAAAGTGTCTCATACCACTTTGAACCTTTGAAATGAATTATCATTTGAAAATATTAATGTCCATATAAGTAAATCCTAAACCCCATTTTGAAATCATGGACATTAATGAGAAATATTTAGAAGAATAAATCATTAAAAAATTTAAAATTATGTTTTAGTTAAAGAGTTTTTATCAAAAAGAGAGACGCTTGAATACAAATAATTGAAGAACATCTTTTAATCATAACTTAACAATATCATGAGAATAAAGGTATTCGTGATATAATATGTCAAAGGATAGTGTATACACCATATAAGAGTTATTTGGTGTATAACAATAATGAAGTCTCAGTGGAAATGTACATTGTGATGAAATCCCTTATAAAGATGGCATCCTTAAATTAAGGATAAATCAATAACATAATTATGTGTGAGAAATATAAATACTCCCAATATAAGTGGATATTAATTGTAAAACAATCAAGTAACATTCACACATATTCATAAGATGACATATTCAAGAAGTAAATGTTGAACCTAAAGAATTAAATTTTGATTTAAGAAGTTCCCTTGTAAAAACTCGACAGCCTAATGACGTCACTATAAATTTTATAAAATGAGTTGATGAGATAAAAATGGTATCTCATCACTTGGATATAATGTTTACATCAATGAGGATATATAAGAACATATCCCAAAATAACATGATTTAATTAAAAGACATATCAAAAAGAAGACATTTAAATAGAGGAGGGTCAAAGGGTCCCTTACGGATAAGGTAAAATACTAAACATATGCCCCATGAAAGAAAATTCATACTATAAAGATGTAAATACACTTAAATGAAAGTATATTACACAAAGAGTACAATCATGGGCAGTACATACACCACACAAAAATAAATAGTGGCAAACATAGAATGAATCACACGAGAATAAAATGAGAATCATGATAAAATATATCAAATGGAAGTACGCAATACACCACATTCAATGAATAAGTGGCAAACAATAGAAATATCATTGAATTAAAAGTGAGATAAGAAAATCCCTTACCTCGTTGTCCGACTTGACCCATTCATTCTTTAATCTTATGAATAATAAACTAAAGATAATTTATAATTGATTAAAATACATTTTCAGGTTTATTATTCCTATTATATCACTTATTACCATGTTATAAACATTATGTAATCATTTATGTTAATAACGTTCATTTTGTCGATATTTGGCACTTGAGTGACAAATGAACACCTTATATTTAAAATTTGTCCATGTTATCAATAGTCCATTATATCCAAAATGATATTCATTATTTAGATATCATATATATTATATATATCTAGTATATATATATATATATTTATAACAGTACATATCATTTGGAGGTAAGAAATGAAATGCACCATTCATGGAGATGGTAAGCCGTACGTACGCATGAACGCTACTTTCATTTCTATTTCATATTTTAATGGAATTAAAACATAATGTTACTTAGTTATATAATAATTCTAGTATAATATAATATCAAGTATCATTAACTCCATACATAATTCATCCCATGGAAGGCATTAACGAGTCACATCATTTTGAGGGGGTGGTAGTCCGCAATTCCTCAAATGAGATTATCATATTTACCCACTATGGAACCCATAAAGGCATTATATAAATGGGAATTATATAAGAATATATAAATCATAAACATAATTTATATCATATATAGATACAGAGCCATCATAATGGACACAATGAGAGGTGGTAAGTGGTAGTTGAACAATCATTGTTTCGTGAGGTGTTAGTTTTCCATCAACAGAAACAATATGTTCTTCACCCATTACATGGAGGTGTGTTTAAGTGTAGTTATAATAATTATTATAAAAACATCCTAGTATATTGAGGGAACTATTATTCCTATAAAATAAAGTAATAAAAAGAGTTTAGGGGTTGGAGAAGTAAAATAAAAGAAAAGAAGTTAAGAGAAACTGTAACATTTAATTTGGGTAACTTCCTTTGGTTTTGAGAAAAAGGACTTCTTGACGTGCCTTCTACCAAAGGTAAGGCTTCTAGGAGGAGGATAGGGATTTAGGAGATTAATTGGTCAGATATTGGATGAACCAATTGGCTAGAGATGTGTGAGTAATTGGTTATAAGTGGTCTTCTTTTATAAGGGAGATGATGGGCTCTTTAAGAAAGTATAAAAATATTATTTTATTATATATTGATATTCGGTTTCTAAAGGTCCAAAAATGATTAAAGTCAAAGATAAGATGACTCATGGTGGAAATAAAATCATTCAATAAGAATTGGACATGTTTTAAATAATATTTTAATCATTATAATATTATTTATTTAAATCATTTATTAATGAGGTAAATATTGCATCATTATTATGTCATGAATAATTTAATTTATTAGATTTCTAAAAATTATAAAAAAATACTATCATGTAGGAAATAGTTGTATCTTTACAATTAATATTTATAGTCAAAATTATTCTTTATATAACATCATATAAAAATTAGTTTACTAAAAGAGTTTTTTTTTGTCGTTTTTGCCTAGACTTTAAATTAATTAATCTAAAGTATCATTATCATTCATAAGTGGCTACATGGGGTCCCAAAATCGACCCAAAGATGATAATGGTCGGAAATGACTCATCCAATAAGCTTTGGACATGTGTTAAGTAATTTTTAATTATTATAATATTCTTTTTACCTTGAATTACATTATTTACCTTTAACCGTAGTAAATAAAAGTCAACATTTATTATTCACTAAAAAATATTTTCATCATATTAAACCAAATTTTATTAACTAATAACAACCATGTATGTTTTATTTTTAAAATTCAATTCATAGAAGTAGTAAAATATCATTTAAATGAAAAAAGTCAGTTTTTTAACTACTACTAAGTGGTTTCACTATTCATCAAAAATTTAATTTTTTCAGAAAAATATCAAAAATTCAGCCTAAGATATATTTGAAATTATGAATTAAAAAATGATTTTTATTTTTTCAAATTTAAAACATGAAATTTTAATTAATTAAATTTAAAATTAATTCATGTTGTTAAAGAAAATAGAGTTTTTTTAAGAAACAATAACTATCAGAAGTTTGACACATGTTTATGTCCAATTTCAAAGTGAAATTAATTCCAATGACCCCCATTGGATTAAATGGAAAACATATATTCTAATGAAACATTAAAAAAAATTAAATTTATAATCTAACCATATAAATAAATTAGATTAAAACGTAGTTTTGAATTAAAATACAATATTATCACTATTCATAAAAAAGGAACTTTATCGGAAAAATTTCAAAAATTTACAGAAAGTAAATTTTGATGTACCATTTTAAAGAAGTAATTTATTTGGTAAAATAAATTGTATTAAAGTGGTAAAACTATATTTAAATACAGCAAACCATTAAAAGGTTGTAAATCGACCTTTTAATGTAAATTATGCTTAAAATTGGATTTATTCACATTTTAAGCCTCTTAATTTTATTGGATAAATGTAAATACATTTAAAAAACAAGAATAATAATATTGTAGTATGTTTTGTTCATTTCTACCAATAAAATGGATAAGAGTTAACTACCATTTAAAATAATAATATTATATTATTAGTGTGCAACGTATGATTTCCATGAAACCCGTTGTTACGTATTGGGTACGCTATCGAACATAGCAACCCCTTTAATGAAAATTAATATTTAATTCACAAATATTAATAAATATAAAAATATATTATTCTTTATTTACCTGAGATGTTAAATCCTTCCCCCATGTTGGGTATAGCGTCCACACATTTTTAAAATTGGGCTTAGATACTTCATTAAAAGTCCCAAATCGAATAAGAGTCAACAAAACTATCACTTTAAAAGAAAGTAAGAGATTTAAAAGTGTCACCTAAGATAACATATACTATGATCACATGAAAACATGTATATGGAAGAGAAACTATAACTCATATATTAATATAGAGTGATAGAGATCTTGATCATAGAAAGGTAACCACCACAATACATTAAATTTGTGGTTGGGTAATAGTATGATGATAAAAGAGGGCTTATATCATTTTTGCTTCAAGATCCTTTTCATATAGTAGAATAATTTTATTAATAACAAGACTAATATCATAAAGAAATATACTTACTCATCATGTAGAGTGTCTTCCTTTAATAAAATTCTACCACAAAATCATCTTTTCTCCAAACAGTAAGTATTCAAGATGGCTTGTTCACATTGAAAGCACTACAATCAACTTCTAGATAGTAACATGATCCACAAAATATGAACTATATATTTCCCCTATCATTATAAATTATCCAAAACCAAAATTGGTTTGTACATGATCAGATAATCCCCAAAAGGATAATCCATTATAAAAGGAATTACTACTCTTAATATCCAAAATTAGTCAATAAATACCCAAAGATAAACCAAGACCATTCAATAAATAATTGTCCATAAAACTCTTCAATGTAATCAAAACTATGATTGATACCAAAATCTCAGAAGGATTTATTCACAAAGTCTTCCATGATAAATCTTAACATTTATCTCCAAATAACATCAGTTACTCTAAAAGTCTCATTTTGAAAAGTAATTAACCTAATCACATATTCTCCAGGCTAGGTTAATCATTTCCATAGATAACCCAAAATTAACATATTATTGATTCATAAAATAATTTAACTAAAAATAATTAGTCATACTGACTAGGTACTTTATGTAGTCCAGTGGAAGGAAATAAATCCTAATCGCACTTTGGTTCTGTGGTCGATTCCCACAGCTTTGTCTGATGTGACAGGTTGTCACGTGGTCTATGTGTCGTCCTTTTTCAAAAACTATATAATTATATAACATTCCCAAAAAGAGATAACCATATCATATTTTAACCACAAATTTTATCTAATAACTTTCATTCATCATCCCAAAATGTATTAACCTATAATTCCCTGAAATTCAAGGGTCATATAATCCTAAATGGTTCATTATAACTATATCCACAAAAGAAAAGATAATTGTTCCTTGAATGAAATTTTTATATATCAATCTTTAGGGTTACACATAGTATAAAAATTATTCTAATGTAATCCCATCATCAAAAGGGACTTAAAACATTTAAACATTTCACCATCCTAAAACCTACCATAACAATTGAATCTCATATATGTTGACCTCATACTCATTCAAAATTCTTCATGATCCATTAACCATTCATTTCCAATTTATTCTGAATTACATCTTTCCTACAAAAAAATCACGAATCATATCCAATGATTCAATAATTTCAAAACATATGTTAAGAAATAATCCATACCTTTCATTGGTCATTTTCAATTTCTTCATCCTCAATCGTAATGGATTTAGGTATTGGTAAACATTTATTTGTATGATTCTAGTGATCCCATTCCCGAATCTTCTTTGCAGGAAATCTATTTGTATAATGACCATGCACACCACATTTAAGACATTCAAATGATCCCTCAGAATGAACATCATTCCCTTTCCTAGAGTCAATTGGATGCTTCTTTTTTCCAAGGTAGGTTCTTGCATTATGACCTTCATTTCCACCTCTATAGCATCATCCCGCCCCTTTTAAACATTTTCCTCTGTGTTTCTTTCCACATCCTTGATACATAGGAATTTGAACATACATACCTTTAAGATTATTACTTGAACTTCTGTGGCGATCGGTTTCTCGCATATAGGATGCCTTATAAAAATCACCATGGTTTAAGTGGTTAATCATGAATCCAGATAGTTGGCTGGGAATAACCACAAGATTTCCCATTCCAGCTCCCATTTCATTCAATTCCTCATTCCAAAATTCATCATGTTTTTCTTCAAATCCATTGTTACTTTGATGCCTACTACATCCATCCATTGACTGTAACAAAAATGGTATGTGTGAGTATATCAGTAAAATTATCATATAATATCTTATAAGCAGGGTAAATAATATGATATAATTATTCGTGTTATCTTAAACTCATTCACTTTATCAAAAATAACTATGAATATTTACAAAATACTAACCATTATAGTAATGTCACTTATGCTTAAAGAACACCCTAACCTCTAAATTTATCTAAACCAACCTCTGATACCAACAGTACGGACCTGAACTTATAATATTACATAATATTGAATTAATTGAATAATTCACATTGAGAATATTTTCATGTTTCGAGTTTTGGAGAATTTAGTCCATTACACTTACACACCAACTTGAATATTACAAGTAGACACTACTACTCAGTATCCATTTTTTTCATAAAATAACAACTCTTAAAAAGAAACATGTCTCGTTCCATGTTTTAGACAGCATGACTTTTCCTTGATCCCATCCTTGAACATATTCATATATAAGTCCTATGGAAAACATTTCAAAACATGGGATGAGCCTAAAAAACTCATTAAGGGTTATAAAATAAGTAAGGAAAACATTAGTACATCAATAAATACAAATCCATGAAACCATACTTTTCAATCATAACATACCTTATGAAATCATAATATTTTTTAATAACACAAACAAACCATAAATCATAAAAGCTACTTATGGAATCCATATAAAACATACATTGTAGCTATCCTAGATACGTAGGGATTTACACTTGGAAAACCTATCAGAATATATTCCCAAAATCTCTTAGGAGAAACATCACGTATACCTCCGTCACGTTACCCAATGCATTGGAGAGCTATCTCGGGCTCACCCACCCTAGGTTTATCACAGAACAACCCGTATACGTAAACAATTACCAATAACCATATCATAATTATAAAATATAACACATGTATAGTGGAAAGATTACATTTCCACATTCCAATATATTAAATCAAGATATTGAAATAAACAATGTTTTATCAAATCATTTTCAAAACCAATTAAAAATAGATTTTTGAATCAAAGTGCCCCATACCACTTTGAAGCTTTTAAATAAATTATCAATTTAAGACATTAATGTCCATATAAATAAATCCTAAAACCCATTTTAAAAACATGGACATTAATGAGAAATATTTAGAAGAATAAATCATCAAAACATTTAAAACGATGTTTTAGTTAAAGAGTTTTTATCCAATAGAGAGACGCTTGAATACAAATAATTGAAGAATAAATTTTAATCAGATCTATATAATATCATGAGAAGAAAGGGATTCATGATATAATATTTCAAAGGACTGTATATAAAACATATAACAGTTAGTTGGTGCATAACAACAATGAAGTCTCAGTGGAAATGTAAATTGGGATGAAATCCCTTATAAAGATGGCATCCTTAAATTAAGGATAAATCAATCAAATAATTTAGTGTGAGTAATATAAATACAAAAAATATAAGTGGTTATTTAGTTTAAAAAAATCAGATTAAATTCACACATATTCATAGGATCAAATATTCAAGAATTACAAGTTGAACCTATAGAATTGAAATTGGGTTAAGAAGTTCCCTTGTAAAAATTCGACAGCCTAACAACGTCACATTAAAATTAAGAAAACGAGTTGATGAGATAAAAAGGGTATATCATCACTTGGACATAATGTTTAAATCAATTAGGATATTCAATAACAAATCCCATCATAATAATATGTAAATTAAAAGACATAACAAAAAAGAAGTCTTTTTAATAGAGGAGGGTCAAAGGTTCCCTTAACGATTTGGTAACTTACAAAACATATGACATGTGAAATAAAAATCATGATATATAGATTTAGATACTCATAAATGAAATTATATTACACAAATAGTACAATCATGGGCAGTACATACACCACATAAAAGGAAATAGTGGAAAATATAGCATGAATCTCATGGGAATAAAAAGTGAGATGAAACCCTTTGCCACTTTGTAATCAACTGATTCCTATAACCAAAAGTTAACAACCACCAAATAAATCAAATTATACCATGAATATAATGAGAATCATGATAATATATATCAAATTTAAGTACAAAATACAACACATGCAATGAATAAGTGGAGAATAATGGAAATCTCGTGGAATTAAAAGTGAGATAAGAAAATCCTTTACATAGTTGTCCGACTTGACCCGTTCATTATTTAATATCCTGAATAATAAACTAAAGATAATTTATACATTCTTAAAATAATTTTTCAATTTTATTATTCCTTTTAAATCGGTTATTACCATTATATAAACATTATGTAATCATTTAGGTTAATAACTTTCGTTTTGTCGATATCTGGTACTTGATTCAAAAATGAACACCTTATAATTACAAGTTGTCCATGTTGTCAATAGTCCATTATATCCAAAAATGATATTCATTATATAGATATCATATATATCCTATATATATAGTATATATATTTATATTTATAACAGTACATATCATTTGGAGGTAAGAAATGAAAAGCATCATTCATGGAGACGGTAAGCCGTACGTAAGCATGAACGCTCCTTTAATTTTTATTTTCTATTTTAATGGAATTAAAACATAATGATACATAGTTATATTATACATAAAGTATAATATCATATATAATATCATTAACATCATCCTTTATTCATCCCACATAAGGTATTAACGAGTCACATCACTTTGAGTGGGCGGTAGTCCACACTTCCTAAAATGAGATAATCGTATTTACCCACTATGGAAACCATAATGGTGTTTAATAAAAGGGAAGTTCAGAAGAATATGGAAATAATGAACATAATATATATCATATATAAATACATTTCAATCATAATGGCCACCATGAGAGGCGGTAAAAGGAAATTGAATAATCATCATTTTGCGAGGTAGTTTTCCATCCACAGAAACACCATGTTTTTCACGCATTAGATGGAGGTGGTTTTAAGTGTAGTTCAAATACTTATTATAAAAAGATCCTTGTATATTGAGAATACTGGTGTTACTATAATTGAATGTAATAAAAAGTGTTTACGGGTTGGAGAAGTAAAATAAAATAAATGAAGTTAAGAGAAACTGTTACCATTAATTTGAGTAACTACCTTTGGTTTGGAACAAAACGACTTGTTGAAGTTCCTTATGCCAATGTTAAGGCTTCTAGGATGAGTAGAGGGATGTAGGGAGTTTAATTGGGTAGATTTTGGACAATCCAAATGGCTTGAGTGGTGTGAGGAATTTGATAGAAATGGTCTCCTTTTATTAGGGGGAGGAGGGGTCTTTAAGAAAGTGTGAAAATATTATTTTATTATATAATGATATTGGGTTTCTAAAGGTCCAAAAATCATTAAATTTGAATATAAGATTACTCATGGTCGAAATAAAGTAATCCAATAAAAATTGGACAGGTTTCCGATAATATTTTAATCATTTTAATCATATTTATTTAAATCATTTACTTATGAGTTAAAAACTGCATCATTATTGTGTCATTAATTATTTAATTTATTCGAGGTCTAAAAATAATAAAAAAAATACTATCATGTAGGAAATATTTTTATCTTTCCAATTATTATTTATAGAAAAAAATATTAATTATATAACACCATATAATAGCTAATTTGTGAAAAGTTTTTTTTTTGTAAATTTTCCCTTTACTTTAAATTAATTAATCTAAAGTGTCATTATCATTCATAAGTGGATCCATGGGGTCCCAAAATCGACCCAAAGATTCCCATGGTCGGCCATGACTCATCCAATAAGGTTTTCACAAGTGTTAAGGTAATTTCTAATTATTATAATATTATGTTTACCTTGAATTACCTTACTTACCTTTAACCATTGTAAATAAAAGTCAAAAGTTAGTATTCACCAAAACATATTTTCATCTTATTGAAGTAAATTTTACTAAATAATAACAACCATGTATGTCATATTTTTATAATTCAATTCACATAAGTGGTAAAATTTTATTTAAATGGTATAAGTTAGTTTTTTAACTACTACTAAGTGGCTTCACTATTCATAAAAAATTGATGTTTTTTAGAAAATACCAAAAATTCAGCCTAAGCTATATTTGATATACTGAATTCCAAAATTATTTTTATTTTTCCAAATTCAAAACATATAAGTGGAATTAATTAATATTAAAATTAATTCATGTTGTTAAAACAAATAGCTTGTTTTCAAAAACCAATAACTATCAAAAGATTGACACTTGTTTATGTCCAATTTCAAAGTGAAATTAATTACAATGAACAACATTGGATTAAATGGTAAAAATATATTCTAATTACACATTATAACCAATTAAGAAGAAAATATAACCATATAAAATAATTATATTAAAATTTACTTTTGAATTAAAATACAACATTTTCACTATTCATTAAAAAAAGAACGTTATCGGAAAAATACATAATTTTACACAAAGTAAATTTTGATGTCCCCATTCTAAAGAAGTTTTGTATTTGTTCAAATAAATTGTATTAACGTGAAAAAATTATATTAAAATATGGTTCACCATTAAAAGGCGGTAAATCGACCTTTTAATGTATATTATGCTTAAAATTGGATTTATTCACATTTAAATCCTTTAAATTTTATTGAAGAAATGTAAATAAATTTAAGAAACATGTATAATCATATTTTATTTATTTTTTTCATTTCTTTTAATACAATGACTGGGAGTTAACTTCCATTTAAAATAATAATATTATATTGTTAGTGTGCAATGTATGATTTCCAAGAAACTCGTTGTTGCGTATTGGGCACGCTATCGAACATAGAAACCTCATTAATGTAAAAATAATATTTAATTCAAAAATATTAATAAATATGAAAATATATTATTCTTTATTTACCTGTGATGTTACAAGGATATTGCTGAGATAACTCCTCCAGTAGAGGATAAAGAGAATACGATGATCTTGGAAAGTAGGAAGAACGTTTTTGAGAGAATGTGGCTCATTTTACTTAGATGATGGATCAGAAAACAGGGAGGGTTTAAGCAGTTATATTTGAGTTGACCAGAGATTTTCAACTGCATCACCCTCCGACCTTCACCAGAGAGGGTGGGCCAGAGGTCATAGAGTTCTTGATAGTGTCTGTCCAGATGATATATGATCATCTAGAGACTCACGATGGGAAGTAGGTCAAGTTGGAAGCCTATAGGATGTGGAGATAAGAAAAATGGTGGTGGGACATCTTGTAACAGATTGATAAGACTGAGGAAATGTTTTTGAAGGATTACTAGGAAAATATTTTAGATCATATTTACCCAGATAATTTGTGGTATGTTTGGGATGTAGAGTTCATGAGCCTGACTTAGGGATTGATGTCAGTGATGGAGTATGCTGGCCGATTCAATAACCTGCGATGCATTGTTCCATCATTGGCGGGGGAAGATGTAGTAGTGGTGAGACATTTCCAGGATAGGATGAGTTATGAGATCAAGTATCAGGTGAATATATTTTGGTTGAAGAGGTTTAAATAGGTAGTGGACAAAGCTTTGATCTTAGAAGAGAACCTGAAGAGTGTTTTAAGTAGTGGGCTTGTCATGCCACCTAGGAAGACAAGTGGTGCAACTTCTGAGGACTGGAAGAGTCATATTGGAAGTTTTCAGCACGGTGGAAGTGTGAAAGGGGGTTAGAAGAGAGTTCATCCTCTTTGGGTGGTGATCATGGGTTTTGATATTAATGTGGCTGGCTGAGGAACTTGCGTGGCCAGTGTCCTCGACATCTCGTTGAGTGTCAGTCGTCTGGTAGATTGGGACATGTGTAGAGGTTTTGTAGGAACCCTCAGTGAAGAGTATGAATGTTGGTGATATGATATTTCCTAGAAAAATCAATGGATCAGTTTCACAATATCCGGCAGGCAGTTAGAGCTCCACAGGCCATACTGGAAGGGGCGGTGGATGTGGAACTCCGAGGCATGATCGCCCACGTGGGTAGGAAAGTGCAGTGCATAGCACACAGTTTGTATCCCGGGGTAGACATGCAAGTCATCTTAATCATGTTCAGTCTGCACTGGGTTATGGAGAATCTGGCCTATCAACTATCCGAGGTATGATCATTGTAGATTCTACACTTTCTTGTGCATTGTTTGACATAGTATTCACAAAGTCTTTTATTTCTACATGGCTTGTGGTAGTGTAGGGTTTTCCTTTGGAGAGTGTGTGTTTGGTTATGTCAATTGACAGTCCTTTGGGGGTACAAAATGAAGATATCAGGAAGTGTAAGCGATGTTTTCTGGATGTCTGTTGGAATCATTTCCTATGGAACATGATCATTGTCGAGATATCATGGTTTGAACTGATTTTGGGTACGAACTGGTTGGTGTTGTATTTGGTTCACATAGACTTTTACTATTTCAAGGTATCGTTTCGGTCACTTGAGGTTGATGCTTAAGTCCATTATTGAGAGTTTGACGTCCGAGCAGGTCATGCAAAACCGTTCTATCGGATGTTGTATAGGCTCATGGATCAAGTATCATTTCTTGTACAAGATTATGAAATATGGAAAAATTACGTCCTTCCTCCAGTAGTGGAGTAGTTTCAGGATGGGTTTCATTAGGATTTCTCAGGATTTCCACTAGAGAGGGATGTTGAGTTCTTGATCAAATTGCTGCTTTGAGCAGAGATAGTTTCTATTCCACCATACTAAATGGCTCTAGAAGAACACTAGGAGTTCAAGGTTCTTCTTGAAGAGTTGGAACGTAAGGGGTTTATACACCCTAGTACATCTCCTTGGGGATCTCCTATTCATTTTTCAATATAGGATGATATGTCATTAAGACTTTGTGTTGATTATAGGATGTTAAATCAGATGGCGGCGAAAAATAAGTACCCTCTTCCTAGAATTGATGACATGTTTGACCATTTGAAGGGTGAATCAGTGTTCTCTAAGATTGAGTTGAGATCATGTTATCACTAGTTGAGGGTGAGGCCTTCTAATGCACCACTGACATCTTTTAGGAGTCAGTACGGGTCGTTTCAATTTATTGTGATTCCTTTTGGCTTGACCAAGTAGTCGAAGTGTCAAATCTAGATTGGAGATGTGCATTTTCTAGATCTCATCATCTCTAAGGTAGGTGTTTGTCATATCTATAGAGTGTGTATGCTGTTGTGTCTTGGGAGTAACATAAGAGTGTTTCAGACATTCAAAATTTTATGTGTTTGGCCATACATTATTAGAGGTTAATTCATGATTTCTCCCATTCGATAGCACCACTGTTGGGATTTACCAAGAATGGAATCTGGTTTTAATGGTTTGAGGATTGTGATAATTCCCTTAAAGAGTTGAAAATGTGATTTATGACCTTAACTATTATGGTCTTACCCCATACTGGTAGGAAGTGCGTCCTGTTTTTTGATGCGTCCAGTATCGGTCTTGGGGATGTATTGATGTAAAATTAGAAGTTTGTGACTTCCGTGTTGAGCCAATTGAGACCCTATGAGTGGAATTATCCCACTCATGATCTTTATCTAGCTACAGTAGTGTATGCCTCAATGTGTAGGTGGCACTACTTGTTTGGGGAACGATCCACAATTTATACAGTTCACAAGATTTTAATGTATATCTTTTCACAATGGGATTTGAATATTCAGCAATGAATATGGGTTGACTATCTCAAGTCATTTGAAATTGATATGGTATATACCCCAGTAATTGGGAATAGTGTTATAGATGCTTTGAGTAGGAAGGATCAGAACAAAGTGGTTCAGGAATACATCACCAAGTGGAAGGTGATGGAATTGTTTGCAGAGATGCACCTAGATGTGCGGGAGGAAAGTGGTCAGGTGACCCTTTCCTCCATGGAGGTTTATTTAATGATTCTGAGTCATGTTAGGGAAATTTAACTTGGTGATCCTATATTTTTGGCCACGAATGAATGAAATATTGTTGGGTATCAACATTCTAGTTGGGGTGTTAGTGTGGACAGGGTTGTTTGCGTTAATGATTATGTGGTTGCGCTGGTGTGCATGTGAGAAGAGTTAATGCGTGAGTTCCATGCCACAAAATGGTAAGTGCATCCTGGTTTTACCAAGGGGTATAATGATATAAAAAATAGTTTTTTTGGCCAATAATTGAATAGGATGTTGCGAGATTTGTGGCATGGTGCCTTACCTATCAGTAGGTGAAGATTGAGCATCAAAACCCTGGTGGATTGTTACACCCATTTTCCATCACTGAATGGAAGTGAGATGATGTGATGATGGATTTTGTGGTGGGTCTTCTAAGGATGCCACATATGAATGATTAAATTTGGGTGGTTGTGTATCGGCTAATGAATGTGGCACATTTATTACAGATTCAAGATACTTAAACAGTTGACTAGTAGGGCGAGTTGTATGTCTGAGAAGTAGTACGGTGGCATGGTGTACCGCAGACTATAGTTTTGGATCTTGATCCTAATTTCACTTCAAGTATCATGTTAGGGTTGAAGAAAAAACTGGGTACACAGGTGCTTTTGAGTATATATTTCCACCCATAGACGGATGGGCGGTCAGAGCAAACAATCCAAATGTTGGAAGACACGTTGAGGGCTTCTATCTTGGATTTTTCTGGTTCATGGGAGAAGCACTAATCTCTTGTTGAGTTTTTTTACAATAAAAATTTTCAGTATATGGTTCAGATGGAACTATTTGGGGCTCTATTTGGTAAGTCATGTAGATATACACTATGTTCGTTGGAGGCTGGTGAATCTGAGAAGTTGGGACCGAGTTTTGTGCAGGAGACTTTGTAAAAATTTTAGTAGATTTCGAAGAAGATGGCAACAACTCTGAGAAAGCATAAGTCGTATGCATATCTGAGGTGTAGACATCATGTGTTCGGAGTAGGTGATAGTGGGTACCTTTGGGTGTCTCCAAGGATGGCTCATCGATTGGTTCAGAACCAGGGAAATATGGCACCTAGGTATGTGGGGCCGTTAGATATTGTGGAGAGGATCATGCTGGTGGCATAGCGATTGGATATTCCATAGCGGTATAGTGGGATGCATTATTTCTTTCTTGTGTTAATGATTCAGTGGTATCACCTTGACCCAAATCATGGGGTGGATATTGAAAATGTTGGGATTGAGGCTGATGTGTCCTTTGAGGAGAATCTGGTTCATGTCATGGATCATAGTGAGATTTTTTTGTGGGGCAAGGTTGTTCCATCGGTGAAGGTACTATGGAATCATGGAAATGTTCAGGAAGAAACATGGGGGGTAGAAATCAGATATACGAGCTCAGTGGACTGATCTCTTTTCCTTGGAAGTGTGGTGATGCTTGGGAGCTCGGCTCAAGGATGAGCCATTATAAGGGGGAGAGGTTGTAAGACCCCAAATCTTGGAATGGTATGTTATCAATTATTTTTTGGGTTTAATCCATTATTTTAGTAAATAAAGTGCATTCCCAAGTCCTAGAGGAGGCTGGGAGGACTTCTAAGGGTTCGAGACACAAAAAGTATAGAAAATGAGGTTTTCTAGGTAGGTCGCATGAACTGCGCATGGTTACCGCAGACTATGGGGATGGCCCAAGTAAACCATGCAAGAATTGTGTTTTCAGATAGTATCCTCCATATAATTTGCACACTGTTTGGAAAACCACATGGGTAAACCAAATATTATAAAAAATAAAAATTTTCCACCCTGGGATTTTAACCCCAACCTGGGATTTCCTCCCATTTCACCTATCTTCTCCCATGGGACGAACCAAATCCCCCAAGATCTCCAAGAGACCAATCTCCTTCGATTCTTGGGATTTTTTGGTATTTTTGGTTGTATATCAATGCTCGGGGAAAGGCTAATCACATCATTACTTTTCTTTTGAGTTTAGGGTTTGTATCTTCTTCTCTTCTCCTTCCGAATCTGTAAAACCCTACTCTTTGGGTGAGCTTTTGGTAGAAGCTTCAATGGTTAGTTGAATTGGAATCTAAAGGTTTTATTAAGAGTTATTTCAACCATGGAATTGAGAAAT
This sequence comes from Viscum album, assembly GCA_963277665.1. NCBI lineage: Eukaryota > Viridiplantae > Streptophyta > Magnoliopsida > Santalales > Viscaceae > Viscum > Viscum album. The sequence continues at coordinate 1,656,407,731 of OY728132.1, read as the reverse complement.
ATGGTCTACAAGTGATGGACCACGGTTTACTTTAGGATTTGTACTAGTTTGGTTTTGGTATTGGGTGTCTCTTGGAATGTTTTGATTACCCATGGAATTTTTTGGTAAAATGTTTATTAAAAAGGTAAAGGGGGACCCTCACGATCCCCATGGGATGCATTAAGGGTGAAGAGACTAAACTAGGGTCACCCAGGGGTGATCCGACTGTCCCAGACATGGGGATTTGTGAAGAACAATTAAGATTGTTGTGTGTTTATGGTGAGACCTTGATAAACATGTTGATGAGATTGACAGTGTTGGGGTCTAATCACGGTGATGCACCTATGATTAATAATAATAACCTAGGGGATGTTTTTTTAACATGAATGTGGATTATATGGGTAATCATGGCTACGTTAAATGTATTTTGAATAGTGTTGGAACATGTAATGGGTTTATTTGTGGAAATGATGAAAGAATATAATAAAATGTATTATGAGTCTATTAATAAATTCTTGTGAGATAGGAATAATGAAAAATTCTTAGTTAGATAAGAATAACAAAATTTAGTCGGGATAAATAGCTGATGGTGTGAAATGTAGTAAAGGTGTTAATGGGTTAAAGCATGGTATTAACAAATATGTGTTGTTATGATTTATGTTTTCCTTATGCAATCATTATGATGTGGTGTGATTGGTCAGTGGATATATATATATATAGGATGTCCACATTTCTTGGTTGTGTAGGGTATTGACTGAGGTTTTATTCCCATGGGTTGAGTTGGAATGATTCTCTAAACTCTATCCAAATTCACAGATTAGAAATGATGATTGATGCACTATTCCCCTAATAGTTTCATGGAACTGGACTGACACTTTGAGGTGAGGATATGGTTAATGGCGAGTGGGACTGACACTCCAAACCCCACTATGTGTTTTACCTCGAGTATGTGATTGTGCATTTGAACCCGTGTAATTTTTTGTGTTTGATGAACCTATGTTAAATGTGTTTGAAATGGTATGTAATGGAAAATGGGATTTAATGGAATGTTTTAAATATGGTAATAAATGTTGGTAATGGTCCTAAACAGGATAATAGAACATAATCTTTTACTTATCATTTATTATTCATTTTACTTTTCATGCAAATCTGTTTATTCCTGATATTATGTTGACACCGTTGGTGGGGTCATTCTAAGTTGTACTCACACCCTTCTTGGGTCGTCGTTGGTTACCCAAGAAGACATCATGTTTGTAGGTCAGGAGAAGGGAAAAGGTCCAATCTAGGTAGTTAGGATGGAATGAGTGTGCGTGGAGGAGGACCCAGACTTGGTGTTGGAACCATTTAGGGATTTGTGAGTTTTTCTTTATTTTGGGGTTTTTTCACTTTATCGCTTATAGAAAAACATGGAATATTTACTATTGGACATTGATATATCATATTTTGGGAATGGTTGTTTATGAATGTTCTAATATTATTGGTTATTATTCTACTATTTTGTTATCTTTTGTTGTGGCTTACTTCGATAAAAATGGGGTATAGTCTTCCAAATTGACTATTTACACCCCCGCTGCTAGTCAGCAACCTTTGGCATAAGGGGAGGCACGCTTATAGTCATGTAACCACCCATATTAGAGAAAACATTTAGTGGATTCTGGGTTAGGGAAGTTACAACTATAATAAGAAATGTTCATATTGGAAATAAGTTCACTATTCATGTTTAAGCATGACTAAATTAAACAGTGTTCATAATTAATTTAGTAATTTTTCCTAGATTTTTTAACTATGAGTTTAATATATGAATTAGTAATTCCTATATTTATTATCTACTTTATTTTTAGATATATGGTGTTATATTTTGATTTGTGAGGCATTATTTAGTTTCAAGTGTTAAAATGAAACAATAAATTATCAAACTTGCACATCAGGAGTTACGTACTTGGTATTATAATAGATTTAGTTATCTTTTACCATGAATTATTCATATAATTATTTAAAAGATTATATATAAAAGCTAATTATATTTTATATATTTCATTTTTTTGACTTATGATGAGATTGACATCTCTCTTGAGTATGGTATCCCAAGGTAGATGGACTTTGGGTTTGACTGATAAATATTATAGAGGTTTATTAATTATATACTAATTTGGGGATTGGATATCTATCATTCTCGGATTAATAAATTGGGTAATATTGGTGTCATATAATCATTTTAAATTAAATTTATGGGTTTTATATTTCATACTTATTTGATTTATTTGGATTTGTAAATATAAAATTGGATTTCAATTTGTGTTTGTAACAAAATCTATGAGTTATGTAAATAGTTACACAAAAATATGGTTTTAATATATTAGTTTGGTGGAATTAATGAAATTTAAAAACTAATCAATTGAAGCATACATACATGTAACGCGAATAAGATGAGATAAGATGATCAAAATAAATTTCTTTAAAAATAACATGTTTCGTATTCTATAGAAGGAAAACACATGTAAAGACCTTCATCATACATATTTGAAGACTAATGATAACATTTTATTGACCCCAATATATCATACATAAATATTAATTATTTTTATTCAAATATTTAATACATTATATAAAGACCCACTAGATGATCAAAATGGTACAGAGCCAAGGGAAACATGTAAAAATAAGCAACATGTACATAACTGTCCAAAATTATCCCATATAGTTCCACAAAAAAATCACAGTTAAATAAAATATTACACATAATACCTATCAATTAAACCTGGTAAAAAGAAATATAGGAAAGGGTGGTCTCCGAAGCTCAAAAATGTTAAATGAATAATATATGTAAACACAACGTTTTTATAATGGTATAAGAACATGATATAATGATTTGAATATCATAAAATGAAAATCAAGGATCATATTATTGATTCATTTAATTGATATAGAAAGTTAATAAGAAATTAATAATAAATGAACTAATGAATATACACTATGAGAGCATAACATTGGCATAATATAAAGAGTTATAGAAAACAAATAAACATAGAAAACCGAATGTCAAGTCTACCCACCAAGGAATTTATAACATGTTAGGCTTGAGATAAAAATTGATATAACCACTTCGATATTGTGATAAACTCCCGTATACCCATTATTCATGATTTTGATAAACTACCAAGAACTTTTTCAGTTCCCAAAACATTAATAATTATCTAATGCATCAGAGGGAGATATAGGTCCCACTAGTAAAATGAATAAAATAATACATATGTGTTCCACATGATCATAAATTATTCATTATAACATAACACATGAAAAAAATTATATTTCATAAATGGTTCATCATCAAATTACCAGTGGGAATGAAATAGGCTTCATTAACATTTCTTCATTTCTTCATAGAATAACCCAATGAAAAAGTGGGTTTAGTATATATTTTATAATGATATAACACATGGATGAGAAAAGGGTTTGACAAAAATAACATCATTATAAACCTAAAACATCCAAATAAATAAAAATAATGGTAATCCTGAATCATATACCATGTAAATAATGAGAAACATCATAAATTTAATCTCAGATAGAAAATGATATTAAAGATCACTTGGAACATTTAATGATGAAAATAACCTTTTCAATAGTGAAAATTACATTGTATAAATTTAAAAATTATTAAATACATTTTAAAATATTGTTCATTGAAGATATCATTGAAAATATATAAATGACACTTTAAAAATAATTTACAATATTTATTGAGGAAAATTTTATTAACTCTTTCAAAAAGCATTTCAATAACATAATACATTTTCAATATCATTTTCCTTGAGAATAAATTTTGAAATTTATAAATTAATTTTTAAAACATTTATTTGTTATGATATCATGATATTCCATAAATGTTAAAATTAATCGTATTTTCATATTTATGACAAAAGCCAAACAAACCTTGTTTTGAAAATCAAATGTAGGTTCCTTGTAATTTTTTTTAAAATAAAACAAGGATAGAAATAAATTTCAAAAAACATAGGGAACATTAAAATATGTTTATAATACATTTTAGAAAACATGGATATGGAATTAAAAATTTTATCGACCAATGAGTAAAAAAATGTATGGTTTATTTAGAAACATTCTTTTGGAATAATGTGTACATAATGAAAGGAAAATAAATATAAATAATGAATTATAATGAAATAACCATATGAAAAGAATATTCATGAGTTTATTAAGATATGGATAATAATATTTTATCTTCAAAATCAAAATCATAAATATTATTGATAAATAGTGAGATTGTAACATCAAACTTTTACATCTTTGGAAACTTTTGAATCATAAGACATATTAAGTCATAACATCAAAACATACATTAAATATTTTCAGTATAAGGATATTCATTATATAACATGTCAAAGGGGATTTATATACACCTCATAATAGATGATAGGTGCATAACCTAATGTATTCCATAAAGATGACAAATTGAGACCAAAGTCCTTTAACACAATTTATAAATTCCTTCATATATATTCCAACCTAGTATATAATAAACATAAATATATTGTAAATCTATTAAGGTAACATAATTATACATAAGATACCAAATTTTGTTATCTTTTTTCATTTTGATACTTATTTACTAACAATTCCACGTTAAAATATTATTTTGGGTAATAACTACTTTGTTTTATTGTATATTTTAATTTAATATTTTTAGTCCTATTAATTTGATCATGGTTACATGATTTCCATAATATTAACTATGATATAAATATATAATATATTGAGTATTTATTTATTTATATTAATCCATAAAAGTTTGATAAGGAGAATAAAATACACCATTCTTGAATATGGTAGGATGTACATGCAAATGAATTCTATTTCAATTTTATAAATGAATAAAATGAAATATTGTTAAATACTACATTACCTTTAAATAAAAATATTTCTATCATATATATTAAATATATTTATTTAATTTTTCCTAATTACCTTCCATGTAAAAAATTTGTGACAAATTATTTACATCGCTTCGTTAGGAGTTAGTCTGTCATACACATGAATGACATTATCGTAACCCCCATGAAATTGAATGTATGATGTAATATGTGATATAATATTTTCCTAAGTATAATTATGTTATTAATATAATATATATTCAATTAATATATCCTATTTACCATGAAAGTAAAATATAAATGAAAAACACATCATATCAATTTGTGAGTCAGTATTCTTCTATACACACGAATGATGATTTTGTAGCCCATTTAATGGAATATGAGATAGATTTGGGTTATTATGTTAAAATAATAAAAAATAATAATATTTTAGATGCTATTTATATTATTTAATATTATTTTTATAATATTTTAATGACTTATAAGAAGAAGTAAAACAAATATGCATAGTTAAAAACATTACCACTTCTTTGGGAATTTTCTTTAGGTTTAACATAATTCCTTCATACATTGGATTTTTGATCTCACGATGTAATCTATGATGTGGGTATATATTTATGGAAGATATTTGGGTAGGTATATTTTTATCCAGCTGATTTTTGATGTGTCAATACTAGAGGAGAGAGGGTGGCCATTTATAAGTGGGGGAGAGGATGCCCTAGGTATTTTGAAAACAATAATGTGAACCAATTTTTATAACCTGTAAAAGGCACCAAAATTTGTCATTATCAAAAGCTATATTTAAGGATTTATAAATATTCAAGAAAATTGGTTATGGAAATGGTTATAGGTCATTTTACTTCTATATTTTTCATGTATCCCCTACTAAATCTATTTTAACATTAACCATAGTAATTAATTTTTACTATTTTTATTATTCATTTGGATATGAAATTAAATTTACATTATTAAAAAATATTATTTATTATTATACCAAATATGAAATCCATTTTTACAAACTCCATTCATATTAGTGAATCAAATTTATTTAAAATTTATCCCACAGATGCGACAAAAAGAAGATTTCCAAAGAGAAAAGATTCAAAAGATGGAAATTTTTACATATAAAAATTTAATAAAAAATTGATTTAAATATAATTAATTAATTTATAAAATATATAGTATAATTAATTTTATTCATAAAAAATATATTATTTTTAAATGTTTTTGAATATAATAAATTAAATGGGAATTCATAATAAAAACCATAATTTTTCACTATTCACAAAAAAATTTAACATTTTATAAAATTCTAAAAAATTCACCCCAAGATGATTTTAACAATATGAAATAAAAAAATTATTATTTTTATAATTTTTTTTAATTTTTAAAATTAAATTTTAAAATCATTTCCAAAATCTATAGAAAAATACATTTTATAAAATTATTGATTTTAGGTATAAAATTGGATTTCTTTCAATATAATGTTTAGAAGACACATATGATTAATGTTAAACATTTTATTGAATATCTAATATATAAATTAATTTTATATAATTATAAAAAATCAATTAAATTATTTATCTAAAAATCCTTTTTGCATAGAAAAATATTTTTCCAAAAAAAGAATTCCATTATTATTAAAAGGTACACGTTTTCATTTTTAATTAATTTGTCTAAAAATTATTAATTTTATATAAATTTTTAGACCATATATTTTGATTAATAAGTTAATTCTACTTATAGAAACCATTCTGATGTATGAGTAATAAATATCATATTAAAAATAACATTTAAATGGTATGATGTGGTTTGTAAAAACACATAAATTTAGTATAATACTTGGGATCGAAGAAAATAATGTTTTTGAAAAATATATTTTATAAAACATCTTAGTTTGTAAAATTATAACCCCATTAAAATAGATATATCCATTTAAAAATTTTACTCTAATAAAAAAATGAGCATACATCTGCCTCATAATGTCCACTTATTCCTACGTAGATTCCTCATGTTTGTGTATCCACCACAAAAATATTAACTGGTGAGTTTCCATGTTTTATATAACATTCTCTATGTGATCCAAAATCTCAACCATTGTTCCTTATAAAAATATCATGCTCCTGGGTTATGACCTATAAGTTTAATATATGTGATGTATCAAGCATGTACATCATCCGGATAGATACATGGTACACATCATGTACTTGAGATATGTTTGATTAAAGAACCAATAAAAACTACTTCTTAAAATGATCTATAACCACAAAAGTATTAATATTCCTAGGTCTTATATTTCATTTGTATCATAAGAAAAATTTCATCATTTGGTCATCCTTCGATATATTTACACTTTCTCTCTTAATTCATTAAATGATAATGAGTTTTTTATGTCTAAATAACTAATGGATTACAATATACATAGTAGAAAGATGATTCATCACATTAATCTGTACTTGTATTTATAATTAAATGTATAGATCATGTTATTCAAAATGAATAAATATTCATATGTTGAAGTAAATAATTAAATCTCTAATACCTCATCCTAAATTAAACTTATACCATTCAATAAATGGATGACCTTATGACTCTTACAAATTCAAAATTTATAAATAATAACACTAAATTTTCAAAATAAACATAGCAATAATCCCCAAAATGTTAATAAGTTTCTCTAAATGTACAAATTAAATATATATGAATACCTTGATCATATATTCTCTTGAATCATAGTAATAACTAGAATTACCATAAAAACTCAATGAAAACATATATTATTCAACATTCCATAAATAAATACATAAATTATTATATATATCCATAAATGCAAACCACTTTATTATTAAACCATTAACTAGGATTCAACATATTATTTCTAAATACCCCATTACTAAAATGTGAAAGAGGAATATTTTCTTGAGATACATCAAGTTCAATTTATTTATGCTTCATACATTTATCATAAAAAATATCATTTAAAATACCATAATATTCATATGTCACTGAGGGTCTCTTCAACAATAGTTGTTCAACCACAACTTCTAACACATTGGTGATTCACTTCATGATAATTCCCTCTAGGACATTGATTTTTATAAGGACTATACATTCCACGATAAAAAACAATGATATATTAGGGAAGAAATAATCCACATCCATTTTGTTTACTAAACATTCCATTATTCCCTGAAAATCACCTACTTTGTTTCCATCTTTTTCATAATCAAAACCTATTCCAATTGAAATGATAAATTCACCTGGGTTCTTCTCATAACTATCTTGACATATAAAAAACTAAACCATCATTCCTTCACAGTCTTCACCACTCGATATCTCATCATACTCTATTATTCTCATTTTGGTGAGTTCATGAGTTAGTTAAGGTGATATTTTTTAATCAAATTTAATGATAACTTACAATGAAAAATCACAATATGATTTTATCTAATAAACATTAATTTTTTCCATCTAAAAATTATTTACATCTTTCATTGTTAATCCAGTTACTTATGGTTTCCATAATTTAAAATAAAAAAAAATTATAGTGTGAACATCAGTAATCATAGTGGTAAATGACATAGTCATGAATAACCATTTAAAGTATGTACAAGTCAAAGAAAATTATTTTAAATTTATGAAACCAAAGGTTTAACCATAGTCATCCATTATCATCATCTATTAAAATTATTAATTATTTTTCATATAGAAAATGTGGATTAACCAAAGAATATCACATAATAAGGTCAAACCTAGTGCATAGTAAGTTCTATTTTAATATACTAGGTAATGCTCATGTAAATCTCAAAATTCTATTTATGTACATATTAACCCAAGGTATGTGTATTCCATAACCACATCCACTTGTAATATATAGTCAAGTATTTATTTAGAGGTAACCCCCTTAATATTATCCTTACTAAAACCATAATATGTTATCTTATTCATAGAGTCACAAAATTGGTTCTTTACAAGTTTTCTATTATCCTATATTCCAAATGTTAGCTAAACACATACTTTGATACCATCTTTGGTGACAAAAACATATAAGACACAAAATAAAACTTGTTTTAGAAAAATATTCATTACAATAGAAAAACACACACCTGAGGATCATAAATTTATAATGCCTTGTAAAAAATGGAATCATGAAAAACTGGTTCATAGTAGTTCTACATCTCCTCCAACATAGTTTCTCATAAATATAATCCTTCATAAACATATGACAAAAAATACATATCCTCATAACATGATAAAAATAACAAAAATTGGCAAGGTTAGATGCTATGTATTGATAAAAGTTTGATAAACCTAAACCTAAAATGAACAAAATGGTATGATAACACTAGCATTACATTTAAAAACTATTACCTACATATCAAATATCATAATATGAAGTCATGTAATAAATATTTTTAGTTCATAAAACTTGAATAAAAAATGAATTAATAAAAATTTGATATGAGACTATAACATTGATATAAGTCGCATATTTTTTTGAAAACACATCATCATAATAGAAGTTATGTTAAATATTCCCACCAAGATATTCATAATTGGTCAGGCTTGGCCTAACCACCCATATAATCAATGTGGGATTGTGAAAACCTAATGGGTACCCTTTTTTCAATCTTTGGATAACCTCCCATGTTCCCTTTATGATAATAAAATAGTAATCATTACCCAATGAATTGAATATTGATATAGGTACCACCTATTGCAAATTTAAAATTATATACATGTGTTCTACTTGATAAAAAAAAACATATGAAAACCCATGAAGCGAATTGGATTTTATAAATATTTCAAAATGACATAACCTATGGAAAAGAAATGGGATTCGAATGAATTTCATAACTTCATCATAGTATAACTCATTGAAATGTTGTGGGTTTCATTATATTTTTATCTAGGTATACAACCTAGAAGAGAAATGATTTTTGTAAATATCTTGTCATCATAAACATAAACTACCTAGAGATAGAATAAGAATTGTATCTTTGGATCATATATAGATTAAATAACAAGTATCATCAAATGATGTCATCTTAGATGGGAAATTATTTTGAAAGATAACATGGAAAATTTATTGAGAAAACTAACCTTTTCACTTTTAAAATTACTTGTTTTAAATAAAAAACAACATAAAATAGTTTAAAAATACTTATCTTTGAAAATAACATAGAAATATTATAAAGCAATATTTAATTATAATTCAAATAATATATTGGGGTAAATATACTTTTCAATATGAATTTTTTTAAATTATTATTATATGTACTTTTATTTGACAATACAAATTGAAACATATAATGTATTATTTAAAAAATTTTGTTTTGATGATAGTAGGAATTGTTGTACACTTTAAAACAAAGACTATGTTAACATTTTTTGTAAAAGCATAATAAGAATTATTTTATTGAAAAATGAATCTTCATTTTAGAAAATTTTATAAAAATTTTATAAAGGTTAAAATGACATAAAAATACAAGAGAATGATTAAAACTTGTTTAAAAACATGTATTTGGAGGAAAAAACACTACTGGAAATGCAAGTTTTCCCAATGCTTCTTTACCAATGGTTTTCTTAAACCATTGTTAAAGAAGCCCTTTCCCAATAGTTTTAGGAAACCATTGGGAATGGGGAGTCTAAGAAACTCTTTCCCAATGGTTCTAGTAGAACCTTTGGGAATGTGTAACCATTTACCAATTGTTCTACTAAACTATTGGGAAAGGGTTCCTTGGACACCCCTTTCCCAAAGGTTTTTTAAAAACCATGTGGAAATGTTTGCCCCAAATACAAAATCGACCGCTGCTCTCCCCCATTCATGACAGAACCCTAAATGTATGCAGGGCTCGGCTACTCTCGCGACTTGCCCCATCCAAACATATGAAACTCCATCTGAATCATATCAAATCAGGTATTCTCTTCTACATACACACCAAATATTTATGTGCTATCTTGTTTTTATTTTTATTCATCTCATATTTTAGTTTTCAGTTTTGATTGTGTTGTGTATATCATTTTTTTGTGTTTTGATTTAATCTAGACTTTATCCATTCCAATCAATTTAATTAATTAAATATTTAACCCTCCATCAAAGAAGAATCATCTCAAATTCATTGCAGTTGGATTCTAGATTTTCTATATATGCGTTCTTATACATTTTTCATATTGTAATTAATTGTTACATGGAAATTTATTTATATGTGTTTATTAATTCTTAGCAATGTTTTTATGAATTTTTTCCTTAAAATTCCTTAAGGACTGTTTTTTTATTAATATGAAATATTTTTTAATAAGGATTGTTTAATGTAATTTTTTATAGTACACTATGTTACTATGTTTGGTATTTAGTAGCACATGAGATAACTAGTGTGTAAGAATGTGTTGTGAAAGAGATTACATGGTTGGTTCAAGATTATATTTACGTTTTCGGCCTATTAATGTGTTGTTTTAAAGATATTTTGAGATATTTACCTTCTATTTATTGGTGAAAACTGGGAGCGGTAGAGGTGGTTCATGATTAAGACATATAATTACTACTACACATGTGGATAAACCATGCATAGTAGTGAATTCTTGAAATGTCTGATGTTTTTAGTCCTATTTTATTTGGATTTTGTTTTGATGCTGATGTTTCTTGTTGATACCTATGATGGGAATTTATTTTAGTTTCTAAATCAGCTAAGAATACCCCACCATACATAGTGTATGCAACCACTACCCTTATTTAATCATTCTGTTTACATAGCCTATGCAACCTCTACCCTCAGTTAATCAGTGAACTCAAGTCATTTATTCAAGCCTTCATTCTCACTATCATTTAAGAAATTGAATATTGTAAACCCATCCACACATGATTTCTTACCTTATATAGGGTCCAACATCTAGAATACGAGCTTTTTAATTCATTAGTTAAACAGGATCATATATTCCATTTCCCCCAAGATGACTGTACTAATATTACATTAGGGTCAATTAAATATGGTTCTCATTGTAAATTGTATGTTATGTGTCCTTCTTGTCCATTACTCACTTTTATTAGGGTGGGGTGCTTTTCACTACCCATGCTGGCATGTGTAGAGATCCATAAAAATTTTATATAAGTCACAAGTTTAATTCAGTAATGTTGTTATCATTGACATACATTATTATTAATCTAAAATTCAAAAATAAATGTTTTTTGTCATTACATAAAAAAATTAAATCTATTTACAATCCATGAACAACCTATTAGTGTAGAATCCTAAAATTTATTCACCCAGGGGTGCGTTGACTTGGGGAAGTAATTGGAAAATGAAAGGTATGGGCATAGAGGCGTGAATAATGAGTTATTGAACATGATTGAATGATTTGGGATGCCTATAGCACATAATGGGACCTGAGGCATGTGCCTCTTATAGACCTAATGAAAATGAATATAAATAAATTTTAATTTAATTTATGAGTACTTGTTCTTTACATTATATTAATATTTAACTACATCGACTAGAAACTTATTCCTTTATCATTTTCATAAATGTATTTTCTATTAAAGATAAACCATATTGATTTGTATATGAAAAAATGACTTATATAAATTCTTTTTTATAGAATGGACAGAAGTTGGATGTATGAAACCGATCGGATCTCAAGAAATTTTAAAAATAATTTGAAGAGATTTATAGATTATTCATTTAACAATGCTTCAGAATGTAGTCGCATACACTGCCCATGTTCCAATTGTGTTGGTAGACCTTGGTTGAGCCATGAAGAAGTCATCTAACACATAACCAAAAATGGTTTTCAAGCAAAATACTTTGTGTGGTATCACATTGGGGAGAAAATGAAATCTCAGATTGGTGATGATCAAAATGAAAGGAATGGAATGGAGAATTTGTTAGACAATCGGTTTCCATTTATTCATCATCATGAAAAGAAAGCATTTTGACTCAAGAAGACCTCGATATGAGGACAACTGATGCATCTAGGGAAAATGATGATATAGTTTGGGTGAAAAAAATGAATGATGTTGTCATGACTCCAGTATATCGACAATGCGATAAAATGAAAAAGCTGGAATGTTTAATCTGATTGTTTCATGGGAAAACTATGTATGGGATTTCTAGTAAGGAAATCGATTACATTCTTACCCTCATGAAGGATTTACTTCCAGATGATTCCGATATCCCCTCAATCCACTATATGGCTTGGAAGTTAGTTGAGGAACTTGGATTTTCAAGAAAAACAATTCATGCTTGCTTGAAAGATTTCAATTTATTTTGGGAGAAAACCACTGAATGAAAAGATTATATAAAATGTGGCACATCCCACTGGAAGTCAAAATCTAATGGAACTCCATCCCGCGTTCCACAGAATGTAATGTGGCACTTTCCATTGATCCCCATAATCTAGAATTTTTTTATGTCTGATGACATATCAATAAAAATGAGATGGAATGATACCGATAGAAAGAAGTCTAATGATGGGTTGGTTCATCCTGCTGATAGATTTTCATGGTAGAGATTTGATGCGCGACATCCTGATTTTGTAGCTGACATGCGTAATGCAAGACTGTGACATTCATGCGACGGTTTTAATTCATTTGGGAATATTCTTACTTAGAATGGAACATGGTCAGTTTTTATACACATTTATAATCTTCCCCCATGGTTGTGTATGAAAAATCCATTCACTTTCATGAGTATACTCATATCTGGTTCTTCTGATCCCGTCATTGATATTGATGTCTACATGCAAACATTAATAAAAGAGTTGAAACTTCTTTGGGATGTGGGTGTGTGCACATACGATGCATGTTCAAAACACATATTTCAGATGTGTGTTACGCTTATGTGGATGATCAATGATTTTCCATCTTATGCAATGATGTCTGGATAGAGCACGAAGGGAAAACTGTAATGCCTAGTTTTTATGAAGAATACATGATCCAGAATACTGAAACATCATTGTAGTTTTAGTTTTATGGGACATCAGTGATTCTTTCCAAAGTATCATCCATATGGAATGAATCGTCAAAGATTTGACAATACCATAGAGACCGATTACCCACCTCAGCGTATGTCCAGAACTGATGTTCTTAATGAATTGAAAGATTTCAGTTTTTCATTCAGGAAGTGTCAAATGAAATCTGGAAAGAGAAAGAATGTTTCCACTGAAACCTGTTACAATTATTGGAAGTGGAGTATCTTTGTTGATTTTCCTTATTGGTCAACCAATTTGTTACTTCTTTGCTTAGACGTAATTCATATTAAAAGGAATATATGTGAAATTTTTCTTTGGGTTCTTCTAAATGTCAAGGGGAAAACAAAAGATGATTTATGATCTCGGCGTGACTTAGTGGATAAGGGCATTAGACAAGAATTTCATCATGTGTGTATTAGTGAAAATAAATGGCGACTTCCATGTGTTCTAATGTGATGACACCTACAAAATAAAATCAATTCTTGGTTTTATTAAAGACTATTAGTGTTCTTGATGGATATTCAAGAAACATATCTAAACAGGTCAACAGAAGAGAGTTGAAGCCAAAATCATTAAAAAACTCATGATTATCACATTCTACTGCATGAGTTTCTTCCAATAGAAATCAGTCATCTTTTTTCCAATAATGTAAGGGTCGCTGTTATTTGGTTGTGCCATTTGATTAGATATCTTTGTGCTAAGAAGTTGTCCAAGTATTTCTTGCAAAAAATGTTGAAAGATGCCCCATTAATTTGGTTTGAGTTGGAGAAAATATTACCTCCATCATTTTTCACATGCATGCTGCATCTGAGTGTCCATATTCCCACTAAAATACCTCTCGGAGGACCTGTTTCTTTTCGTTGGATGTATCCAACTGAAAGAAATATGTTCACTTTAAATTCTTATGTATGAAACAAAAATCATCCCAAAGGTTCTGTCATGAACGGTTACATGGCTCAAGAATGTATGGATTTATTCTCAATGTATTTGTTTGATCTTAATAAAAGATTTAAAAGGCCAATGAGAAATGAAGAAGAATAGTATGAGAAAATTGAACCCAGTTTTCCATCACTTCCTCAGACAGGAGGAATTCCTGGATCATATACATTGAATACATTAAGCGATGAAGAGTGGGAGATGGCACATCACACAATTTTGTTCAACTGTAATTTATTCGATGACTATATCAGGTAACTAAATTGAATATGAATATATTAAATTTATATCTGTTAAAATATTCATATTTTTTAACTACAGGGAACATAAAACCATGATAAATAGGAAGCATCATTCTATATCTTTGAGAAAGAGAGAGACTTTGCATAGCAAAGAGTTTTCTTCTTGGTTAAAATTGAAGGTAAAAATATTACTTTTTAAAATAATATATATCAATATTTAATTAAGTTTAATAGTCATTTGTATTTTAGTTATTGAGTTTCTATGCTAAATCTGTCCCTAAGGAAATAAGAGCTTTGTATATTGGTCCTAATACCGTGGTTCGTGACTGTAAATCAATTGTTATCAATGAGAACAAATTTATTGTCACTAAATGATAAAATAACATGAGAACACAACATGATTGTGTTATGGTTACTACCACAACAGATTGTTATTCAATTTCATTAGATAGTAGGCCGCGATTTGAAAATGTGGGTTATTGTGGAGTTGTTGAGAAAATAATAATATTGGATTATTACGCTCATGGACGAGTCACAATGATGAAATGTCATTGGTTTGATTCGATGACAAGACAGGGCACATTTATAGATGATTGTGGATTTCGAGTAACGAATATGACTCGCACTCTTTCTACCGAACACCATATGTGTTGGCATCAATGGATAAACAAGTTTTTTATGTCATAGGCCAACTTCGACCTAAATTTTGTGTCATAGTTGAAGTAATTCCAAGACATATTTTTTATGATGGTGATTATGGAATTGACACTGTCCCTGGTGCCATTGCAACCAATCTATTTATTTCTTTTTATGACTCCAATAACTCAATTTTCGGATTTGACTGTGAACCTGATGTTGTGGTTGAAAATATATAGAATCATTCATCCATGTTCTTAATTATTTTGGTTTTCCTTGAGTTTTCTTGTTAAGGATGGTAATATTCAAATTGATTTACTGTTGATCACAATTATGTTTTAGCTGACTTGACCATTATGTGAATTTTCAATGTTTATTGGTTGTAGTTTTATTTGAATTTCATTTTCTAATTTGGAATTGAACTGTATTCAAACCTAGTCCAAAAATATTTCTAACTTGGTGAACATTACAACTTGTATGATTTTTTAAATCCATTCAAGTTCTTCTAAAACAATTGATATCTAAATTACCAATGAATCCCCATATTCCCTCATATATTTAGTTTTTGGTTTACACATTAGTTTCCTTTTTCTAATTAATTTCATATATTTTTCAAAAGTAGGAAATGAAGCCAATTGAAGAGAGACGAAGGAAAAATGATGGAGAACAATCTTCGAATGGAGGAGATGGGCTTTCCACCATTAGTGCATATAGTGAGTAATTTATTTCAAATATATATATTTAAAGAATATATAATGTCATGTGATTTATATTTTCATAATCATTTTTGTAGGATCCACCTATACATTGACAATTATTCAAAGAGGAGCCTAGTACTGGTCCCAGTACTCCGGTCGGTGGTACAATAAGTGTTGGTACCAGAGGTAGATCAGTAGCTGGGCGTACCCAACTAGACCCTTCCCCTCCCACTGAAATGTCATCCTTCCCACATTCTGATCCCATTTTGTCGTTAGGGACACATGGGATATTTAGGCCTCCTATGTTTTCTCTATCTTTTTCATCTTCTAGCCCATCATTTTCACATACCATGATGATTCCCACTCCCCTGTCAGAATCCTGTCATACAGTTGTCCCATATTCTATTCCTACTACTTCTATCTCTTCGAGCTTCTATATTACATCATCTTTGACTCTTGTTCCACCACATGGTGTACCATCAGTTTCTGTGGATCCAGCGGCGTTCAGCGATCAGACTGGCGCAAGTATATTTATAGAACCCTAAAAAATTTATTACAATATTTATTTTTATTATAACATGTTTTGATAAAATATTTATTTTTCATTCATGATAGATACATATACTGACAGGTGGTGGGGTCAGGTGCATACACACATGCGTTTGGTGTGGAACCACCACACACAGGTTATTTTAGATTACAATAAAGACAACAATATGGTTGATAAAACAAGGCATCAATGTCGGAGTTTTTTGGCGATGCTTGCCTAATACTCCGACATCATTCCCAACATCCCGCTATTGTGGAGACATTTTCCACATGAGGTCAAGGATAGATCTTGGGCAGAGATATGGGTAAAAAATATGTTGTATTTAATGCCATGAATTATTTTTGTATTTATATGAATTATTGTTTTGATGTCAGCTTCGATTTAGTTTTCCCAAAGGTGAGGGTGCACGACCGAAACGTCTATAGGATTTAGGTGAGATTTAGAAATCCTACAAGCATGAGTTTTATATTGGCTGGTGTGCTAGAGTTGGCACTGAGTTAGAGGCAGTACTAGTCGTGGGTGATTTTCCTATAGAGAAGTATCGTCAGATGATTACTCATTGGACGAGTACCCAGTTTAAGGTATGAATTGCATTTGAGGTATTTAAATAATAACATTCATGTTTTTCATTAATATTATCCTTTTCATTATCGAATTTTATTTAGGAATTATCTGGAAAAATAAAAAAACATTGATGGAAAAAAATACCTCCACACACTAGGGTGTACTACGATGCCAGATCATTGGAGGAAGCATGTATGCCAATTGTTTAAAAGTTTTCATTACAACCTACATTTTCTTTTGCTTCCTCAATTATTTAATAGTTTTCTAATGTTTTTGTATAAATTTAGTTTTAAATTTCATTGTAGAGGCAAATACAGAATATTGAAGGATGTGTGCCTCGATAAAAACTGTTTTGCTCGAGTAGACGAAAAGAGGATGGAAGTGCCTTCAACGAAGGGACTCAGCAGTAGAATGTAGGTTTTAATCTGTTGATTTTATATTTTAATATCTATTTTGTAACTTAATAATATATTTATATTTGTAACAGGATTCTTTAGAGGCCTTTGATGCCCATGAACCAGACAATTTTGGGCCAAATGATCACGTACATCAGGTGTTGGGAGAGGAGCATCCTGGCAGAGTACATTGCTGACCTAGGATAGCCCTGACGAGGTATTGGCCCTCCTCAAGTATGAGTTGTACTGCCATAGAGTTGCAGCAAGTTAGGGAACATGCAGAACAGGCTGAGAAAAGGGCCACAGAGATGGCAGAACAGTCTACTAGGTCAAACCATACATTTAAGAAATTTATTGAAGTTTTATATCCATCACTTCCAACAGAGGCCAACCCAGCTTTTGATGAATATATGTCATCGATACGTTCTATATATGGTGCACCAAGTGATAGTTCTAGTAGTGTTTAGGCTGATTTCCATCTTGACGATGATGATGGAGAGGAGTCTGATGCGGAAGAGGAAGGAGAAGAGGTTGGCGAGGTGGATGGCGAGGACGAGGGCGCTAAGGAGGGAGAGGACGATGATGGGGACGAGGATGAGGGTGATGATGATAGTGATTATGGTTATGGTGATGTGGGAAAAGTTTATCTGTTACATTTTTTACTAATATTACTGAGATTTTATGTTTAATCTATTCTAATTGTTGGTTTTATCTAGATCCGTAGTATAGTATTGGAGTTGAGTTATTTTTATATATTGTCTGTTTTTATGAATATTGTTGTCTTTTAGTGTTTGTGTGTTTGGGAACTCCCTAGACACCCCCCTCCTTCCTCAACCCTAAAAACCCCCCACCATCCTCCTTTGACCCCGGATAGCCCCCCTGGCAGCCCCCCAGACATCCCCCCACCCTCCTCCCAGAACCCCAGACAACCCCCACCCTCCTCCTTGGACCCCGGATAACCCCCCGAACACCCCCTCAGGAAGCCCCCCGTAAAGCCCCCCCACCCTCCTCCTTGGTCTCTGGACAGCCCCCCGGACACCCACCAGACATCCCCTCGAACAGCCCCCTACATAGCCCCCACCCTCTTTGATTTCATTTACTACTATAAAATCTATAATTTTTATTTTTATTTATTTTCAACATGATAATAATTGTAAATCACATTTACAAATCTAATCAATATCATAGATTTTTGGTTTGTTATAAAAGCGATGTATTTATTGGGCATGGAATTGATAGCTCTGAAATGTTTCATAGCATGGTAAACTAAAATCTAATATATATTAAGAATGATATAAAAATATTCTATATGAATTTCCAAAATATTTTAAGTAAATATCATTCCACTAATAGAAACATGAAGATTCTCATAAATCATGTTTACCTTAATATTTCCACAAGGATTTTTATTAAAAGTTATATCTTCTATTAAATTTCTGATATTATCATTTTAAATGTAAATTGTTCATAAATTAATTAATTTAAAGTCCCAAGTAAAATAGTGTATTTTAATAATGTGAATAAACAACTAACATACCTCTCTAACTGTGTCTATTTTGCTTAAAATGGACATGATTATAAGTGAAAAGAAAAACTGGCATACGGGAAACCGACAAAACTCATTCGAATTCTATTGATAATTTATCACAACGATCCATGGGTCATATGTGATGTGTAAGATCCAACCTGGGCTCAATCCGAGTCATGGTGTGGTCGTGATCACTCTAAGTGTCTCTCTTTTGTTTAAAATGGACAACATTTTAAGTACATATGGAAAACCAACCAAACGCAATCGGTTTCTATTGAAAATTTTGAACAACAATCCATGGTTCATATGTGAAGTGTAATAGTCAACCCCGCCTCAATCCGAGGCGCGTTTTAGCTGAAACAATTCATAGTGTCTCTCTTTTGTTTAAAATGGATAACATTTTAATTGAAAACAACAACTGACATACAAAAAAATTACCAAATGCTTTCAAAATGTGTTGATTCATTAGCACACCGATCCATGGGTCATATGTGACATGTACAAGTCATCCCCATCTCAATCAGAGGCACGGTCTGGCAGACACCATTCATAGTGCCTCTCTGTTGTTTAAAATGGACATCATTTTAAGCGAAAACAAGAAGTGACATACGAAAAACTTACCCAATGCATTCAAAATGTGTTTATGCTTTAGGAAAATGATCCAAGGGTCATATGTGATGTGTAAAAGTCAACCCTGACTCAATCTGTGGCACGGTGTGGTCGGAACCACTCAATGCTCCTCTCTTTTGTTTCAAAAGGACGTCATTTTAAGTGAAAACATCAACTGGCATACGGAAAACTGACCAAATGCCTTTGGGTTGTTTTTATATTTTAGTAAAATGATCCATGGGTCATTTTAGATGTGTATATGTCAACCATGTCTAAATATGAGGCACGGTGTGGCCGGTACCACTCTAACTGTGTCTGTTTTGTTTAAAATGGATAGGATTATATGTTAAAAGAACAGTTGGAATATGGAAAACTGAACAAACACATTCTTATTCTATTGATAATTTATCACAATAGTCCATGGGACATATGTGTCATGTATGATCCAACCTGGGCTCAATTCGAGTCGTGGTGTGGTCGGGATCACTGTAAGTGTCTCTCTTTTGTTTAAAATGGACAACATTTTAAGTACATATGGAAAACAAAACAAACGCTTTTTTTTCATTGAAACATTAGAAAAATGATCCATGGGTCGTATGTGACATTTACCAGTCAACCTCACCTCAATCTGAGGCATGTTGTGGCTGACACCATTCATTGTTTCTCTCTTTTGTTTAAAATGGACATCATTTTAAGTGCAAAAAAACCGACATACAAAAAATTGACCAAACGCATTCTAAATTCGTTGATGAATTAAGAAAATGATACATGGGTCATATTTGACGTGTACAAGTCAACCCCACCTCAATCTGAGGAACAGTGTGGCCGACACCATTCATAGTGTATCTCTTTTGTTTAAAATGGACATTGTTTTAAGCGAAAACAACAAGTGACATATGAAAACTGACCAAACGAATTAAAAATGTGTTGATGCTTTTGGAAAATGATACATGGGTCATATGTGAAGTGTATGAGTCACCCCACCTCAATCTGAGGCACAGTGTGGCCGGCACCACTCTAACTGCCTCTCTTTTGTTTCAAAAGGACAACATTTTAAGTGAAAACATCAAATGGCATACAGAAAACTGACCAAACGCATTTAGATTATATTGATACTTTAGGAAAATGATCTATGGGTCATTTGAGACCTGTACAAGTAAACCCCGTCTAATTTTGAGGTGCGGTGAGGCCGATACCACTAAAACTGTGTCTCTTTTGTTTAAAATGGACAAGATTTATAGTAAAAAGAACAACTGGCATACGGAAAAACCAAACAAACACATTTATGATTCTATTGATAATTTATCAAAACAATCCATGGGTCATATTTGACTTGTACGAGCTAGCTTGAGCTCAATCCGAGTCACGGTGTGGTCGGGATCACTCGAAGTGTCTCTCTTTTTTAAAATGGACAACCGTTTATGTACATACGGAAAACCAACTAAACGCATTCAATTTCGGTTGAAACATTTGGAGAATGATCCATGGGTCATATGTGACGTGTAAGATTCAACATCGCCTCATTCTGAGGTGCAGTGTGGCTAACCCTACTCAAAGTGTTTCACTTTTTTTCAAAATGGTCTTCATTTTAAGTGAAAACAACAACTAGTATACGGAAGAACGACCAAATGGATTCTGATGTGTCGATACTTCAGCACATCAATCCATGGGTCATATGTGATGTGTACGAGTCAACCCTGCCTCAATTCGAGGTGCGGTGTGGCCGACACCATTCAAAGTGTCTCTCTTTTGTTTAAAATGGACATCATTTTAAGAGAAAACAACAAGTGACATATGAAAAACTGGCCAAACGCATTTGAAATGTGTTGATGCTTTAGGAAAATGATACAGGGGTCATTTGTGATGTGTACAAGTCAACCACGCCTCAATCTGAGGTGCGGTTTGGCCAGAACCACTCAAAGTACCTCTCTTTTGTTTCAAAAGGACATCATTTTAAGTGAAAAAATCAACTGGCAAACGGAACACCGACCAAACGCATTCGGATTTTGTTGATACTTTAGGAAAATGATCCATGGGTCATTTGAGACAAGTACCAGTCAAACCCGTCTAAATCTGAGATGTGGTGTGGCTGGTGCCACTCTATGTGTGTCTCTTTGGATTAAAATGGACATGATTATAAGTGAAAAAAACAACTAGCATATAGACAACCGACCAAACACAGTCAGAATCTAGTGATAATTTATCACAATGATTCATGGGTCATATGTGACGTGTATGAGCGAACCCGGGCTCAATCAGAGTTGTGGTGTGGCCGGGATCATGCTAAGTGTCTCTCTTTTGTTTAAAATGGACAACAATTTAAGTACAAACAGAAAACTGACCAAACGCATTCGGTTTGCATTAAAACTTTAGAAAAAAGATCCATGGGTCATATGTGACCTGTACGAGTCAACCTCACCTCAATATGAGGTGCGTTGTGGCCGACACCACTCAATGTGTTTCTATTTTGTTTAAAACAGACTTCATTTTAAGTGAAAACAATATCTAGCATACAGAAAACTGACCAAACAGATTCTAATTGTGTTGATACTTTAGCAAAATGATCTATGGGTCATATGTGACTTGTAAGAGTCAACAACATATCAATCTGAGGCTCAGTGTGGCCAACACCATTCATAGTGTCTCTCTTTTGTTTAAAATGGACATGATTTTAAGTGAAAACAACAACTAACAAACGAAAAACTAACCAAACACAATCGAAATGTGTTTCTACTTTAGAAGTATGATCCATGGGTCATATGTGACGTGTACGAGTCAACCCCACCTCAATCTGAGGCGCGGTGTGGCCGGTATCACTCAAAGTGTCTCTCTTTTGTTTCAAAAGGTTATCACTTTAAGTGAAAACATTATCTAGAATATGAAAAAACAACCAAACACATTCAGATTGTGTTGATACATTAGGAAAATGATCCATGGGTCATTTGAGACGTGTACGAGTCAACCCCGTCTAAATCCGAGATGTGGTGTGGCCAGTACCACTCTAACTGTGTCTCTTTTGTTTAAAATGGAGAGGATTATATGTGAAAAGAACAACTAGAATACAAAAAACTGAACAAAGGCATTCAAAATCTATTGATAATTTATCACAATGATCCATGGGTCATATGTGGTGTGTAAGAGCTAACCCGGGCTCAATCCGAGTCGCAGTGCCGCCAAGATCACTCTAAGTGTCTCTCTTTTGTTTAAATTGGACAACAATTTAAGTACATACGGAAAACCGACCAAACACATTTGTTTTCCATTGAAACATTAGGAGAACGAACCGTCGGTCATATGTTCCGTGTATGAGTCAACCTCGCCTCAATCTAAGGCATGGTGTGGTCACCACCACTCAAAGTGTCTCTCTTTTGTTTAAAATGGACATCATTGTAAGTGAAAACAACACGTAGCATACAGAAAACCTACCAAAAAGATACTGATCGTGTTGATACTTTAGCACATTGATCCATGTGTCATATGTGACGTGTACGAGTCAAACCCACCTCAATCTGAGGTGGGGTGTGGCCGACACTATTCATAATGTCTCTCTTTTGTTTAAAATGGACATCATTTTAAGTGAAAACAACAAATGACATACAAAAAATAGACCAAACGTATTCGAAATGTGTTAATTATTTAGGAGAACGATCCATGGGTCATATGTGATGTGTACAACTCAACTCCGCCTTAATCCGAGGCACGGTGTGGCTAAGATCACTCTACGTGCCTCTATTTTGTTTAAAATGGACAACATTTTAAGTACATAGGGAAAACTGACCAAACGGATTCTGATTGTGTTGATACTTTATCACAACGATCCATGGGTCATATTTGACATGTACGATTCATCCCCGCATCAATATGTGATCTGGTGTGGCCACCACCACTCAAAGTGTCTTTATTTTGTTTCAAAAGGACATCATTTTAAGTGAAAACATCAACTGGCATATGGAAAACTGAACAAACACATTCGGATTGTGTTGATACTTTAGGAAAATGATTCATGGGTCATTTTAGACGTGTATGAGTCAACCCCGTCTAAATCCAAGATGTGGTGTGGCTGGTACCACTCTAACTATGACTTTTTTTGATTAAAATGGACTGGATTATAAGTGTAAAGAACAACTCGAATATGAAAAACTAACTAAACGCATTCAGAATTTGTTGCTAATTTATCAAAATGATCCATGTGTCATATTTGATGTGTATGATCCAACCCGGGCTCAATCCAAGTGGCGGTGTGGCCGAGATCACTCTAAGTGTCTCTTTTTTAAAAAAAATGGACAACATTTTAAGTACATACCGAAAACAGACCAAATTCATTCGGTTTCCATTAAAACTTTAGGGGAATGATACATGGGTCATATGTGATGTGTAAGAGTCATCCTCAACTCAATTCGAGGCATGGTGTGGCTGAAACCACTCAAAGTATCTCTCTTTTGTTTAAAATGGACTTTATTTTAAGTGAAAACAACAACTAGCATACAGAAAACCAACCAAACAGATTCTGATTGTGTTGATACATTAGCACATTGATACATGGGTCATATGTGACATGTACAAGTCAACCCATCCTCAATCCGAGGTGCGGTGTGGCCAAAACCATTCATAGTGTCTCTCTTTTGTTTAAAATGGGCATCATTTTAAGTGAAAACAACAACTAACATATTGAAAATTGACCAAACACATTGAAAATTTGTTGATGCTTTAGGAGAACGATCCATGGGTCATATGTGATATGTACGAGTCAACCATTCTTAAATCTGAGGCACGGTGTGTCCGTGATCACTCTAAGTACCTCTCTTTTGTTTAAAATGGTCAATATTTTAACTACATATGGAAAACTGATCAAACAGATTTTGATTGTGTTGATACTTTAGAAAACTGATTCATGGGTCATATCCTACGTGTATAAATCAACCCTGACTCAATATGAGATGTGGTGTGGCCAGAACCACTCAAAGTGACTGTCTTTTGTTTCAAAAGGACATCATATTAAGTGAAAACATCAATTGGCATACAGAAAACCAACCAAACACATTCGGATTGTGTTGATACTTTAGGACACTGATCCATGGGTCATTTGAGATGTGTACGAGTAATACTCGTCTAAATCCGAGCTGCAGTGTGGCTGGTACCAGTCTAACTGTGTCTCTTTTGTTTAAAATGGACAAGATTATACGTGAAAAGAACAACTAGCTTACGAAAAACTGACAAAATGCATTTAGAATCTGTTGAAATTTTAGGACAACGATCTTGGGTCATATGTTACATGACCGAGTCAACTGAGCCTCAATCCAAGTCACGGTGTGGCCGGGACCACCGAAAGTGTCTCTCTTATTTTTATAATGGTCAAAATTTTAAGTACATACAGAAATCCAACCAAACGGATTCTAATTGTGTTGATATTTTATCAAAATGATCCATGGGTCATTTGTGATATTTACGAGTCAATCCCGCCTCAATCTGAGGTGCGGTGTGGTCGGGACCATTCAAAGTGACTCTCTTTTATTTTAAAAGTGCTTTATTTTAAGTGAAAACTACAACTGACATATGGAAAACTGACTAAATGATTTCTGAATACGTTAATACTTTAGGAAAATGATCCATGGGTCATTTGTGAGGTGTTCGAGTTAACCTCACCTCAATCCGAGGCAGGGTGTGGTCGGTATCACTACAGGTGTATGTATTTTGTTTAAAATGGACATCATTTCTAGTAAAAATATATGGTATACGAAAACCCAATCAAATTATGAATTTAATTCCGGATTCCACAAATAATTTTCATCTAAATTTAAAATTGAATTCTAAATGAATTATGTATGTTTATAATTACATTATGAATTATAATTTAATTATGGATGTGTATAATTTTAAGATGCATTATATGTTAAATGTGTATGAATTTGTTCTCTATATGTATGTGTTAGTTAGTTATTGTAGGTACACTGATTGTATATGCATGTGCTAGTTTATTGCAGGTACAATAATTGGGAATGATTGAAAATGAGAGGGAATGCTGGTGTGCAAATTGCACAAAATGAGAGCTGCTGTGCAAATTGCAGGCTGCTGTGAAATTTTCACAGCATAGGCTATGCCAACAGTTTCAAACCACTGGCATAGCCTCTCTGAGTATTTTTTTTACCAACGGTTATATGAACTGTTGCTAAAAACTCCTTTCCCAATGGTTTAGAAACCATTGGGAAATAAGCCCTCTGCATTGTTTTCCAAACGGTTCATGCCAAACCATTGTGAAAAACTATCCCAATGGTTTGGCATAACCGTTGGGATAGGTTAATTTTTTCCATCCTATCCCAACGGTTCACTGTAAACCGTTGGGAAATGATTTCCCAGCAGATTACATTCCAGTAGTTTGCAGAACCATTGGTATAACATAAACCAACTGTTCTGCAGCCTTTCCCAATGGTTTAGAACCATTGGGAAAGCCTGTATATCCTGTAGTGAAATATTTTTGACAGAAAAGATAAGTAAAGATGATTTTTGTTAAAATAAAATTCTATGACAATGTGTTCATTAAGAGAGTTTAATTAAGTGAAAATATCTATTATCATGACATAACAAAATGATAAAAAAATTCATGAGTTTATTGAGATAGGGGTCATTTTATTTCATCATGGAAATAATATTCGTAAACAATTTTATCGAATAATGTGATCATAACATGAAACCCATACAACTTTTCTAACATTTGAATCTTATGCCCCATTAACAATGAATATATAATGATTAAATAACATTTATATAATTACATGAACTATAATGCATGTCAAGGGGTCTATATAAAATCCTCAAAAAATGATATTAGTGAATAATCTAATGTATATCTTAGTGAAGATAAATTATGACAAATATCACTTACGTTAAGTCTTGAATTCCATCACATATATTTTAATTATCCTTAATAATAAATAAAAGAATATAATACATATATTATTAAACCCTAATTATATACATCATACCATTTATTCATAATTTATGACTTATTATTACCCAGTTATTAACAATTCCATATTGAAATCATGTTTCATGAGATAACTACTTAGTTTTCAAGTATATTTGGATTTGTTAGGTTTATTCTTATTAAATTGATAATTGTTCCATAATATTCATAATGTTACCCTATATATAAATATCATATATATTCATTATATATGTATTTATTGTAATCCATAAAATTTAGAGATAGAAAATTAAATACATTATTCATGGAGACAGTAGGGAATACCTACACATGAACACACTTTCCATTTTCTTGATAGATGAAATAAAATAAAGGTAAATAATATGTTAAATATAAATAATAATTTTTATTTAATATATATATATATACATATAAATATCACATATATTATTTAAATTTACGCAAATTATCATCCATAAAAAACACTATTGATGAACGAATCACATCTCTTTGAGAGGTGGTAGTCCGCCATAAAAAAAGACATTATTGTCATATCCCACATGGAATGGAAATAAAAAATGTATATGGGATATCATAATCATATAATTTTAGTTATATCAAAAATACATAACATATATAAATAATAATTTAATCTATCTTTATTACCACCATTATAAAATAATATTAAAAAACACATCACATTAGTTTGCAAGGAGGTACTCCACTGCACACACATATGGAAAATTTGTATCTCATTTGATCAATGATTGGATGGATTTAGTTTATTATTGTAATATATTAACATAGTTTTACATTTTGTATAAGAAATTTATTATTTTATCAATGTTTTAAAATATTGATTGGTGTTACAATAATATTTAAAATAATTTCTAATAGTTAAATACTTTACCTCTCTTTGAAGAAACCTATTTATGTTTAACCTATATCGTTCCCATATTCTTTTAATTGATCTAATAATTAAATATATTTTGTGGTTATGGAATCAAAAATGAATTTCTTTCAGGTATTATCCAAACCATAGGTGTTTGGATGTGAAAATATGGGAGGAGAGGGGGTGGTATTTTATATGTTTGGGAGAGGACAAACATTGAATTTTTGAAAAGAATAAAATGTAACCATGTTTAATAAGTACCAAAGTCCCCAAAATGGGTTTTTATATATAATTATAGTTTATATGTTTTAAATATATCAATCAAATATCCATTTTATAAGTGTCTATATAATTTTACCCATTATAATTTTTGTTTAACCACTGGTAAATACTTGTAAACATTAATTACGATAATTAATTCTTAATATTTTACTATTTATTATGAGGAAATTTTATTTTTACCTCATTAGATATTTTTAATTATAATTATTCGAAATTTGAATCAAATTATTCAAATTTCACTAACATAAACAGAAAATTTTAATTTCAAAGGAAACCCATAGATGCAACAAAAAGAAGTTTTCCAAAGAGAAAAACATATAATGTTTAAAATGTATTAATATAAACATTATATATGATATTAATTATAAAGAAATATTTTGTATTAATAGATATATAATTTAACTAATATTACTTTTAAACCAATCTTAAAAAAGTTATTATGTTTTTGAATACTTTAAATGAAAATGTAATTCTTCAGAAAAAAAAATAATTTTTAACTATTCACTAAAAAAATAATATATTCACGAAAATTAGAAAATTAACTAAAACATAATTATGACATGGTGATTTACAATTTAAAGATAAATTTTTTATATTAATTTCATATAAATGGAATAAAATAATTTATAATAATTTTGAAAAATGCAAAAAAAGTTCTGTTAATAAAAATAACATTTTATGTGTAAAATTGGATTTACACTTATTACATGTCCAAAAGACACGTAATATGAATTTTTGATATTTTATTTAATATATAATATATATTTAAATTATATAATTAAAAATAATATTTGCCTAATTTTTTTAAAAAAAACACATTTGTACACATGTTTTTGTTCAGATTATTAATTTCGTTATTTTCAAGTGGTTCTTATTTTCATTTATAATTAATTACCCACTAATGAATTAAAAATATATAAATGTGTATGAAATATATTTTAATAAATTTTGTACATATTTATACACTCTATTCCAATGTCTAAGAAATAACTATGATTTAAAATAATAATATTTTAATAGTATGTTGTGTTTCGTAAAAAATAATTTCTTCCATGCAGAACAAGCTAACAAAGATATTATTCTGATTTGAAAAAATAAATATTTCAAAAAATTCATAGAGTATTACCAATTTTAGATACCCTTGGAATATAACACTTAAGGAATGGTAAAATGGGATAACCCTAAGAGTTATGTAACAAAATAGAAATATGATCAATAGGTTACACTATGATTGGAATCACTTAAGAAGGATTCAAAAGAAATTTTATTGAGTTTATACATCTAATGGATAGGGGAAGGTGTATTCCTCTTGAAAATCCAAGATTCATATATTATTTTATTGGAATAATTGGAAACATAAATAAATAAATAATGACGATAACATTAAAGTGGAACCATTAGTTTTTGAAATATTGAACTTAACAACTAATTGATATGATGGATTTTAAAAAGGGGTCATCATTTTTTTGATTAGATTTATTAAAATATTGTTTTTAATGTTTATAAAACATTACAATCAACTGGTAAATTCTTTTTCTATATATGATAATAAAATCTTCCTCAAAATTAACTTTTTGGTTAATATTTTTGAAGGATAATCTTATTGTAAGAAACTGTCTACACTAGTTACATAAAAACGTTTCTTATCAGGAATGATAAATTTCATTGAGTTTGTATAAATAATTCATTAATATTCAACTCTTTATATTTATCAATAGGTAAATATAAATTCTAATTAGAAATATAAAAATATTCAAATATGGGTTCAAAACATTTTATGCAATAATACATATGAAAGATTATTCTCTACACATTTAATCAATGTGATTGGGTGTACACAAGTCTTGATAGGATTAAAGGTAATTGAAAAGGATAATTATGGTCATGTCATTCTTTATATTTCTATTTTATACATATTTTATGAAAAATTGATTAATTTTGAGAAATTTTTGAACTATATTCACAATTTTTCAAGAAATTTAAAGCTAGGAATAATATGACTATGTTTTGGTATTGAATCGATTGAACAATGGTGAACAAGTTCTAATTAGAAAAAACTTGAATGTCCATAAATATTTCTTCATGTATTCATTAAATATCATTGATATTGAATGATTGTGTCATGAAGGAAAATAAATTGTTTCCATATGATAGAATCCTTGAGGATACCTAAAATGGTTTAGAAAAATATATTAAAATATTTGTATAGTATTAATGTTATAGAATGAATCATTATATTTTGAAGGTTTTGGGAGACCAAATGTATACACTAAAAATTTAGACAATAGAAAAGAGTTAAAAATAAAAATAATCAATTGGTGAAGATTATATTTTTAATATAAATAAATGCATAAAGTATTATTGAATCAAGGATTGAATGAAAATTAATATATCATGATTAGAAAAAATCTAGTGAAAGGAAGTGTATAACTATCTCATTTTTATTATTTTATAATAGATATTTTGTAAATGAATAGGTTTTATGAATAAAATAATATATTGGATTTAACTAACATGGTTTGTGATTGTCCAAGTTTTATAACGTGTTTAAAGAATAAATAGAAAAATGGTTTTTCCAATATAAAAGAACATATCAAGTTGTTTATTAAAATGTGAAAGAATTTATACCACCATGGAATATTTTATAGCTCTAAAACTATTGAATAATATATATGGTATGTAAATAATAGTTTTTTATTAAATATTCATACTATTAAAATTAGTGTTATTTAATAAAAATAAAAATGTTTGTAGCTTTTTATGAAATTCTAAAGAGAATATATTATCTAATAGGCTAGACATAGTATGATTGGACTTAGAGAAGTAAAAAAATTTTAACTAAATTATTATACCAAACATAACTGAATATATATTACACTTAATATCCAAAACTATTTTTTTATATACCAGTAAAGAAAAAAATTAAAAAATTATATTAATATACCTTAATTAGGTGAATATCACTTTTTTATCATATTGTGGTATTAGGATGTGTTTGTAAAGAAAATTTAATTATTAACATTTGCTACCATAATTATTAGAATGATAATTTTTTGGATATGTTCCATGAATAATCTTGATAATGAATATAGAAAGAGTTATACGTAGGATATAGCTGTCACTAACATCATATAATTTTATATTAATATTGTAAAGTGATTTGAATAACTTTTTTAGGAGTTGAAAATTATTTATATGATTAATAAGATGAAACATGGTCGAAACTGACATTTTTTAGATATTTTACACAATATAAGAGTATTATGTGGTGGTTTTGTGAAGGGGTGTAATAAAAGTGTTTAATTAATATTGTACAAAAGTATAAAAAACATATGACTCATTGAAAAATATATCTTATGTGATTTTGTATGATTAGATCTTATCTGTGGGTTTTCAATGTATGAATAAATTATTTTACGAGTATAATTTTAATCATGTTGTAAAAATAAATATTTCTTGTTTTTTAAATGTTTATATTTATATATTTATCATAAAGTGAAAAAATAATTGACCTTATAATGTATAATAATGATTTATACAAAAATTATGTTCATTGTGGTGTGTTATATCATGTGATGAAATGTTATGTTTAATGTGAGTTAGATTATTGTATTGAAATATAAAATATTTTCATGAGGTAGAAAATGAGTTCTGTGTGATTGATAAACCACTAAGTATATACCACATATAGTGTAAAAAATAGTATCATTATTATATATGTGTTTTATGTTTTATAAAAAACGGCATAACATAGGTTTGAGATTTACATATCATAAGAACCATTATAATTTGATATATTTTTTTATGAAAGCCCTCAGGATTATTAGATTTGGGGATAGTTTGGTGTTTGATTTACTGTTTTGTTAATTTTTTTATAACCAATATTATTTTTTTCTCTCATATGGAGTGTATGCCATAATATCCCTTAATTATGATATACCATGAACTTTTATGATAATAAATAGGGATTATATATGATGTGACTCTATATTGGGTTTGTGGAATGTGATGTGCAAATCCATTAATGTGAATTACATGCAATGTATTCATTATATTTTTCAATATATAGTCACTGAATCAAGAATTATTGATTCATATATATTGGATTAACATAAAAAATATATCATATTCACCAAAATTCTTATTTAAAGTCAATGAATTGGAATTCATTCTCTCTTATGATGTAGCTGGTTGAAGAAAGTATGGAAATAAATTTGTCAGATAGAGGTCTTGTCAGATCCCTTTATAGATTGAGTAGCAATGATGTTTTTCCAAAGGCCCCTATATTCATTTATTTTTGAATTTAGGAATATAAAATTATATTCATTCCTACAAAAAAATCTAGGGTTATATTTATTGATAATGTGAACAAATATCAGTTTTATAGAGCATTGTTAGCTACACTAAATTCCTTTAATGATGTTTTGGACTAATTTCCACAAATTCTAACTATGTTGTAATATGTAGTGAATATATAAGGTATCATTTCAAGAAGTAGTTTTATAATTTTTGAAATTAATATTATAATGTATTTGCATGAGTTTTTGAATATATTGTAAAATAATGTAAAATTACTCTGAATCTATAAATATTTAGTGAATATGATAGATTGATGAATTTTATTCACTAAAATGGGATGACCACGATATAAAATATGTTGTGGATTATGACAATGTTCTTTAAGACATTTTTAAAGTCACTATATCAAGGTTTTGTGGGTATCACATTATCACATAATATGATAACATTAATGAATTTTTAAATTATAATCCCAATCTGATCTAGATTATTAATTTATCATGTTATGATGAATGTGAGGAGTTGGAACATCATTCAAGATTGGTTTAATGAAAAAAATAAATGATACAGTCTAGTGGGTGTTTAAATGTTATCAAACACATTGAACATTTATTAAATGATTCATTGTATATTGGAAATAAATATTAGTTCTTAATGTCCTTTTTAAGTTGATTTAATATCATGTAAGTATTTAACATTCCATTATATCAAAATCCTATTTTTAACTCCACATGGATAATTTTATCTAGATTTCATATTTCTCCATTAGATACACTCAATGTTATAGTAGAACATGGGTTTAGAGGCAACCCTCCCAATCATCACATTATTTTTATTATTTGTGAATACCACTAGTGAAGGGTGTATTTTAGATTATTTATAGTGATCATTATCCATTACCTGTGAAGAGATTTAATAGACCAGATTGACTAGAGTAAGATATAATATTCTTATTTTTGGTCATTTATTTTTAATCCAAAAATTTATATTAATGTGTTCAAATATGTTTCTAAGATATTATTATGATTTTTAATAGCTTTTATAAAACCATTGAAACCCAATATCCCTATCACTATAATATTTAGAATCACAAATGATGTTTTGAAAACAAATTACTATAATTCAATTTATCAAATATTTCATCTCTCCATATTTTTAGGGGTATTAAATATTATTATCAATGAAAAATTATTTTATTGAATTACCTTGTCCATTAATGATGGTAAAATCATATTTTACAATGATTTTAATCAAAATATTTTGATAATAACACTAATTGATTTTGCGTGTAGTATTTTTTTCTATAACATGCACAAAAAATTAATAAGATTAAAATTTTGAGATTTTGTGTGGCAACTGTTTTATAGTTAATTATTGTGATTTTCTGATTATATGTTTTTTATTTACACTTTGATGGATTAGATGAAGACATGTTGAGCATCCCAATGGATATTATTATAAAATAAAGGACTCAATATTCCCATAAAATGTATTTATATTTTATTAATGGTAAAAAATATAAGAGTTAGTCATGGATATAACATTTTAGTAGTCACGGAATACAAGATACATACATATATTACATTTCAAAACATAATATACAACCAAAACATGTTGTGAAAAAAATATTTTCCCTTACATAATATCCCTATATTCTTTTTTGTAATCAACCTATAGGTTTTCTAGAGAATGAGAATAAAATAACATTGATCACATATTCATACAAAGGAGAATCATAGAATAGAGTTTAACATAACATAAAAATATAATATGTGGTATGGATAGAATAAATTGGAACAATAAAGAAAATTTCAACTGAATATAAGGGCATGTTATATACTTGAAAACAAATGAAAACATCACCAAAAAAATCATTGATCTCATACCGATTGAAAGAATAATTTTATAAATGTAAACATGTTATCAGTGCCATATACTAATACAATATCTTCTTATGGGAAGTGGGAAAAACAAAACCCAATCTATTTTGACTCATGAGAAATGTTGATGCATGGAGATGATGTATAATTTTGGGCCCCACATATCACTTAATTATGTATAATGCATTTAATATATGATAAAAGAAGACATTTCATACCATTCCACAAGAGACCACTTACTTTATATAACATTGACCAAAATATAATGAGAAATATTGAAATCAAATACATCTCCTTTCAATAGAAAAATGTATAAGTTGAGGATTTCATGCCTCAATCAATATAGAAACTATAGGGTATAATCAATGTAACATCAAGTACCCTTATCAATGAAATATTATTACAATGGGACATTAAATGTGCCTATTTTTCCATTCAAGATATTAATTTGATTATATAGTCCTTATTTGTTGGATATTATCAAAATGAAATGAATATTTATCATTATGGATCTTAAAGAGAGTGTGAATATTCCAAATCATATCCCATGGGAGTTTCTATCCATGTATATATTCTTAAGACCATTCTTTATGAATAAGAGTGATGATTGAGAAAATCCTCAACCAACCCATTATGGGTGATTACACCTATGTGAAAAAATTCCACAACTATACCCATAATAGAGTATCCTGATACGGATGGATTTTATAGAAACCAAAACACTCATTTCTGTTTCCAAAAATTAGGATGGAATTTCCACCCTGAAAAAGATTTAATTTTATAATAGTTTGGGTAAATATTTAATTAATAGAATAAAAAGTAGGGTGTAACATCTTGGATCCGGGTTCCACTCAACTGGTTCCCCGAACCCTGCTAGTCACATGACCTCAAGCTCATTTCCCCTAATGCCAGAGGATCCTAACTAGCAGCAATGGCCCAGGTCTGATAGTGGAGAAACTATGCCCTAATTTGTTAAAGTGTAGAGTAGCGGATTAAAAAATATTAACATACAAAAAAGGATGTAGTAAACGATATTCAACTGAAATGGACAACTGAAGTAAATGAGAACCAATAGTCATATATATAAAGATGCAACATGTCAGTAATTCTATGAAAACAGCCAGAACTGGATACACTGCAATATAAAACAATACAACTCAACATAAAAGGTACAACAAAACAAAACAAAGCTGAGTAAACAAAACGCAACAACATCGCAAGCCTAAGATTGGTCCCACACTCTTTTACTCCTCTACTTCAATCAAGTACCTGTATAAGGACTCTTTCACTTATCCATACCTGTAGAAATGCAATCTGTTTGGGCCGAAGACATAACCCAAATAGGGTGTGAGAAATAATTCCCAGTAGGAAACCACCAAAGGCATGTGCCCAACTACTAGTGAGAATGTGCAATAGTAGTGTGAAATAGTAAATGCAATAAACTAAGAAGTACTCAAAAGTAACTAACTTTACCAGTAATATTACCATTTTAATAATCATTTAACCATTGTATTTAATAACATTTTTTGTTGATCAGTACCAAGCCCTCAGTCCAATCAGAACATTTCCCTCAGGGTAATATAATAAAACCATGCCCTCAGGCTTTCCCTCAGGCTATTATAATAAAACCACACCCTCAGGCTTTCCCTTAGGATATTATAATAAAACCACACCCTCAGGCTTTCCCTCAGGCTATTATAATAAAACCACACCCTCAGGCTTAACAAATAATTACATCAGGCTAAATAGAACATTTCCCTCAGGCACAAGTTACCGGGCCGAGCCCAACAGATAAGCAATAAATTATATAATATTCCTCTCAAGAAAATTTAAAGCATGCTATATTTTATGGTATACCCTCTAGCAACCTGGCCAAACTGCTAAACAGAGGAATGCGCCCCTGGGGTGGTCCTGGATTTAAGCAGTGTTCCCAAACAAAAATTAAAAATATTCATTAAACTACCTACATAATTATAGGTATTTAATTATTCAAGGCCTCACCAATACGACACCCACTACATGAGAACATATCACAGTGGTACACAAAACACACTGCAGTTGGAATTTAAACACCAGACCACCTACCTCGATCGTCTCTGATCGGTATACGTGAACGAAGCCTCCAGAAACACCCAAGAATGAAGTAGATCTGGGAAAAACCATATCATGTTAAAACCTAAATAATTTCCCTTAAAGATTGAATTGGTAAGAACAACGCAAGGAGAAGGGAGAACAGACCCATGCGGTTCCAACGTGATCAGCAAAAGCGTAAACGGATTCCCAGTGTGTGGTCAGCTGATCTCTGAAGCTCCAGCCGTCCTCCTGAGCTCCTCCAATGTTCTATGATTCCTCTCTGAACAGAATAGGATACTTCCCATTTTTTGGAAAAAAAACTACACGTTGTGTACTCTCAAGTACATGGCGTGTACTCTCAAGTACACGACCTATATTTTTCTCATTTAACTATTCCTCTTGCATCTACTTTTTCTACCGTCGAACTGTTCATCTATAGACTTGAGTACATAGCTTGTATTTCCAAATAAACGTTGTGTACTATCGCTTAGCTGGTGGATACTCCCACCACCTTAATATTCATCTACCGACTTACTACACGACGTATAAACACCCACTACATGGGGTGTAGTCAGTTTTTACACCTTTCATCACCGAGAGGGCTACACGCCATGTGTACTCATCCCACACGGCCAAAGTACATGACGTGTGGAAAAGTACACGACGTGTACCACCAAAATTTGGGATTTTCCCCCATTTTCCTTATTTTCACAAAAACACTTAAGGAAAAAGGAAAATAAAAAACCTATACCTCATGAATAAGAACCAGTATCTTACAAACTTCCCCACTTAAAGCAATTCGTCCCCGAATTTCCCTTCCAAGGGTGACATAGATAAAGCCTAGAACAACTCTGGCCACTGAGCACGTACGTCGATCAATATTAAAGCAATTAATCCCTGAACATGCGGTCTTTTATAGTTTTTTAGTTCACCTCCTTTATCCATATTAAAATCTAGAATCTTCCCTTCCTATATAGCCTATATCTTCTTCTGTAACAAAGGTTCTTCTATTTGAGATTAATTTATATTATATTATAATGACTTTTGAGAAATCATTTGTGATAGAGGTGATAATTTAATTTAACTTGTGATTCCCATGTACTATTTTACTTGGTCTTTGATCAAAGGATCTATTTGAATCATCCTTATTGGTAGAACAATAGGGTTTTCCTACATAATGTATTAGGGACATTATTTTCTCTTCCAGGATGATAAATAATTAAAAAATTATAGTCATTAAAAAGTCCCAACTGTATTCTCTCTCTCTCATGTTAAATTCCTTTTGTGTGATGATATATTTCAAACATTGATAGTATGACTATATATCACATTTCTCCCTATAATGATGGTGCCTCTATATCTTCATAGAAAAAACAACTGCATCCAGTTCCACATCATGTGTAGGATAGTTCTACTGATGAGTGTTCAAATATAGAGATAAATACGGAATCACCTTGTCATTTCACATGAGGGCACCCCAAGTCCATTTCATTGATGATTCACAAAAAATAATAAATCCTCCTATGATAGAGGCTAGAGTTAACACGGGTTTAGTAACCAATATATTCTTTAGATCATGGATTCTTTCCTCACAATCCTTTGTCCAGATGAACATGGGCTCATTTTGAGTTAAACTTGTTATTGGATTACAAAGTAATGATTTTTATTCACTATCCTCTTGTATTATCATGTTAAACCAAACAAACTAAGAATATTTGATATTGGTATAGGATAAGGCCACTCCTCCACATCCATTTTCATTTCGGGAAAAACTGATATTCCATCATTGGTTATAATATGACCAATGAAATCAACTTATTTTAACCAAAATTAATTTTTTTTTATTTTTCAAAATAACCATTCATTCCTCGGAGTTTTCAATATAACCCTTAGATTATCCTCAATTTCCTCATGGGTTTTGGAATACATCAAAATTTCATCAATGAAAACTAACACAATGTTATTAAAGCAATAATTAAATACCCTATTAATCAAATTATTAAATATAGTAGGATCATTAGTTAATAAAAAGGGCATTAGAAACTCATAATTTCCATATCTTGATCAGAAGGTGGTATTTGGAATATATTTTTTCTTTACCCTCAATTGATGATAACTAGATTGAATATCAATATTGGAGAAGAATTTAGTGCCATGAAGCTTTCCAAATAAATCACCAATTCTTGGAGGATGGTATTTTACTTCACTATGATCCCATTAAGTTCTCAAAAATCAATGCATGCCAGTAATGATCCATCCTGCTTCATCACAAAGAGATAAAGTTATCCCAATAGAGACAAACTTGGAAGGATAAAACCTTTCTCCAAAAGATATTTGAGTTGTGTATTTAATTATTATAGCACCACATTCTAACTTCTATATGGGATCATTGATATCATCTGGGATCCATGCATATGTTCAATTTAGAACTCTACCTCTCTTTCTGGGGGAGGCTCATGTAACTCATCAGTAAATAAATTAATTTTTATTTAATTATGGGGACATTCTTTAATTTTATAAATTAATTTAATTATTCATCTTTACCATTAATTTCTATAAATAAGGCTATATTTGGAATTTGTCGACATATATTAGTTTGATATATATCCCTTTTGAAAACAACATTAGGTTCCCCATTCAAGACTACTGATATTACTTTGCATCTTCATTTGATCATAGAATTATACATTGAAAGTAATTCTATCCAAAGAGTAATTTTGGATTCAATAATTGGAATTAATACTAGAATTAAAATGATATTATTCTCACCAAAGTAAATACTAGTGTTTTTATACACTATAATGTTTGGAAAATATCATTAGGAGTCCAGAATGATACTTCTATTTATATCACTTCAGGGATTGACTCTATTTTCATTTAAAAATTGGTTGAAATAAAGGAATTTTTAGAACCACAATCAAAAAATTACTTTCTAGATTTTATGGAACAATGATAGTACCAAACACCAGATAATGGGAGCATATACATCATCCATCATGATATAAAATTCATGATCTTTCTCCCTTGGCCTATAAAATAGTTGACGGTGATTCCCCTCCACTACCATCATATTTAGACATTGATTGGATATGTGTACAAGATTTCACACTTAAATGACTAGATATCAGTTAGGGCCTACACTGTATTCCCTTTAATGTTATTATCAAGATTTTGAGGCTTCACATCACTATGAATATTTTGGGAAATATGGCCATCTCTTCCAAACTTGTAACACTTCCCCCTTTCGAGCAGGTAGTTCCCCGAATGCTTCTTCTTATATTTGATGCATGTGGAATGTTTCACTTTCTATCTTACTCTTCCTTGGTCAATGATCCTCTCTATGTTTTTCTCCACTGATATATTATTTTCATTTGACTTATGAGACCAATGTGTCTCACTGAACAACAGTTCGTCTTAAACATCACATCACATTATCTTCTAATAGTTGTCATTGTCTATGTTGGAAAAATTAAACCATAGATTAGGTCTTAGTCTACTGAAGAATCTATAAACATTCATATTAGGATCCATAAAAAATCTATTTTTGTAATGGGAAAGTACTATAAAGTTCATATTATTGCTTCACACAGATTCATTTTTATTCTCATTCTGCTCTATGAATTCCTTCTCAATTCTCATTCACATTGAACGATGGAACAATTTTTTTAAAAAAATGGTTCCACAAAACATATCATACTTCATAGATTCAATATCTTCTATTGGATACATGAATTTAACCAATGTCTATCCCAGATAATTTTATCTCTCTAAGAGGTCGAAATCCATTGTTATTTTCTCTAATTTTATGAAATGGATTACAAAAAAAGGTCTTTTATGTTGATCTTCTACAATTTTCAGTAATCAATGGGTATGTATATCCACTAAAATATGGTGGTTGTTGACTCATAATGAAATAAATGTAATGATTTTATCTTTGAGTTGAATTAGGTCTCTCCACATGATTCATGTTATGTCAAATTACTTGAGATAATTGACTCATCATTCTTATGAAGTTTTTCATTCCAGCTTCCATCAGTAGGCTATAAGCTCCTGGTCTGTCACCCTCAACAATTACACAATTTCTCCTATTTCTCTCCAACTTCTAAAATAAGAAAAAATTAATGTGAATCAAGTTTCATTACATAATATTATAATTTTAATTTAATTTAATATCATAAAACACCATGCTAAAAGATGTTTTTATTTAACCACTATAAAATTTTCTATAAATACTTCATAATGGACCATGAAAAGATCATGATTAACCAAAAATATCCCATGGATGTTTCAAACCAGGATTGCAGTATTGCCCATTGTCATGCACTAGTTCTCGTTCGAGTTTATCTCAAAGACATGTTTTCAGGTGTTACCCTTAGATATATTAATTTCAGAGCCACATCCAATTGTTCTTACCTTGACATGATTTTATTATCTCAAAAACCACTAACATAATATTTCACCAAAATACCAAGATTGATTCTTATAATTTAACTTTTCCCAATGGATCTTCCAAATGTTTTTAGATCTTAATTTCTATAAATAAATAATCTTTAATTTGATTCCAACTATAGAATACCTTATTTTTATTACATATAGTTTCATTAAATTTTTCAATAAAGTAATCATTTATTGTTTACTGTCTTATAAAAAAGGATTAGAATACATTAAAATTAAAAAATTTGTTCTATTATACTTGAATGTATTTTTCAATGTTCATCTTATTTACATTTATCGCAACTCATAACAAGGGGACATACATCAATGAAATTGGTGACCATATGGCCCAGTAAGGGAAATAAAGGGATTCAATTGACTTGTGATCTTGA
This sequence comes from Viscum album, assembly GCA_963277665.1. Taxonomy (NCBI): domain Eukaryota; kingdom Viridiplantae; phylum Streptophyta; class Magnoliopsida; order Santalales; family Viscaceae; genus Viscum; species Viscum album. Next base: position 1,656,366,561 of record OY728132.1, on the reverse strand, counting down.
GTAATATCAATAAGAGTATAAGTAATATCATAAAGTCATGATAAAAAAGAATGTAATAAGAATAAGAAAATGAATCATGACATGGAAATGTGTTTAAAACACTTAATTGAGTCATTCGTAAGAATATCCCCAATTTTTACGAATGAGGTATTATAATATTTACCAGGGTTATTCAACAAGGTGTCATAAATCATGTAATATCTAGAGATTAAATTCAATACCCAATGCATTGGATAACTATCAGGGTTCACCCTTAATGTATATCGAATAATTATATCAATATATATCATCATAAAAAATTTAAAATATATCATGTGTAGAATAAGAGAAACATGTTTCATATCAAAATCGGGGTGTTATAAAAATATCTTCAAAACAATATCCTTTGGTAATTTTAAACCCATAGAAAAATAAAGAGGGATTCTTGTATGTAAATACTATAATTAAAATAGTTAATCATGAAATATATGTGAATACCTCTAGATATGAAAGAGGTATAGGTATTCACAAATGAAATTGAAATAATTTATTGAAAAAGAAGGAAATTTTGAGATGTAAAATCTGTAATATAATGTCTTTATAAAGTGGTTTGAGAAAACATTAAAACTGAAATGGAAAAGGGTATTAAATTAATAAAACAAAATTAATAATTTGTAGGAATTTATAAAAATGTAATTAAGACCATTTTCTGGAAATTCAAAATACATACCACAAAAAAAGAGAACATGAAAGGAAAAGAAAATGGAGATTTCCCTTAACTTGAAGAGTGACTCCTAAATCATGAGGATCAGGACCATGGGGCCTTAGAGACATAATTAAGGGACTCCTTGAAAGGTTATACGATCATAACTCAATGTATAATTAATTAGTAAGGAAATGAAATGTATAAATAGGTGGATATTTATAGAAAAAGTGAAGTATTTTTTTATTTATTTCATATGACACCTTAGTTGTGGTATTATTGAAACCATGGTCTTGGCCTTGGTATTTTCCAATGGTATTAGACACATGGAATAAATATTACATTATTTTAATCTCAAATAGTGGAGAATCATTTTATATTATTTTTGGACAAAAATACCTCAAGGCATCCTCTCATTATTTTGTGTGTGTGGATGTGTTTGTTGACAAAGTTAGATGATTGCAAATGAGAATTCTTGGTGTTTTCTGAAGACATGTTTTTAAGGTGGTTCAGTTTCCCCATGTCTTCAAAATATTGGGGCCTCCAAATTTGTAATTTTTGTGAATAATGGTGAAAAAATCAGCAAAGGATGAAATATGAGGAGCCAAAGACATGGATCGCATACCATGTCCGAGAAGGGTATGTGTCTGCATACCAGGTAGTAGGAACGGTACGTAGATGCGGTTAGAATAACCAAAAATGGAACACAGCTGAGAGGCAGTGTGGTATGCGGATGGGAAGAAGTCGGCAGAGGATTTCAACATCATAAGAGAACTGGTGGTATGCTGAGTGTGTGGGAAAATGGATTGCGAATGGCTTCAGGTTCGCGGTGGCATGAGTATCGGTAAGCGATGGGTTGAAGATTCGGTAAATCATGGTTTAGCTAATTAAGAAGATATATTTGTCTACATAAGAATCAATAAATCCACCAATAATTATGGAGATTGAACATTATTAAATAATACATTTTGGTCTGGGAATTTGGAACAGTATGAAAGAGGTTCGCGCTAAATGTGTTTGTGGGGATTCTTAACCTGTAAAGATGTCTGGTACACGAAGGAGGATGTCTGGTACGTAGAAAGATTTGTCTCAATACATAGAGGAAGAATATTTGATACACGAGAGGGAGAACTCCACAACCGGTACACTGAGGGGGAGCTTCGTTATATTTAAGCGAAGGCAGTTTGCGAACAGAGAATAGTTCTAGGATAGGAAGGGTTTCTTAGAGGAGGTTTGTGTGATTGGTCTACTGTAGCGGTACGTGATCACGATGGTGGATGAAATATGCGGACGAAAGGTGGTTTGCATTAGTAGTGATGCTATGCGAAGAAGGTGTCCGGCATTCCAAACCCGGTACTCAGTATGTGGGAGAGGAAGTCGGTTTGCGGTTTGCTCAAGGAAGCTCGAAAAAATCTTAAATTCAGTTTCTGAATGTATTTTTCAGTACCTAACAGTACTCGAGATGGTTGAATTCATATGTGGGTGAGAAATAAACTTCAATAGTTAATCTACCTATAGTTGAGGATGTAATAATTCCTGCAAATGAAGAGACCCAGATGTCCATAAACTCTGTTTGACCTACATGTCCATTATCGGTTAGTGGATTCCATTCCAAGATTTTTGCGTGATGAAAGAGGAAGATGGTGACCCTTTCCACCAGAATTGAGCTAGAGAGAGGCATAGAGAGTGACCATTGGGAATGTAGTTACCGGAACCTAATCATTGTAAATTTAGTGATTCAAGGCATATATGATCTAGCCTATACATTGTACTCATTATTGTTCTTGAGCCTTAGTGAATTTGGTACATCAACACACTTCCATTGTATTCTCCTTGGACATTTTCCAGTGAGTATGAAATATGTACAAATTGATTTTTCATGTGCATGATTTCATATTAGTTTGTATACTGCCATTAGAGGAAGATTGAATTTAGTTTTATCTAACAATAAAACCAGATCTAAAAATGGGGAAATTTTTAATCTACCATACTCCAATTCACCCATCCCCTCTTAGAGAATTTGACCTAGTGGACCTAAAAATTGGTATTAGAGGGAATTATTGAATGTCAGTGTTTCTCTCTCAGAAGAAGAAATAGTGGTGGTCAATAATAATGGAATTATTAGATTTTATGGAAATAATTTTCAACAATGTAAGAGTCAAATGAAGCGCTACTTCTAATCAGTTGGGATATATGTCTTCACAGTAGCTATGTATGGAATATCAGTTGACATTAATATCCATGCTTTAATAGAAGCAGAAATAAGGGAATTGGATGCTAATGATTAAGGGATAAATTCTTTAGAGGAATCACTAAAAAAATCAATTTACACGAAGGTGAAATCCTGTAGAACTTCATATGAAATGTTGGAAAAATTGTTAAGCATTTATAAGGGTGACACAGATGTCCGAGAAGAAAACCTACAAGTTATATGGAACAAGTATGAGGATCTTAGAATGAATCCCAATGAAAATATTGATGCATTCGTCGACAAGAAAAATATTTTTGTGTAATAAATTAGGTCTCCTGGAGAAAACATTGAAGATATAAAGATTGTGAAATGAATATTTAGGATAATTCAACTGTGATTTAATCCCTATGTTTCAGTTTTGGAAGAGAGGGACCCAAAATATTTGACACTAGATAAACTGAACAGTACCTTTATAGCATATGAAATGAGAAATGATGACAACGATGCCATGGAATAGGGAATGTCAGTGGAATTGTTGTTCAAGGCCATGAATTATCTCTACATTGAAGATTGTTTGGGGGAAGACAATATGAATGATGTCATGTCATTTATATCCTCTAATCTACAAAGAGGGAACAAAAATTTCAATGTTAAACTTCCATTTTCATGATTTCAATGCAAAAAATATTTTGTATTTTTCATAAAACTTTCCTAAGAATTTTGATTATGAAACTGAATAAAATGATAAAATTCCCCAAGATAATTTTTCTTCAAATGAAAAATGGAGGATAAGTAATAGGAGAATATTCTTCAAAAAGAAGAACCTACTTTCAAAAGAAGAAGAATTTTCAAAATAACCTGAGGCAGAAGAGTTAGAGGACTTCATGGATCATAAATTATATTATTTGGAGAAGGTTTCTAGAAATTGCTTAATAAGAGAGTAATGTGACAATAAAGAAGGAGAAATTGAAGGAAGAGTTGATCTTCCAGCTGAATTAGAAGCTACCCATGAAGAGGATGATATTTTGAGATCCAAAATGAAGAAATCTAAAAACGGTGTTCATGATTTCAAACTCTTTATGCAACAGTAGAAGGAAGATAATTCTGAGTTGAATGAAGAAATTGGAAAGTTAAGGTCATCAATGCCAGAATATTCTAAAAAGGTGGATGAGTACAAACTCAAAATTGAAGATTAAATTTTGAAATCGATAGTTTGACTAAAACTGGAAAATATCGGATCAAACATATTGAACAACTAGAAGAAGAAGTTGAAATATGTGGTGAACAATTAAATATTAGGATAAATTTCATGGAAATAAGATCACACAAGAAATCAAGAAGTTGATATTTGAATATAATGGTCCATTAGAGTAGATGCACAAATCTACTCTGAGTAATAATTATGGTATGGGGATTGATCTATAATAGAAAGCGGTTATGGTTCATGTTATACCACAAGAATCAACTCCATGATTAAAATATTCATTTGGGTATGAAGCATAATCAGAAAATTCATAGAACCCGATACAGAACTAGTGGTGCATCATTGCCACATAGTAATGTACTTCACATAAGATGCTATTGTTTTGGTAAGATGGGACATATGCAAAATGTATGTACCATTGAAAGAAGGTACCAAAGGAAACATGACCAACATAGGTCGTCATATAGAGCTCAAAATTACAAGTCATCATTTGATGCTTATTTTTTAAGTTTAAATGACTTGAACATATGGAAAGATATTGAACATCAATAATGAAGAGGAATGTGCCGAGGTAGACTGAGTTTGTTCCTATAAAGTAGGCAAATGTTTCTTCAAGAGAGATAAAAATTCAAAATTGATTTGCATCTCTGTAGGTTGAAAATAATATGTCATATAATTAAGAATATCAGGATTATCATTACATGAAAGGTATGAATTAAACTACTTGGGTTAAAATGAAAAGGACTGAGGAGGCCATGGTTGTAGAAATTGCATTCAATGCATGAAATTGCACAGGGATAAGGATAATTGGATGTGTATGCACATCCCATGTGATGGGAAATACAAATCTTATAATTGGAATCATGTATGATAAATATGGGATTGTGAGATTTGGTAATGATGAGGGCCTTGAAATTATTGGTTTTGGAAAAGCAATGTTTGGAGGAAAAGACATGAGATGAGAAGATGACTTGGTTATTGAGGGGATTAGTCACAAATTTCTTAGTGTTATTCAGTTGTGTGACTCAATACATGCCATATTTTTTACCAAGAAATTATTTTTCATCAACGAAAAGGATGATAATGTTGAGTTACAAGGTATGCATACAAGAGGGAATCTCTACCTCATTAGTGGAGAAGATGATATGTGATTTCTTTCCAAGGATGATGAAAACAAGTTATGGTATAAGAGTCTTGAGCACATATGCCAAGGTTCCCTAGAAGATTTGGTAAAATATGATGCATCTCAAAATCTCCCAAGATTATCACGTGATCGTACTCATACTTGTGATGTTTTCGAATATGTTAAGATCTTTAGAATGATATATAAGAAAAAGGAGAAAAAGTCAACAAGATTCTTGAGCTCATGCATATTGATATTTCTGGGCTAATATCGCTGATGTATATTGATGGGATGAGATATTGTGTTATATTCATTGATGACTCACCAGAATGACATGGGTTTCAATAATCACCCACAAATCGGAAGTGTCTAGTTGTTTTACACGATATCGATGGGAGTTTGAAAAGATAGTTTGTCAGAAAATCTAGACGATTCAAACAGATAATAGAACAAAGTTCACAAATAGTGAAGTTGAGGATTATTATGAGAAACATGGGATTCAACATCATGTTTCATCAATAATAACTACACAACATAATGGATTAGTTTAGAGATGAAATCAGACTATTAGTAATATTTCCAGAACATTGTGTGGAAGTTTTTAGAGGTATCATTATACTACATTTTTAGCATCTATAGTATTACATACCCCCACCATAAATAATGTCATCTATGAAATTTATATTTATATTACATATAGATATATTTGGATATTTTTTCCTCATATATAATTTAGCCTCCTTATTTGTCTCTTCTAGTATTTTATTTATCCCCACAACAATCGTGTTTCCTGATTCCATAAAACATTATCTCTAGAGGCAATAATCTAGAAAGGTTCTATATTTAATGAAAAGGTTTGATTCGACTAAATTACATTAAATTTTAGTACATATGATAGATACAAAGTATATTTAAATATCAATTATGTTGAGTCAATAAGGTTTTCCTTATGACTTTTCCATTCCTTCTTGTTTTGAAAATCACAAACACCTTATCTTTAAGGAAAATCGCTTTTGTAAGGAAAATTGCTTTTATAAGGAAAAATGTTTTCTTAAGGAAAAACGCTTTTATAAGAAAAATTTATCCTTATCATATTTTCATTAATATTTTTCTTAAGTATGAAATTCGGATTCACTTTCTCGGAATCATTAAAACTGATAAAAAGCATTCTGTTTTAGGGTTCGGATTCTGGACAAGAACTATAAGGAAGTTTCACTCCGAATTCCGGTTATGAATTCTGACTAAGTTCTATTCCAGATTCAGGATACGAATTCTGAAGAAGAATTCCCATTACGAATTCTAATGAAGAATTCTCATTACGAATTCTCATTACGAATTCTGAAGAAGAATTCTCATTACGAATTCTAATGAAGAAATCTCATTCCGAATTCTCATTACGAATTCTGATGACGTTTTCTCATTACGATTTCTGATGAAGAATTCCTATTCCGAATTCCTATTCCGAATTCTCATTCCGAATTCACTCATGAAACAGAATCTGGATATCATTGTTTTATACACTCTGAATTTGTTCACTCCGAACTTTCACTCCGAAATTTCTATTCCGAACCTTTATGTTAGGTTTTAAAACGATGTCGTACTTTCTGTTACACTTACTTCGTTATAAAACGATGTCGTCCATTTTGTTATAAACTAACCGTTGTCTAAGTGACACGTGTACAGGTCCCTCCGAACTTTAAGGGAAATATGACCGTTGGAGAAGGAGCCGACCTCACCTATAAATAGGAGCTCATTTGAAAAAGCTCACGACGAATAAACGAACGGATGGATGAACATTTGAACTTTGTGCATACATGCTGTTGAAGTGATTTCTAGAGAGAGAGTCTCTTATTAACTCTCAAAGCTTCGTGCGACTCCGAATGTTGGTGATTACATTCGAGGGCTTCCGGGGATAGGAAGACAGAGGTGCCGACTACCTTAAAGATCGAGGGCTTTCTTGCTGAGAAAGACAGAGGTGCCGACTACCTTAAAGATCGAGGGCTTTCTTGCTGAGAAAGACAGAGGTTGCCAACTACCTTGAAGTTGAGGGCTTGCGGGGATAGCAAGACAGAGACACCGATCTTCGTATCGAGGGCTTACCCTGGTGTGGGTAAGACAGACTTGCTTGAAAGTATAAATCAAGGGACCTTTATCCAAGGTTGTTGGATACCCTTCTCTTTGGGTTAAAAGACTATCATCTTATTACTAGTAGTTCTTCTACTTGTACTTGTTTTATTCCGCTGCATTTTGTATCTTAAGGAAAGTATAATTTTCTTATACTTCCCTACTTACTTTGATTAGTTTAGATTCTATACGCTTTAAGGTAGAATCTCATATTGTAACTTTTGTTAAGTTTCAATTTCCGGAACCATATTTCCGGAACCTTCTCTTTCCAAGTTTAGTTCGGTGTTAGAGGTGTTGTGAATCAACTTAGTTTAACTTTGTTAAACTTAGTTCTTTCCTTTTCTTAAGGAAACTCTAGTTATTCATAACTAACTTTAAAGGTTCCAAAGGAATTTTTAAAGTATACAATTCACCCCCCTCTTGTATATTGAGCATCTCATATTATATTTCGATCCTACAATTGGTATCAGAGGTTGGAAACCTCTTACTCTATACCATTCTTACATTTGGTATCAGAGCCAAGGTTACTGAAATACTTGTACTCACGTTCAAGTTTTTCTTGCTCACTTTTCAATTCCGAACTTTTTCATTCCGGATTATCCATTCCGAACTTTTCCTATTCCGAACTTTTTAATTCCGAATTTTTGTTATTAACAAGTTTGTTTCCAAGTTATTTTCAAGTATGGCAGGAATGAATGTTGGTTCGATAGACAATTTGAATCCTACAAGGCCACCAATCTTCGATGGTAATGATTATGAATACTGGAGAGATCGTATGAAGACGTTTGTTATCAATACTGGAGTAGATAACTTTGTCATGCTTACTGGTGATTACAAAATTCCTGACAAGGAAGTCAGAACCTTTACTAACCAGGAGAAGCAAGAATATCAACTCAACTACAAGGTACGCAACACTTTATTATGTTCAATGACTAGAAATATATATAGCCAAATTTCTTCTTGTGAAGAAGCTAATTGTATATGGAAGAAGTTAGAGGTTACTCATTTTGGGACTTCTAAAGTGATTGAGACTAGGAGAGCTATGCTTAGAGCTGAATATCATGGCTTTAATTTTCCTTATGGAGAACCTATCTGTAAAGTACAACAAAGATTTATGACAATCGTCAACAGTCTACAGTCTATGGGAGAGAAAGGTTTAGATGATGAAGCTCTTGTGGACAAGATAATTGATATTATGCCCAATGAGTGGGAATCCAAGAGAACAGCTATAGATGAGAACAGGAAGGTTACTCAAATAACTCTTGATGAATTATTTGGAACTCTTCTACAACATGAGACCAGAATGAAGAGAGATGCTGACAACATCAAGAAGAAGAATGGAAATGGTACTGTTGCTTTTACTACAACTTCGAATCAGATGAAAGCTAAGACTCCTGAGAGAGTAACCAGATCCAAATCGAAGAAAGTCATTTTCCAATCCGAATCTAGTGAAAGTGAAGTTTCAGAAAATGAATTAGCCAATCTTGCTCGAAGGATGAACAAGATAGCTGGACAAAGAAACTTTCAATCCAAGTATAAGAAGAAGGATAGGAAAGATAAGAAAGATGGAGAAGTTACTTGTTATGAATGTAAGAGAGCAGGACATATTAGACCAGATTGCCCTATGCTCAGAAAGAAAGAAAGAAAGGAAAGGCATTCAGACAGGAACAGGAAGAAATATTACAAAGCTAAAGCTAAGAAAGTTTTGAAAGCTAATGACACCTGGAGTGCCAGTGGTGGTGACTCTTCAGATGAATCTTCTGAATATGAATCTTCAGGACAGAAGAATCTTGGTCTTATAGCCAGATTACCTATTGATAATCATTGTCTTATGGCTAAGGTACGAAATGCTGAATCTTTGACCAATGTTTCTTTAAATCCTAATGATAGTAAGTATTATAACTCTTCTGATGAAGAATCAACTTCTGATGAGGAAAATACTTTACCTACTTTTGAAGAAGTCTCTAGATTTGCTGAACTTCTTGAGATTGAGAATTCCAAACTCAACAAGAAACTTGATAAGGCAAATTCTAGGAATTCTATTCTTACTAAAGAGATATCAGATCTATCTAAAGATCTTGATAAGAAAAATGCTGATTTTGAAAGTATTTCAAAAAATCTTGAGGAAGTAAGTTCTGAGAAGAATAAACTTTCTAAAGAGTTAGAAAAAGTAATTTCTAATAAAAATGTTTTCGAGCCTAACTCTAGTTCCAAAACTAATGATTTTGAAGATAAAAACTTGGTTGTAAAACTCAAGTCCGAAATTTTTTCCTTAAAGAAGTGCTTATCAAACTTTACCCATGGTAAGGAAAATTTTGATAAGATGTATTCTCAAATACGACCTTTAAGAAATAAATCCGGATTTGGTTATACCCATGCAAAACCTGTTTTCAGCAACAATTATTTTGTTCCTCAAAGTGCCCCATTTTGTACTAAGTGTCAATGTGGTGGTCACTGGGCAAGAAATTGTTCCTTAAACAAAATCCAATCCTTAGGTTTTCATAAAGCTTATTTTTCCAAGAAAATGTGGGTACCTAAGATTTTATTGTCTGGAAATCTCGGATCCAAGCAAGTTTGGATTCCGAAAGTCTAACTTTGTTCTTAATTTCAGGAAAATAAAGAAAGTTCCAACAACAATGTTTGGTACATGGATAGTGGATGTTCCCGGCACATGACTGGTAACAAAAGCTTCTTTGAAAAAAATTATCAAGACGAAAGGAGATATTATTCTTCAGTTTATCGGAACGCAAGATCAACTTGCTGATATTTTCACAAAATCTTTACCTTCTGATAGATTTGAATATATTAAACAGAAGTTAGGAATGATAACCGTAAGGTAATCTTCCTTAATTAACTTTCTGTTGGAAAAATCTTCTCACAGTAATAAACTCCTTTTCATAGGGGGAGTACATTTGTTTGTTTATTTAACAAAGTTTTTTCAAAATTTGTTTTCAAATTTTTCGGAACGAAATTTTCCGGAATGGAACTTCCGGAACTACAATTTTCCAGAATGGATATTTCCATACAAAATACTTCTGGAATAAAAGTATTCGTATTGAAAATTTCCGGAATGGAAAATTTTCGTACTGGTATTTTCATAATGGAAAAACTTTCGTATTGAATCTTCCATATCAAGTTTTTCGTATCAAGTTTTTCGTATTGAGTTTTTTTTCGTAGTCGTCTTTACATTACCCATTACGAATAACTTTCCTAAGCTAATCCGAAAGGTATGACTTCCTTACTGAAGTTTTCGTAATCATATTTTACTTGCTGGCATTTTCTTATAGCTTGTTTTCGGTTTTTTGAATTTCTTTAATTTTGTTTTAATAAAACCTCAAAAAGATCGGATTCAATCTCTCAATCGTCAGATCTGATCTCAGATCTTTCTAAACCGTTAGATCAACCGAGGAAGATGAACCGTCATTCCAAAGCCTATATAAAGGGGACCCTATTTTCTCGTCCCACATCGATCTCAAGCTCTTGCGTGCTGAAGCTCTGTCTCTCTGATTTAAGGCTGTTCCGAACTACAGTTTTCCAGTTCCGAACTTCAGTCTTCTCAGTTCCGAACTTCTCAGAGACTTCTAATCCGAATGTCTGCAGAGTTAGCTTCTCAAGAGATGTCTTCAACAAAGCCCATTTCACAGTGGTTAGTCTACAGAGAGCGGTTAGTGCATCCGAATTTCTTCAGCAACTATGATTCTATTATATCAAAGAATATCAAGCTCAATGGCTGGGAAGATGTTGCGATATCAAAAACTGGCAACCAAGATGAAGTTTACCCAGACTTGCTTGTTGAGTTTTATGAGTCGGTTGCTTTCTTCGTGGAAGACAATAGAGAAAAATTTTCCTTCAAATCGTATGGCAAGACTTATAAGCTATCTTACACCAAGGCTGCAAGCTTGGTAGGGTTGAATTATGAAGGGGAAGCTGAGTTTATCTCGCATGTTCTGCCAGACTCCTTGGGTAGTTTCAACAAGGAGAAAGCCTTAGAAATTCTCGGACTGGATGATGATAAGGCTTCGAAAATTGCAACCCTATCTACAAACTTCCGGATTCTGGAGTTATGGGTGCAAGGGCTTATTGTACCGAGAAAAGGAGACAAGGACAGCTTGAAGAAGAGTGAGATATACATCTTAGATTTCTTGATAAATCAAAGGAAGTTCAACCTGATGAAGCATATCCTTCTTAATCTTGAGAATTTAAAGAAAGGGAATCTGAGAGCTCAGATAGTAATGTACCCGGCAATATTGTCGAAGCTGATAGTTCGGTGCCTTGAGTCCTTCAAGGTTGCTTGCAGTTCTAAACCGAAAGTTTGCAAGATCATGTTGCTCAGTGATGCAACTCTTAAAAGGATGAATATAGCTTTTGACAAGAAGTCTGGCATGTTTATTGATCTTCCTCCTCAAGAAGAAGTGACTCCGAAAGTGGCTGATCCGGAATCGCCTAAGCCGGTAAGGAAGAGGAAGCTGAAAGAAGTGGTAGGTGAAGCTGAAGAATCTAAGTCTAAGGAAGTCCATTCCGCACCTCCTAAGCCTAAGAAGAAGAAGACATATACTGATGAGGTTGCAGCGAAGTGGAGAGCTGACAAGGAAAAGAGGAAGGAAGGAGATCCGCAGTTCGGATTGGATCCCGCAGAGGCTAAAGCTCTGAAAGAAAAGGCTGCTGATGAGCTCGAGAAGCAAGCTAAGGAAAAGAAGCTGAAGAAGAAGTTGTCAGAAGCTGAGGCTGTGCAAGCCTTGTTGAAGTTTAATGAAATGGTTTCAGCAACCATTCCCGTTCCGAGAACTTTTTCTTTGGACTCTCTACCTGAGACTCCAGGAAGAAATCTCGATGATCCGAAAGAGGCTGCTGCTAAGAATGTTGAGGAAGTAGAGCTAGTGGAAGAAGTGGAAGAAGCTGCTGAAGGAAGTGGTGAGACAGGAGATGTGCTCAAACAAGTAGATGAATACAAGGGAACTCCTTCGGAACACCTGTCGCTCCGAACTTCTGAAGCCGAATCTTCAAAACTAGTTACTCCAGTAATAGAAGGAAAGGAAGGAGAGGAAGAAGTTTCTTATCATGGAGAAGAAGAACATCTTTCACTTGATGCTGCTCAGAAAGAAAATATAGAAGTTGTTGATGAGGAAGATTTGGTTGTTCAAGTTTCTGACAGTGAGAAGAAATCTCCGGAACAGGTTTCTATTCCGAAAAAAGATAAGGGGAAACAAGTTATTGCTGATACCCCGAGTTCAGAAAAGAGTATGAGGAAGGAAGCTGGTAGTTCTTCAAAGAGGAAGTTGGAGCTTATTGAAGAAGAAAATTCTCCTAGCAAGATGTCAGATTCGGAATCATCTTCGTTGGGGCACGATTTTGTTGTTCAATCCTTGAAGAAGTTGGTGGGAACCATTCCGACTTTCTCCAGTATTGATTCTCGGTGCCAGATGCTCCAACATACGCTGAATCAGAAAACCGATTCCGTATCCATGGTAATGGATAAGTGTGTTGAGATAGAAGCCCAGTTCAAAAATTTCTTCATTGGTTACGAAGCCCATAAAAGATCTTGCAAAAGGATGACTAGCTGGTCGAAGAAGAATGTGGAAGAGATGAGGTTGCTGGATGAGTTTCAGGAGAATGTTAAGGATGCTTTTCAAACCGAGGATAAGAAGTTTCATGAGATGACTGCATCATTCGATGAGAAATTGGCAGAGGAAAAGAACATTCGGAGTCAGGAAGTAAGAGATCTGAATGGAAAGCTCAACTCTGTTAATCAAAGTTGGAAATTTGAAAGGGATCATCGGATCAATTTTCTAGAAAGGATAAAGTCTCAGGAAGAGAAAATGGAAGCTCAGGAAGAAAAGTTGAAGGCTCAGGAAGAAATCATTCAAGCTCAGTCAGCAAGAATAGTTGCCTTAGAAAAGCAAGCAGAGGAAGATCATAAGGACCTCAAAAAGATCAAGACTATTCTCAAGGGGCTTATGTCAAAGGAGAAAGATCCGAAATAATCAATCCGATCTTTTTGTTGTAATCTGTTTTTGTTGCTGACATTTCAAATTTAATGAGAATCGTGCTTGTTGTTCTGCTTTGTTGTTGTTACTAATCTTTCAGGTACTTTGTTATTTTTTTTCCATTCCCTCGAAATTCTTTTTGAAAATCACAAAGGGGGAGAAGGAAAAGATCCTTAAGAAAAAGAGGAAATCTAATAAGTGCTTATCAAAGGGGGAGAAAGAAAAATACCCAATGAGATAGAACTCTAATAAGAGTTTGTTTAAGGGGGAGTTTTTATCTTAAAGAAATATCACTCCGGAAATATGAATACGATCCTTAGAGATTCAAAGCCTAAGGGGGAGTTAGTCGTATTCATCTATATTCTTAAACCAAGGGAGATAAGCTATATTGTGTTTCTTTCTTCCTAGAAATAGCTTTTTCGTAAGGATGTTTGTGCTTTCCAAAAAGGGGGAGATTGTTGAGTCAATAAGGTTTTCCTTATGACTTTTCCATTCCTTCTTGTTTTGAAAATCACAAACACCTTATCTTTAAGGAAAATCGCTTTTGTAAGGAAAATTGCTTTTATAAGGAAAAATGTTTTCTTAAGGAAAAACGCTTTTATAAGAAAAATTTATCCTTATCATATTTTCATTAATATTTTTCTTAAGTATGAAATTCGGATTCACTTTCTCGGAATCATTAAAACTGATAAAAAGCATTCTGTTTTAGGGTTCGGATTCTGGACAAGAACTATAAGGAAGTTTCACTCCGAATTCCGGTTATGAATTCTGACTAAGTTCTATTCCAGATTCAGGATACGAATTCTGAAGAAGAATTCCCATTACGAATTCTAATGAAGAATTCTCATTACGAATTCTCATTACGAATTCTGAAGAAGAATTCTCATTACGAATTCTAATGAAGAAATCTCATTCCGAATTCTCATTACGAATTCTGATGACGTTTTCTCATTACGATTTCTGATGAAGAATTCCTATTCCGAATTCCTATTCCGAATTCTCATTCCGAATTCACTCATGAAACAGAATCTGGATATCATTGTTTTATACACTCTGAATTTGTTCACTCCGAACTTTCACTCCGAAATTTCTATTCCGAACCTTTATGTTAGGTTTTAAAACGATGTCGTACTTTCTGTTACACTTACTTTGTTATAAAACGATGTCGTCCATTTTGTTATAAACTAACCGTTGTCTAAGTGACACGTGTACAGGTCCCTCCGAACTTTAAGGGAAATATGACCATTGGAGAAGGAGCCGACCTCACCTATAAATAGGAGCTCATTTGAAAAAGCTCACGACGAATAAACGAACGGATGGATGAACATTTGAACTTTGTGCATACATGCTGTTGAAGTGATTTCTAGAGAGAGAGTCTCTTATTAACTCTCAAAGCTTCGTGCGACTCCGAATGTTGGTGATTACATTCGAGGGCTTCCGGGGATAGGAAGACAGAGGTGCCGACTACCTTAAAGATCGAGGGCTTTCTTGCTGAGAAAGACAGAGGTGCCGACTACCTTAAAGATCGAGGGCTTTCTTGCTGAGAAAGACAGAGGTTGCCAACTACCTTGAAGTTGAGGGCTTGCGGGGATAGCAAGACAGAGACACCGATCTTCGTATCGAGGGCTTACCCTGGTGTGGGTAAGACAGACTTGCTTGAAAGTATAAATCAAGGGACCTTTATCCAAGGTTGTTGGATACCCTTCTCTTTGGGTTAAAAGACTATCATCTTATTACTAGTAGTTCTTCTACTTGTACTTGTTTTATTCCGCTGCATTTTGTATCTTAAGGAAAGTATAATTTTCTTATACTTCCCTACTTACTTTGATTAGTTTAGATTCTATACGCTTTAAGGTAGAATCTCATATTGTAACTTTTGTTAAGTTTCAATTTCCGGAACCATATTTCCGGAACCTTCTCTTTCCAAGTTTAGTTCGGTGTTAGAGGTGTTGTGAATCAACTTAGTTTAACTTTGTTAAACTTAGTTCTTTCCTTTTCTTAAGGAAACTCTAGTTATTCATAACTAACTTTAAAGGTTCCAAAGGAATTTTTAAAGTATACAATTCACCCCCCTCTTGTATATTGAGCATCTCATATTATATTTCGATCCTACAATTGGTATCAGAGGTTGGAAACCTCTTACTCTATACCATTCTTACAAATTAATCATGGATGGAATTGTATTCCATAGATATTTTGGGTGACATTCAATAGGTAAGCTAAAGATCAAATAGTATCTATTATTTAAAAAGTTAAAATGTACCAATGGCATAACAACCCCTTAAAATACTAAAAAAATCCCTTATATAGTGAAACATTTAACAATTAATGATCCAAAATAATATATTCATTGTATTTCATTCAATTATCATCGTATCTGATTTTATATGATGAGAGACATTAATATGATCCTGAATTGTTGATACTTTAATAGTCATCTCCTCTATAAGCTCTTGGATAAAAAACTTTCTTTCTCCAACATCGTCCCAATATGATGGATTATGAAACCTCCCCCATTTTAATTATTTATATTGTTCTATTTAGATTCTTAAATATAACATATTATTGTATACACATTTAACCAAATGTAGATATTGATCCCACATAACATGAAAGTCATGTGATCATGTGCTCAACATATCTCTTGATTTTTAGATTTTACCTTTAGCATATCCATCGTCATGATGATGATAGGTGATTCATAATTTTATCTATGTTCTAGTAACCCTATTATGAATATTCTTAAATTTTGATGTGAACCAAGGTCCATGATCAGATATAATTAACATATGATCCTTATGAAACCTTATAATTTCATTGATATTGATCCTAGAAAGGAACTCAAGGGGTAGATCATATCTTATTTAAATGATATGATCAAACTTTTAAAGACTATCAAAGAAAACAATTATGTCATTATTATTCTTTGGAGTCATTGTGAGTACAGTGACAACATATTTTGTAACATTTTCCCACTTTATTATATGTATAGAAAGATGTAGAATTACTCCCTTAGGATGTATGTTTTCATCCTTAACATATAATAATACTCTACATCTAGACATATTGTCCTCAATTTAATTTTTTATATGAGAAATGTTCACTAACATCCCAATACATATTTATTGTAACATAGTTTATAAGCAAATTGGAGATATGTGCATCATATAGTAGTTCCCTATTTAGAACTGGTGTGGATAGAACACATAACAAATCTGAAAAAAATCAACAATTAATCTTTAAAATTATTTAGTTCAATTTATCATCATCAAATATTTTAATATTCCATTTTAATTCCTTATTATCTTTGAAGGACCATTCTATCTTTTCCTGTAAGGATTGTTAAAAAAGTTCTTTGAAAATGTGGAATGGGTTTCCTTTCCAAAATATTAATATAACTACGTATACTATATATTTATAAATAAGATCTCCATTAATCCAAATAATGATTAGAAATCAGTGGTCCCACCTATTCAATGGATCATCCAGATTATTTTCCCTCAAAGGGTCATAGTGTATCAGTTTATTGTATACCCTGAGTAGTTCCAACAATCTTATTTTCCACATGTTAAGCTACCACTGAGAGAAAATATACATCAAAACATTATGTTATGTATATATAACTAATATTTGACCATATAAGTAATGTATCCATATTTACAAGAAAATATTTCAGATTCATTATAAAGGTAATGAGTTGGATAGTTTTTTCTTTTATGTTCAATTCGTTTTATGGAGAAGAAATTATCTCATCATTCTGTATAAGGACACTATGATGTCAACTCATCGATGCATCACTACATATTAACAAATCTTTATTAACTGATACTTGAGTTAATAATGGTTCATTATTCAATATTCCTCTCACATTTGTTAATATTTTCTCTCATTACCTTAAACATGTGATTTTAACCAAAATATTTGTTGACTTGGTTAATGGGTTTGCCAACTATGAAAAATATTGAACACACCCTTATAAGTAACCTGATAAAACAAGGAAACTGTATATCTTAGTTATATTCATTACATCATCCACGCTATAACTACATTTTTAATTGAAGTGATAATAAACTTCACATACTTGGATGCAAAATTTATAGCAAAATAAACCTCATTGAGGAAAAATTAAGGCTTACAATATTTCCCACAAAATTACTATTCCCAAAGGGTCTCAAATATTACTTTTAAATGATTATGATTATCTTAATATCTTTTATAGTATATACAAATATTTTTAATGAGTATAATAGTAATTCTACGATAATAATAATTGATAACTATATTAATAAGATCAATAAATATAGAAGGTTGATTAGTAAATCCACAAGGAATTATTTTATAGTCAAATTTTTAATAAAGTGTTCTAAATTATGTTTTTTGGAATATCATACTTCTTCCCCATACCTGAAAATGAATAAAGAAAAGATCAATCATAGATTAGTATTTAGAACCATGATGTTGATAAAAATTTTCATTAATACAAGTTAAATTATTATTATTATTTATATTATTAAAATTTATCGTCCGATAACAGATGCACAATCTTATAGAAGAGTTATTCTCTTTTAGGAATAAAATTTTTCCTCCCCACAGTAAACCACTAGGGTTTATGAATATCTTATCACAAAAATCATATAGTTTTTTTAAAATACACCAAATACACTAGTTGAATTATATATGAAGATATATATATATGTCTTCAATCATAAATAAAGTAAATATAATACTCAACATCTAACCCTAGAAGATTACTAGGAAATTATTTGGGGAAATCTGTAATGAATATTGGTACCAATGGTAGAACCTATATTTTTAATATATCTTATATATCCATATATAATAATTTATCATCCTATTTTCTGAAAATATCATTATCTAGGGATATTTGGGGAGGATATATAGATGATATTAATGATGTAGTCTCCTCACTAAATAAAAGAGATTCCACATCACATTCACAAACCATAATCTCATCAACATGGAAATAAATTTACACATTAAAATTTTAATGAAAATTCCTAAATAAAATCATATAAAATTTAAAAATTGTTATAATAACGATGATTCAAGATTGGGTATACCCATTTTTCATAATTATAATTCCATAACACATCATGATTAAAATAAGGTTCCCATCCTGGATCTTAATTGATAACTGTCTTACTAGGATTCTAGGGAAATATAAATATTTTTTAAAAAATGAATTATATAATAGATTAAAATGATTTATAATAAATTATAAAATTAGATTATATTGACGAATTAGTTAATGTACAACCACTACATCATTGGGAACTTTGACTTCATATGATGTAATTGTATAAGATTGGATTTCTCAAATGTCCTTTTATGATGTAAATTCCACTAACATATGTGGAATTGGTTCATATAATACACGTTGTATATATAGTTAAAGAACTCAATATTAATAACTTATGCATTTCAATTACATTTTTCATCATGATGGAATTTTTCTATGAACTTGTAAGAAACTCATGTTCAATTTATATAATCCGCATGGTGTCTATTACAACATTTGTCACTTTTATGAAGTATCATCCTTCAATTATTAACCTTTTCTACATACTTATTCCCATAATACTCATTCGAACACTTCTTATCATTATTTACCTTGAAAAATATATTCTCATGTACACCTTTTCTTGACTAATGTCACTTAGGAATATATCCCCATACAAATAAAAGGATTAAGAATCCAACATCCTTTAATAGATTAGTTTTAACCAATCAAAAGGAATTGTACTAATTTTATTCTTTTATATATATGTTTTCCAAAACAAGACTCATGAAAATTGTGACATTATAAGTATATACAATATAATTTCCCTATCCTCCTATATAAATTGAGGAACTAAATTTCAATTTCTTCTTATTTATCATGAGGGAAGTTTTATTCATTGAATACTCTATAAAATTCATCTATTACATGTTCTTTATCTCAACTTAATTTATAGTTTTTTTAATTATAAACCATAATGTGTCTATTTATCCCTTCATATTATTTAGTTCTAGAGGAATTAATTGTTTTCAATACTTTTATAAGGGGGAATGATCTTCTAAATGGATATTATACAATGTTATGCTAAAAATTTAATATTAGTTGCACATAATGTAAGATGTTTTTTTCACATGATATGAACCAACATTGGTAAAACATGTTCTAGCTTAGTAGTTATCATTATGTGTGCAATGATTATTTACTATAACCTGTGTCAAATTCTGTAATACATTTATAAACTGATTACCCCCAACTCCAGCTACATTAACTTACTGAGGGTTTTTTTTCATTTACTAAAGTTGTTGATATGGTTCCCATTCCTCTTATTAGTCCTTATATTATAGAATTTTAAAATTATAAATATATCAAGATTCTTAATTTTAAAATAAAATCCCAATTATGTTTTCTATAGTATTTTCTTGAAATATAGAATTATTTTACTTCTACTTCTTCTATCGCACATGGAACCACTAAATCTAATCATGAATGTTCTAACTAAACTACCCTTGATAAAAACTACAACATATTGGACACAAAAAACCTAGAACTGATAATTATATTATATTATTTCCACATAATATAATTTATATGGAAGGATTACTCTATTTTATAATCCTACAAAACCATATATGTATATACATTTCATTTCAAACCATAAGATATAATACGAACACAATGTGAAAAAATTAGAATCTCTTCCATAATATTTCAAGAAAAATCATATAGTCTTCATCTACAAATCCAAGGGAATGTAAAACAAATAAGGGTTATCTCAGATTCTAAATAATGAGTATCATACTGTAGAATCTATCATATCAATAACCTAGGATAAGTGTCAGGGAATGAATAATTAAATAACATGAAGGCAGAGTAAAATAAATCTAAGAGAATTATATATGAATGAATACAAATGAGAACATAAATAAAAACAATCATAGATATCATTCTGATAAAAATCATAATCCTAGTCAGTAAAAATTTCAATCAAATCCTTTTTACAAAACACTATCTTGTTATGGGATGAGGAAAAAATAACAACCCAACCTATTTTATCTGATGATACCCACCAATGAATAGTTGGGATATATAATTATGGGACCCATTTCTACAAATATTTAGTCCAATGATACCCATATATGTGTCGAAAATAAATTACAAACCATTTCATAATGAACATATTAATGAATAAAATATTTATATACATATAATGGGTAATATGAAAATAAAATACCTCCATAGTTAATTGAATAAAGTATATGTCTTAATGAACATTCCTTTCTAATTGTAGATGCTATGGGGTATTTTAAAAATAACATGAAGTACCTTTATCAAAGAAACATTTAGGGGAGAGTAATTTTGATGTTTCAGATTATCCCTAGAAGATAATAATTAGGTTTAATAGATTTTATTTGTATGGGATCAATGAATTGGAATGAAAAATCACTCATCAAGGATCATAAATGGAATTTTAATATTCCAAATCATACCCCTCATGATTTTTTGTATTGGTGTGTATTATTTTTTCCATTTATCATACATCATATTGATGATTAGTTTAATGATAAACCAACAATTTTAGGGGTCACTACCCATTGGTGCATATATGAAACAACTAAATCCACATTCCATTATTCAAACAATGATTTATTCTATAAGAAACTACACACTCATTAATTTACTAAAACTTGATACGGTTTCATAAAAAATAATTTATTGAGTTTTATAATATTTTTGGTAACTCTTGAATCAAAAATATTTTTGGAACATACAAAGATATTGGAATATAAATAACTTAAATTTATTTTTTAATATAGTAAAAATTATTCTATCGTAATTTATGCAAAATAAAAAAGGTTATACTTACTGAATATGACACGAGTCAAAAAGAATATAGATTTATATGAAAAAATATCCATTATTTCTTGGGTATCAATTTAATAAAAAACTATTGAATGATAAGGATTCAAATTATTCTATAAATACCCATATAAAATTAATTTCATTACGCAATAATATTAATAGTTAGTATATAAACCACAAAAAAAAAATTGGGAATATAATACCTAATATGCATCAAAGAGTGTAATTTGAGAAGGAAACCCTTAAAAATTGGCCAAACATATTGGAATATAGTTTGACCTCATATGTTAGGAAAATATATATCATATTAATTTATTTAAAAACCTTATTTTTGGGATTTACATTTATAATTATAAAAAATAATCATTATCTATAAGACTTTTATTGAATATTTACATCAGGTTTTTAATGTTTTGATTGTTTGTTCTAGTTCCATAATAGTAGTGTTTATATTCACTATTCATACGTATTTCATTATTAATGGATAATAAAATTTGATATTAAGTATGATTTATAATTATTTAGTTTGATTAAAATTACTTTAATGACTTTGTTTCTTTATCCCAAATATTGAAATCAATAATAAAAATGTATTAGTGATTCTTGAGGACTATATGAATTTGTCGTTATGGATGGATAAAATTATGATAAAACTCTACAGAATAAAAAAATATATTTTTTCATATTTATGATATTTCACTTCAAATTATGTTTCCATAGTCATTAATGATAGAATTTCACATTATTGTTCAAGGAGGATGTTAAATTAACCAAAAATTAACATAACCCAATTTGACAAATGATTATGAATTAGTTTTGTTATAATATCATTATAATAGAATAGTAATAATGGTATTTAATTTTGTTTGTATGATATTTCATAATTATAAATAATGTATAATAATGATTTTCCTGTATGAAAATTATAAATATTTTGAACAATATATTTTTTAGCACATTTATTTTAAATTGTTGAATCAACAATGATATTTTATTGATAATATAATTAATATTTTATCAAATTTATAATTGTTAATCATTGATGGATTCATAAATATAATATTTCATAATTAAATCCATTATAGATATAATAAATAATGAGTGGTGATGAAAAATTATTTTATTCCACATGGTCGAAGTAGTTTGCATGGAGGCATGAACAATATTTAATTTTTATTATATAATGGGACAAATGAATATTAAATTTTAATACAATAAAATTGAATAATTATATCATAAAAATGATAGAAAATTAATTTTATCACAATCTTAATAAAAAAATCGACGATTATAATTCACAAGATAATCCAAGTAGTTGATAATAATCACACAACAAACATGATTTCTCAATGGTTGTCCTATTACAAATTATGAAATTATGATAAATAATGGTGAAAACAAATTTCTCAAAATGGGATAGGGTTATATGGGAAAAATGTGGTAGAGTTTTAAGAGTAAATTCCAATGGAAGGTTAGTGTTGATGTTTTTTAAATGTTAATCCTTTTTATGAGATAAAAAATATAGTTCTTTGAGTAATGAAAAAACTTTCATTAATATAGGATTACTATTTTGAGTTATATGGAAAAAATAGAAAAAATTATTTTGGATAGTTATTTTGGGAATAGAATCACATAAATTTTTTTCGACATCAATGAATATTTTAGTTCTTTTTCATTGAACATTTAACTATTACAATTATTTACATTTACCTTGGTTTTTAAACATTAAATTTATATATAAGATAGTTTTCTTCTGATGATTTTAATTAATAAAATTTACATATTTGTAATATATAAATGGATTTAGGAATTCAAGAAAATTCAAATCAAAATCTTTTATGAAAATACTTGATTCTTGGGAAAGACTAAAAATAACGTTTTTCTCAATGTAACATTTTAATTAGTTATAAAAACATTGGACATCGAATTTATCAGTTAAAATAATTTTTTAAAATGTTTATTTTTATTAACTAAATTAGTATTTTATTACTTAAAATGTTCGTTAAACATGTAGGTCATTTTTATATAATGATATATTAAAATAAGTAACAAGTTTCAAGGAATCCAAACTTTACTACAAAACCAAAAAAATTTATAAGAAACTAAAAAATTAACATGAATTTAATTTTTATAGAAGAAATAATAATTTTTATGAACTCTATTCAATCTAATAAAATATATTTTAAAAAATTAATTCTTATATTAAGTTAATTTTTATTGTTCATTCAATGATAGTTTCATGATATATAATTTACTCTCTACTGAATCATAATGGGTATTACAATCCAGATTTTGGTCAGTGGATGTAACTCAGTAGATGATGTACTTAAAGAAGTGTCATCAATATGTAGAAATATAGACTGATGATCATTTGGAATGATGTACTTTGGGAGAAACCACTTTCTAGGGGATGTAGTGATGTATGTGGAAGTGTTATTTTGGATGTGGAATGGATGTTTTGATAGAAGTGGAGATATCAGAAGAAAGTGTACCTTGGTAATGGAATGTACCAAGATACAAATTACTTATATTAGGGTCAATTATGAGGACACATAATTTTAGATTTGAAGTTACATAAATAATTCTCAATATTCATTTAGAATGTGTTAGGGTACTTCAAGAGGCATTGTAAGGGAGATTTAGTAGGGTACATAAGGAAAACCTATTATTTTTTTATTAAGAGAGACAATTCACTGGATGGATTAGTTGAGCCAATGGAATTGAATTAGATTACTTGAGAAAGTGGTGGAATGACCATTTATTTCATAAGGTGGTATATCATAAACCACTAACTAGGCTATGACTGAGATAGTTTATAATGAAAATTTCTCGAGAACTGGTTCAAGTTTATTGTGATATCTTATGGAGCTATGATAATTGTTTTAGCACTTGAGGCCGGTGATTCCTTGGGAATGAAAAATTAGAATATTCCCTTATGGTGGTACATCCCTATGAATGATATTTTTATTTTACAATGTTATTTGAGTCATATATATTTTTTTCCTATGGGGTTTTTGGAATGATTCCTCGATAACATGATCTAGGTATGTTTTAATATAACCACACCAACTCTAGTATCCTAAAGTTGGTGTCTAATTTTTTTTTATTTTATAAGATATAAGGTTTATATTCTAATGGATAGACTAGTTTAGTATTCTTTAATGAATAGATATGTACAATATTCACAAATTAAATTGGAATAAAATATAAAACATAACAAAAACAATTTTCAACATCATTGAGACTAATTTATTGATTTCTTCATCATATCCCAGGGTAAGGGAAAATAGTAATCACGAGATCAAATGATATGAAATTTTTATGTAAAATATAATATAATGCAAGTTAATATAGTATAATAAATATGGATTTTTAAATAACAGAAAACACATTCCATTATATCAATAACATGATCTTCAAAAGCATCCATGAATAATATCAAATAAGATAATATCATGGATTATATTATCTAAGTTCAAATGAATTAAATAATTAATTTTGGACACATTTATCTAAGAAACCATGATATCTTTACAATAAATACCATTGAATACGAAAATTTAAACAATAAGTATGAATACTACATGAACTCATTTAATATGGTATGCCGACCAGTTTGTCTCTTGAGATCATTTGATCCATCAAGGGGTTTATAATTTCAACCCCTACACATGTTAATAAATCCAATGCATTACTCATATATAGAATGATATTTTTCATTAATGAATTATGTGCATTATCAATAAATATCCATATTGTATAATGTATAATTAATATTAATATTTCTAAGATAAATCAAATAAAATTCTATATAAATAACCATATGTAGAAATGGTATATTGTTTTAGAAATAATAATATCTATGACATGAATAATATTGGTATTTATTATAACTTTAATTTATAATGAAAAAAGATCAAAATAAAGTGAATTAATCCTGAGAATATTAAAGAACCATATATTAATCAAGATAGGATACATGACTATAAATTAATATAGAGAAAATATTTTTTAGTAAGATAAATTATTATTAATTGTAAAAGAAAATGGAAGAAAAATAATTGAAATATATTTTCATAAAAATTTATTTATTGGTAATATCAAAAAAATTGTGAATAAAAATATAAATTTTGTAATATACATATGTTGTTGGGAATGTTTGTTATCATTATTAATGTTAAAAAAAGAAAATTCACTTTTCATTTTTAAAATTAATTATGAAAATGAAAATTTCAACAAACATTATAAAGATTAAATTAAAAAACATTTAATATAAAGGATATAATGATATGCTCTTAAATTTATTTTAGATAATAATAAGAGTTATATAATTTTTTATATATATAGGCATTGAAGTAAAATATACCTGGTCAAAAGATAAATAATATCATGTTTTCTTTTAAATATTTCTTTTATTGATCCTACTTTAGAGAAATGGGAATTATGAAAAAAACTAATAATACATTAAATTTCCCGATTATATGAAAATGGTTTGATATTATGAGGATATATTATAATATTCCATCAATTATAATAAAATCAATGAAAAAATTGGGAATAAAAATTAAATTCTTACCCCATTAGTAACTTTTTATATCATCAAAACTTGAAAGAGAAATCATGAATTTAATATCTAATCATAAATAATAAATAATATAAATGATAAATTCTATATATGATAATTATAGACACCATATTTAAAAAAATATTTTCATAATACCAAATATGTCTCAATAGAGTTGAAATTATGAAGATACCCCATACACATATCATAACATTGATGTGAGAATTGATTAATGAAGTGATTATTCCTAGAGAATGTAAATACAAATAAATCATGTGTGAATAAAAATAAAATAATAATATTTCTTTACATTTATAATATTACCATTTCAAAGGAAAATAATTTGTAATATAACCTCATGATAAGAAAATGATTTATAGAACCCCTTACCTCACATTTGCCCGTAGTTGAATGTCCATTAAACTATTATAAAATGGAATTAAATTTTTTTTAGATAATAATAGAACCTTATTTATGTTTATAATGTCATAAAATATCCTATTATGACATATTATAACCATCTCGTTAATAATATTTCATTGTTGTCATTGTTTTTGGTTTTATATACATTATTTGAACATCAATGTTTTATTGCAGATGTTCCTGTACTTTAATGTAGATTATGGTTATATATTATAATGAATTTAAACGATTATATAAATATCTTATGTATTCATTACATATGTATTTATTGTTATCTATTAAATTTATAGATAGAAAAATAAATCACATTATTCATATAGATGGTATGTTATATGTAAACATATACCATGTTTTTTATTTTATAAGGATCATATATATATATATTATTATTTTAATATATCCCAATTTCAATCCTTATAATGTGGAAAAATGTGAATCACATCACTTTGTAGAGGGGGTAGTCCACACATATTAACGAGCAACATTATCATTTTCCAATGGATTTAAAGGTAAAATTTATATATCATATTATAATTAAATAATTATAATTTTTATATAAAAATAAAATGTAATCATTATTTAAAACTTTATAACCATAAATTCATAGTGGGGATGAAGAAAATTACATCGATATGCAGATATGGTAAGTCATATGTACACATGACTGATGTTTTCTCATATCATAGGATAGAAAAGGGTTAGAATATGGTTTTACCAAAATAAAAAAATCATCCTAACATTTTTATTATATATTTATTATTATTTTAGTATAGATAAAAAAAATTAAATGTAGGTATAATAATATATAATCTTAAAAAATTTCGTAAAGTGGATTGCCTCTTCGTTGACAGACATAATTTTGATATCCTTCTAAGGGACATAGGTTTAATATTTTTGGAAGATAAAAAACTATAGAAATTTTTTAATGATGATGAGAATATAAATAGGAATGTATTTGTAGATCAAGTATTTTCTATTTTGAATAGTGAACAAGAAGGAGTTTCTTTTTCTAAGTGAGGCGGGATCATTAATGGAATTTCTAAAACTAATAATTTATTATAAATTATTTTCCATAAAAAGGAAAAAAATTATTTAATTTTAATATAATATAATTATTATAAAAACTCTCATATGATAATATTTTAAGATTTTTATGTTATGTTTTTACCATTATATTGTAGTTTTAACCCTTGTTTACCCTTCTAACATTTAAGGTAACATTAATTTTTTCTACCATTTAAGGGTTATAAATAATACCACAAAAGGGAAAACCCAATAAATGAAGAACGATTAATGTTTTAGATGTCAGAATACTAAATATTATGAATATATAATTTTTATAAATTTTATATCATTTAATAAAATATTATATATTATAAAATATCATAAATGGCATTTTTAGAAGAATTCATTTATTTTGGCTCTAAAAACAACATGACACCATACATATATATATATATATATACATTTCACACAAAAAACGTCTTATACATACATATATATATATATATAATATGGGACACTATAACTCACTAAATTTATGTTTTTTTAAATATTTTAAATCCATTTATTTTATTATTCAATTAATTGAAATAATACTGTGTTAGTATTTCATAATAATTTTAAGGTAATGACGAAATTAAATATAAAATATCCTAATAAAAAAATCATTAACATTTTAAATTACTATTTATAAATTTTAATATGTTTATTTTATCCTAGTAAATTATATTTTATTTATTAGAAGATGGATAATGTAATTTTTTACCTTTCCATTCCTTAAATGTTATAAAGGTTATTATCAAAGTCAAATGATAAAAAGGATATAATTTTTAATTTTGATTATTATGGATGAAATTAAATAGTCCATTTTAATAATGTTTAATGTTTTTTATATTTTAAATTCCTTGTCACATTATATTTATAATTAATTACACAATTTAACAATTATTGAGGTGTTGAATTTTACCTCGATTAATATTTATATTAAAAGAGTATCATTTTCAAATTTCAAGATCCTACCTATAAATATGGAGTCCATTTTATATAATTAATCATCTATATGTGTCATGAAATAATTTTATATTAAGAAATCAATGTGAGATGAAAAAATATTTTATGAATAATTACTAATTAAGTGTAAAAGTTTTTGTATTCCAAGAACATGTATAATATCGATCGAAACATTTCAGATTGCATTATTTTTTTTAAAAAGAAAAAAATATAATTATAAAACCCAACAAAATTAAAACTATTCAATTACAATAAAATAAAAGAATAAAATTTCTTTGAAATTTTTTTCCCATATTTAGCGACAGTTGAACATTGTTTTTGAAAATTTAAAAAATTCATCCTATGATAAAATTGACAAGAAGATTTCAAAATAGTTATAATTTTCACATAATAATATTTCAGTATCTTTACCCAAGTTTTTAAGTGTTTTTTTGTGTGAAATGAAATCTATTAAAGGATTCTTATTTGAAGAGAGACATATCAAAAATTCATTGTATGTTACATTCTACCTCCCTTTATTAAGTTTTACCCTCTTAATTTTATCATTTGACAACCAAATTTCAACCTTTTATGAAAACCCCAATCATAATTTTGTATAATAAAACCTTTTTTGGAAAGGAAATGAGTAAAAAATTAATGTCACATGATGTATCAGCTATTCAGATTAAAAATATGATTAAAAGTTTTGGGAAGTTAAAATATATACATAAAATAAAAGACTAATGTTTAAGGACCAATACAGTGTAATAAATAACATGGTTATAATAATTCTAACGACCATAAAAACATAAATTATTGAGTGGTTAAAATTCCATCCATTAATAAAAAATAAGGCTAGAAGGATTAAATTTATATTTTGAGACCCTTTTGCTATAGTAGATAGATTACATTACATAGAAGATAATGTACTGTAGAAAGTATACTTGGTGGAATTTTTTCTATTTTATAACAAAATTTATATCCTTTGGTGGACCATTTATCAATTAAACTTCATGTATTACTCCAATTAAATGAAATTAATTATAAAAATTTGATTCGTGAAGTACTAAAATTTTATTTTAACGGATCATATGAGTCAAATGTTACTCCATAAACCAATCATTATTTATAAAAAAATTTAATATAAGTTATCTAATATAGGTAAAAAGAATGAATTAATCTATACAACATAAATAATTAATCATTAATATTCTCTTAATCAATAATTTAAAATTATAAACTTAAGAAAACTCCATTATATGTTAAACTTAATTCAAAATCCAAGATTCATAAAAAAATTGATCAAACATTAATCCCTACATAGCATAATTTAGCTCATAATATCATATACCAATCATTTTAATAATTTGATAACATATTCTCCTAAAAAATTGTAATGACTTGAATCACCATAGAACCTTAATGAAATCAATAATACTTACAAAAATTAAATCTCTCTTTATTTCATAGATAAAATAACACATTATCGAATGTATTACAGTGATAAAAAAATGATGTAATCTTAATCAAAGATGACCCTAATATTTTTGTGATGACATATATAATAATTTATAAGGTACTCAATAATATAATTTTTTTTGAATTTTAATCATCTCTTTACACCATATAAATATTCTAAAATTAACATTAGGAATATATTAAAGGGCATGTTTCCCTGAATCATGTGTTCTCCAATAATTTCACCTTACCAATAGATCAGATTTTCTAATTCATCGAAAAATTCAATATATTCATTAAAATCATTAAATAAAAACAAATAATAAATAATCATTAGATTTTTCATTATTCTTATGATTGTAATATTATAAATATGACACTTCTGTAATATAATTCTTAAATCATAATACATAAATAATTCAATACGTCACATTCAATTATTGAAATGAAATTTACCATTCCTTGGATTATAAGTTAACCTTTGGATTTGGGAATTGCCTCCTATATTTATCATGTAACATATAAATAATACATTTACCTATAAATGGTTCCCTTGGGTGAACATTATATCAAACCATCAAAATATTCATTTTTATTTGGAAATTACATTCTTTATGCCTTTTTTCCTCGACATAAAATAACATTTCATTCCACTTAGAATTTACCCAAATGTTTATACCCACATAATTTACATGTATAAAACATAATCTTCTATCCTATATGATCATCTTGATGAAAAATTTGTATTTTATTTGGTTTAGAAAGAAACACTACCAATTTGTGATTTATATTCATATAATAATATAGTTGATTAGGAATAATCATATGATTTCTCCTTAAAATTAACATTTAATTTGGTATATAATGAGAATAATCATTTAATTTTAAATTAAATTCACTCTTAAACAAATTATTTCCACCACAAACCATTGACTAAAACCAAAAATCAATGTAGGAGAACCAATTAACCTATTGGGAAACCACATAATTAAGAAAATAAATTATAGTATGTCTAAATCATGAAACATTTATCACAATTTAATACACTATAGGACATTCAAAGCCTTCATATATTAAATCCTTTTACAATGGATGATAAATAAAATATTAATTAACCCATCCATATCCCACCTAATTGTCTATGTAGGTGTGTAGTAAGTGTACATTCACCGTACATCAGAATAATGGATAATATATTATCGAACATAAAATTTAACGGTTATTACTCCAAGTTGAGTCATTTCAAAAAAATTATCCCCATATAGTATCCATATAAAAATGTGTTTCTAGAAAAAACCTACATAATCTCTATGATACCAAAACAATGGAAAATTATCATTTACATAGAATTATATTAAATGTTTATCATTCGGTTATGATCCTTAATCCATGGTTTCCCCTATCTAGATCCTATGGTTCCAACTAATATACCTATGATAATAAATAGTATAACCCCCACTCACGTAACCCATTGTTAGTGTCAAAAATGTTACATTTTCATAAGATTCAAGTGATCTCATCCTCATAGAATAGTCAGTTATTAAGACACGAAGAACATGACACATATATTATTTCAAAATTTCCATTGGAAATAAAATATAAAACAAAAATATGTTCAAAATCCTTGATACTCATTCAAATATTTCATTTTAATATCCGAGGTAATTGTAGTAAATAACGATGAGATCAAATTATATTTAATGGTAATGTACAAAAGAATATATTAGAGGTAAATTGGGCATAATCATTATTGTAAGATAAATAATGGAAAACATATTATATTTAATAAATAACATGAGAACATAATTCATACATGAATTTTGTCAAATGAAATAATCTCCTGTATAATATTAAAATAATATATAATAATGGAAATTCTTAATGTTAGATGTCTTGATCCCAATATCATGACATATTTTTCATTAAAGACCTGTGACACGTTTGTTTAAACGATGCATAGAAATACATCCAAAACAAATGTAATAAGGGTATAAAATTACTTTGGATCATGATAATTTTCAATGAAATTATGGGATATATAATTCTAGGCCAAAAAATACACATCAGGCCCAATTTAGTGCTGATATATTTAATAATCTATATACTTCATAATTATATCCCTTATAAAAAACAACCTTATTAAATAATCAATACATAATATCAGTATATACCTATATAAAAAAATAACTTTAAATGTAATATAAAATATGTATAAAAGTTTTAATATCTATTAAGTAATAATATCCTTGAAAAAAGAATATATATATTTAAGATAATTGTAATTTTCAATGAAAAATGTACACAATAAAGTGAATGTTTCTGAAGAATATTAAAGACCACAAAAGTAATCAAGAGATGATAGATGGCCATTAATTCACTCTAAAAGTATATTTTATAGAAAACAAAAGTATTTTAAAGAATATAAGGAACTAAAGAAAAAATATAAATAAGATCTAACTAAATTTTTTTCTTCTTAAATTCCTTGATATCTTTCAGAACAAGCTCAATAATGTAAAACAATTACGGGGATGTGAATGTATATTAATGTCATACCTATTAAAAAATATACTCATTTTTAATATTTATTATGAAAATAAAAAATAACCCTTCTAGAAAACATTATAATGATATAATTAAGAAAATTAAAATTAGTAAATAACTTGAAATGTAATTGATAAATGAGTTGAGTAATAAGGGAATTTGAAAAATAATTTTGAAAAATATAGACCTGGAACAAAATTTCCAGATGAAAAGAAAATTATGATTTACATTTATTTTAAATATTTTATTTTATTGAAAATCTAAATATAGTAATATTTTGAAGAAAATTTGGAATCTATTTAAACAAAAATAATATAATTAAATATATAGAGTTTATAATGTATATATTATTGAATTTCTTCAATTAAAATATAATCAATCCAAAAAATAGATTATAAAATAAATTTATATCAATTTGGTAACTTTTTAAACAAACAACATTGAATGAGTAAACAAGAATTGAAACATTAATCTAGATTAATAAATATATTTTCATTTTATATTACTTAAAGAGTATATATATGTACCATATAACTATAAATAGAGTTATAATATAGAATATTTCAAAAGGGAGTAAAAATTGTGATGAAACCCCATAGAATGATCATAAAATTGATATGAGAATTATTAAATGAGGTTACCATCTTTATAAAATGTATATACACAAAAAAAGTGGAAATAAAAAATAAAATAATCATTGGCCATCACACACATAATATAATCATATCAAATAAAATGAAGATGTAATATAACCCAATGAAAAGAAATTGAGTTATAAAACCCATTTCCTCATGTTTCCCCTTTCCTAAACATAAATGAACCATCTTTTTAAATCATTTAAAATTTTATCATTTTATTATATCTTCATATTAATATTTATTATATCATATATGACCCTCATAAATAATTTTATCACTTGTTCATTAACAATAATTCATTACTATCACTATTTTATGCGTTAATTGCATTATTTCCTCTTGTATGTTTGGGCCTCGAAGATCCATTAATAATATAATAATTTTGGATCAATAAATTATACACTATAAATCATGATATAAATTTCATATATACTAAATATATATTTTTTGTATTTTTCGATAAATGTTTGTGATATAAAAATGAATGGCACCATTCATAGAGATGGTAGGTCAATGGTATATTTGAATTGTATTTTTACATTATGATTCTTGGAAAAAAAATTGGTAAATAAATAATTACCATTAGAGTAAAACAAATATTTGATATAGATATTTTATATTCGTTTAATATATCCACGTTTTCATCTATATAATGTGGAAATAAAATAAAGAATCACATTGCCTGGCGGAGGTTATAGTCTACACGCACGGATGAGAAAACGTGTTTGCCTCTGATAGAATGAAAGGTAAAAATGTATATATACTATCATAATTAAATAAAAATATTTTTTTAAAATATCATATGTATTAAATATTTATATATTTATATCTATACATGTAATGTGTTGATGATTAATTAATTGCACTTCTAAGTGGAGATGAGAACACATATGTACATGAAAGTAATGTTTTCAATTTCCTCGTGATAGAATAGAGATAAAATATTTTTTACACTAAAAATTATAACATATCGATTTATTTATGATACTCTATTTATTATTTTATAATTAGTAAAATATAAATATAGTAAGTATAGGAATAAATAAATTTTAATGGGTTTATAAATTTGATTATATATTCTTTGGTAGACTTTCAGTGAATTTATATTAGATTAGGGTTATAATTTTGGGAAGAATAGATAATATATACATGTATAATTAACTTCAAAAGATAAATGGGTATTTATTTGTCATGATAGGTTTCTTAATGTAGTGTAATCATAGAATATAAAGGGCGCCCTTTTATAATTGTGGTGGGAGGATTTCATGAATTTTCATAATATATTAAATAAATATTAATTATTTTTCAGGTAAAAATCGAAAATTTAAATAATTAAATGTTCTGATGAGTATTATTCTAAATAAAATCATATATATGAATTTATGAATGTTCAAAATTATATTTTAGTTTTAGATCCAAATTATCCCTTTTGACAATTACAACATCATTAATGTTTTCTACACATTATGGGCCAGGGATGTTAGAATAAAAGAATAAAAAACAATAAATGGAACATGTATGATTTCATAAACCTTATCCCAAGCACATGAAATAAAATTGGTTTATTAATTTTAATCATTTAATAAAGTATAATTTATTATAAAATATCTTTAATGTAAGTTTTGGAACTACTCATTTAATTTGTCATTGAAAACATCATGGACATAAAGTAATTAGAATATAAAAATTTAACACGTCTATAATTTTTAATATTTTACTATAAAAATTATGCGAAATAATATCTTATAGATTATGTTATTTGTAATATTTTTGGAATCATTTATTTTATTTTTGTATTAATTTAATAAATATTGTGTCGTTGTTATGAAAGAATTTACGAAAATAATTTATTGAAATATGAAATTCCATGCTAAAAATAATTCATTAAAATTTTAAATGATTAATTATAACCAAAAATAGGTTTTCTTGATCCCTATCAAAAAATATCATATATATATATAAATAATTAGAATGACATTGTTGACTATATCCTTTACTTAATTATTATAAAGTTCAGAATCAAAGATAAATTCAAAACGAAGGACTTATATTAGAATTTTGGATGATTATGTATCAAGTATAATCACACAAAAAATTATTACACATGTTAGATATAATTTTCATGTTTTTCCACGTTATTTTTATCCTCAATTACCAGATTTATGCTTTATGAAGGAGAAAAAACTTTCTACAGTTTCTATTCATAATAAAAGTGAATTATATAAAAAAAATTAGTTTTATGTTCCTAATATAGAATCGAAATTGTCATACTCAATCTATATAATATCTATTATATCATTTTATAATAACCCTTCTGTGCATGGTGAAAAAGGTTATTTGAAAGAATACATTTTTATGATTAAAAGTCTTTTTATACTAAGATCATGTATAATGTTTCTCAAAAAGGTAATAATTAAATTATTTGTTTTGAAAAAAATTGGAGATTAAAAATTAATCTAAATTAATATAAATAATTGAAAATTATATAAAATAAAATAAAATTTTCCTTAAAAATGTGCATTTTCACTATTCACACAAAAATTATTTTTTTCATAAAATTCCCAAAAAATTAGAAATAATATAACATTTACATGATGTATTAAAAAATTATATAATTTTAATGTAATAATATTTTAATAGCCTTTGGTTTTTTATTATAACATGTGTTTTCAGAAAAAGAAGCTATCGGAAAAATTTTATGAAAAGAGACATATATTATAAAATCTCTGGATGTTATATTTTTTGAAGGAGGGTCTCATATAACTCATTTTTAACTAAATTATAAAATAATAATTTATCCCCTATAATAATAATAATGCGTGATGTCCATAATTTCAATGTGTTTGGATTCTTATACTTGTATATTGTTTATCCCTTATTACATGATCAACATATACAGAATATATTATCAAAGACTATGATGTTATTAGAATTAAGAGATGGGAGGATCAACAATGTGTCTAGGGATAGTTTCATTTCATGTTACATAAATTTATTCATCTATGGATTTTAACTGTTTTATAAACAATTATAAGATCCATATTTAAATTATTTTGTTCTGGAATTTAATTTCTCAATTCAATAGATTAGATAGTTCTGATTCAACAGTTTTGAACAATGCATATGATATTAGTCATCTGGGTTTCATAGTTGTATGACATAGGGAATAGTCCCTATAGAGAATATCTTTTTTTTGGTTGGTATATTATCATGACTATTGAATCCCCTAATTAGTTGTATCAGATAATGGTTTGAAAGAATAAATATATAAGTTTATTGAGTTTTTAAAGAACCATAATCATGTGGTGTTGAGGTTGATAGGAAGACTATTGGATACTTTTGGTCATGTCGTGTGCTATTTTTTCCCATATAATGTATCTTCAATGATTATAATGGTATATGGGTTTTATGGGTATATCAAAATCCGTCTTAATGTTGGTTGTCATGAAACTGGCTTCATTATTATTTGACATTCAAAACATTGTGGGAATATTACAAAAGTGTTGATTAATATATCCATAATCCCTTAATATTTTAATATACTCTAGACTCTCATTTTCTGTTGAGGATAATAATGAAATGATTAAGGTAAAAAATTATTCTAAAATATTGGTAACAATTATATTTAGAGGAAGATGAATTTTATAATCCAAGAGAATTTATATGTTTCTAAGAAAAACTATTTCGGTATAGGTGTTCAGTAGAAAGGAAACCATGATATGTGACAATAAATTTATTTTTAAAAAATATATAGATAGGGGAAATGGAGAATGAAAAAAAATATTTTTTTCAATAAAAATGATATGTTAATAGTGATAAAATACAAGTTAATTTCTTCTAGTCGATGCCCCATCTTTGAATTTATCATTATGAAGGCAACAAAATATTATTATAGGACTATATAAAACAAAAGGATTATTTTTTAAGGTTAATTGTTGGAAGTCATGTGAAACATTTAACATAAATGCGGTGGGTATTTGATATAAATATATATTTGTAATCAATCTAGAGTCATTTTCATGGATATTATATCTCATTTCATAATATCTAAAAAATGAGTGTCTGTTTCATTCCAGAATCATCAGTAATATGACTAATCAAGACAATTATAGGAGAGGTGGATATTTCATAACCTGGAATGATTAGAAGAAGTGTTTCATGGTCATTGTAAATGATAATGTGAATCATATGTTCATAAAAATAAGTGTATAAAGATTAACTAATCATGTGGGAGTCATATAAGGAATTACAGTTGTGGAAAAGTGTTTAATTGAAATACCAGTTTCTTAATGAATATTTTTAGATATGTCATTTCATGAAAGAGGAAAAAAATTTATAATGGTTGAGCTTGTTTCATACAAATATCATTCATATATATTTTATAATTAAAGAGGTTTTTTGGAATTGGGTTATTCAATTGTTTGGATTTTGGTTCATTATAGTTGTTATTTAAAATTTATCATACATTTGACCATGATTAATGAATAAAAATACTAGTGTGACTTTTTTTCTCATGATCTATTCAATTTTGTTTTACAAATCATCATTTAAGATGAAAAATAGTGTTTTATAAATTTAATAAAATAAAATAAAAGCCTAAATATTGGGTTTTGGATGATGATAATTTGGAAGAAGTGGGAGGTTTAAATTATAAGCTAGTCGAGGGGCATATCATTTTGACAAAAATGTTATAGGTAAATCGAAAGGATTTGTAGACCAGATTAGGATTCTTTTAAGGGAATATCTTATAGAAATAACTTACATTTTAAAGTGGGATGGTTTTTTGATATATTATAGCATGGCCTTTGGTAAGTTTTCTATAAAAACATTGATGATAAAAGAGGGATAACCCAATGTATCAAGTGTGGTCTCTTTTCAAATGAGTAGTGAAAGTGGCATTGGTAAAATATCAAATCTGAATGACATACATTCATAAGACAATAGAATTTTATAATGTGTTTTTTAAAGGCATGATATTCGGTTGGTTCATAACAATGATAGAATATAGTTGTAGAAAAAGACATATGAAATAATTTAATCCACTTAATAAGAGTGACTAGAAGATGATATGTTATTACTATGAGGTTTAATATATTTGATAATACAATAAATTTTTAATGTTTTGTATCATATAAATTTGAATTCTAGTGGGATCACTATATTTTTATGTACCAGATATCTTCCGTATTATTATAGATTGTATTCAATGTTCCATGAGCACATATTTCAGGAAGATATGGGTCCCTGAATAGGGAAAAAATATAGATGTTTTATAGGACATCATAAAATTCAGATTGAGATCGTTTCATTGGAGAAATTATATAATATATTTTAGAAGTTATCATCGTAATAAACCAAGTTGATAAATTATGGATAACTGATGTGATTTTGTATCTTTGTGGATTCAATGATCATGTTCATGGTTGAAACAAGTAGTTACACTACCATTAGAGAAAGAAAATAAGTCTTTTATTAAATTATTATATTGATTTTAGAGACTATGGTGAATTATTTCACTATTTTGGAGTGATAAATTCCAATTATTTAGATATAAAAAATCATGTAGGATATTTTGCGGTTTTAGTTTCATAAAACTATTTAGGTCTAAGTATAAATAATTACATGATATATTATTAAAAATTAGAAATGGTAAAACAAAATGGAGACATGATCACCATCATAATGTATGTCTAGATTTTTTTAGTGGAAGGATATTAATGGAAGAATTAGTAGAGGATGTGGTGTTGATTTTTGGGAATGGAAATGGTAGATCATCTCGATGCACTCACTAACAAATAGTTAATATTTTAAAGTATTGAATGAACCATTTTGAATTTTTGTTCAATATGAGTCATAAAATATTTTATTTATGTAAAGAAATTTATAGAAAAGTTTTCTAGATGATGGAAAGTATAGATATGCATAGGA
Source organism: Viscum album (assembly GCA_963277665.1). Taxonomy (NCBI): domain Eukaryota; kingdom Viridiplantae; phylum Streptophyta; class Magnoliopsida; order Santalales; family Viscaceae; genus Viscum; species Viscum album. The sequence continues at coordinate 1,656,327,830 of OY728132.1, read as the reverse complement.
CATATATATGGGTCCATTATAATGATTTGAAAGTGTGAACATTGAAGTTATGTAATGGTTTCTTATACTTCCATATGATTACATATAGGTCCATTAAGAGGTTATGTATGTTTTATTTAGAAGGATACATTAGGAAAACAAATGATTTTTTTATAAGACATTATTTTTCTCCAAAATTAATTGTGATGGAGTTGAATTCAACGAATTACCATTAATAAGAAGTGAAATGTCCGCAAAGATTGGAAGGCGGTGAAACGAAATATACCAGATGTAAATTTAAAATAATTATGATAAAGGATAAGATTAAGGAACCTTTTGGTGCATTTTCATAGATATATAATGTTTTATATATTTATAAAAGTATCTATTATTCCTGATGTAGTACCCCTGGTTTCGGGTACATAACCATTGTCATCACGTTTTATAATTAGTGTGTCTTTAATATAGTGTTTCCATAAAATAGAATGTTTCCTTAATGTTGGGTGTTTCTATAATGTTGGTTGATTCTATAAATTGGGTTGTTTCAATAAAGTGGGGTGATTCCATAATGTATGTTGTTTCTATAAAGTGGGTTGTTTCCATAATGTGGGTTATTTCCATAAAGTGGGGTGTTTCTATAAATTGGGATGTTTCCATAAAAATGTGTTTCCATAAAAGGGGAAACGGTGAAAGATGGGAGATTTTAGGGGTTTTATAAAGAGTGTTGGGACCAAAATTAAGGTCTCCTGATCAATACATTGTAGGCCCAAACCATGTGGTCAAACCTTATGCAGAGGTCAAATCTAGATCCTATTTTCTAGGAGCTTACCCGTATTTTCCCTTTATATTTTTTTCCTTCCAAATGACACTATTTCGGTATTACTATCACTATATGTATGGAGAACCCTCCTCTAATGAGTTGTATCCAACTTGAGCCCTCCCATAGTTATTTTGGGTCTGATTCTTAAGGTATGTCACCATTCTTTCTTGATTTGTCATATTTTCATAGATCATCTTAGTTCAATTTATCTGATCTCCATTATTTCGCAAATATGAACCTATATTGGGTAGATCTATGCTTTTGGATGCTAAATAATTCAAATTTGTGTCATGATATTGTTAAGATAATAGAACTAAGGTCGTTCTTGGAGAATCGTCCCGCTTCGTTGTGCGTTCTTCCTATAATGTCAATGTTTTATAAAAACCATTGAGGTATGTGGATTCTATCTCGACTCCATTTGATAGAATTTATTGTATTAGATTCAAAATTTTTCCTGGATTGTGAAATTCATAGATATATCTTCATTAGTGGTGATTTATAGATTTTGTGAAATTGCATGATCTTAGTGAATAGTTGTGCAAAGGGGGTTTAGTTTCAAGAATTTTAAATGATGATTTTAAATTATGGATTTTATGGAATTGCTAAATGGTTGATGAAAAATATATTTTCAAGATAAATGGTTTTTAATAAAAATGATGTTTTTTTGAAATGGTTTGTAATTGAAAAGGATTTTCTTTAAATTGTTTTGACATAATTGGTTTTCAATAAAAATGTTTTTTTATTGAAGGATTTTTTTGGCATGATCATTGGGAATATGTGGTGTGTGTTCATGTTTCATATATGGGGATTGGTTGAAATATGACCTTGTTCACGGTGCCAAAGTTTTAAGGGAACATGGTAATTTCATACGCCGGGCTTGGTTGAAATATGACCTTATGCTCACTGCCAAAGGGTTAATGGAACATGGGAAACAAATGCCTTGTGACGACATGGTAGATCAACGAGAAACTGCTCATGAGTATGGAACTGTCATAACGCAACAAGCATGGTTGGTTTCATGGGATTGAGTAATGGTTGGGTATTCAGATAAAGGGATATTGTGAAATGATTGTAAAGATTGTTTAGTTGTTTTTCTGGAAAAATATCTTGCTGGGAAAATTGGTTTCAATTGCACAGGAATGATTTTGGTAATGAATGGTTTTGGAAACATGTTTATATTTAGTTATAAACAATTTTTTAGAAATTATTTTATATAAACTTTTTTATATTATTTTTTCTAACTCTTATATCCTAGCGGCGTAAGTAGGGAAGTCATTGGAGAAAGCCTACTGAGTTTTATACTCTCCTCTACTTTGGAACTATGGTACTTTTGAAGATGTTATCTTCCAAAATATGGGAAAGGTACTTTTTCACACGTGTTTAGCACTACCTAATGATATTTGGGTAGCATGGAGATTGTGGAGCATGGGGTCTTGAGGCCTTTGGAGAGTCTTCTGTAGTCTATCCACTGTGTACTTGGATACTGATTTATTCTTCTCTTGTTGCTTACATTGATTTGATTTTGAAAAACCTGAAGTTGTTGAGTTGTCTTTCATTTGTTCATGTATCATATAGTGAATGTATGGTTATGGTTTTTTGGTTCATTGGTTTCTTTCATAAAGGGTAAATCATCCCCCACTTGTATTTGAAACCCTTCAGAATTTATTGCCAACCTTTGGAATCTTGGGCATGTCGCATAATGCCTAGTAATGAATCATTGCACTCTAAAGACCATGAATATTGGTGGGCCATTACAAATGATATCATCTTGTTCAGGGATTTCCTAATATGTATTCATCAATGTGCTTAGTTTTGGAGATGAAATCCATTCGTGTCACTTACTTTGGTGGGAATCTTAGAAAAGAGTAGGATTTTCAGGACATGAAATACATAGCATTAAAGGATGTTGTTACCCTTTTATGAGAAACTTGAAGTTACCAGGGACTTTGGAAAATCTGTGTTTATTGACACTTCTGGAATTTTGAAATCTTATTTTCTTGGGTTTAGCCAATGAGACAATCATGAAATACATTGTAGAGGGATGACTTCTCACTTGGAGAGAATAGATAATTTTAAGGAATGATTTAAGTTGTGAAAAAGGGTGATTTTTATTGAAAAAGTATAGAATTGTTTTTCAAATTAATGATTTTGAAAAAGAAAATTTTTATCATGTTTTGAAAATGGTTTAATTTTATAAATCAAGGGATGTGTTTTCCAAAATATTTGAAAATGGGAAAATGGTTTTTTTGGAAAACAAAATTGGGATAGTTGATGTGATAGAGTTTGAAATGATAAGCCAACAGTTTTTAGAGTGTGATATTGATGGATTTTGTTGTTTGTTTGAGAAATGGAACCTGGTAGGCAATTTACTAACTAGTTGGAAGAGGCTATTGATAATTTAGGTGCACTTGAGCCACAATTGAACCACTAGTTGGTACAAATCATTGATCAAGATTTCCAAACCATTAAGTTGAGATCGAAATCAGATTCTCTGTTTACAATATTTGTCATTACTGAAAATCCATGTGGAGGAAGTATGGTTGTCTTCACTAGAGGGGCTAAGAACTCTAGCTGTAAGATAATGAAGAAGAGAGACACCTATTCTCTATGCATAAAACATAAGATGATGTCTTCTGTGATAAAACTCTACAATCATATTGGTGAAAGAGAATGTCGAATCAGCATGTGTAGAGATTGTTCTATAACAATTGATAGAGTTGAGTTGAATTGGGACTTATCGATGTTAGAGATAAGTGTCTTTGCCATAATCCAGGGTATAGATTGGCTGAAAATGTTCAATGCTTAAATCTACTGTTATAGGGGAACAATTAGTTTCATGACTGAGGACAGTATTGAGAATCTCTTTAGAGGAGAGATGATTGTAAAGAAGGGTGAAAAGAGCTTGTTGGAACAAAGGGTTGGAATGATCTCTTACCAGTTGGAAACGTTGACTTTAGAGTCAATGGAAGAGATCGAGGAAAATATTTTTCCAGTTGTTTTGGATCAATTTCTAGATGTCCTTCCCATGAACATCTTAGGGTTACCACCTCTAATTGATGTGGAGTTTAAAATTGATCTCCTTATGGGGACCAATCCTACATCCATTACGTCTTATTGGATGGAACCAAAAATGTTATGGGAATTGAAAGTGAAGTTATAATAGATGGAAGGAAAGGGATTCATTCGACCAAGTATGTCTCCATGTGCATATTCGATTTTGTTCATGAAGAAGGAAGATTGAACTCTTAGATTGTGTGTTGATTATCATAAGCTTAACCACGTTAAGATAATGAACAGATATCCACTTCCACATAGTGATGATATATTCGATAAATTATCCGGTGCTTAGTGGTTCTCTTAGATTGACTTGCGATTAGGATATCAGCAATTGAGAGTTCGAAAAGAGGATAATACAAAGACAACTTTCGGATGTAGATAATGCCTCTAGGAATATGTAGTCATGCCTTTCGGACTTACGAATGAACCGGAGGTCTTCATGAAATTGATGAATTATATATTTCAAACAATATCTGAATTCTTTTGTTGTGGTGTCTTTGGATTACATTTTTTGATATTCAAAGGCAAGGGAAAACCATTAGGTGAACCTAGAAACTATGTAATAAATTATGAGAGATTCTCATTTTTATTCCAAATAATCATAGTGTGATTTTTGGATACAAGAAGTACGTTTTCTTGGCCTTATCATTTTTGAGAAATGTGTTTCTGTTGTTCATGAAAAGATAGAATCATTATATGTTGGAAACCATCAAATAATGTTATCGAGATACAATGTTTTCTTAGTCTAGATGGATACTACTGATGCTTCGTGCTTGATTTCTCATGACTAGATTCACCAATGATAACTCTGGAAATGAAGAATTCTCCAATCAAATGGATAGGGAATGTCAGGAGTCTTTCGAGAAACTAAATGTTCGGCATACATCAGCACCTATCATGATCTTTCCAGAATCATAATAAGGATTTTTGGGGTATTGTGATGCTAGGAGAGCTAGGTTGGTATGTGTTCTTATGAAAGGATATCACGTGGTTGAATATGGTTCAATGCAGTTGACGGTGATTGAGAATAATTACCAAACACATGATTTAAATTTAGGTATATTCATCCATGTTTTTAAAAGATGAAGACATTATCTCTTTGGTGAGAAATTTATAGTGTTTACAGATAATAAAATCTTGAAACAAATTTTATCACTATGAGATTTGAATCTAAGGAAAAGGAGAAGGATGGATTATCTAAAAATGTTGGACTTTGACATGATGTACAAACTAGGTAAAGGATATTTAGTGGTAGATGCATTGTGTAGAATGTCATATGCTCCGTTGGAGAAAGAATCTTTAGATGAAATACAGTTGATGTCGGTCTTAGCCGACATGCAAGTGGAATGTGAAGATTGTGGGGATGTTGTGGATTTCTTTTTAGCTATTCTTGTTCCTGATACAGAAAATATGATCAGAGAGGCACAAACATCTGATGTAGAATGTTTGGTGGTAAGTTTAAAACTCAATGGTGGGGAGACCATTGAGGGGTGGAAATATGAGGGGGGTTTAGTTTTCTATTTCAGATATCAGATGGTTTTACCAATTTTTTTAAAGAAAAAATCTTTCATGCTTACCAATATTCAATTTAGGATGTACATCTAGGTACACAAAAGATGTATAAGGCATTGAAGGTGCGATTTTGGTGGAGTAGCATGAAAATGAAGGTTGTTGAGTTCGTCTTGTGGTTCTTATGTTTTTAGCATGGTCAAGCTAAGCATTAGAGACCGGTTAGAATATTACAATGTTTTCCCATCCCAATCTGGAAATGGGAATCAATATCAATGGATTTTGTTACTGGTATTCCATGAATGGCCTAGAAACAAGATTTTATTTGGGTTATATTGGATCATCTAACCATGTCGACCCATTTTATCCCCATTCGTGAAACTCATATAGTGGAGGATCATTTCAAAATCTATATATGAGAAGTGGTAAATAGGCATGGTGTATGAGTTTCAATAGTCTCATATAGATATCTAAGGATCACATATCTTTTCTAAAAATCATTACAACAAACCCTTGGGACTCAGTTGACCATTAGCATGTTGTATTGTCCTCAAACGGATGGGAAATCGAATCAGACAATACAAACATTGGAAGGAATTTTGCGGGCCTCTGTATTGTATTTTGGTGGCTCATGAGAGGAGCACATACCCTTAGAGGAGTTGTCATGTAATAACATCTATCAAGACTCGATACACATTGCTATGTTTGAAGCATTGTTTTGGTGTCCTTGTCATTCATTACTATGCTAGGTTGAAAAAGGAAAAACTCCACTAATTGGGCCAATCCTGGTCCATGAAACAATAGAGAAGATCCAGTTGATTAGAAAGAGGGTAGAGATGGCTCAGACTTATCAAAAATGTTATGCAGATTACTGTCAAAGACTATTGTTGTTCTCTGTGATTGATCATATCTTTTGAGGATCTCTCTAAGACTTGGACATCATCGTTTTGAGAAGAATAGAAAGTTCTCTTCAAGATACAATTTCTTTTTTGAGATATTGGAATGGGTTGGAGAGGTGGAATATCGGTTGGCATTACCACCATAGTTTAGTTCAGTGAATAATGTGATCTGTTATCCCAATTGAAAATGTATCACCCGGATCCTCACCATGTGATTAGATGTGATCACGTAGAGATAAAACTGGAAACATCACTAATACATATACTAGTGCGAATCATAGATAGACAAGAGAAAGTCATGCATGAGAAAAGCGTCGGCATAGTGCAGGTTTTATGGAAACATGGTCAGATTCGGGAAGAGACTTTGGAACGTGAGAAGGAAATGAATACCAGTGGCTAGAACTATTTTTGGCCAGCGATTGCCTTCTTCATTCTGAGGACATAAAAACCAATGGTGGGTAGAATGTAGTACCCCTTGTTTTGGGTACATAACCCCTTTCCACACATTTTTTAATTGGTGTGTATTTAATAGAGAGTTTCCATAAAACATAGAGTTTCCATAAATTTTGGTGTTTCTATAACGATTGTTGTTTTTATAAAGTGGCTTGTTTCAATAAAGTGGGCTATTTCCATAATGTGGGTTGTTTTTATACTGTGGGATGTTTCTATAACGTGGGTTGTTTCCATAAAGTACAGTGTTTCTATAAAGTGGGATATTCCTATAAGAAATGTGTTTCCATAAAAATAGCAATGGTGAAGGATTGGAGAGTTTGTGAGATTTATAAGGAGTGTTGGGACCAAAATTAAGGTTTCATGATCCATAAACGATTGTCCCAAACCGTGTGGTCAAACCTTGTGCATAGGACAAATATAGAACCTATTTTCTAAGGATTTTATTCGTTTTGGCTCTATATATTTCATTTTTCATTCAAAATGACCCTATTTCGAGATTAATCACCCTTGAAGGCTGGATAAATCTCCCCACATGAGTTGGATCCATCCTAGAGCCTTGCCTTGGTGATTTGTAAGTCTGATTCTTGAGGTATGTCACAATTATTTCCTGATTTGTCATGTTTTCTTATATCTACATAGATCTATTTCTTCGATATCCATTCTATCTCATATCTGAACCTATAGTTCTTATATCTTCATTTTTGGATTCCATATAATTCAATGCTTTGTCATGATCTTTCTATGATAAGAGAACTAAGGTCGTTCTTGGAGAATCATCCCGCTTCCTTGTGTGATCTTCGTCGATTGTCAATGTTTCATCAAAACCGTTATGGTAAGAGGATTTTTTCTGGACTCCTATTGCTAGAATTTGTTGTCTTAGATTCAAATTTTTTTATTGATCGTGAAATGCATGGGAAAATCTTCATTAGTGATGATTTATGGTTTTTGTGAAATTGCATGATCTTGGTAAATAGTTGTGCAAAGGGGGTTTAGATTCATGAATATAAAATGATGATTTTAAATTGTGGATTTTCTGGAATTGCTAAATAATTGATGAAAAATATATTTTCAATAGAAATGTATTATCATTAAAAATGGAGTTTTATTTAAATGGTTTAGAGTTGAAAAGGATTGGCATTGAGATCGTTCTGATGGAAATGGTTTTCAAGAAAAAGGTGTTTTTATTGAAAGGGTTGTTTTGCAATGATCGTTGGGAATATGTGTTATGTGTTCTTATTGCATATATAGGGATTGGTTGAAATATGACCTTGTTCTAGTTGACAATGGTTTATTGGAACTTTGGAATTTCATACACGGGGTTTGGTTGAAATATTACCTTATGCTCAGTGCGAAAGGCATAATGTCAAATTGGACACAATTACCTTGTGACGACTTGGTAGTTCAACGAGAATCCACTCATGAGTAATGGATTTTCATAATTTAACATGCATTCATGGGTCCATGGGTTTGTGGAATGGTTGGGTATGATGATAAAGGGATATTGTGAAATGGTTGTAAGGATTGTTTAATTATTTTTCTGGAAAAATATCTTTCTTGGAAAATTGGTTTCAATTGCACTTGTATGATTTTGGTAATGAAAGGTTTTAAAAAATTGTTTATATTTAGTAAAAAACTATTTTTGAGAAAAAAAAATTATATAAAACTTTTTATATAATTGTTTCTAACTCTTTTATCCTAGTGTCTTGAGTAGAGAAGTCATTGGAGAAATCCTACTGAGTTTTATACTCACCCCTTCTTTTGCACTTTGGTGATTTTGCAGATGGTATATTCCTGGATAATGGAAAAGGTAACGTTTCACATGTGTTTAGTACTACGTCATGATATTTGGGTTGTTCTGAGATTTTAGAGATTGGATATTATGGAGCCTAGAGTATTGAGGTCTTTGGAGAGTCTTGTGTAGTCTATCCACACTCTACTTTGATACTCGGTTATTATTATGATGTTACTTACTTTGATGTTAATTTGGGATACATGAAGTTGTTGAGTTTCCTTCCATTTGTTCATGCATTGTATAATGAATGTTTGGTTATGGTTGGTAGTTTTATTGGTTAATTTTTTAATGGGTAAATCATCCTCCACATGTATTTGAAAACATCAGAATTTATTGCCAGCCATTTTCATTTTGGGGACATCACATAAGGCCTAGTAATGACTCGTTGTACTCTCAATCCCATGAGAATTGGCAGGTTATTAGACCTGAGGCTGGTGAAAACAGAATAAGGAAATTTTAATGCTCATCCCCATATAGGGACTTCACCACATATATTCTTGTGACTAGAATAATTAACTAGATTCATTGGTAGGGTTCTTTTAGTATGTTTCCCAAAAGAAGTCCCTTCTATCATGAGCACTGTCGATTTTCCAAAAATATGAACCATTAGAAATGAGTTTCTCCATTAAATAAAATATATTTATTTCCACATAGAGTATGAATATTTTTTGAACCATAAAATATTCATGTGTTTTTATTCTTTTGTTTAAATAACTATTTGGTTCTCTATATTTATTATGGTGTATACGAAGTACTATATCATTATTTATTATTTCATCTCAATATTTTCCATGAATTAAACATTTGTTTATTCCAATATATTTTCTTATAACACAATCTTTATAGTGCATGATTTTTTAACACATAAATGTAAATACTTAAACCACTAAATATTCTACAATTTTCAATGTATAATATAGGGAATGTTCATAAAATTTTAACCATTAAAAACCTAATTATGTATTTTTCATTATTTATTGACTTTGAGATCAATAAATTACAAACTTATGAGATTATCAATTAATGGGACAATTTTTTTTATTTCACCTTTTTTATAAATCTTGAGCACAATTTATTCATTATAACTCCATAGTACGATTTTTCATTATTCTAATATGTTATATTTTTCATATCATCATATCTTAAAAAAATTCCCTTTTTATTTTAACCCATTTCAATATGTCTTATATGAAAATTTTAATTCTATAATATAATAATAATATATTATGTGTTAACATTATTATTAATATTAACTATATTAACACTTGTTCAATAACACATTATGATGATTTGTGGAATCCTTCGCCCTTACAATGATAAAACAATTCTTTCAAAAAAAAACCTCAATCAGAATGTCACAATACAGAAAAACACTCCAGAGATTATACCTCAACCAAACAAAAATAAAAACATTATTTAATAAAAATTTATTTTCCTGAATATTAATTTTTTAAAACACTATTAGAATTCAATGGTGAATTATATCATTAAATATAATCAATTTTATAATAATTAAAAAAATTATTCAAGAGTTTTTTGTTTATAGTAATCATTGACAAGAAATAGGTATCCAAAATCCATGATTTTTTAATATATAAAACATTACTGGCCATCATAACCGTCATAGATTTCACTTGGTTACTCATCCTCTTGATAAATTTAGTATTTTAGTTTTATAAATATATCAAATAAATCATAAGACATGTTTTGATAGTTTATCTTGGTGATCACAAGGGTGAAAAGTATTCTCAGAACTATCAAAAGAGGTATTCAATTTGACCTTCCCTTTTGGAGACAGTCTTGGATGATCATTATCATCTCAAACCACTTTTAACATTTAATCATTCATAGTACATTATAAATAAGTGACATTTACCAACATATAATTACAGACAGATATATATCTATTGGTAAATATAAATAATTCCAATTGATATTAAATTCCATTGATTTTAACTATAGGTAAACACAATTTTTTTTACTAAAAATTTATTATTTTTATTCTAATAGTTCAATTACAAAAAATATTTTACTAAGAATTAAATTTATTACCATATCAAAATAGTAAAAACAATTTATTCTAAGATAAATGAATCCATCATTATTAATTATTATTACCAAAAAATATTTTTCCATTATAAAATGTTGTACCAATAAATTGTTCACTAATAAAATATATTTTTAAAAAATGAGATATATATATATATATCATTTTGATAATAAATATATATGATTAATTAAAATATTCATAATTTAGTAATATTTATTGATTATATATATATATAAACTGAATCCATACACAATAGAATATTTTACATAAATTCCAAACTATTTTCATTATATATATATAAAAATAAAAAATAAACGCCTCTCAATTATGGCCCACAACCACACCCCACATTCCCTGAAAATCCTCTATGAAACCATGACTCCCAGTTCTCCTCATCTAGTATTTCTCAAAGACCTCCTTACATACCAACTTTTAAATCTCCTCAAAAGAAACCCCAAACTATTCTTGACCAAAGTCCCCCTGTGATGTCATCGAAAAAACCACATTATTATTCCTAGTATGATTCCTCATGTAAAACCCTAATTAGAACTTGAAATTATAGCCCAATATTATTCCTACCAAATTGAACCTCTCTAATGAAGAGATAGATGTGATGAGTTTTAAATTATAGATTTTTAACCTTGTACATTAAGGTTTTTTTCTTCCTATCCTCTTCTATTTTTCTTATTTTGATTATTTTATTTGTGTACTATAGAATATTATGATAAACACTGATGAGTTGATTATTTTTAAAAGGACTCAAAATACTTATTCATTAATTTCAAATATTGTTTTGTGAAAATATTTATGAAAACCACATAATATATTTGTACATACTTCTTGGTAATATTTTGTCATATGCTCCTTGTTTTTTATTCCTTTCTATTTGAGCTTGTTACAGTGTGTGGATGTTGTTTCATAGTTGATGTTTTTCAACTTTTAGTTTCTCTTTTCCTTCTATTTACTATTTTTTACCGAGCTAGTGTTGGGATACAAACATGTGTAGGGGTGTCTTATGATGATTAAATGTATCCAATATAGAATTTACTTTCCAATTCTGATTAAGAAGCTACATGATGCAAGGTGAAGCTATGCTCCATGCTAGAACTGAACTGAGGATAAAGATAAAATAGATGTTACCATATAGATAACCTAGATTGTTAAAAAGAAACAAGTTAACATAGTTATTATGTTGAGTTCAAAAATTATTCTATTGTTTTAGGTATATTATTATGAGTTTTAGTGTATTCATAAACTAAAATTGAGAATCCATAAAATAATCATTTTTTCATGGAGATTAAGGTTTTAATATGCATATTAAATTTATATTGGATATTTTTTATTGAATAAAAGATTGTATTATAAAATTAATATTTATCACATCCTCCGGATAACTCTGGTATTTTTGTGTGATATGATATTAAATTGTTCAATTATTAACATTCATGTATATGGAAATCATTTAAATCAATGAAAATTTCACTGTTTCCCCCTTTTTATTTACATAATTCATTAATTTCAAGTCCTTGACATATTGTATCTAAAATAATATTTGGGTTCGCATGATATTATGATTTTGTATACTCTGTAATACCCTTTTATCAACAATCATGAATGAGGATATGTTTTTCAATCCCTTTTTTTGAATTGGATGAAAGTACATTAATCTTAGAGCTGATATTTTTTATTCCAAGTTTGAGTGATTTTTGTGAGTTTTATGACTACAATATTGCCACCTTTTGAAAATCAATTCACGAAATAGTGGTATATTTGACAATAAGATGGAAATCATAGTGCATACTTATATTTGTCCCCACAAATTCTGTGTGCTTAGCCGATGAATGTAATAACTAATGTTGGGTTGGAAATTCTAGGGGAATCTTGGGAACACACATGAGGAATGAAAAATATTACATTATTCAGAAAAATTAGGTAAATAGAGTGTAAAAACCGTTTTTGTAGATTCCATGATTGAAGATATGTATCACTAAGGTATTGATGTGTGTACTTAGAAAGTGTGAAGGTGACTCACGTCCTGTTTCTCTTATAAATGTTTAGTTGGAATAACAATATGATTTTATTAGTAAAATTTTCTGTGGTAAATTATTTATTGATATTAATTTTATTTAAGTGTGTTTTATATTGTGTATAAAACAATGAGTAATTCCTTTAATAGTAAACCCTGTACTCTACTAATAAAAAATGTATAATGTTTTCATGGTTTCACCTTAAATAGATTTGACAATAATTTTGAATTTATTCATTTGTTGGGTTTTTATCTTTTTCCCTTTTTCATTGAATAGAATTTTCTATCAAATTATGTATATCAAACAAATAATGTTGATGAATGTGTAGATAAACTGATTTTTTTATAAATTAATATCTGAAAATAGTTGGTCTTCATTTGGTGATGAAAAAACTGTTCATTTTATTGTCAATATATTACCATTTTTCTCATCATTTTCATCTAGTTTTAAAATTACTAGTTTATTTCCAAATAATTTTTTTTTCAAATCATGTTGATATACAGATGAAAAAATTGGTTAAAAAATGAGTGGTTTTGGATACTTGTTTTATGGTTTTTATCAGAGGTTGTTATTATGTTGTTACTATTATGGGTTTTTTTAGGTAGATTCATGTATAATTTTTCAACATTCATCCATGGGAACATTATTTGATGTTTTTATGGTTAGAGGAGTTTAAGGATGAAGGTATCTAATGCTGGATATTTATGGGAGGCAATGTTGATAGTTAGAGGTCATGTAGAGATAATGTTATAGGTCAGATATGGTGGTTCTATTAAGTGGCAATTTAGTTTTCTTACAGTTGGTCAGTGTTTCAATTTATGTTCATATTTATTATTTTTGATGTGGTGCTTTAGTTCCTGTTCGTAATTTCAAGATGGTTCTCCTGTAATGGTTCATACTTCACCATCAGGAGAATTTATTTTAAAAAATACATAAAAAGTATTCTTTTGATATGATAGTGTTTAGGATGATGTTTCAATATTTTTAGGGAAATGATCACTTGATTTGATTCTTTCAAACTATCAATCTTCAATATGTCAATACAGATGATGAAAATTTTCCACTATGAAATCCATTGTATATAATTCCATTTTTTAATTTTTTTATTAATTCATGATTATATTTTTCACTAGTTTGTATGTTTTTTGGTTGATTGTGATGTAGAAATTGGTGATTATGTTTATGTCATATCGTGACTTGTGGATTATCGTAAGTAATGAAGATGTCTTGATTTTTTTATTTTTTTAATTAAGATGGATTGTTTATTGTTTTTCTCTTTGGTTGTGTGTGGAACGATCCTGGAGATGGGGGGCTATAGTATAATAGAAACATGACATTTATCCTTTGTGTTGGGGCTGACTTGCTGGTCCTATAGACATGGATGGGTCATTGATTGTCACTAGTCACTCAAGATGGCTCACTGGAATAGATGGAATGCTTTTAGAGTTGAACAAATAGAATATATGGGTCGTTGGTGCACATTAGTTGATGATTCTAGTGCAATATCACTAGTTTGTAGGGGATGGTGCATGAGATGACTCGCTGGCATGGATTGACTGGTGTTGGATCGAGCTTGCTAGCATGGATGGGTTGTTGCTTCGATAGCATGGCCTGAATGAGTCATTGGTGCTACTCACTGGTCTCTTGAGTGGGAGATGTCTCGCTAGCATGGATGGGCCTTGATGTGTCATAAGGGTGTTGTGTGGGTGTGGTTTGATGGATCATATTATATTAAATTACATTATTAACAGAATAATAATAATTATTTTTTGTGTTTGATCTTGAGTGAAAATTACATCTGGTTTAATAATTAAATCATATGTATTATATATGATAAATTATTAAATATGATATGAAATAATACTTGAAATAGAAATTAATTTTTTTTCAGATGTAATTAATAAACTTATATTATATTTGGGTAATATAATTACAAAAAAAAATTGTCAGTAACTATTATTTCGAACCACTTTAATCAGGATATATATTATCCTTTGATATTATTATAATTATTGTAACACAAATATTTTATATATCATAAAAAAATTTAGCAGCATAGTTTTTACTAACCATTTAGTGTCAGGGACATATATGTTGGTATAACGTTTTACTAATAGAAAATGTACTTTTCCCACTAGATATGCTCATGTTGGCAAAAGTAAAATATTTTATAGTGGTGTTTGATTGAGGGAAGAATATATTATATATAAACACATGTGATTTATCTTTTTATACTCCCATAGAAGAAAATATTTTTTCAAAATCAAATCCCATTTATTATTAATAATTTTCCTCAAAACATTACATTGATTTATTATTAGATTTTAATTATATATCATTCCATTAACATGTTAATTATTATGAATATTCATTATATCCTTATATTTACACTCAATAATATCCAAAAAATATTACTTTTTCCGATGCTCATGGTTTATGTGATTTTATGCCCAAATACTCCGAGTAAACTAGGGTGCATATTATTTCTTCATTGAGGTATTCACCTTCAACCTATTATAATCACACATGAAACTTATTTTCAAACTTGAATATATATATTGATAGTGAAATTATTTTTAAGACAATCATAACATTTATTTATAGATTCAAAAAATATATTTTTTTACTTTTAAGATTATGCAATTTAATTGACTTAAATTTTTAATTTCAAAAAAAAAATTCATGATATATTCTACTTTAAAGATATTATTCTGTAGTAATTTAAACCAACCCACTATTATAAATAAAATTTATTATTTTAATATAATTAATATTATTTTATGTATCAATAAAATAATTAAGATTTATAATATTCATCATGTTTCTCTCATTCAAGTTAATATGTTCCAAGAAATTTTTTTACTAAACAGAAATTTTGAATATTAATTATCATTTTAAGGATCCATTTTCCCTTATAAGTTTTTTATTACCATTTAATAAAACCATGAAACCACTATTCTCTATCAATAACCTATTATTAGATTAAAATTAAATTATTAGATAGTTTTTATTATTATATATTTCCATTACCTTCTTTTTTGATAATTATACCTTTTTTATAACCTAGAAATAATTTATCCTTGAAAATTTTATTGTTTCAAAATCTTCTTCATATTATGTATCATTATAAGGAAAGCTAATAGAAAAGTAAACTTTTTTTCTATAATTAAAACACATAATATCTAGTTTCACCATAAACTTAATTTTTCCTTAATTTATACTTTAGGGTAAGATGATATAAATTCATTGAAATTCATGGTATCATCTTCAGATTATGATCCCTTCTCATGAGACTTGTTTAAATCAATGTTCTTCAATCCATTAAATTATTTAAATGATGTAAAATTTTATATTTTCCTTTCTTCTTTATGATCAGAATCCTTATTATATCATCATCTTTGAAGTTACTATTAGAATTATCAATAGTTTAAAAATCATATTATTGATCTTCATTTACAAGAATTTTAAAATAGAACATTATTAGGGAAATTGTCATAAATTTCTTTACCATTGTAATGTCTCGAATAACTAATATTGATGTATGAATTAAGAGATCAATTTTATTCACCCAATATATGAACTCATCTACTTAATCATCTAAAAATATTATAATATCCATAAATTGTTAATGGATATTTTGTAAATTTTTCCCTCCATTTTATACTTATCCCATTCATAAAGATAATATAGTGCTATTCAAATTAAATTCATTAATTAGAAGCCATAATTCAGGAAAAATCCTTCCCTATAAGGGATAATAACAACACATTAAGCACTATCCCACCATCATCAATATTATTCATATCCCACAATTTAAAATTTACCCTAACTATCCAAATATACACACTATTAATGTAGAAGTGAAGAATATCCAATACATGTGATAAAAGATGAGAAACAATCTAATCTCTTTATAGATGAATTTTTTTACAAAAAACATGGGTGCACACTTATTATAGGATTAATCAATACTCTCCAATTATTTTTTATTCAAAAATATAAATTGCTTAATGAACATAGATCCTTTGAAATAAATAGAACCACATCTCTGGAACCAATGTTATTAATGATACACCATTATATCCTTGACACTAATACCAATTGATATGTATATTAATTTATAAATAAAAACATTTATAATAGAAGATATAATTTTATATAAATTAAAATGCCTTGGGGACATATGAGTGACCAATGAGAAAGGGTAAACATGTGGTTGTGAAAAATACTATTTAAAACACAACAAATTTTATTCCAGTTATAGAATATAATCAATGAATGAAACCATGAAATTTGTGATTATTATATATCATTTATAAATAGGAAAATAGTGGAAACCAAATATTTTTTACTCATATCAATCATTAATTTAATCAATT
Organism: Viscum album; assembly: GCA_963277665.1. Classification (NCBI taxonomy): domain Eukaryota; kingdom Viridiplantae; phylum Streptophyta; class Magnoliopsida; order Santalales; family Viscaceae; genus Viscum; species Viscum album. Next base: position 1,656,310,865 of record OY728132.1, on the reverse strand, counting down.
AAATAATTCACGGTGTTTAAAAATTTCAATCCTATAACCCTAATATATATGTTATGATTATTATTAGAGAATAGAAATGTAGTAGGAGTATGGTTTTGAACCTGATTACAATAACTAATAAAAATATTTAGTCATGTTGATCAATCATTCACAATGAACTTTATGTGGAACAAAAATTTTAATCATGTTTTCAATTTTTTTATTCTCCTCAAACCTGAGAAAAATATCTCTATAATACCCCCATAATTCATGATGGGAATTCTCAAAATTTCATGCCACCTTTTTTTTCATCATTTATTTTAATTAATCACCCAAAATCATGGATTTTCACATGTGTTTATGCATAATATGTCTATAAATTCAGGAAAAAAATTAAGGATATTACCCAATTTAAAATATCCTCAAATATTCACATGTATATCTAAAATCTATAAAAACATTTAAATTATAATGGGATGACCTTAATATTTATAGAACAATGATTTTTTAATGAACAATTCTCCCATAAATCTATATTCCAATCATTATAACTAGATAGAAAAATACTACAATTGGAACCCATGGGGATTAATTGATGTATTTAGATAATATTATGTTTCCAATCATGTTGTTTTGTTAATTAAATCATTACATCATTTACTTCTATATTAGGGGAATAGTTTTTTACAAAATATTTCTCTATACAATTTTTCAATTCTTTTAACATTCAAAAATCATAGAAATATTTTTTATTGTGAAACCTATATATGATTGAATGAACTATAAACCCAGAATTCATTATTGTAATATGGATTTATATTATATTTCTATTTATTTATTATAAAAAACTAATCATTTTTTATATTTATCACAGCTCCAATCAACCAAATACTTATCCATGATAATGTGGAAAATATATACAACATGAAAAACCCATCAGAAGTCATGAATGAGTCAACTCAATAAAATATAAATATGGTTTTATCAATGGGATATTAATCTAAAAACAAAAAACATTAGATCTAATTTTGTTTTTCAGTAGTATATGACCCTTGGGGTATATATCAATATTATAATGACTGATAGTTAGGTGAGTTATTCTCAACTTCCCTATTTTCAAAATTATTCATGTGTATTTTTTAATATATATCATCATTAATGGTTCTTCATGTTTCTAGGTTAATAAAGATTGATAATGGAAGAAAATTACCTATAGAAATTTTAGGAGGATGTGGGATGTCTATAATGGTTGGGAGACTACTATGTGATGGTTCGTTATTGTAGATTCAATCAATTATCTTAGGGGATTAACTGTAGTTCTATAGAGTCTCAATAGCTATGTTTTAAAATCATTATTTAATATTATTAGGTAAATATATCAAAGAGATACTATGATTTGACATGGTTTTAGTTTCTAATTCTAGTTTTTAAGAATAAATAAATATCTTCTTAGTTTTTTATTATCTGATTTACCAAAAATTTATGAAAAATAAATAATGATATGATGTGGAAAAAAAATATTAATATTATATACATTAAATAATAGGATATTTAAATGAATTATATTAGTAGATTAGTAAAATAAACATAGAATTACTATAGTTTTTTGGTACTAGTGGATTAACTCATTTAATACTTTCACATCATTACTATATATGAAGAAAATTAGGTGGGTTATGTAATAATTATTAAAGTTAAATACATAATTGGAATATTAATAGATCTAATGTTTATAAATTTAGATTGGAAATCCACGTTTATGTCTAGAATATAGAGGGGATTTCGAATTCAACATATATATATATATTATGATGATTATGAAATATTATCGATAAATGTATGATCTGATGAAATGATTAATTTTAATTATAATGCATATGATTTTTGAATGTGTTAATTATTTGATATGGTCTTGGGAACATCGTCTTTCATTGGAGGAGTTAGTTTATAATAATAATTTAAAGGAATTCATTTGAATGGTACCATTCTAATTGGTCTATATTATACCATTTTTTACTCTATTTCATTAAGAGTTAATTGATAAAATGACACTGATTTAGATTCATGTAATTTTATATCTAATTTAGATGAAATTGTGTACTTTTCACCATCAATAACCAAATAAACATGAGTTTTGAGATAATTTATTTAACATAGAGATTATCATATTGGGACATCAATGGATTTATAGGAATGGACGTTTATAGGAGAATATATGGGTCCCTTTAAAATAATTGAGTGGAATGGAGTGGTTGCATACTAGTTGGTGTTTCCATATTATAATATTATTATTCATAATGTTTTACATGCTTCTCAGTTAAAGATGTATTATCCAGTTCCGACATGTATCATGAGGTTGGAGATAGTTGATTTGTGTCCATATATTTTTTATACTAAGAAACAAAGATATTTGATGGTTTATAGAGGGGAGATTATTAGTGAAAGGATTATTTTATTGGTATGAGTTTCATGATGGCATGTAGCTATTCATAATGGGATATAAGAAAGAGAGTTCAAGAGGTAAATGAAATGGATATATTTTTTCATGGAGAAAGAAGAATAGTGATTTATATGAAGATTAAACATCCAATAGTTGGGATCATTGTTACGCTACATAATTTTTAGGTTAGTTTACATTTAATTTTATGAGTTTTCAGTATAAAATATTTAGTTTATGGAGTAAAAGATAGAGGTATATATTTTTATTAATGATCAGAAAATCTTTGCGAACTAATCATGAATGGATAATTATTTTGATACCAATAGTGTGGTTATGTGCTTATTTTGGATAACCATTTAATATAACATTATAACATTAGATTTCATCCCTAGTAAGCATGATTAGGTGAATGGTTTTCATAATCTTACTTACCAGGAAAGATATGTATTATAGATTTTTCATTCCTCTTAAAATAAATATAACTCTTAAAAATCACAGTTTACCTTTCATTATATATTTTTGAAATTATTTGAGGTTTTATTTGATATTTTTGGGATATAAAAAACTCTCAATTATGTATTCTAAATGTGGATCAAGGATTGGATGTCAGGTTTGTGGAAAGGCCATTATTCTCTCTCTATTAGTGTATCTTGAATTTAAAGTTGTTTAAATTGGATTCATGAATGTATTTATTCAAAATGTGGATTAACAATCCTCTTCTGAGGGATTATATGGATTCAATCTTGTCATGTGATCTTTGACCATGGAAATTGGGGATTCTATAAAATCTCATGCTTATGTATGTGGATCAAATCCTTTTTCAATATTTTATGATTTTATTTAGTGTAATTATTTATTTTAATGGATTTCTAAATGAAATTTCAAGATTTTTAATAATTTTATTTTCAAAAATGAGAATTCAATTAATTTATATTTCAATAAGTTAGGGTTTTTAACAATAGAATATGTTTTGAATTAAAATATTAATTTTTAACTAAAAAAATTATTTGAAACAATATTTACAGTTTTTGAACTTTCATTAGTTATCTCTTCAGTGAAAAATGTATATCCATTTGTGGTAAATTGATTTTTGTAAAATATCTTATAATGATGCTTGGTAATGAGAAATTAATTAAAATTAGATTATATAATATTCCCTACTGGATGTGGTTTTATGTGTAAAATGGATTTTTGTGAGACCTTAGAATCCCTGAAACATTATCTATAAAAAAATTAATAATTAAGAAGCTTATGTTAATCCAAAAAAAATCGGGACAACTGGGAAAAAACTTATCAATTATTTCCACATCATGGTAATATAGATGAATTTCATTATTATAAAAGTTGATTACTTGGTTAACACACATGAACATGAGTTTTATCTCTCAATATTGACTATTGAATAAAAATCTATACTTGATAGATAGTTTTTTATGAATATTTTATATCATCCTTGGGAGTGCCCTATTATGATTTTTTTGGGAAACATGGGATTTATATCAAAATTTAGGGAAACTATGAGTTTCAATTTTGATTTTTGAATAATGGATTTTATATTAAATTATTAAATCATTGATTTTTCATTAAATTTATAAAAATTTGTGTGTTTGGGAAATTTTGTTATAAGGGATAAATTTGATTTTTGGTTTGTTTTAAATCATAGGTTTTAGTTATGTGTTTTCCTGAGAACTGTGAAATTTTAGATTTAAATGTCATTTGTGTTTAGTGATCATGTTATCGTGTTTCCCCAAACCCTCACTTTTACCATTTAACAAAATTTGAAAATGGGGTTGAGTAAAAATTGATTGCTTATACATAGAATTGTATTGGAGTATTTTGGGGAATATATAATGTGTTTATACTCACCCCAATTATTTCCAAATCCCCCATATAGATTCATGATTGTGTATTATTCATATAATCATATACAAACTCATTCGTAAATGGTCATCCATATATACAATATGGAGATATGGAAAAAGATCCCCAGGATTGGGGTTTGATATCTTCATTTAATTTTATCTTTAATTTCATTTGGCATATTTTATATAATGGATTATTATTGGATATATAAGGCATGTTTTCTAAGGTGACAAGTTTTTCTTAAAATGGTTTTATCTCTTTAAAATTTGGCATTATTATCAAATTAAAAATGATCCCTGAAGTGTTATAATATATCTCAGATTCTTTTTTAGTAGTCCCTGGTGAACAAGGAATATACTTGAGACCATGTGGTATCCTAATGTGGGTATTTTGATTTTGACATCTAGGTTAGACTAATATAAATATGAACAATATTTATTATTAAATATTATTTCCACTAAATAAATAATATAAATATCATCTTTAAATAATGAAATGTTATGTATAAGGGTTATTATTATTACTATTTTTTATATTTTTAAATATACTATTAAATATTATTAGATTTTTTAAAATTTTAATTAATTGAAAAAAATAAGTAAAGTGAAAATATATTAAATAAGATCAAATTTTTATTAAATAATGTTTATATGTTATAATTATAAAATAATATTCAAATATAAAATTGTTTATTTTAAAAATAAATTAAATTATTAATTATATTTTTTTATCTCCAGAAATAAAAACTATTAAAAAATATAATTTCTTATATAAATTTAATTAGAAATAATTAATTTATATGTTATTAAATTTTTCTGTAAAAAAACAAATTTATAGTATAAAAAATATATTCAATAATACTAATGTATTTAAATTATTTAAATATTTATAATTTGAAAATGTAAGTAGTAATGAAAATTATGGTGGGATATTTGGTGTAATTTTTACTGATTTCTAAAATATCTCATAATGCTTACAATTTAGAAAATAACTATTTTCTTTAATAAAAATCAATTCACTTTCTTAAATGAAGAGTTCAATATTTTATTATCGATAAAGTAGATCATTCTTATTGATATTTATTAAATATATCCACAAGTTTCCCTACAATGAAATTAAAATATTGTATTGTTTGATATTTAATAATAGTGATTCTATTTCCATGTTTGATAAATGTTATTTTAATGTTATTATCTCCAATTTATATTTAAAAAATTTATCAAAAAAATTAGATATTTAATTAAAATCATTTGAATTCAATACATTTTAAAAAATTTAGTATTTTTATATAAATTTATTATTCATATTATATAAATAATTTTAGAAAATATACCATTTATTTTCTATTATAGATACATTTCACCTGCTTTTTATTTAAATATTTTAATTTTCATCATACATAAATTTGCTACAATATTTATTATTTTCTAGAAAAATCCATTACTATATATATTTTTAAAATAAAATTTTAAATTAAACTATTAAAATTTTAACAATATTTAATAATTATAATATTTATATGTAATATTTTATAATTTAATATTTAAAATTAAATATAATTTTACTTAAAATGAAAAAAAATTATATCTATTATGTTAGTAATGAATGTTTTTTAAACTGTTTTTTGTTTCTTGTTTCATGAAAATAATGAATATAAATTCATAATAAAATAAAAAATATATATTATCCTGATAATTGTTAGAAATTTCATAAAAAAATACACACTTTTCAAAAATATGTCTTTTTTTATGTAAAAAGTTTTTTAGAGTTTCCTTCATTTGATTCATTAAAAAGAAATATTTTTTTTGACAAAACAATTAACTATCATAACAATATTATAAAATAATGTTCTAATAAGTTTATTTTCATAACCATTTTAAAATTTTTTTATTGAAATTTAATATTTTGTATAATATCTATTTTACAAAATCAAAATAACAATTGTTTAGTTGGTTTTAAAAATATTTTAATGTCAACTTATATGAAATATATGTAATATTTTTACTTTCTTTCATTAATTCAATAGATATTTTATAACTACATTTTTCATATAAAATAAAAGTAAGAGGGGATTATAATATAAATAAATGGTCCCATTTGATATTTTTCAAGTGAATTTTAAAATGATTTTTTGTATAAAACCATATGTATACTGATCATTTTTAATGTAATATTTACTTAAATAGATTTAAAAAATTAATAAATCTTTTTCAATTAAAATCTTATTTTAATGGAAAATAAAATGATTCATAAATATGGAAATATAAATTTTGACAAGTGAAATTAACTATCAAAATTTAATCAACAGGCAATTGGTTTAGGTTGTGTGCATGAACAGTATATTTAAAACGAGAAATAACAGTGAGCTCATACTTAAGATCTAACTGATTTTGAAGAAATAATGACATAAATATTGTAAGAGAAATTTTTACATAATTTTTTTTTTAAAAATTTTTCATTTTTATAAAGTTTTCGTATAGATTATAGAATGATAATATTAGAAATAGAACTAGTCATTTTTGAAGGTAATACAGAAAAAAGTGGGGAACATAGTTTCATTATATCATTTCAAATGATAAGTATGTTGAGTTTTTAAATTTCATATATACTAAATTAACATGAAATTATGATAATTATTAATATTATTTTTGGTTCCATACTAATTATGATATTATATTTTATTATATACATCACATACTCCCCTATATATGTTAATATTACTTCACAATTCGTATGTTTATTTTATATTTTAATTATATTTGTATATAAATGAAGAGTCATATAAATTAGAAAACGATGATGTAGAAATTTTAGTTAAAGATAGAACATGAAATTATGGTATTATAATCATCATAGATTATTCATAATATTTTTTGGATAACCATGTAAGTCATCAACCTATTTTAGGGTAGTGGTCTATAAAAGTTTCTGTGTTTTTAAACGATTCTACCTATTGAGGATCCATACCCTTCACAAACCATAAATCACTTCTTGGATTCCTTATCATCATTATAATCATGATGGCCCTATAATTTTATGATGGAGCTCCCTCTGTAATGATCTCCCCTATAGAATTTATAGTAGAATCTCATTTTCACAATATTAATAAATTTTCCCACTTTTCTTATATAAAACATACTTTCAATTCTTTAATATATTCATCCAAAAATTCTAGTCTTATCAAATATATTTCCATTTATATATCTAACTATAAATATATATTTATTCTCACCTACATAGCTAATGATGTGATCTGTATATGGTCCACTTCCATGTGATCCATCAATTCTATCAACATTTACCTACTGAGATTGTAATTTTTCATTTATATGAATATGGACCTTGTTACTATATTAGTTTTGATTTGTCTTATAAGTGACCAAAATCCACAATAAAATCCCATATTCATTCATATAATTTGAAATATTTTCAATCATTTCATATGATTAGATCTTAATATCCTAGTTGTTTTTGACCCCATTAAAAATTGTTTTTTTAGTTTAATTATTATAAATATCTATTATATTCTATCAGGATTTAAATTGATAAATTGTTTCATTGGAATTTTTTTACTTTTATCAAATAATTTTTGGTTTTTTGTTATTCATGAAATCATGATGGTAATATTTCACAATAATATTGTCACATAAATAGGGAATTCCATCCCATTCTCCATCTTGAAATAAATCAATATGATGTATAAGTGGATTTACAGGATTGTTATATTGACAATATGGTAATCACATTGTTCATGTAACCCACAATGTATTCCATGGGCGAGGGAATAGATATTGGGGTTTCATACACTGCAACATTCGATGGATGAGTAGGAAAGGAGTGTTCTCCCTCATCTCATGTGTTATTGAGTTTTGATATGATGATGTTCGAGCCTCGTATTTTGATGGAGGGAAACAATCCAGGTACCTACCATGATTTTAATATCACAATAATATTTTGAAGGTGGAATAATTAAAAAATATTCAACTAACACTATGATCAAGGAAATAATGTCAGGACTCCAATCACCCAATCTTTGAGATCAGGTGAATACCAATGGATCTATCTAAATATATCTAATGAGATTATGTTTCAGAATCTACTTGAAAAAAGAAGTGAGGTTTCATTGAAAATATGCAAGAAAAATTAACAGAATACTACTAGAAATTGAAAAAATATATAATCCTAGAATGAGATCCTATTAGTAGATTAGGAAAAGAAGATAAATATTTTTATAATGATAAAGTAAAAAATGTAGAATTTCATGATTAAACAGACTTCATAGTGAATTTACTATAATTTTTTTTTGGATTCAACACTTGTTTACGATCTACAAATAGAATAAAATAAAATCATCATGAAAGAAAACCAAATGGTTCTTTTTCAAACAATGAATTACATCCCCAAACCTACTACCAAAAATCCAATGTTAAAAAATCATCTTTAAATTTTTGGATTTTATACTGATAAACATGGACCTTTTTTGCCATAAAAAATATACAACAGAAAATGGAAATATATGATCACTTGTTTACTTAATGACCTTATATGTTTAGTGTTTTAATAAAAATTACTATAATATATAACATAACAATACCCATGTATTTATGTGACCATTTTTTCTACTATAGAATTATTTTTATATTTATTAATAATTGCTCATCATCAACTTCTTGATAAACATAAAGGTGTACCATACTTAATATACTTATTTATACCCCTGGTAAGAGAATCATATAAAGGGTGTGGTCAAATACTCAGTGATGGTAAACATAAGAATTAATAATTAAATATATTTTTTTGAGCATAATATAAACATAAGGGTGTGAGAAATTATTCAATGTGTATAAGAATAACATTAGAGAATTCATTCCCATAAGGGTCTAGATCATAAACAATGAGGCATGGAATAAAACTTTAAAAAATATAAGAGTTCATTTTGTTTACAATGATGAATCATGTGAAAATAATTCTTCATCAGTGGAATCATTAGTACTTATTTTATGTTTAATGAAACTCTATTTGTGACTTGGAAAATCATAAATTAATAATCAAATCACATAGACATGATAATTACAACAATATATTTGGAGTATATTGTAATAGATAAATCCATTCTCTCATAGTAAATGATTATATTATGTAATATTCTTAATTAAACAAGAATAACACCCAAAATTAAAACAATTACATTATCAAATGAATAGGAATTCTATAACGGACCCATCCATCCTTTATTTAATAATTAACCATCATTCATTGGTTTATAAATTAACCACCCATCATTAGTTTATAATATAACCAACACTACTTGTTTTTAATGTTTCCACCAAGAAATTATCCATATATATTTTCATGTATAGTATAATGAAAAATCATTTAGTATCATTCATTATTCAACATAACACCATTGAAAATTATCATCATTTGGTTTTATATTGATTATCTTACTAAATGGATTTTTGTTCTATGAGAATCTATTTAAACTATGATTAAACATCTAGATAAATAATTTGGATGGTATCCTTGTAAAATAACCCCATTTAATCATTAGAAAAAAATTAAGGGACTTCAACAAGGATAAAAATTATCATTAAATTAATATATAAGATATTTCTTTTTTAAACAGTAAATATATACATTTTATATTACTAATGGTTTGAATAAAAATAGAAATAATATTATGTAAATTTTTTTTTATAAAACTAAAATTGGTTATTTTTAGGAACATTCAATGAAATTAATATTTATAATGGTAGTAAAATCCATTAATTTGGTATATCTAAAAATAATGATCAGTTTCACACTTCACATAAAAAAACAAAATGTACCCCACAAAATGATTATAAAATATTTTTAAATCACTATAAATAATAAAAAATAACGTTCAAATCCTGGCAATGAAACTTTTATTTATATATAAAACATTATTTAAAACATTTTAGAGATCATTAATATATAAAAGAATAGGTTCCCAATAAAAAAGTGAAATAAGGCCATGTTTTTGTTAAAAATATTTTTTTGATCTGCTTATTTTCCCACTAGAGGAAAATGAAATAAAATCATAAAAAATAGAGAGAGAAAAAATAGGGGAGTAATATAAATGTGTTTTAAGAAAAATTATAATATTTTTTTTCATAAATAAACTATAAAAATAAATAATCTCGAAAAGAAATGACACTACGAAATAAAGGCATTACCACATAGGTAACTATAAAATTAGAATTAATTGAATGAATGAATATGATATGGATATATAATTCTAGTTAATTATGTGAAGTAATATGTCAAAAAAAATTCATGGGTTTGTATGTACACAATTCAAATAAATCATGGTCCATGACATGAAACATTAAACAATAAAAGGATATCATGAAAAAGAAAAAACATTCCAAAATCCAAAAATTTTATGTGATAATTAATACATGAATTGTAAAAACCCAAAAATACATAAATTTAATTTAATTCTTTATGAATAAATTAATTATTATGTCATGTATTTATAGATAAAACATGAGCTATATTACATTTATTATTTTGGATAACTATAATTTTTTTTGATAATTTTCTTATGAGATTAAAAGACCATTAAGAATCATAAATATAGAATATATAATCATTATATAGATAAAAATAATATTTTAATATAGTATGGGTTATGATAGGATATAATTTAGACAAATATAATATTAGATGTCCTCAAATACTTGAATTATACCATATAAAGACCCTTTATCAGATCTTATGAAAGAGGTAGAATCACATGTATTTTTCATTAACCAAGATCAAACCCTGATTCAAAAACTAAACCAGAGTGAACATGGCTATGATATATGTTCAAAATTTTAGTTATTACCACTAAAACCATGTTTTACAAACCACCCAACAATGTACCACCATTGTGGACATTACCCTTATGGCGTATGTTAGTGTAATAAGTGGATATTATATCTTTAACCAAGTTGTATTAATTAATGTACTTTATTTTTAAAATATTATATATTATAGTCATCTATTAAAATTATTACATTATATAAATTTATATGGTTATATAAGTAATTTTATAAAAAAATTAAAGGTAAATTATATTTTTTTGAAATATTTTATTTTAATTAAAAAAATATTTTTTATAAATTAAATAATTTTTAATTGTAGTTAATTTTTATGAAATTTTATTATTACACAATATTTATTTAAATATAGATAATATTAATATTTATTTAAGTCCCATGTAATTTTTATAAATTTTAGAATCTTACTTATGGCACGAAATCTTGTATTTTTCACTAAATAAATTTATTATTGAAAAAGGGAAATTTCTATGCTTGGAAAATTATTTTTGGAAAGAAAATCATTGTTGAGATAAGAATTTAAAAATTATCCATTGGTGATTTTTTATTACTTTTCAATATTGTGATATTTTTAGGGAATGATTAATGTGATATGAAAATATGGCTTTTACTATGTGATCAGAATAGATAAAAATTGATGTAATAAATAACAAAATAAAATAAATAGTGACAAAAATTAAATTTCAAATTTTAAATAATGTCTTTCAGGATGTGTAATTGATTAATTTTACTAACCAATAATGGATCCTCCCAAACTAGTATTATATTTTATGACCTTAAAAACAATTCTTTATGAACATGAATCAATTACACATCCTGAAAGGTATTATTTTAATGAGTTTAGTTCAAATATAAATAAAATATTGAAACAACTTCCTTTTGTGCAATATATAGGAAGAAACATGGGATAGATTTTTTTTATTACTATATTACATATATTCAAAAACCTATGTTTAGAAATTATTAAGTAATTCCCCTCTCTTTATCTATGAGGACCCACCCCTCATCCCTTTACTCATTACTCAATTCCCATTTATCATGTTGTTCCTCTCTATATCCCTCTTTAAATTCATCCAAAGGTTATACCATGTAATCAAGAACCTCCCCCCCTAATAATTTTAGAATCACCCCCTCAAGGTATGTTATTATCTTCCTCTTCCTATTTATTCAATAACTTTCATTGTTTTATAACTTTTCATTTCTAATTGATCATTTTTAATTATGCTTTAACGCATCCATTTGTTAGATTTTATGACTACCCAGTAATGAAAAACTACCTTTCACTCTCATTAACCCCTTTAATGAACCATAATGTACACCCATTATACAATAAAAATTATCCTGTGATTTTCCCTGCAAAACATTTCTGTTGTGAAAACCCATAACATTTCCAATCTATGTTATTCACTATGTTTTACCGATCATTAGTTGTTTTTTGTAAATCCTTTTATGTAAACTAAATTCATTAATCATGGTATTTCAATTGATGTAAGACCTTCCTATGTTTTGTGGTCAACCTAGAACACACATTCATATCTATGATAAGAATATTATTGGTAGGATATGAATTATATTACCATCCAATGCATTGGGTAATGACTTTATCTCATTTGATAGAATGTATGGTTCGTGGATAATTATCCTAAAAACACTATTTTATGATATTCCTGTGATTATCCATGACATAAGATTATATTGTAATGTTTTCTTAGAAAGATTCATATGATAGATCGATTTTATCATCTTATATCACACATTGTTTCCAATAATATGATAGTCACCCTTATATTTCATAATGTTATTCCCCTAGACTTACACATACTTATTTAATTAACTTTATTATTTGACTATTCTCTTATTGAGATTTATAGCTCGCCCATTTCATATATACATACCTATGTTATCCTAACCAATATTAGAAGATAAATATAATCTTTGGCCATGTTGGGGATTTCTTAAATAAGTCATTTATATACTTATTTTATATATACGTAGTATGTATCTAATTTCCTAAATACACTACACTTCTCGATGTTCATGGATTTTATTATGTGTGTCTTTATTTGAAAAATAATTAATTAAAATTCATAAAATATATGGGTTTTCATAGTTAGTATTAAATGTATGTTTAGTTATTTTTTGGGATTATGGTTAGAAAACAAAAGTCAAAACCATAGTGATAAGAATAAACATTGGAAATATCCCAAAATATTGGAAAAGTATATAGTACATGGTTTTACAGAAATATACATCCCTATGTAGATAATGGAAAGAGGATTTAGCTATAGAACACATATACCTAGTTTAATAACTCTGAATAGTCTTATTGGTTATTAACAATACCTATAACTAATGTAAAAAAAGAGTCTAAAGCAACAAACTATTCCAAAAAATCAGGGGGTATATTCTTTGGAAAATCATGTTCTTTTTAAAAAACATTATGAAGGGAAAAATTAACATTGAAATTTAAGGTTATGATATAGATCATGGAAAACATGTATTGAAAACCTAATAATTGATTGGGTATTGAATAAATGGACTATATCAATAATCCCTTATATATTCATTGTATTTGTTTTAAAAACCTATTAGTCAGAAACATTACATCGTTAAGTCTATTATGGATGAATTAAATGATTTGAACTTAAATCAGGCTGTGAAGGGATTTATTTTCATTTACTCAAGACCTTCTAATGTACAATGAGACTATGGTTCTATTTATGATTTCATTTCAACCAATATTAGTATAAATATTCCAAAACCTACTAAATAAATGGATGACAAGACCTTAGTGAAAATCAAAAATGTTGAAATTATTACATCCTGAGAATAAAATTTTGCCACTATCACTTTTTTGGATAAAGTTATCATTAAAACTTCTTCTTCTCATGTTCTTATAATCTGATTCTATTATACGTTTATATTTTATTTCCTTTTATATATCCAATATTTATTTTTAGGAGAAGGTATTGATACATTTTAAAAAAAATGGCCCTCCAATTCAATAAAATTTTAAGGAGGATGTTCGGTTTACCTTATAGTCATCACCCGAAGTATGTATCCTATTTTCTTATGTTCATGTTTATCTAAACCATATTGTTGAGAATATATAAATGATAATACTTCATGTAAATCCCATTATAATAGTTTTCAGTGATTTATTTTCTAAGGAATTGGTTGGCCTTTATCCTAATAGAGAGTTTTATTTCTCAATACAACTCTTTCCCCAAGATCTTCTAATACCCAAGACTCTATACAAAATGGATATTTCTGAAATAGAAGTGATATAGATTAAACCATAAATGAATCCCTATAAATGGTTTATAAACCCAATTTATTCATGAAGGTATGTGCCCATCCTTTTTACAAATAATAATGTGGTGTCAATGGGCCACTTCATTAATTAAATAGTTCTTATAGAGATTATAACAATGAAGAATTGTCCTGATCTATGAATTGAGAACTTCTGTGATTATAACGCCATGAACCAAGAAGAAAAGAGCTAGTTTATTATTTTATTATATAGGAATTATTACAAGGAATAATATTCTGATGGAATGATCATTTTAGACGTCTTTTAATACTATATTACATTCATGATTCCCATAATACACTAGTAGGTAAAAATAAATCATGATACATAATAAAATGATGTCAAACTGCATCCTTGAAATATTATTCAAGGTTTTATTTTTTATAACAAGGGGAACATAATAATTAGAAAGGGGTGTACTTAGATAATTAGTAAGGGTCTGTGATACAACAAAAGCTATCATAAACAATAATGTAATGTTAACAACTCATTCCACTATAACATTACCTTGAGAGAATATGGAAGGAATAAAAACATAATGAATAATTACATATAAAACATAATAATGTATATTATACTAGTTCGATTATCAAAGATAACTAAAAGTGAATTATAGTAAAAATAGTTTTTAAAAAACATTAGAAATCAAACATTTTAGTAAGCTTTAACCATAATATTAAAGAGATTTTAAAGAGTAAAGGAATGTTTGTCTTCATAAAAAATTAATTTAGAAAATATATATTTTTCATGATAAAATGAGTGATTTTTGTAAAATAGTGATAGATTAAGACATATTATATAGTAAAAAAGAAAATGGGTAAGAATTCGAGACTTCCCATTTAATCAGGCTCGTGTATCAGAAAAATTTAAAAGGGAAACTTATAAAACATGTATTACCCATAAATGAATGATCAAAGGATATGAATAATTGATTTTGGATTTCATGCATAAAATTTACTATATTTATTAAAAAATGATGAAAATTTACATAGTTTTATAGAGGAATTAATCATAACCCGAATGGAAATAGAGGTTCTGGAAGAAAACCGTACTACTTTGTAATTATTCGAATCACATGCCCTAAAATTAATAATCATAAAATGATACATTTAATAACATAAAAATAAAAATAGACATATATTAATTAAATAATGGTTAGTATATATAATATATAAATAATAATTAGAAGTGAATGTGGAATATCTCACATAAATAGAAGTTAGATGAGAAAACCCTTACCTTATGTCCGAATGAGTTCTGTACTTGAACTTAATGTATAAGATAATTAGATTAAATTTATTAAATAAATAATTAAAACCTTTTATACCTGTATTAGATTCATTTTAGTTTTATCAAGTTCACTGATGGCCTCTTGGATAAGTTATATGATTGAATTCCATCGACCGAGAGTGTTTATTTACTTGATTTTCATGATCGATCTGCTTGATTATATCTATTAGGGTATATAAAATGATTATAATTATCAAGATTTTGAATTAATTTTTTTAATGAGAATACATATATGTAAATAGTTAAATATTTCATGTTGTTATATTCTATGAGGATGAATAATTATATAAGACATTTATTGATAAGCGTTTAGATTATTTTGGAAGTATTTCGATCACCACCAACTAGTTTTTTTTCGTATGAAATAGTATTATGTATATATAAATGTTCCAAAACAATAAAAAATAAATAAATATTTTACAATATGGTTCATCCATAAAAATATTTTCATGATGAGACTTGGAGGAGAAATTAATGATTGAATGTTTTTCATCCACAATAGTTGTAAATCGGTACCTCCCAATAGATGATTTTTTTAAAATAAAAGGGTTGGAGTGAAGAGATTGATGATAGTTATTCCATTAATATGACATAATTATAGTATATAAATGTCACATGATTATTCATGATCATTTGGACTTAAAAGTTGAGGAGTTAATAAAAAAACTAAGACCTTGAAAAATAAATAAAAAGGAAATGAAAGAGGATTTCTTCTTTTGAATAACCCACCTTGGGAATATCCGTAAGGGGATAGATTTTGGAATTTTGATGAGACCAAGTTATTATTGACATGAGGTAGGATCTTCAGTAGAGGATTGAGTATAAATTTTACAAGGCTAAATTTTTGGAAGGTCTGAGAAGAAGAGGGAGTGAGGGGTGGTTTTTATAGTGGAGGAGAGACGTAATTTCTAATTATTTTATTCATTTTTTTATTTTATTCTAGAAAACCAATAATGTTGATTACTATGACTAAATATAGTAATAAGTGAACATGATTTCAAAATAATGGTTTCTTAAATCATTTACGACTCATGGAATAATTTATTTAATTTATAATGTATTTATACAGTAAATTAATGTATTTTACTATTCATAAAAATTCATGGTTTTTCAGAAAACCCCTAAATATCACCATAACCATTTTTTAAATTGTAGAATTCAATAATTAACTCCAATTTATGAAAATATTTTTTTATTATGAGAAATTTATTTTTTATTTAAAATTTTTATTTACTCAAAAAATAAAGTTTTTATAATTAAAAGTTATTTTATAATATCCTTGAAAATTGAGAGGGGCCTTATTAAATTATCATAAAATCATAGGATAAATATTTACTTCTGAATAAATTTTATTAAATTTATTTATCTTTTAAATAAATATATTAAATATTAAATTTTAAGAAAATAATTATTACCCATAAAAATTCCAAAAATTAATTAATAATATTTTAAAAATTTTATTTACTTATAGTATAATATAATTATTTTTAAAAGGTGCCTAAATATTATTTATACATTCATTGGAGTGATTACTATCCATTTGGCTGGTTTACTATTTATAAGGGCACATTACTATTCAAAAAGGTCAATTAACTATTCACCCAAAAATAAAGGTCGATCCTCTCACACTCAAAATATCATTTTCATCACAACCGTGTATCTTGATTTTTTTAAATTATATTCAGAAAAGTTGAATGAATGTGTTTAATGCTAATCCTACAAGTGTGGTCAGAAGGTGGAAAAAATGAACGTTCAAAAGTTCAATAAGTTTTTATATCAAACTTTGATATAAAAAATATTCTAATGATCTAAACCAAATTAATATATAGATAATTGATAAATTGTGAATTTAATAATAAAATATATTAATTAATTAATATAATTATATTATTTTAACTCTAATGAAGTATTTTTTCCTATTGATCAAAAAATAAATTTTCCCAAAAAAATAGTAAAAATTCACCCCAAATTAATTTGGAATTTTAATTTCAAAAACTATGTTTATTTTCCAAAAATATATATATTTAATTGTAAATATGTTTCATTTTGGTGAATCCATTATAAATTAAATTTAATAGTAGTTATTTCTATTTATATTTTAATATTTAATGGATACAATATAACAATATTTTTTAAATAATAATAACGATCTATTTTTAGAAGATACTTAGTGTTTCATGGATTAAATTCTATATTAAATTCATTTTTAAATCCTTATAGTGTTACATTAATCCATCCTTCAAAAAATTTTGACATAACAAATTGAAATTTCACATTAAAAAAATGGTTGATACTAGAAATTACATTTGTGTAAAACCCACATCTAAAACAAAGGTACTAGAATAATTTTTTTTTTGGATTCAGGATATTTTCAATAATTTTGAGAAATTATTTCACTCTTATAAAATAATAAGTAAATATTAGTAATTTATAGGTTTTTATAAACATAATATTATCCTTTGTTTATGCCTTTACATATTGAAAATTCATTTCATGGAAAAATTTATATAATAGGGTAATTAAATTTCTAAAACCCTATTGAATGATCATACACAACCATTTCATAGATGTTTAACTTTTCCATAATATAACTATCTAAAAATTTAGAAAGGGGGTCATTGAATATCCATGACATACTTATTAAGAAACCTGAATTGGATCTAAATACAATCATGTGAGTATATTCTCCTAGTATTTATTTGGAGCATGGTGAAAAAAACAATTACTATAAAACCTTATTAAATATGTTCAAGATTCATTATTCTTTATATAAAACATAGGAATTTGGATATATATTTTATGTCCCAAATGTTATAGTCTCAACCACTTTTTCAATGATCCATATTTAAATCCAAGATAGTAATTGATATCCAATTTATGTCATCTAAATCAATCATCTCATTATACAACAATCAATATCATAGTATTTGAAACATTTTAAGGGATGCCTTTCCCTATATGATATTTATATTCAATTTTCAACATGAAACTAGGTCACTTTTCCTTGGTACCATTAAACGTATGACATGAATTACAAAATGATATATTACTACATTATAATCCTTTTATATTCTATAATTCACATAACTAGAATATCGTAACACAGTTCTTGAATCTAAAAATACATTAACTAATCTAATTTGACCATACTAACATTATAAGCTTTACTATAATCCCTTCAATTTTTTGAAGAAATATTTCATTGATGTTTGAGACATTCATTTGTTTGTTGTGACAGATATCATTATAGTTGGAGCATTCAATAATGGAAATTTCATTCATTCTCTTACAATTATGAGCATGGTGTAATTTTTTTCCACACTTGATTCTAATTATTTTCCTTCTCGAGCATATACCAAGGTTTTTCCTTTGATAAATATAACATGTGGGTAAATAATTCTCTTCTTTCTTCCCTTTATTTATTTTTTTCTTAGTTGTTCATTTATTATCTTTAACCCTTCTGAAGTCATAATACTGAAAAAAAATATTTCTCCTTATTATTATAACATGATAATATCTCTTTATATGATGAGAATTTATGACAGAATAGTTACCTTAAAAATATTAACTCAATCCCATTGAATAAATGATCATTATTACTCTTTGGATTATGTGCATTGATGCAGTTCTAATTACTTGCGGTCTGCACCATTTATAAACAATTACATTAACTATATTATATTTTAACATTTTTAAGCATAATGTATAACCCCAATAAAAGTGAAATAATTTACATAAATTGTAAATTTTATGTTTAGATAATCTCATAATTAAAAAAATGTTTTCTTTTGGATGTTCTTCAATACTTATCATCAATGTCTACTTGGGGTTATGTTCCCTTATCTATGTTTTCTTAATCTAGTTTCCAAGGTTTCTACTAAACATCTTATAAAACAAACTATAATTCACCGACACTAGAATCCTAGAACCAGTGAATTATTTTATTAAATTAGCCTGATTAAAAGGAATCAAATCTTGAAGGAATGATCATTTTAGCAGTCTTGGAAGACCATATTACATTCATGATACCCATAATACAATGGGAAATAAAAATAAAACACGATACATAATATAATGATATAAAAATGCATCATTGAAATATTATTCAACGTTTTATTTTACATAACACAGAGAAATGAAACATAATAAATCGTTGAGCTCAGACTCTTAGTAATGGTAAGTGATACAATAAAAGCTATCATAAATAATAAATCCATGTGAATAACTCCTGACACCAAAACATAATCTTTTCCATAATATGGATGAAAAAACATAATGAATAATTCCATATAAAACATAAAAAGGGATATTATACTAGTAAAATAATCACATGTAACTAATCTCATAATAATAGAATTCATAATGTCAGAAAACTATAACATAAAATCAATGCCTCAGTGAAGGCGTTTAAAAAATACTGGGGTATGGCCTTGGAAAAAACCCAACTCTTTTTTTGTCTTATGAGAACTATTGATGCATTGACGAGATTTCATTAATAGGTCCCCAACCCATAGGTCATTCCATATCCAATCCCCAATAAATAGTTATATCATTAACTGGTCCCCGCCCAGTTACATACAATTCCCAATGAATTCCTCATATAAAATTCGTGAACCATAAACAATATATGAATTAATATTGAAAATTTGGATTTTAAATGTGATTCATTTAACTATGAGCCATGAATGGTATCAAATTAGCACATCTGCAGTCAAACTAATCATATAAGCTTCATAAAATTATATTATATAGAATAATAATAGACAAACCCCAAATAATTACATTACTTATCAAATAATTTTGAAATAGATGAAGTTATTTTCAAATGATACCATTTAAAATTTTGTTAAGGAAATAATCCATAAGCATTCCAAAGTGTCCCATAGAAAATTGAGAAAATCAAATAATAATCCATTAGAATATAATTTTAATACATAATATATTTATATGATATTTAAAAGGGAAATAAATACACTATACACTCGAAATAATTGGTGAAAAAGTCATATATCTCATAGAAGTACAACTGAGATGAGAAAAAACCCTTTTTTACTTTGGAAAAAATTGTTCTTTTGAAAAATAAGTTTAATTTTTCATAAAATCAGAATGTAATCATGTATATACCATAAAATAAATGTTATTTACATTTAAATTATCTTTTATGAACAAATTATGTCCCAGTGAAGTGAAATCATGTAACAATAGTTTCTAGGAATATTTATAAAAAAATTTCATTGTGGTTCAAGAAAACATTTAATGTGGTTTTAAAGAGGAAGAGAATGTCTGTTTATATAGAACCAAAAATGAATAATGCTATTTTTTTTGGATAAAATAAGTTGTTTTTTAAAAATAATGTATTCCTAAAAAATTATATAGTAAACATGAAAATGGTAATGAATTCAAGACATTCCATTTAATAAGGCTCGCATATCGGGAAGAATTGAAAATGGGTCATTGGAAAAGATTATTACCAATAAAGGAATACATAAATTATTTGGATACATTATTTTCTATTGAATACATATAATTTAGAATAATTTTTCCAAAATAATTTAAATTTACATAGTTTTATAGAGGAATAAAGTATAACCTGAATGAGAAAGGAGGATCGGGAAGAAAACCATACCAGTTTGTAATATATTGAATCACATGACCCAAAATTAATAAAAATAAATTGATAAACTTAATAAAATAAAAATAATGATATTCAAGATATTATTCCTCATTTTTCAGAATACAAACACAATTAAAAATAGATAGTGGTGACTATGTTGTATCTAACAAAAAATGGAAGTGAGCTATGAAAAACATATCCTTCTATCCGATGAATATTGAACTTGACATTAATGTTAGGGATAATCAGATTAAATCCATTAATTAATTAATTAATAATATTTTATACATTTATTATATTCATTATTGTTTTATAAATTTCACTTATGTCATTTTTTCTATGTTATATGATTGAATTATATCATTCTGGAGTGTTTTTTACTTGATTTTTATGATCAGTTCCCTTGATTATAAGTAATAGAGTTCAATTAAAATGTGAATAAGTCTATAGATTTATAATTACATGATCTTACTGAGAATATATGTGTGTAAATGGTCATATATATCATATGGATATATGGTGTTAGAACAAATCAGTAAATAAGACATTTAGTGATAACGATTGCGATTATCGGAGCGGTATTTCGATCGCCACAAAGTTTTTTTGTATTTAGAATTAGTATTATGTTTTTATATAAGTTCCAGAATAGTAAATAAGACACAATACCTATTTTATAACAAATATTAACCAAAATAATGTTTTCATGACCGACCACGAAGGATAACTTAACGAGAGAAAGTTCATCATCCATGAAGGTTGTAAATCAGTACTTCCAAGAAGATGATTTTGTTTTTAAAATAAAAAAGAAGGGGTAAAAAGATTCAAGATGGTACATCCATTATAATGATATAATTCTAGTATAAAAATGATACTATATTTATCATGATCATTTGGACATAGTGTTTTAGTATACAATAATAAAAATAAAGAACATGAAAATAAAAATAAATGGAAATGGAAGAGGATCTCACCTCTTGAATACTCAACATTTAGAATCTTTACAAGGGGATTGATTTTGGTATTTTAATGAGACCAAGATATTTGGGAATGGGGGAGGATCTTTATATTTGTATGAAGAAGATATTTGTAATGGCTCAAATATGGGAGGGTATGAGGAAAAGGGGAAGTTGTGAGTGGTTTTACAGTGGATGAGATGGGAAATTTTTTATTATTTTGTTCAATACAACAAATAATAATTATAATTGTGACTAAATATATTTATAAGTTATTTTGAGTTCTAAATAATGGTTTCTTACATACTTCATGACTCAATTAATAGTGTATTTAATATATAATGTATTTATACCATTAATTAATATATTTTACTTTTCAGAAAAAATTCAATTATTTAGGAAAAATATCTAAAATTCACTATAAGAATTATTCCAAATTTTAAATTCCAAAATGAACTCCATTTTATAAGAATATTTTTCCAAATATTACCGATTTATGTTTTAATTAAAATCATCAATAACTCGAAAAATACAGTTTCAAAAACTAAAATTGATTTTATAACATCTTGAAAAATTAACAGTTGACATATTAAATTATAATAAAATAAAAGAGAACAATTATTGAAATATGAATAAAATTTATGAAAATTTGTTTTTATTTAAATAAATTTATTAATAATAAATTAACAATTAAATATTATTACCTATAAAATACCAACACTTAATTAATATTTCATTATATTCATTTACATATAATATGATATAATTATATATATAAGGTTTTTAAATATTATTTATACTTTCATGGATGTGATTACCATTCATTAAAAAATTTTACTATCATTACGGGTCATAATACTATTCATAAGAGTACAATACTATTCAAAAGGGTCAAGTAATAATTCAGAAAAAAAGGCAAGTTGATCCTATCAGACTCTAATTATCTTACTGATCACAACTATGTATGTCTGTTTATTGAATTTCAATTCACAAAAGTAAATAAATTATGTTTATTGCTAATACCACAAGTGTTGTTAGAAGGCTGGTAAAATGAATTTTCAAAAGATCAATAGGTTTTTATATCAAATTTTTATTAAAAAAATTCAAAGGATCTAAACTAGATTAATATATATATATATATAATTAATATATTGTGAAATTAATAATCAATTGTAATAATTATTTAAACTAGAAAAATGCATTTTAACTATAATGATATATATTTCCTTATTGATCAAAAAAATGAAACTTCACTAAGAAATACTAAAAATTCTCCCAAGATTAACATTCCAAATTAAAAAATGATGAAAAATTTATCGAAAAATATATATTTCATTGTAAATATGTTCCATTTATGTGAAACCATTATAAATATAATATAATATTAGTTATTTCTATTCATATTACCATGTTTAACTACTATGTTATAACAATATTATTTAAATTATTATTAAAAACTGTTATTTGATAGAGACTCAATGTTGTGTACAATAAATTTTATATTAAATTTATTTGTCAATCCTTGGGGAATAATATACTATCCTCCATCAATAAATAGCATCCTTGAAATTTGGAATTTCAGTTATAAAAAAGGGTTGATACAATAGAATACATTTGAGTAAAACCCACACTAGAAAATAAATTACTAGGATATTTTTTAGGATTCTTTATCTAAAGATGGGAAATTATTGGACTCTTATAGAAATGATACTAAATATGATTACATGATATGTTTATATAAAAACATTTATCCTTCGGCTGTGCCTTTAACTATTACAACTTCATTTCATGGAACAAGTTGTATCATAGGGTAAAATAATATCTAGAACCATGTACAAATATCAAATTCCACCATTTTATAAATGGTTAACATTTCAAAACTCTAACAATCAAACACTTTAGAAACATGGTCAAAAAATTTCCATGATGAACATGTTAAAAAAATTAATTTGATCTATATAAATACAGGTGAGTATATTTTTCTTGTATTCTCTTGAAAAAATGTAAAAACATAAACTTCCATAAAACCTTGTTGAATACATTTGGGATTTGTTACTCCTTATGTAAAATATAGGAATTTTGATATATATTTAATGTCCAAAATGTTGTAAGCTCTACCACATTGTAACATCCCAGGTAAATAATGAATAAAACATTTTCATATTTATTAATATTTACGAATTAAATTTTAATTTTACTTTAAAGGGTTTGCTATGTTCAATAGCGTACCTGATACGCAACGATGAGTTCCTTTGAAAACATACGTTGCACACTAGTAATATAATAATATTATTTTAAATGGTAGTTAACATGTAGCCATTGTATTGGCGGTAATGGATAGAAATAACTAAAATATGATTATATATGTTTTTAAATGTTTTTACATTTATCCAATAAAAGATAAAGGCTTAAAATACGGAAAGAATTCAATTTTATGCTTATATACTCTAATTTTCACGAAAGGTCCACTTATCACCTTTTAATGGAGAACCGTCATTAAATATAGTTTTGATAAATCTTATAAATTCTATTGGACCAAATATAACTCTTCTTTATAATCGGGACATCAAAATTTACTTTGTGTAAATTTTTGGTATCTTTCCGATAATGTTCATTTTTTAATGAATAGTGTAAAATGTTGTATTTTAATTCAAAACCTCTTTTTAATCTAATTTTTTAAGATGATTAGATTAACTTTTGAATTGGTTTTAAAGTGAAATTAG
This sequence comes from Viscum album, assembly GCA_963277665.1. Classification (NCBI taxonomy): domain Eukaryota; kingdom Viridiplantae; phylum Streptophyta; class Magnoliopsida; order Santalales; family Viscaceae; genus Viscum; species Viscum album. The sequence continues at coordinate 1,656,285,842 of OY728132.1, read as the reverse complement.
AATATATTTTTACCATTAAATCCAATAGTGGTCGTTGGAATTAATTTCACTTTGAAATCGGACTTAAACTAGTGTCAATCTTTTGATACTTATTGTTTCATAAAAACACGCTATGTGCCTTGACAGCGGGAATTAATTATTAAATTAATTAATGAAACTTATATTTTGTGAATTTTTTAAAATGGACTTGATTTTTGAATTTGGAATATCAAATATAGCTTAGGGTGATGTTTTGGTATTTTTCTGAAAAACATCAATTTTTGATGAATAGTGAAACCACTAAGTGGTACTTATAAAAACTGATTTTTTGTTTAAATTAAAATTTACCACTTCTGTGTTTTAAATTTCAAAAATCCGACATACATGGTTGTCATTAAGAAGTAAAATGTGGTTCAATGAGATTAAAATAATTTTTTGGTGAATAGTAACTCTTAAGTTCTTAATCGCGATTAGAGGTAATTAATGTAGTTTAAGGTAAAAATAATGTTTTAATAATATGAGATGAACTAGAAACATGTCCTACACTTATTTTATGTGTCATGGCCTACCAATAAATGCCATGGTTCAACTTGGGGACCTCATGGATCCACTTTGGTTGGGAAATGACATAAATAACTTTTTATTCAATGTTAAAGTAAAAATGACACTGACATGAGATGTTTTACTAAAACAATTATTACATGAGGTTATGCAAGTCATATTATTGACAATAAATATTCATTAGAAAGAGGAAAAGAGTTCATACATCATAGTATTTTTCTTATAATTTTTAGACTTTAAATAAAATAATTATCTTTGACATCATGATGATGCAGCGATGACCTCATTATTTAATGATTTAAATAAAATGGAATGATAATGTAAAATATAAGACCTAAACATGGCAAAACCTATTGTATGGGTGGATTTAAAACCCTTATCACCTTATCCTCGAAACACATCAATGTGGGACCTCTTAAATCCGAATACCATTTTATAATAAAGTGACTTTTCCTTACCTTCCAAGAGTTCCCATGTTCTCCTCTTATAAAAGGACCCCACCTCTACCTCCTTACCCACACTCCCAAAGCCTTTGGATCGGCCAAACACTGCCCATTTTGGCTCTCCACATACCTATATTTCTCCTTGAAGCCTCACGTTGGGAAGAAGTCTTCCCAACAAAGCCTTTGAGCTCAAATCTAAGAGAGTTACCCGATTTTAAGGTAATGTCTTCTTTTGAGTCCTTTTGTTTTATTTTGCTTCTCCAACCCCCTAAAATCTTTTTATTTTTCCTTTTTTAACACCTCCAGTATCCTAAATATACTAGGATGTTTTTATAATAATTATTCGAGATACACATACACACACCTACATCTAATGGTTAAAGAACATACTGTTTCCGTGGATGGCGAATTTCTGCCTCCCGAAATAATGATTGTTCATCATTATTTTAACACCTTCAAAGGTGGACATTAAGATGACACTATATTTATATATGATATATAATATGTTTATGTTTTCCTTAATCTTCAGTATTTTTAATTTTGGGAATACATTTATGGTTTCCATTATGGGTAAACGCGATATCTTCATTTTTGGAAGTGCGGACTACCGCCCCCTCAAAGTGATGTGATTCGTTAATGCCATATGTGGGATGTATAAAGGATGTATTTAAAGTTATTATATATGATTTTATACTGGAATTATAATATACCTCTATATAATTATTATTTCATTCCATTAAAGTATGAGATAGAAATGAAAGTAGCGTTCATGCGTACGTACGGCTTACCGTCTCCATGAACGGTGCATTTAATTTCTTATCCCCAAATGTAATGTACTATTAAAAGTACATGTATATAATGGATATATATAATGAATGATAAATCTAATTGATTAATATAAATCAAGAATTAAAATATACCTACCTCTCATTTAGTTTTAATTCCATTAATATGACAATGAAATGAAAGTAGCGTTCATGCGTATGTACGGCTTACTGTCTCCATGAACGGTGCATTTCATTTCTTAACTCTAAATGATTATGTAATATTATAAATACCTCTATATGCTGGCTATATATGATATATATGATATCTAAATCAGGAATTTCATTCTGGATATAAAAAACCTTTGACCACATGAACAACATGTAATTGTAAGAAGTCCACTTTAGACATAAGAACCAAATATCGACAAAACAAACATTATTAACTTAAATGCTTACATAATGTTTATAACATGGAAATAAGATATATAAAAGTAATAATGAACTTTAAAAAGGTTCTTAATCAATTAGAAATTAACTCAAGTTTATTATTCATGACATTAAAGAACGATCGAGTCAAGTCGGACCTGAGGTAAGGGATTTCGTCTCAATCTCCTTTAATTGAGGCATATTTCGGTTTATACACAACTTTATTTTATACGGTGTATAACCCCCTTTGACTTTTAATTTTATACAAAAGGAATCTTTTTTTACGAAGCGTTTTACAAAACGACAAAAAGGAATGTTTCTTTTAACGTACGCGGTGACAACGACTTTTTCCGCTGCCACGAGTATTATTTGGTCTTTGGCTTCCTCAACAAGCCGTAATGTTTTTAAAATGAAATAAATACCATATACTCTTTTATGTATTTTGGTATTGAAAATGGTTTTTATAATGGATTTGTTATGTTAATATATTTGAGTGATATATTTTGATCAAAGTGTGGAAATTTTTTCTTTCCATTATGTTTGTTTTATGTCTTATGATGTTATAATGGTACTTGGACATTTGACAGGTGGTTACGTGATAAACCATATGACGGGTGGTGCCGTGAATACCAGGACAGGTGGTTACGTTATAACCTCCAATGCATTGGGTATAGAAGTCGGCCGTATGGCTATTCCATTAAGTATGTATGAAAGTTGGCCGTATAACTATTCCATTAAGTGATATATGTGGAAGTCGACCGTATGGTTATTCCACTTAAGTATGTTTATGTCCCAAGTTACCTTTATATGTTATGTGTTCTTTATATGGGTTTTATGGTAATCCTTTGGTTACAAAAGGGTATGTAATGATATTTTATTCAGTGAATAGTTTTTAATACTTCATGAAGGTGAAGGTATTACTTTGATAAAGTATACATGGTTTACTTGATGTTTGAAAAACTAACAATTTTCATTCTTTGTGTATCCCTTAATGAGATTTTTATTCTCACCCAAAGTTTTTTTGAAATGTTTTTCACAGGACTTAATGTGGAATAATGTCATGGATGGGATCAAGGGAAAGTCATGCTATATAAAACTTGGAACTAGAAATGTTTCTTTTTAAGAGTTTTTTTTATTCTATGGAAACTTAGTAGAAGTGTCTACTTTGTAATCTTTCGAGATGTAGTAGTTATGTTATAATTCTCTAAAACTCTAAACCTGAAAAGATCCTCAACGTGAATTATTCATTTAATTCAATATTAAGTAAGGTTTAAGGCCGGGGCCTTATAGTTGGTATCAAAGGTCGGTTTAGACAACTTTAGGAGTTAGAAAAGTGTAAAATTATAAGTTAATTTATGGTACGAGTAAAATGATATAGAATTTAAAGATTACCATGTTGCTTCTCCTAAGAAATTTCTGTGTTAAGAATGGTTTTTCATAGAGAAAACAGAACAGATTTTCTGGGAAGGCATACAGAGGGAAATGACCTTTCAAATCAGTATCCTGAGATGGTCAGAATCAGAACTAAACAGTTTGTTGCAGTGATGGCTCAGTTGACTTAGTGAAAAATGTTGGTTGTTTTTATTGATGATATTTTGGTGTTTTCTAAAGGAAAAGAGGAGCCTGAAAGACATTTAATGGTTATCTTGAAAACCTTTAAAGAAAAGAAACTATATGGAAAATTCACCAAGTGTGAGTTTTGGTTACAAAAAATTTCTTCCCTTGGTCACATTGTTTCAAAAGATGGCATAACTATTGATCCTATTAAAACAAAAGTTGTTGAATAATGGCCAAGACCCACAAATGTAACCGAGATCCATAGTTTCCTTGGTTTGGAAGGTTACTACAGAAGGTTTGTTGAAATTTTTTCACGATTATCTAGTCCAATGACAATGCTAACTCGGAAGGGTGTTATGTTTATCTGGAAAAAAGAATGTGATGATTGTTTTCAGGAGTTGAAAAGAAGATTGGTGAATGCTCCAGTTTTGGAACTTATTTCTAGGAATGGTGAGTTTGTTATATACAGTGATGCTTCGTTAAAGGGACTTGGTTGTGTCCTTATGCAGAATGATCAGGTAATTGCTTATGCTTCACGTCAGTTGAAAACTCATGAGGTAAATTACCGTACACATGATTTGGAATTAGCTACTGTTGTTTTTGCTTTAAAAATTTGGAGGCATCATTTGAATGGAGTAAGGTGTGAAATATATACTGATCACAAAATATTAAAGTATAAATTCACTTAGAAAGAATTCAACATTAGACAGAGGAGATGGCTGGAATTAATCAAGGATTATGATTGTACAATTCATTACCATCAAGGAAAAGCAAATAAATTGGTTGATGCTTTGAGTCGAAAAAGTAATTCTTCATTAACAATGTTGCGTTTGAAACGTGATCCTTTGGTTAAGGATTTGATGAACTTTGGCATGGATGTTGTTGGTGCAGGAAGTTCTTCTGTTTTGTTTCAGGTATCAGTGAAATCATCCCTATCAGACAGAATCAAGCAAGAATAGAAGCAAAACAGTGAGTTGCAGAAATAGGTAGAGCTGGTTCAGAAGGGTAAGTTACCTGAATTCAACATTGATAATGATTGTGTTTTGAGGATTGGGAAGAAATTATGTGTTCCTTGTGATTCACATTTGAAGAATGAGTTGTTATGTGAGGCACATAGTTCCCCTTTTTCAGTTCATCCTGGAAGTACTAAGATGTACAGAGATCTGCGGGAGTATTACTGGTGGGATGGAATGAAAAGAGATATTCCTGATTTTACTGTAAAGTGTTTGACATGTCAACAGGTTAAAGGAGAGTGACAATTACCGAATGGAATGCTTTAGCCTTTACCAGTTCCTGAGTGGAAATGGGAAAACATATCCATGTACTTTGTTGTGGGATTACCGAGGACATCTTGAGGTAATAATGCAATCTGGGTTATTGTTGATCGCTTGACTAAATCTACTCATTTCCTTGCTATACGAGATAATTTTTCCCTAGATAAATTTTCCCGTTTGTATCTTAAGGAGATAGTCAGGTTACATGGAGTTCCTCTCTCCATTGTGTCCGATCGTGATCCCAGGTATACTTATAACTTTTGGAAAGGCCTTCAGAAGTCGTTGGGCACTGAATTAAATTTTAGTACATCTTTTCAACCCCAATCAGATGGGCAGTCAGAACGAACAATTTAGACCTTGGAGGATATGCTACGAGCTTGTTCGATGGATTATCAGGTAAGTTGGGACCAACATATTTCTTTGGTTGAGTTTTCTTATAATAACAGTTTTCATTCCAGTATACAGATGGCACCATTTGAGGCATTATATGGGAAGCGGTGTTGAACTCCATCATTTTGGGATGAAGTGGGTGAAAGGAAGATGATGGGACCAAAATTGGTAGAAGAGATGGCAGAAAATGTTTATTTGATTCAAAAACACATGAGAACAGCTCAATGTAGGCAGAAGAGTTATGCGGGTAACTGGAGGAAGGATCTATCTTTCGAGGTAGGTGATCATGTTGTTCTCAAGGTTTCTCCATGGAAAAGTGTGATGAGATTTGGTAAGAAAGGAAATATGAGTCGAAGGTTCATTGGGCCATATGAAATTCTGGAGAGAGTTAGATCAGTTGCATACAGAGTGGCTTTACCTCCGAGTTTATCTCAGGTACACAATGTTTTTCATGTTTCGATGTTGAGAATGTATATGCCAGATCCATCTCAATTTTTTAGCACAAAGGTACTTCAGCTGGAGGAGAACCTATCTTATGAAGAACTACCAGTCCAGATTCTTGATCAAAGAGAGAAAGTGTTGCGAAATAAAGTAATCCACCAGGTAAAGGTTTTGTGGAAAAACCATATGGTTGAAGAGGCAACGTGGGAATCCGAAAATGATATGAGGGATAAATACCGCCACTTATTTAGATAAGTGAATAAAATTGTGAGGACACAATTCCCAAAAGGGGGTAAGGATGTAACATCCCAGGTAAATAATGAATAAAACTTTTTCGTATTTATTAATATTTGCGAATTAAATATTAATTTTACATTAAAGGGGTTGCTATGTTCGATAGCGTACTCGATACGCAATGATGAGTTCCTTTGAAAACTTTCGTTGCACACTAGTAATATAATAATATTATTTTAAATGGTAGTTTACAGGTAGTCGTTGTATTGGCGGGAATGGATAGAAATAACTAAAATATGATTATATATGTTTTTTAATGTTTTTACATTTATCCAATAAAATATAAAGGCTTAAAATACGGAAAGAATTAAATTTTAGGCTTATATACTCTAATTTTCACGAAAGGTCCACTTATCACCTTTTGATAGAGAAACGTCATTAAATATAGTTTTGATCAATCTTATAAATTTTATTGGACCAAATATAAATCTTCTTTAGAATCGGGACATCAAAATTTACTTTGTGTAAATTTTTGGTAGCTTTCTGATGAAGCTCATTTTTTAAAGAACAGTGTAAAATGTTGTATTTTAATTCAAAACCTCTTTTTAATCTAATTTATTAAGATGAATAGATAATATTTTGAATTGGTTTTAAAGTTAAATTAGAATATATGTTCACCATTAAAACCAATCGTGGTCGTTGGAATTAATTTCACTTTGAAATCAGACATAAACTAGTGTCAATCTTTTGATACTTATTGTTTCATAAAAACGCGCTATTTGCCTTGACATCGGGAATTAATTATTAATTTAACTAATGAAACATATATGTTGTGAATTTTGTAAAATGGACTTCATTTTTGAATTCGGAATATCAAATATAGCTTAGGGTGATGTTTTGGTATTTTTCTGAAAAACTTCAATTTTTGATGAATAGTGAAACCACTAAGTGGTACTTATAAAAACTGATTTTTCGTTTAAATGAAATTTTACCACTTATGTGTTTTGAATTTAAAAAATCCTACATAAATGTTTTTCATTAAGAAGTAAAATGTGGTTCAATGAGATTAAAATAATTTTTTGGTGAATAGTAACTCTTAAGTTCTTAATCACGATTAGAGGTAATTAGTGTAGTTTAAGGTAAAAATAATGTTTTAATAATATGAGATGACCTTGACACTTGTCCTACCATTATTGGATGTGTCACGGCCGACCAAGAAAAGCCATGGGTCAACTTGGGGACCCCATGGAGCCACTTTGGTTGGGAAATGACATAAATAACTTTTTATTTAATGTTAAAGTAAAAATGACACACACATGAAATGTTTTACTAAAACAATTTTTACATGGGGTTATACAATTCAGATTTTTGACTATAAATATTCATTAGGAAGATAAAAATATTTCCAAAATCATAGTATTTTTTTTATAATTTTTATACATTATATAGATTAAATTATTTATGACATCATGATGATGCAGCGATGACCTCATTATTTAACGATTTAAATAAAATGGAAAGATAATGTAAATTATAAGACCTAAACATGTCCAAAACCTATTGGATGGGTGGATTTAGAACCCTTATCACCTTATCCTCGAAAAAAATCAATGTGGGACCTCATAAATCCGAATACCATTTTAAAATAAAGTGAATTTGTTTTACCTTCCAAGAGTGCCCCTCCTCTCCTCTTTTAAAAGGCCCCAACCTCTACCTACTTACCCACACAACCAAAGCCTTTGGCTCAGAAAAACCCTGCCCATTCTGGCTCTCCACATCCCTCTATTACTCCTTGAAGCCTCACTTTGGGAATAAGTCGTCCCAAGGAATCCTTTGAGCTCAAATCTGAGAGAGTTACCCGATTTTAAGGTAATGTCTTCTTTTGAGTCCTTTTGTTTTATTTTTCTTCTCCAACCCCCTAAACTCTTTTTATTCTTTTCTATTGTAACAACTCCAGTATCATAAGTATACTAGGATGTTTTTATAAGAAGTATTCGAGCTACACTTACACACACCTACATATAATGGATAAAGAACATACTGTTTCCGTGGATGGCGAATTTCTGCCTCCCGAAACGATGATTATTCAACATTCTCTTAACACCTTAAAAGGTGGCCATTAAGATGACACTATATTTATATATGATATATAATATGTTTTTGTTTTCCTTAAGCTTTTGTATTTATCATTTTGGGCATACCTTTATGGTTTCCATTATGGGTAAACACGATATCTTAATTTTAGGAAGTGCGGACTACCGCCCCCTCAAAGTGATGTGATTCGTTAATTCCATATGTGGGACGTATAAATGATGTATTTAAAGTTATTATATATGATTTTATACTGGAATTATAATGTACCTATATATCATTATTATTTAATTCCTTTAAAGTATGAGATAGAAGTGAAAGTAGTGATCATGTGTACGTACGGCTTACCGTCTCCATGAACGGTGCATTTTATTTCTTATCCCCAAATGTAATGTACTATTAAAAGTACATGTATATAATGAATATATATAATGAATGATACATCTAAATGATTAATATAATTCTGTAATTAAAATATACATATCTCTCATTTAGTTTAAATTCCATTAATATGACAAAGAAATGAAAGTAGCGTTCATGCGTACGTACGGCTTACCGTCTCCATGAACGGTGAATTTCATTTCTTACCTCTAAATGATAATGTAATATTATAAATACATGTATATTATGGATATATATGATATATATGATATCCAAATCAGTAATGTCATTCTGGATATAAAGAACCTTTTACCACGCGAACAACATGTAATTATAAGAAGTCCACTTTCGACTTAAGAACCAAATATCGACTAAACAAACATTATTAACATAAATGCTTACATAATGTTTATAACATGGAAATAAGAGATATAAAAGAAATAATGAACTTTAAAAAGGTTCTTAATCAAGTATAAATTAACTCAAGTTTATTATTTAGGACGTTAAAGAACGATCGAGTCAATTCGGACCCGAGATAAGGGTCTCCGTCTCAATCTCCTTTCATTGAGGCATATTTCGTTTTATAAACAACTTTATTTTATACGATGTATAAAACCCTTTGACTTTTACTTTTATACAAAATGATTCTTTTTCTACGATGCATTTTACAAAATGAAAATAAGGAATGTTTCTTTTAACATACGCAGTGCCAACGACTTTTTCCGCTGCCGCGAGTATTATTTGGTCTTTGGCTACCTCAGCAAGTCGTAATGTTTTTAAAATGAAATAAATACCATATACTCATTTATGTATTTTGGTATTGAAAATGGTTTTTATAATGGATATGTTATGTCAATATATTTTAGTGATATATTGTGATCAAAGTGTGGAAATTGTTTCCTTCCATTATGTTTTTTTATGTCTTATGATTTTATAATGGTACATAGAAATTTGACGGGTGGTTACATGATAAACCATATGACGGGTGGTTCTGTGAATACCAGGACGGGTGGTTACATTATAACCTCCAATGCATTGGGTATGGAAGTTGGCCGTATGGCTATTCTATTAAGTATGTATGGAAGTTGGCCGTATGGCTATTCCATTAAGTGATATGTGTGGAATTCGACCATATGGTTATTCCAATTAAGTATATTTATTTTCCAAGTTACCTTTATATGTTATGTGTTATTTATATGGGTTTTATGGTAATTATTTGGTTGAAAAAGGTTATGTAATGATATTTTATTCAGTGAAGAGTTTTTACCACTTTATGAAGGTGAAGGTATTACTTTGATAAAGTATACATGGTTTACTTGATGTTTGAAAAACTAACAATTTTCATTCATTGTGTATCCCTTACTGAGCTTTTTATGCTCACCCCAATTTTTTTTGAAATGTTTTTCACAGGACTTAATGTGGAATAAGGTCAAGGATGGGATCAAGGGAAATTCATGCTATATAAAACATGGAACTAGACATGTTTCTTTTTAAGAGTTTTTTTATTCTATGGAAACTTAGTAGAAGTGTCTACTTTGTAATCTTTTTAGATGTAGTAGTTATGTTCTAATTATCTAAAACTCTAAACCTGAAAAGATCCTCAATGTTCATTATTCATTTAATTCAATATTAAGTAAGGTTTAAGTTCGGGGCCTTATAGTTGGTATCAAAGGTCGTTTTAGACAACTTTAGGAGTTAGAAGAGTGTAAAATTATAAGTTAATTTATGGTACGATTAAAATGATATAGAATTTAAAGATTACCATGTTGCTTCGCCTAAGATATTTCTGTGCTAATAATGGTTTTTCCTAGAGAAAACAGAACAGATTTTTTGGGAAGGCATACAGAGGGAAATGACCTTTCAAATCAGTATCCTGAGATGGTCAGAATCAGAACTAAACTGTTTGTTGCAGTGATGGCTCAGTTGACTTATTTGAAAAATGTTGGTTCTTTTTATTGATGATATTTTTGTGTTTTCTAAAGGCAAAGAGGAGAATGAAAGACATTTAAGGGTTATCTTGCAAACCATAAAAGAAAAGAAACTATATGGAAAATTCAGCAAGTGTGATTTTTGGTTACACCAAATTTCTTCCCTTGGTCACATTGTTTCAAAAGATGGAATAATTGTTGATCTTGTTAAAACAAAAGTTGTTGAATAATGGCCAAGACCCACAAATGTAACCGAGATCTATAGTTTCGTTGGTTTGGTAGGTTACAACAGAAGGTTTGTTGAAATTTTTTCACGCTTATCTAGTCCAATGACTAAGCTAACTCAGAAGGGTGTTAAGTTTATCTGGACAAAAGAATGTGATGATTGTTTTCAGAAAATGAAAAGAAGATTGGTGAATGCTCCAGTTTTGGCACTTCCTTCCAGGAATTGTGAGTTTTTTATATACAGTGATGCTTCATTGAAGGGACTTGGATGTGTCCTTATGCAGAATGATCAGGTAATTGCTTATGCTTCATGTCAGTTGAAAAATCATGAGGTAAATTACCCTACACATGATTTTGAATTAGCTGCTGTTGTTTTTGCTTTAAAAATTTGGAGGCATCATTTGTATGGAGTAAAGTGTGAATTAAATACTGATCACAAAATAATAAAGTATATATTCACTCAGAAAGAATTGAACATGAGACATAGGAGATGGCTGGAATTAATCAAGGATTATGATTTTACAATTCATTACCATCCGGGAAAAGAAAATAAAGTGGCTGATGCTTTGAGTCGAAAAAGTAATGCTTCATTAAAAATGTTGCATTTGGAACGTGATCCTTTGGTAAGGATTTGATGAGCATTGTCATGGAAGTTGTTAGTGCATGAATTTATTCTATTTTGTTTCAGGTATCAGTGAGATCATCCCTATCATACAGAATGAAGCAAGAACAGAAGCAAAACATTGAGTTGCAGAAAAAGGTAGAGCTGGTTCAGAAGGGTAAGTTACCTAAATTCAGCATTGATAATGATTGTGTTTTGAGGTTTGGGAAGAGATTATGTGTGCCTTGTGATTCACAGTTGAAGAATGAGTTGTTATGTGAGGCTCATAGTTCCCCGTTTCCAGTTCATCCTGGAAGTACTAATATGTACAAAGATATGCGAGAATATTACTGGTGGGATGGAATGAAAAGGGATATTGCTGATTTTACTGTGAAGTGTTTGACATGTCAACAGGTTAAAGCTTAGCGGCAGTTACCGAAAGGAATGCTTCAGCCTTTACCAGTTCCAGAGTGGAAATGGGAAAACATATCCATTGAATTTGTTGTGGGATTACCGAGGACATCTCGAGGTAATAATGCAATCTGGGTTATTGTTGATCGCTTGACTAAATCTGCTTATTTCCTTGCTATACGAGATACTTTTTCCCTAGATAAACATTCCTGTTTATATCTTAAGGAGATAGTTAGGTTTCATGGAGTTACTCTCTCCATTGTGTCTGATCGTGATCTTAGGTTTACTTCTAACTTTTGGAAAGGCCGTCAGAAGTCGTTGGGCAGTAAATTAAATATTAGTACACCTTTTCATCCTCAATCAGATGGGTAGTCAGAACGAACAATTCAGACCTTGGAGGATATGCTACGAGCTTGTTCGATGGATTATCAGGGAAGTTGGGACCAACATCTTTATTTGGTTGAGTTTTCTTATAATAACAGTTTTCATTCCAGTATACAGATGGCACCATTTGAGGCATTATATGGGAAACAATGTCGAACTCCAGCATTTTGGGATGAAGTGGGTGAAAGGAAGTTGATAGGACCAGAATTGGTAGATGTGATGGCAGAAAAAGTTCTGTTGATTCAAAAACACATGAGAACAGCTCAAATCAGGAAGAAGAGTTATGCAGATAACCGGAGGAAGGATCAATCTTTCGAGGTAGGTGATCATGTTTTTCTCAAGGTTTCTCCATGGAAAAGTGTGATGCGATTTGGTAAGAAAGGAAATCTGAGTCCAAGGTTCATTGGGCTATATGAAATTCTAGAGAGAGTTGGATCAATTTCATATAGAGTGGCTTTACCTCCAATTTTATCTCAGGTACACAATGTTTTTCATATTTCGATTCTGAGAAAGTATATTCCAGATCCATCTCATGTTTTGAGTCCAGAGGTAGTTCAGCTGGAGGAGAACCTATCTTATGATGAACAACCAGTCCAGATTTTTGATCGAAGAGAGAAAGTGTTGCGAAATAAGGTAATCCACCAGGTAAAGGTTTTGTGGAAAAACCATATGGTTGAAGAGACAATGTGGGAATCTGAAATTGCTATGAGGGATAAATACCCCCACTTATTTTGATAAGTGAATAAAATTGTGAGGACGCAATTCCCAAAAGGGGGGAAGGATGTAACATCCTAGGTAAATAATGAATAAAACATTTTCGTATTTATTAATATTTACGAATTAAATATTAATTTTACTTTAAAAGGGTTGCTATGTTCGATAGCGTACCCGATACGCAACGATGAGTTCTTTTGAAAACTTACGTTGCACACTAGTAATATAATAATATTATTTTAAATGGTAGTTAACATGTAGCCGTTGTATTGGCGGGAATGGATAGAAATAACTAAAATATGATTATATATGTTTTTAAATGTTTTTTCATTTATCCAATAAAAGATAAAGGCGTAAAATACGGAAAGAATTCAATTTTAGGATTATATACTCTAATTTTCATGAAAGGTCCACTTATCACCTTTTGACGGTGAACTGTCATTAAATATAGTTTTGATCAATCTTATAAATTCTATTGTACCAAATATAAATCTTCTTTAGAATCAGGACATCATAATTTACTTTGTGTAAATGTTTGGTATCTTTCCGATAAAGTTCATTTTTAATGAATAGTGTAAAATGTTGTATTTTAGTTCAAAACCACTTTTTAATCTAATTTATTAAGATGTTTATATTATCTTTTTAATTGGTTTTAAAGTGAAATTAGAATATATTTTTACCATTAAATCCAATAGTGTTCGTTGGAATTAATTTCACATTGAAATCGGACTTAAACTAGTGTGAATCTTTTGATACTTATTGTTCCATAAAAACACGCTATTTGCCCTTGACAACGGAAATTAATTATTAAATTAATTAATGGTACTTATATTTTGTGAATTTTGTAAAATGGACTTCATTTTTGAATTTGGAATATCAAATATAGCTTAGGGTGAAGTTTTGGTATTTTTCTGAAAAACATCAATTTTTTTATGAATAGTGTACCACTAAGTGGTACTTATAAAAACTGATTTTTCGTTTAAATGAAATTTTACCACTTATGTGTTTTCAATTTTAAAAATCCTACATATATGGTTGTCATTAATAAGTAAAATGTGGTTTAATGAGATTAAAATAATTTTTTGGTGAATGGTAACTCTTAAGTTCTTAATCGCGATTAGAGGTAATTAGTGTAGTTTAAGGTATAAATAATGTTTTAATAATATGAGATGACCTAGACACATGTCCTACCCTTATTGTATGAGTCATGGAAGACCCAGAAAATCCATGGGTCAACTTGGGGACCCCATGGAGCCACTTTGGTTGGGAAATGACATAAATAACTTTTTATTTAATGTTAAAGTAAAAATGACACACACATGAGATGTTTTACTAAAACAATTTTTACTTGGGGTTATACAAGTCCGATTTTTGACTATAAATATTAATTAGAACGATAAAAATATTTCCTAAATCATAGTATTTTTTTAATAAATTTTATACATTAAATAAATTAAATTATTTATAACATCATGATGATGCAACGATGACCTCATTATTTTACGATTTAAATAAAACGGAATGATAATGTAAAATCTTAGACCTACACATGGCGAAAACCTATTGGATGGGCGGATTTCGAACCCATATCACCTTAAAGTTGAAACACATCAATTTTGGACCTCTTAAATTCTAATACCATTTTAAAATAAAGTTACTTTTCTTTACCTTCCAAGAGTGCCCCTCCTCTCCTCTTATGAAAGGCCCCCACCTCTACCTCCTTACCCACAGTCCCAAAGCCTTTGGCTCGGAAAACCCCTACCCATTTTGGCTATCCACATCCCTCTATTACTCCTTGATGCCTCTCTTTGGGCAGAAGTCTTCCCAAGGAAGCCATTGATCTCAAATCTAAGAGAGTTACCCGATTTTAAGGTAATGTCTTCTTTTGAGTCCTTTTGTTTTATTTTTCTTCTCCAACCCCCTAAACTCTTTTTATTATTTTCTTTTGTAACAACTATAGTATCCTGAATATACTAGGATGTTGTTATAAGAATTATTCTAGCTAAACATACACACACCTATATCTAATGGTTAAGGAACATACTGTTTCCGTGGATGGCGAATTTCTGCCTCCCGAAACGATGATTGTTCAACATTTTTTTAACACCGTCAAAGGTGGACATTAAGATGACACAATATTTATATATGATATATAAATATTTATATTTTCCTTAAGATTATGTATTTTTCATTTTGGGCATACCTTTATGGTTTCCATTATGGGTAAACGCGATATCTTCATTTTAGGAAGTGCCGACTACCGCCCCCTCAAAGTGATGTGATTCGTTAATGCCATATGTGGGACGTATAAAGGATTTATTTAAAGTTATTAATATGATGTTATACTGAAATTATAATATACATCTATATAATTATTATTTGTTTTCATTAAATAATGAGATAGAAATTAAAGTAGCATTAATGCGTACGTACGGCTTACTGTCTCCATGAACGGTGCATTTCATTTCTTATCGCCAAATGTAATGTACTATTAAAATTACATGTATATAATGGATATATCTAATGAAGGATACATATAAATGATTAATATATTTATGTAATTAAAATATACATACCTCTCATTTAGTTTTAATTCCATTATTATGACAAAGAAATGAAAGTAGCGTTAATGCGTACGTACGGCTTACCGTCTCCATGAACGGTGCATTTCATTTCTTACCTCTAAATGATTATATAATATTATAAATACATGTATATGATGGATATATATGATATATATGATATCCAATTCAGGAATGTAATTCTGGATATAAAGAACTTTTGACCACACGAACAACATGTAATTATAAGAAGTCCACTTTCAACTTAAGAACCAAATATCGTCAAAACAAACATTATTAACATAAATTCTTAAATAATGTTTATAACATGGAAATAAGAGATATAAAAGGAATAATGAACTTTAAAAAGGTTCTTAATCAAGTAGAAATTAAATGAAGTTTAATATTCAGCACGTTAAAGAATGATCGAGTCAAGTCGGACCCGAGGTAAGGGACTTCATCTCAATCTCATTTCATTGAGGCATAATTTGTTTTATACACAACTTTATTTTATATGGTGTATAAAACCCTTTTACTTTTACTTTTATACAAAATGAATATTTTTCTACGAAGTGTTTTACAAAACGACAAAAAGGAATGCTTCTTTTAACATACGTGGTGACAACGACTTTTTCCACCGCCGCGAGTATTATTTGGTCTTTGGCTTCCTCAACAAGCCGTAATGTTTTTAAAATGAAATAAATTCCATATACTCTTTTATGTATTTTGGTATTGAAAATGGTTTTTATAATGGATTTGTTATGTCAATATATTTGAGTGATATATTGTGATCAAAGTGTGGAAATGTTTTCTTTCCATTATGTTTGTTTTATATCCTATGATTTTATAATGGTACTTGGACATTTGACGGGTGGTTACGTGATAAACCATATGATGGGTGGTGCCGTGAATACCAGGACGGGTGGTTACGTTATAACCTCCAATGCATTGGGTATGGAAGTTGGCCGTATGGCTATTTCGTTAAGTATGTATGGAAGTTGGCCGTATGGATATTCCATTAAGTGATATGAGTGTAAGTCGACCGTATGGTTATTACACTTAAGTATGTTTATGTCCCAAGTTACCTTTATATGTTATGTGTTCTTTATATGGGTTTTATGGTAATCCTTTGGTTACAATAGGGTATGTAATGATATTTTATTTAGTGAAGAGTTTTTACTACTCCATGAAGGTGAAGGTATTACTTTGATAAAGTATACATGGTTTACTTGATGTTTGAAAAACTAACAGTTTTCATTCTTTGTGTATCCCTTACTGAGCTTTTTATGCTCACCCCATGTTTTTTTGAAATGTTTTTCATAGGACATAATGTGGAATAAAGTCAAGGATGGGATCAAGGGAATGCCATGCTATATAAAACATGGAAGTAGACATGTTTCTTTTTAAGAGTTTTCTTATTCTATGGAAACTTAGTAGATCTGTCTACTTTGTAATCTTTTGAGATGTACTAGTTATGTTCTAATTCTATAAAACTCTAAACCTGAAAAGATCCTCAATGTGAATTATTCATTTATTTCAATATTAAGTATGGTTTAAGGCCGGGGCCCTATACACATTGTCAACAATCCATTATTTAGATCAAAAATTGTAACTGATAACCAATTTACGGTATCCAAATCAATCATATCATTTCTACAATATCAATATCACAAGGTCAGGAACATATTAAGGGGTTTCCTTCCATAAAAATATATATTTTAAAATTTTAACTCGCAACTGAGTCACTTTTCCTTGGTAGTAGTAATCATATAACCTAAAATCATTAATGAAATAGTATTGTCATAAAATCCGTATATATTCCTTAATTCATATAACAATAATATCATAACATAGTTGTTGAATCCAAAAATACATTAATTATTATACTTTGACCGTAGTGACATTATAATATTGAAAATGGCCACTTTTTTTGGAGCAATATTTCCTTGAAGCTTCAGACATTAATTTTGGTAGTGACCCATATTCTTATAGTTTAACCATTGAATATTATAACTTTTTCCTTTATCGTAAACTTATTATTATGGTTTCATTTTTTCCACACATCATGCAAATCCCTTTGTCAATTTATCATATACCTAGTTTTTTTCATATGAAACTATCACATGTGGGAAAATACATCTTTATATTTTTTCCATTATTTATTTTTCCCACTTGTCCTTTTATACTCATTCTCTCATATGAAGGAACAATACAAAGAAAAATGTTTCTCCATCTTATCTCTTCATATGATGATAATTTTCGAGAGAATAGATCCGTCTAAAATACAGGCTCAAAATCATAGATGAAATGGTCATTATTACTCTTTGGATTATGTGCATTGATGTTGTTCCAAATAATTTTTGTAGGCATCTTTTATAAATAACTTCATACTATATATTAGATCATAACTTATGAAACATAATGTGTAACCCCAATAATAGTAAATTAATTGCAATAAATTGAAATATTTATTCATATCTAATCTTATAATCATGAAAGTGGATTCTTTTAGAAGTTCATCTATACTTATTCTAAATGTATTTCTTAGGGCTATTTTCTCTAATATAATTTTTCTAAATCTAGTTATCAAGTATACTGATAAACATCATACGATACCAACTGTGATGCCCCGACCCTATAAGCCTTCACCTGGTGCATTATTTTATTACATTTACATGATTACAAGGAATCAAATTATAAATGAAAATTCATTTTATAAGTCTTGGAATACAATATTACATTCATGAAACCCACACGCCATTTGGAAATAAAAATAAAACATGATACATAATAAAATGATATAAAACTATATCATTCAAATCTTATTCAATATTTTATTTTTCATATCTTGTGGAAATAAAACATAATATATGGGTGAGCTCATATGCTTATTAATGGTATGAAATACAACAAAATCCATTATAAAAAATAAATTAATGTGAATAAATCATGCCACTAAAATATAATCTTGAGAATAATATGGAGGAAATAAAAATATAATAAAAATGCTATATAAAACATATTAATAAATATTCTACTAGTAAAATAATCACATTTATCTAATATCATAATTTGGGTATGCAAAATTTCAGAGAACTATAACATATCATTAAGTCCTCAACTAAGATATCTGAAAAGTACTAGGGTAAGGCCTCAACCAAAACCCAATTTTGTTTCATCTCATGATAACTACTAATGCAACGAGGGGATTTCGTTAACTGGTCCCCAACCCATAGATCTTTCATTAAACAACCACAACCCATTGGGATTTCATCAACTTTTCCCTAACCCATCACCTACTATTTCCAATTCATTTCATATATGAAAATAGTGAAACATAAACAACATATGAATTCATATTGAATACAAGGATACAATATGTGAATACTTTAATTGTGTCCCATGAAGGGTATTAAATTAGCACATCCAGAATCCAGCTAATCATAATACCTTAAACAATACATTGTATATGGTATCATAATATATAAACCCCAATAAATTACATTATTCAATAAAGGATGTTTAAATATATGAAGTTATTTTTAAATGAGACCATTTATAAATTTCATTAGGAAATAATCCTTAAATATTCCAATGTTTCCCACAACACATTGAATCATTTTATTCTTAATCAGTTATAATATAATGATAATAAGAATAATCTTGATATTAAAATTCAAAGTGATGTAAATACTCTATAAACAAGTAATAAGTGTTTAATAAGGCATATATCTCACTAAAGTAATAGTGAAATGAGAAAAAACCTTATTTTTTATGTTGGAAAAATGAGTTCTATTAGAAAATAATTTTTATATTTCATGAAATCATATTGTAAACATGTATATCCCATAAAATTAAAGGAATTGACATTGATATTATATTTGAGGTATAAATTATGTCCCACTGAAGTAAAATTATGTAAAAGGTGTTTTTAGGAATCATTATAAATAAAACATTTTAGTGTGGTTTATGGAAAATATTAAAGATGTTTTAAAGTTGAAATGTATGTTTGTATTTATAAAAATAGATTGGAATAGATACATGTTTTTCATGATTAAATTAATTATTTTAGAAAAAAATTCTGACTAAAAAATATTATATAGTGAACATGAAAATGTGTACGAATTCGACACGTTCCCTTTAATCGGACTTGTGTATTGGGAAGAATTGAAAAGGCAACATTGTAAAACAAGTAATACCCATAATAGATTGATGAAATTACTTTCATACTTTATTTTTGATTGAATAAATATAATTTAGAATAAGTACACAAAAATAATGACAAATTACATAGGTGTATAGAGGTAGATAGCATAACCCGAATGAAAATGGTGGTTAACGAAAAAACCATACCAGTTTGTAATTGATCGAATCAAAATCCCCAAAATTAATAATAACAAAATATTATATTACATATCATAAAAATAATTATATCCATGATATGATACATAAATAGTTAGTATAATACACCATACAAAATAAATAGTGGTGAATAATGTATATATCACAAAAATGGAAATGAGATGAGAAAACCCTTACCTCATGTCCGAATGAGTTTTGAAGTTGATGTTAAAATCAGGGATAATCAGTTTAAATAGATTAATTAATTAATTCAGAACCTTTTATACATGTATTTTATTCATTATTGATTTATCATGGTCACTTATTTCCTTTTTGATAAGTTATGTTGTTGAATTCTATCACTCTAGAGTGTTCATTTACATGATTTTCATGGTCGGTTCGATTGATTATAAGTAATGGAGTTCATGTAAAATGGGTATAATTCCCAAGAATTGGATTTTTCATGTTTTTAGTGAGAATACATAAGTGTAAATGGTTATACATGATATACCTTTATATGTTATGGGGATAAATCAGTAGAAAAGGCATCTAGTGATAATCATATATATTATTATGTTTGTATTTCAATCACCACAAACTAGTTTTTTCGTACGAATTAGTATTATGTATATATATATATATATATATTCAAAAACATTATATAAGCCATAATACATATTTTAAAATATAGATCAACTATAATAAAATTATCATGACTATCTTTTAAGGATAACTTATAGGGTGAAAGTTCATTATCTATGAATTTTGTAAATCAGTACCTCCTAGACGATGATTTAATTTTTAAAATAATATAGAATGAGTAAAGATATTGATGATGGTGATTCCATTAACATTATATAAATATAGTATATAAATGATAATATATTCATTATGATCATTTGTATGTAGGAGTTCAGGATAGTATAATAAAAGAAATTACATGAAAGAAAAATAAAAGAAAAAGAAAGCGCATTTAACCTCCTGAATACTTCTCATTGAGAATCTCTTAAAGGGGATTGATTTTTGTATTTTAAAGAGACCAAGATCATGTAGATGTGGATGAGGATCTTGGAAATAGTATTTATCAAAATTTTATCAAGTCTCAAAGCATGGAATATGTGAGGATAAGAGGGAGTGAGGGGTGGTTTTTATATTGGAAGAGAGGGGTAATTTCTCAGTATTTTATTCATTATGTTATTATTTTTTTCAATATAAAAATAATGCAGATTCTTGTGAGAAAATAGATTATTAAGTCAATGTGACTTAAAACTAATTCTTTATTAGAAAATTAAAGACTCTAGGAATAGTGTATTTAATTTATAATGAATTTATACCGTAAATTACCGTATAATAATATTCAAAAAATTCATGTTCTTCATGAAAATCCAAAAAAAAACATAATTTTCACGATTTTTTTGACATTTAGAATTAAAACATTCATACCATTTTATAAATATAATTTTCTAAATATGAGAAATTAAAATTTTAATTTTAATCATCATTTACACAAAAAGTACAATTTTTAAAATTAAAACTGATTTTATAATATCTTGAAAAATTATGAATGTTCTTTTTAAATTATCCTAAAATCATTGGATACATAAATATATATTTACATATAAATTAATTAAAAATTAATTCTATTTTTAATTTTTTTTATTAATTATAAATCTATAATTTAATATTTATTACCCATAAAAATACCAACATATATTTAATATTTTTTAAAAAAATATTCATTTACTCATACTATGATATAGTTATATTTATAATGTTCATAAATTATATTTATACTTTCATGGGTTCAGTTAATATTCATTTGGACAATTTACTATTCATAATGGTTATATTACAATTCATAATGGCACTTTTCTATTCAAAACGATCAAGTTACTATTCACAAACAATGTTAGTTGATTCTATTATTATCAAATTATCATAGTGATGACAACCGTGTGTGTCCATTTTTTGAAATTCAATTCACAATAGAAGAAAAAATATGTTTAATGATAATCTCACAAGTGTGGCCAGAAGGGGGTAAAATAAAAGTTCTGAAGTTTAAATTTTTTTCATATCTAGTTTTAATATAAATAATATTCAAATAATATAAGTTAGATATATATATATATATATATGTAATTGGTATATTTTGACATTAAGAATAAAGTATAATAATTATTTAAACTAAAATATATATTTTTAACTATAAATCATTATTTTTCACTATTGATCAAAAAAATATATTTTCTCTAAAAAATACTGAAAATTCATCAAAAATTAATTTTGACACTCCCTCTTAAAAATGATGTCTATTTGTTAAAAAAAAAATATATTTCATTATAAATATTTTCATTTATGTGAACATGTTATAAATACAATTTCATAGTAGTTATTACTATTAAAATTACTATGTTCAATGGCTATGTTATAAATATATTATTTAAATATTTATATCAATGTGTTTTTTATATAGAATCAGTGTTGTATGCATTAAATTATATATTAAATTTATTTATAAATATTTACATTGTTATAGTGATCCTTGTTTGGTATTCAAGTACTAAAATAACTTGGATCTTTGTCCATGATATATTCATTTAATGGTGTTGAATGAGAATATCCCCATGACTAATTTCTGAACTTGTTAAGGGTACTATGAGTTCACAGTGATGCCATTTGGCTCACCAATTATCTTACCATCATCCTTTAATTAATGAATATATTCATCATGGATTGAATTAAAAAATCATATTATTTAGAAACCATATTGTTATCTATTCCTAAAGCAAGGATAAAAATGATGAGTACAAGAATGATATATTGAAGGCCTAGTGAAAGGATAATTTATATATAAAGTATAGTAAATTCATGTTTTTTATTGGGAGAGTAACCTTCCTAAGGTATGTAATTAGTAGAAAACTGATATCTATGGATCCTTCAAATACATGATTATTTGATTGATAATCCATACTAATATTTTTAATGGATATTCCTGAGTATATTTTCCTAACTCAAGATTTCGAATTTATAGTACTAATCTTCTCTTAAAATAATTTATTACCTTATCTATATCGGTCTATCAGTGACATATATATGGATCATAAATCCATTATTTATATATTTACAAAAAAGGATCACAATAAAACCTGATGAAGGAGGTTAAATATTATAAGTTATTATGATTATTTACTCTATTACCATACATAGAATGTGAATAATTTAACATATGATTTGAGTTGAAATCATTTTGAAACCCTGTCCATTATGATGATTGAAATGGATCCTATCTACTATAACTAAAAAAAGTAGGACATGAGATCATAAATAAAATTTCATCCTACCTTTCCCAATTAACTGCTCAACCATCCATTCATTAGGTGGCCATAAAGGAAAAAAAATCATAAAAAGATATATAATAAGTTAATGACTATTCAATAGTTATGTATTTCCGAATAGGGGGTTATAATGTCTGGAACCATGATATGTTTATGATGATATCTGAAAATTAAATGTGAACTTATTGATAATTTTTTTAGATCATCCTTATCAACTTATCATTGATTTAATAAGATATATATATAAATATGATGAAAAATATATAGTGGGGTAACATGAATATGAATATTGTACGAATTCTATCTCAATTCTTGGTATGCCAACACATGATGGATGAAGGATAATTGTTTTTGTGTACAATAAAACCATTTCACAAACTGGTATGGTATTTCTAAAAATATTTAAATAAATTTCATCATATTAATCCCCATTAAATTTAATTTAAATTAATACATTTGGGTAGAAGTTTATTTCACTATAAATTTATTTCATTCCATTAGCTACCACAATGATTTTAAAGAGATGGTATAAGGTTTTTTTTCACGGAAAAGTTGGAAGTACGAATGTTTTCTGAGGTGGAATATCGATCTCTAATGTGTTCCTTATTCTGCAACATAGAGGTTATGGAAACATTATGATTGGGGAACTATGGGTAGTTTATAGTTTTATTGTTTCAATTTATTTTTTCATATTTGTGGTGTGGAGTGTTGGGTGTGGTGTGGATGATGAATAGTGGAGTTTAGAAGGTTCTCATTGTTTTTTCATGCCTTCACCAAGGAAGGAGGTTGTGGTGTAAAATAATAGAGAGGGATTGAATATTGTGTATTTTTAATTTCCATTGTGTAGTAGTCATTCTCTCTAATATATAGATTGTATAAATTGGATAGGAAACTTGATTCTGAACACACATTTGACTTGGAACCACTACATCATGGATAACCAACTTTAACTACAACCATTGCAATTTTTGAACCCATTATGGTTGATGATTTTATTCTTTGGCATAGAATGTGTCTTTCTAAATATCTTATAAATATCTGAGGCCCCTAAGACCTAGATTCCAATAAATACATTCTCACATACCATTGTCAACTCTAGGGATTCTTTTAGGGATCTTACATCCCATTGTCTCCTAGAATCATCCCTGATAATGGAGGATTTACACTTGACATTTCTATAATCCAAATCTATAATTGATTGAACTTCTAAAGATATAACCTAGGTTACATTCAAGATTATATTATGAAATAAATAACTATTATTAAATCAACAAAAAATAATGGTGAAATAAAATACAATTCTTTGAAATATATCATGACAAGTTCCATTAATGTACTTCATGAGGAATCCATGGCATGTTTCCTCATTCTTAACTGGTGTATAAAATAGTTCATTCTTTTATATTTTATGAAATTGGAGTTTATCAACAATAACATTGATGTAGGATGTTACTTTAGATTTTTGGTCTTTAATTCACTTGTTTCTGTGTTATTGTTATTTTGTTGGAATAATTTGATGTTTGTGATTGATTAAGATCACATGTTGGTATCTTCAAATCTTGTGAGTCCCATTTATGATACATGATTCATTAATTATTCATGTATCTGATTTTTTTTTGTTTTATGTTGATCATAGGTAATTAATGATTCTATTTTTTTCTCTTGATGATATTTTTTTCATTCATTTGAATTATATACCCTATTTTGTGTGTTATTATGACATAAATGGTATTTTTCAAGGTGTTTGGAATAGGTGGACCACTAAAATTGGTTACGCCTTATAGGTGGAGTGTTCAAAACATGTAACAATAGAAATTATGGTCAGGAGAAGAGTGTAGGGATACAATGATGCCTCATAGATTCTATGTTATTCATCCAAAGCCTAATAGATGATAAGTTGTATGTATAGACAAGTCCTAGTGGATTTGTAGTATAATCAATCTATGGAAAGAAAATTATCAGAATATAAAGAATTTTTTTCATAGTGGATACCAAGTTTCTTCTTCACATTATGTTGAATAGTGTGTTTTCTAGACTTGTAGTTAGTGTTTTGTAACTTATAATATCGTGATATTCTATACAGTATGGAGCCGTAACAGGTACCTTCATGGGTGTGGTGTATTTTTTAGAGCATGGTTTTTTGGTATATTATTGTTTATTATTTCTTAAAAATTTATTGTAATCAAGTAATACAATAGTTATAGATGTTCTTATTTTTAAGGATGCATTGGTGATGTAATACGTGTTTTAATTACTCACATCGTGTACAATCATTTCAATGAGTGCGTGAACATCATGTATTGGAATCTAGGAATGGGTGATGGGATCATTGTATATGATTAAGATGAGGATCATGGAGGAGGTAGATATACAATGACATGCTCTAGATTAATACAGATATAATATTTATTTATTTACCATCATACACATACTATTATGGTTTTGATTTTTATGGTCATAGAACATTTATTTATTAGATGAATTGTGTACCATATAATATTAATTACTTCTTCATGTTTTACTCTGATTTTTTATATTATTCATGAATGGATATGAAACTCAATTTATAGTCTCTCCGCTATTGGAATTTGTGAATTATTTTTTTGTTGTTAACATTGTGCATATGGTGCAATACACATGAGGTCGTGTGGCTATCATGAATAGCCCGCGTCATTCTATTCAGGATGTTCCAAAATGGTAATAGGTAAGAGTTTTCGACTTTTCATTTTGACTAACCTGAGACATGGTAGAATGGAAATAGCCTATGTGGGGCTTGGGTAGTGGAGTATCTATGTGCACAACACACTCTTGTGTTAGAGACCTCTATATTACTATTGTGTGTATTATTGTTAATATTTGATGAGATCTAAGCATTTTCATGCATTATGAGTAGGCAGGTAACATCACATAATATAAATATACAATATGTATGATGTATATTAGAAAATTAATCAAATTAATTATTTTATCCAATATTTTTCTGATAAACATGTATTCATTAACTTTATGATATATTTATTTCCATATTATGTGATAAATCAATTATAATTAATTGTTCAAACATGATAATGTTATTTTTTGGTTATATACGAGACTATGAAACACATGTAGATATTGTGACATCGGTCAGTTCAAGGAGGGTTTTACCATGGGTTATATGTAGTCTGGAAGGAAAATCAATGTGGAATACCATAGATTAATTGGGATTCTTAGTAACAACATCAGTTTTATATGTGTTTCCTTAAAATTTTAGAATATGTCTTCTTAATGGTGAATGGATGGCCCACCAGTTAACAAGGTCCATAATGATTCCTCAAGGAAAGATTCCCTTGTGTAATTGCGTGTTGTGAATGTGATTATAATAGAGAACACTCTCAAACCATATTTTATGGTTCATGAAGTGGTTCCACCACATCTCAATGTCCTTCCACTTATTCCTTCCCAATGTAAAGGGGCGCCATGTTCTATGGCTGACAACACCAAATTCTTCCTTCTCTAGTATACAATATCCTTTAAACTAACATGAGTTCCATTTGATGTTGAGTACTAGATATACATAATAGATGGTTCTTATGATCATATTGACAAATATAAGGACTAGTAGGTGAATAACATCACCTATATGATTTATGGACCCACTATGAATTGGTGGGCTGCGATGGGAAAAGCTGGAAGATGTGATCATCTCACATTGGTGGCCTTCAAGGACATTTTCTTTGAGGAATTATTTCTTGATACACAAAATTTAGACCGAGAATAAGTTTTCAAAGAGGTATAAGAGTGTCCCATGATGGTATCTGTATAGTCCACATGTTTTACTAAACTAATACAATTTTATCCCTTCTTGGATGAAGATGAGGCATAAAGGGACTGGAATTTAGAGATTATCCATTAGAATTAAATCATGTGACAGATGAGGGCCTTTTATTTAGAAACATAACTCGAGGTTCTACACATGTCCTTGACTATCAACAAGAGGCAGGTGTATGATTGATTATTTGGTCTTCTTCAATATTTCAATAATATGGTTAGGGTAACTTTTACTACTACTATGGTTGTATATTAAGGTAGCTTCAAGAGGAAGACCGGAGGTATATGGTATGGTGGTATTCAGCATGTGGAAAAAAGTTTGACTTATTCAGTTCCCTTTAGAGGATAACAATAATTATTGAACAATGGAATTTTTGGTCATTACCATGTGGTCTTTATGATACCCCGATGTGAGTATCCGTAGTGTGGTAAGATGATGAATCTCCATCATTTTTTCTCCACTTCTATGAGATAATATTTCCATAGAAGTTGGATAAAGACATAGTGAAAGAATAGTGGATCCATTTAGGGTTTATAGTAGTGGCCTCAGGTGACAATGAATTAGTCAAGTCACATACTATTTGGATAAAGTCACATAGTTGAGCCAACATGAGTTTATGATGTAGATCCAAATCTAGTACGTGGTAATGAGAGATCATCTACGGTTCTAGGTACAGTCATGATCACATCTACATTGTCAAAAACATTATTTTAAATTGGTTCTCCCAATTTATATATATATATATTTACATTTTATATTTATACCTCATTTTATAGTCATGTTATTTCAATATATTCTTTATATAAATACACTATTATCAGTGAATGTAGAACCACATTAGTTATACCAAGTCTATCTTATAGTTATTATATAATATAGGAATATTTAGGACCTCACGATTCAAGATATGATTTTTTTTATTTTATTATTATCATGGTCTGGCTTACCAAATTATTAGCTTACATTGAATTCACGTAGATATGTGTATCATTTACATTTCCAAAAACATAGAATGAAATGATGAGATGAAAATAAAAACTGTGTGAATGTAATGTTTATTTAGAATTGAGTTTTTATAGAATTATTATTGTGAAAATATCTGGCATTTCTATTTCAATACAATTAGTGTTATTCCCCCAATCCATTACACCAGTTTTTGATATCTATTAGGATATCATTTTATATGAACTCATAGGTCTTCCTCCTATTATATTTATCAAGTATTAGATATAAATTATGAAATATTAATAGCCCATTTGGATACACCTTATCATATAGTTAATAATGTGTTGAAGTAACTCAAGGTATATAAAGTCAACTTTGAATAAAAGGCATTCATATGACATAGTACATAAATTTGAGGATCAACTAATTTTTAATGAAAAAGGCACACTATAGTCTTTGAAATTCAATATATTACCAAATATTAATAAGCTAATGATTAATAACATATATACATTACCATGTATTGAAATTCAATTTGACTGGTTAGGGAAATCATGGGGGTTCTCCCTGAATATATTCTATCGAGCTGTCACCATTTTCTGGTTACAGAGGATGGGATCTTGATGAAGTTCATTCAAAGTATGTATATAGTAGATAATTATTTTTTGTTTTTGTTTAGTTTAATTAATTTAGAAAAAGATTTCATAAGTCTTATGAACAAGATCTTCCACCAATAACATTACTCATTAATCATGGTGTTTATAGAAGATATGCCATTATACTAATTGATCCTATAAAAGCATGCCAAATACATTATGATTCTCTTAAGTACACTTCATTAAAATCAGCATTATAATAAGATGTTGAAGTGTCAAATTTTATTTAGGAGGTGAAATTAATGGGGAAATCTTTGTATGAGAATGTTATATCTATCCATCATTCCATGGTTAATGTAGTGATGTCTGGGATTCTTCATTAGAAACTGCTAGAGATCATGAAATGTTTTGGATTAGCAGTATACAACTAAGGTTTTATCTAGAAATCCTCTTAATAATTAGTAACCATGATTTTATTCATGATGAAGAGAGTAAATTTCAAATGATAGAAACTTTGGGAAGATAATTATTTTGAGATTATGATCAATTTGACTACATACCCATTGTTAATTATTCAGGTATCTAATATTGGATATTCTTTATACGATTAAGTGTCATGTGTTGGTATATGAGTTTTAAGATACTATATGGAGTTAGTAGTAGCTTATGGGTCAAGTTATATATGAATCTATGATAGGAACTTTCCTAATAACTAATAGGATCTAATTTCAATGGTTTATGTATTGATTTGATTGAGACACTATCTATTAAGAGATATATTTATTGTGTACAAAGAACAAAGTATCATTCTAAATATATTCACATTGAATGACCATAACATATGATACAGAATTTAGGTAGATTACTTATATATGTTCAAACTTGATATTCCTTTTACACCAGGTAATAAGAACATCTTTTCATATTCTCTTAACCAAAAGATGCAGGTTTCCCATGATATTTGTGAATGGCCTTCGAATGAATAGGGGATCCTAATGAACTTGTTCGTTGATTGGAGGAAGGATTCTTCTGAGGACCATGAATCAATGATTTAGTTATATTTTTTGATCACATATATTTTATTATAAAAGTTAAAAGATGGATATGTGTTTGAATTATAATTTTATATGATGTGGGAATATATTGAAGAGGGTGACCCGATAACTATGTGGATGTCAGATGGTGATGATGTGATCCTCTTACATGGTAGTGTAGTAGTCTATACATTCATAATATAATATTTGATTTTATGATTTTATAGTTATATGTGGGTAGTTAATTTTAGAGTAATGAGGATGTTAAAAATGTATCTTAGAATTTCTAGTGGTCAGTGATAATGAGGTACATTATTTGATTTGTTTCCTAATTACATACCAGCCAAAAAATACAGTTAAATCACCCCCATTCTCATGGGTTTATCAAATATCTTATTTTCCTCATTTGAAAGTGGGAGGACATAATGATGTACATCATGACAAGTTAAAAGAGGACCCCAAAGAGACATGAAATTATTAGGATTATTATTGATATGATAATGAATGTTGAATATTTTTTATTGATATCTCAGACAGACTCAATATATGACATGTGAATAATATTTGACTGTGCGAAGGTAATCATGCATGGAGATCCCTTTATCATTTCTTATAATAGTGATGATTGTTTTATTTAGTGGTTATGAAAGGGGTTGTATAATTCCTTAGGGTATTATCTGAGATTTTTCACAAAGTACCATCCCTAGAAATAATGGAATTCAGAATGAATTATCTGTGTATTAAAGTATATACTTTTGGATTGTATCCTAGTATTCAATGGACTATATTTTGATAATCTATCATTTTTTGAGTTTTATACAACAATATTTGCAATGATTCATATGGAACATTAAAATGCTATCTATAGTAGGTTTTGTATTTCACAATTTTATTGGTATGAGGCTGGTGAGTTAGAAGTTGTGGGGAAAATTATTTTATAGGAGACCTCTGAGAGAGTACTGCAGATCCAAAATAATTTCATCATTGTGAAATTTAGGAAAAATTATTTTCGAAACAATAGGAAGAAAAAATTGGATTTCTCTATAAGTTACTATGTTTTTTGGGTGACTCCTTGGTCATTCCACCAATTTTTGAATAAAGAAGGGAAGAATTCAATTTGTTATATTGGACCCTTCAATATCACTCAGTGGATTACAAATGTGTTTGTCTATTTGATATTATTTTACAAAATCAAGTTATTCACATTGTTTTTGAAATATATTATCTAGAGAGGTATATTATTAATGAAAAACATTTTATTGAAACAAAGGATACTAATATGGATTATAACACAACATATATGGACTTATTGGTGTTAATTTTATAGTGGATTGATAATATTTTTCAAGTGATGATGGTAAAACATTTCAAGACATAGTGGTTCCATAGAGAAATCCATGAGGATAATTTTGATTGATAAGAAGAAATTTAGTCATAGTGGCCCATGTTGTTTGAGAATGATTCCTAGATCAAGGGAATTGATAGAACTAATTTTTTTGATGAACTTTGTGAGGCATCCAAGATGTGGGATATTTTTATGTAAGCATATAAACCATGGTTTGGTCATTAATATTTTCCAAACATGGGATTTATTCATTAATAACCATTAGGTAGGGAGTTTCTTTCCATTTGGGGATCTTTTATACCCCTTTTCCTTGACATATCTTTTGTTGGAATACTTTAGTGACTATTCATGCTTGTGATCACATGTGGTTTTATGTGTATTCCATGTGACTGGTTTCTAATGAAATATTATATTAGTATTTGATTTACCTTTTTTATATGTTTGATGTTGATCAATTGTATTTTATATTGCTACTATCATCTAATGATGATATATTTTAATTTTATTTTTATGATCAAACATATTATTTATGTTATCATACATTGGTATGTATTTTTATTGGGGTTATAAAAATGTTGAAAATCATGATATGGCTATCCCTTAAGGGTAAGTGGGTGCACACAACTACTAACGAATGGACATGAGCACAATGTAGGGATAAAATTATGCCTCAGGGATGTTATGTGAATCACTCAATGCCTAGTGGATGAGAATAATTATGTTTACTCGAGGCCTTGTGGATTTTATATAACAACATCACTCGATGCCAATCATAAGATAAATTCTGGTGTGTTTTGTATACATTTAGCTAGTTATTTTTTATTTATAGTATATTTATATTCCTTTTAGAATAGTGATATATTAAGTTTTACTAGGGATTATGAATGATAGGTAAGCACACTGGTCCATTGTAAAAAATGATTTTTTGTGATGGATTTTACTGTTACTATGTCATAATCATGTATATACATGTACACTTTTTTTATGGACACAGTAGTGGTGTACTATTATGTTTCATTACTCATACATTATAGAATAATATTGATGACTATGAATATTTCATGTATAGGGAACTATGAAGGGGAAATGGGATCACAGATTTCATTTGGGAAAAGGATCATGGAGGATATATTGGCACATAGAATTAATATGGAGGGATCTTCAAAGATTAATTAATTATTTACATATCAATACCTTCTAATATAGATTGTAATTCCATGTTGAGATTGTGTTTTTTTAATATATGATTGGATACCCTTCTAATATTATTTTTTACAAATTTTTTTACTAAGATTTATTATAATATATATATTATTTGTTAAAGGATAGGATATCGAGGGTATAGCCTCCCCACTAGAAGAATTTTGTCTTTCAATATTAGTCGATTGCCTTTTTCATATGAGGAGGCATACATGAGGTCTAATGGTTCATTAAATTAGACCAGGTGGTTTGATCTGTGTTGTTAGACATTATAATCAATGAATATTTATTTCATAACTTACTAGCTTTGATAAATATAAGAGAGTTGGTAAGACTATATTGAGTACCATGATCAATTATACCTAACCAAGAACCGAGGTTTTCCTCGATGCAATGGAGATTCCATTAGTAATAATTTGATAAAAATCTATGTTTTAGTACTTATTATCACCTTCAAAATGATGGTCAATATAAAATAATTATTCTAACTTTAAAGGATATGATAAAATCATGTTAATTATGTTTCTAATGATGTTGGTATCAACACCCTCCCCTGGTATACTTTTCATACAATAATAGTTTCCATTTTATAATTGAAATGTAACTTTATAAGCCTTTGTATTGGAAGAGGTTCCTAGATATAATGCATTGAAATGAGGTTGAATAGTAAAATATGATGAGATCATATGATTTTAAAAATATAATGGAGATGGATCAACCAATTCATTTTCATAAGAAATTATAATAAGGTTTATAGAAATTATCTGTATAAAATCATCAATGATACCTAATAATTCTGGAAGGAGATAATTTATTCATTCATATATCATTTTTATGAATGTAATGTGATTTTTCATGAATGGAAAGCTTCGTATTAGATACATAGTCCCCTTGGAGATCCATGATCACATTAAAGATGTGGAAAAATGACTATACCTCCCAAAAAACCTATCTCAAGTACATGATGTGTTCTATGTATTCCTCTTAAGGAATTACATACCAGAACCAACAAATTTAATGAATCTAGAGTTAGTACCTTTGGATGAAAGTATTTTATTTGAGGAGAATCTGGACAAGATCTAAAATCATATTCGAAAAATTATGTGAAACAAGACAAATCAAATTGTCAAATTAAAATGGTGGAACTATATATTTGAGAAGGTAACATGTTAACCATAAGTTGAAATTAAACATAGGTACTCTCATCTGTTTCTTTATAAAAAATAGAATTTTAGGGATGAAATTTATTTAGGTGTAAAAATGTAATCACCTAAACTTTTATAAATAAAATTCCATTTTGAATAAATAATGTCATTATTAATTAATTTAGTTATTGAATATAAAATAAATATATTTCATTTATTATATTGTCTTATTATAAAATATTTTGGAAACTATATGACAAGAATAATAGATCTGCAACATTGTAATCATTGATAATATATCTATTCTAAAATGAGGGACAAATTTAGAATATAATAAGGGTTTTTTATAATATTAAATTGAAAAATAAGGAAGAAGTGATATCCCCACTATTAGGATGACAACCAATGATTACCAATTATTATAGCCTCCAAGGGAGGTTGAAGAATTGGGCTTCTAATTTGACCAAGACCAAGATGATATTCAAAAACTGAAACATGAGTGGAATAGTTTATGGTAGGGGACCATGATCATATAGATCACTCCCCACACCAGCTTCACTAAACTACCCTAAGAAATTACCAGAATCCAACACCTTGTATTTATGGAATACAATAGTTTAATATGATTATTTATCTAGACAGTAATAGTATGAATTTTTAATTTTTAATTTTAATAATGTAATGATTATATTTATAAATTTTCATTATTACAATATTTATATAAATAGTTATAAAAATATTTTTATGAAAATGTTGTTTTTTATGATGAAAAAAAATATTATTGTCAATATTTAGTTTCAATTATAACACTCTTTTTAATGAAGTCATTAATTTTGAAATAGAGGATATATTTCTGTAATAATTTAATTAGATATAATATATTTGTATATAAATTATAATTTATTTTAATGATGTATCATATAATTTTTACAATAGATTAAATATTTCATAGGTCTTGAAAAGTATTATTTTTTAATAAATATTTTTATTTAATTAAAAGATAAAATTATTCTATTAAGATATCTTTTTGGTAAAAAAATTTATGTTTTAAAATTATTATTTCAAAATTATCCATTTGTAAATTTAACGTAATTTTAGTAGAAAATCACATTTTTGGGAAAAAATTTAATTATGTTATCTATTATGATATCCTCATAGCCTAATTGTGATTTAATAAATACTAAAAAATCCTTAAACTATCAAAAAAATAATTCAACATTAGTATATTTTCTATTTTTAGTTTTTTATTATATTTGAAGTTATATAAATGAAAACCTATATTATTATTTATAGGTTTTAAAAAAAAATTGTACATGAATCAATTCTATATCATGATTGATGTTATTTTAATTGATTGAAATATAGAAAATATAAAATATTGGAATACACTCCTAATTTGAAAAAGTGGGGTTAAAAACCAAGGGAAGGTTTGTGGATTTTATTATATTATTACATGGAATCCATAACCTATGTTTTGATATTATTATATAATTCCCCTCCGTAGATATAAATACTCATCCAAAACCCAATTTATATCCTGTTAAAACACATTGAGAAAAAAATCCATCTATACATCTATATCTAAATCAATCCCAATGTATTCCAAAAAATGTAAGATGATCCTCCAAAGCCTTTTGAAACACCCCTAAAGGTTTTGGATTCTCTTCCTATTTTATTTATTAAAGAATATTCTTTATATTAATCCTTTATTTTTTGTTCATATTGATATATGTTTTAAAAATCCCTTTATTATCCATATGATTCCCATGTAGTTATATGATTCATTTTTGTCTGATTAATCCCTTACTTGATCCTTTATATAAACATATTATATTTTCGAAATTATCCAAGGATTTTTTGAATGAAAATTTTATATTTTGAATACCAATCCCCATTTCTAATTATAGATATTCACTAAGATGTTATCATCATTACAGATTGAGGAATTTTATGTATGTTACCAGCTATCCTTTTTCAAGCGTGTAACAACATATGATTTTAAAAGTGGAATATCATGTTTGATATCATATATGACATAGAAAAATTAGATCAAAAAATTATTTAACTCCTTGATAAATTATGAAATATTTAATTTTATATAAATTAAATATAATTTGTAGCTTCTAATGCGTAGAACCACAGTTTTAAACAAAACATGATTCTCTATTAATATATTATTTAAAAATTACCATTATAAAATTTTTATTAAATTAGAGTGTCTAAATATTACTATATAAATTATGATAAATTTATAGTCTAAACATATTCACTATTTATCTAATGATTAAAAATAAAAATAAGTATCATTTGAGAGTAAATAAAGACTATTCTGAAAAGAATTTTTTTCAAAGAAAAATGTTTCATATATTCTTATGAAATTATTATAAAAATTAATATTCCAAAATTTTAGAAAATGGAGTTTATATAATGAAATTAATTATCAAAACAGAATATCATAATTGAATTTTTAATTTTTTTGGGATTTTTCTGAAAATCATTATTTTTTATTAATAGTGAAAAATGATGAATTTTGTTGAAAACTTCTTTTTGGGTTTTATTTTTTTACAATATTAAATTATATTTTAATTTTTTCAATGTAATATTAGCTTATTTCTGTTATAATAAATGTAATTTAAGTAATTATAATGTCTTTTAGATTGAATTTTGATATTAAAACCTTTTATACTTTTTATAATTTTCTCTTTTGGAAACTTGCTTCTTCATTGCGTTTGTGGGTATAATTTCTAATTAAATTATTCCTATTCTTTGAATTTTATTTAGAAAAAATGATTATATATTTGGAATCCTAATAATTAAATTATCAAAAATGACAACTAAACTTTTTATCAAAAATAATAACGAAAACAAAAAATAATTAGTATCACGGTTAATGAAGAAATATTTTTATCAGTGGTTAATCTAATGAGATGTTGTTTAAAATTATATAAAACGTTCCAAAAAAGTATTTTATAACCACTTTTTGACTTTATAACCTCTAATATGTATGAATTTTTTTCTGAAAGATTTTATATTGAGAAAAACATGGGATAACTTTTTGGTTGTAAAAAATACGAATTGGGTCCACTCAACCACTTATAATAAGAAACCTCTCTCCTCCCCAATTAACATTTCCAAAACCATTTGATTCAAATAATAATGTCCCAAGTAGCTTATTTAATCATATTTAATAATCATAGATTCCATTTTTGTATTATAATTCAATCTATGAGGTAATTAAGTATAAATTCAAAAAATTTCTCAGAAGAAGAGGTAAAACTATTAACATACATATTTGTTCTATTTCTACTTCCACCTCCTTAAAATAATATTAAAAAATAATTTTCTAATAACAAAATTCATCATATACTAATATTTTAATATTTTAGTAAAATAATTGATATCAATATCCACTTCCATCATATGGAAAACAAAATCATCAATCGTGTGTATGGATGACTTCCACCTCAAGAAATGATATTATTCGTTTTCCATCACCACGTTTAATGAATGGATATATTGACCAATTTAACAGTTTTATAAAATATATATGTATTTATTATAATTATTTACTTATCATGTCACATATTCCTGTTTAATTTCAACTTAGTGGGGGATATTATATATTCTCTCTTTGGTATGGTGGACTACCGCCTAACAAAGTAATGTGATTTTTTTTCAATTAATCTTAACATTTAACGTATAATGGATATATATTACCATTATATATGACTTTTTTAATCTAGAAATCCTTATGGAAATATAATATCACACCCTACATGTCACATAAATTACTTATATTAATGGTTTTTTTCATTTTATTTATATTATTGCATTGTTTTGTGTGTTTCCCAGGAATTTTGGTGGAAATAATGTGTTTTAAATTTTTTTCCAAACCGTGAGCAAATTTCCACATATAAAAATAAATTTCGTTTATTTGATAACTCTTTAATGTTTTAATATTTTTCACCCATTACACTTCCAACATGGAATCTTCATACCTATTATCACCACCATATTAATTTGGACTCTTTAAAAGACAATAAAAATGGTGGATTTGGGTTTTTGTATAATGAATTAGGCCATCCCGGATGTCCATTTATAGTTTTTTTTAAATTATTATTTAATGTCTAATTCAATTGTTTTTGTTTTTTTGGTGATTCCACCTCCCACTCAATGAAAATATTCCATGTAATGCCCCCATATTTTTATCTCCCTCTTTTGATCTTGTTTTATTCACTGATTTGGTCAAAAAAAATTCAACCATTCTCCATTTGTCCAGATTTAAAAATGTAACTTGATTCCTTCATAACCCCTTTAATTTTTACTATTTCCCCTATTTCAATTCCCAAATGAACTTATCTACCTTATTCAAACCTAAATTAAATTTCTTGATGATTGAAAATTTAGATACTTCTGTATTTGGGGTGATTTCCTCAAGATTTATCAAGTAAGTGGGCATCCTTCCTTCATAATTCAATTTTCTTAGGCATTCATTCAATGTTTTCGTGTTTCATCCATTTAGTCTTAATGTTATTAATGTACAAAATTTAGGTGTTTAAACCTAGGGTTTTATTTTGAGTTTATTTATTTGTTATTTTTGTTTAAGTCTTGATCAATTTCCTTAGTGGTACGTCAGCGGGGCAGTAAAATTTTCACATAAGGATTCAGGGGATTTCATTATTTTGGTAGGTTATTGTTTCCGACACTTTCGCCGGGGCACGCATGTCCGTCTGCGGTGGATGCGCTTCTTGTTGCCCCGCATTCCCGCTTTCCAAAGGCAGGTGGCATCCACTCCTTATTCAGGGACGTCTGCTCCTTGATCGAAACCGGGATGATGGGATGTCGGTTCTTCCTTCTGTGGATTCCTCCTCAGATCTCGTCACCTAGTCCGGGTCTCCCTCATATATTTAATATGTTCTTCGTGAAACTATTCCCAGTTCCATGTTTCCATGGATGCCGGTTAATTACACTACTTGTGTCAGGACATTCCAAAGGGTCCATTCAGGGCAGCAACCTTCAGTCGGCGGAGTAGTCACATCGCGGCATCACTAGCGTGTCTGTATGTTGGGAAACTAGCGTGTCTTTATTTTGTACCTTATCATGGGGGCTTCTCGAGGGCGTGAAAGCCTGAGACATCCCACATCGAGCGCAGGGAGTTATACACCCTAGGCATTTGTCTGAGGTTTTCTTCAGCTTCATTTGTTTGACAAAGGGTATGTTTCAAGATTAACTTCTAATAGAGATGGTGACACCAAAGGCGCGTATTCTGAGGTTTTCCTCTGGCATCTCATGTTTATCACGAGGTAGGCTGTGAGTTTAAGGTCTTACGGAGACAGAATGAGGGTGATCAGAACGTCCCATAGAGACGGATCAGAGGTGGTGTGCCCTGAGGAGAGGGGGTGTCACACCGTAATGTCTGATCTGAACACCACTGGGGGCAGATCAGGGGAAGTGCGCCCTAGGATGGGGAACACCATGGATTACCATTGGCTGGGATTGAACCTCTTGGAGGATTCCTACGTACCCTATGTGGACAACAGGGGATTAAAACCCGCGTAGTACAAATGGGTGATGAATCGGGGTATACACAGAGGACAACGACCCAGAGATATGATAGGTCTTATGCATGGATAGCATCCCATGTACTAGTAGGAGCAGCGAGGAGGTGGATGGCATGATCCCACCGGGATGTGGTGGCCCGGGTAAGAATCAGGATGGATGATGGAGAGTTGAATGAAGTGTAAGGGGGAATGAAATGGGACCATCACAAGGGTGACGGTGAAGTAGGTCTTCATCCTCGAAGAGACCTCCTACATATCCCCGTGGCAAGGAATCAAAGTCCGTGTAGTTTGGGATGGTTCCGGCGAGCCCACGTGAAGGTGGACCTTGGTCTGATGGACATCGTCATCGAACCGACGTGATGGCGAACCTGGGGGGTCGGCTAGTGGTGGGCTTGAACCTCATGAAGGCTTCCTACGTACCATTCCTTGACATGGATCAATGTCCTCGTAGTTCGGATGGTGTGTCGGCGAACCGACGCAAGCAAGGACCTTGGTCTAGATGGTGTGGGGCTTATACACTAGGCTACCCGGGTTCTAGAGACCTGACGTGAAGAAGGTCAGGGTGACCAACATGTGGTGGGCTTGAACCTCCGGTAGGCTTCCTACGTACCATTCCATGTCATGGATCAAAGACCTTGTAGTTCAAAGGGGATTCGTCAGTGAACCGACATGAAGGTGAACCCAAGGGTCCACTAGTGTTGGGCTTGAACCTCGTGAGGCATTATACGTACCATGCCTTGACATGGATCAAAGTCCTCATAGTTCGGGATGGTGGGTGTCGGCAAACCGACCTGAGGAAGGGACCTTGGTCCGATGGGAGATGGGCTTGATCCTTAGAGAGGATTCTTACGTACCATGCCTTGACATGGATCAAATCCTCGTAGTTCGTGTTGGTCACAACGGCTTGTTGTCAGACTGGAATGCAGTTTAACGTCTTACCGGACGAAGGTAGAACTCGACGTGAATAATTGATGGGTGGGCTTGAACCTCATGGAGGGTTCCTACATACCATGCTGTGACATGGATCAATGACCTCGTAGTTCAAAATGGGTCTGAAGTTTAACGTCATGATGGACAAGGGTATACAATTTAATGTCATGCAGGACGAGGGAATACAGTTTAATGTCATGCTGGACGAGGGCATTTCCATGGATGATTGTTACTCTAATCCCATGTGAGTCATGCTCGGTGTGAGAAACAAGAGGCAGCAAGGACCTAACGATCACGTCGTGAAGGGTGCGTCCGTGAGAAGCGAAGAGGGGATTACGCGTTAGGTGGCCCATGGTGCTGGAACATACTCCAGGATGGAGGCCCGATGTTCAGAAAAGCGCAGCAAGAGAGGGATTTGGGACCATTGATGGGAGGTGTCTCGTTCCCTATCGCGCCCTCTGCTGGCCTTGTCAGTGGAGAAGTGCGGAGGTTCCTAGGTTCTACCTTCCGCAAGAGAGGCATAGGGCTTATACCGGGGAGGTTTCCCTTCTCCCATGGACATACGCTACTCCGAGATGGAGGATATCATCCCTTGTGTAGGGGTGATTCCATTCCCTTGGAGGCGATTGGCGTAAAGAATTTCCGAGCTGAGGGGACCCTACATGCAAGGCATGAGGTCGGGCCACAGTTTAACGTCATGTGTTGAGGACGAGGTGCTTGGAAGTTTAACATCCTGCAGCTCGGACGAGGTGGGTTTACTCCACACCCCGAGGAATTACATAACTGATACCCTCTGATCCTTGGGGGATGGGAGGTACTTCCAAGGCCATGGTAAAGGGGGGTCGCGGAGCGAACCATAGAGGGGCCCACATTAGCGTGGCTATGCGAAAAATCAATAGCCATTAGCATGCCTATTCGAAGAATCAATAGGTGAACCAACGCTATAGGTGGTGTTTTCCATGGGATTTTTAAATCACATCGTGCAAACCTAGAGGGTCACATGGGAAGAGGAATTTCCAAGCGAATGAGTGTGCTTCGCGAAGTAGAGTGCCTTGGACTTATCATGGGGCAGAGGTGTGAATGGGGGGTGCTTCGTGAAGTGAATAGCATTCGCGGAGCACTGCCTCATGAAGCAGGGGTGCCTTGCGATCAAGGTTCTATGAGGCAGTGTGCTTCACGATATGCAGTGACCCTGCCTTGGCATGGGGATCACTAGTACGTGATGGGTGTTTCGCGAAGCATAAATGCTCCACTACTGCCTGGGTTCCCTTGGCAATCCCAATCCTTCTCGAATTCCCTGGGCTTCGCGAAGGGCATCCCTCTCGGAAGAGGGGCTCAAAATGAGACAAGGAAAAGGCATCTCGTGAAGTAAAAATACCTTGTGGAGCTCATGATTCCCGGGGCGAAGGGTACTTCACGATTAGGGAGTTGAGAAGCCGAAAGGTCGAATTGTCCCTCTCCTTGGGCTCAGGGGAACCCAGTATTTATAGGCAAGGGGCGTCGCGAAGTAGGACTCACGCGGCGTGAAGGGGCAGCGGTTGCTTCGAGGCGGGCTCACGAACATCAGGGCGTTCG
The DNA here is from genome assembly GCA_963277665.1 of Viscum album. NCBI lineage: Eukaryota > Viridiplantae > Streptophyta > Magnoliopsida > Santalales > Viscaceae > Viscum > Viscum album. The sequence goes on along the minus strand of OY728132.1, from coordinate 1,656,244,656 downwards.
CGGAGCGTTACCACCTCCTGTGCTTTGTGGCAGGCTGGTGAACGTCAGGGCATTCGCGGAGCGTTACCACCTCCTCTGCTTCGCGGCGGGTTTGCAAACGTCAGGGCGTTCGCGGAGCATTACTTCCTACTGTGCTTCGAGGCAGGTTTGCAAACGTCAGGGCGTTCGTGGAGTGTTACCGCCTCCTGTGCTTCGCGGTGGGATCGATGCTCCGGGGGTGCTTCGTGCCAGTGCTTTGCGAAGCAGCGCGCGGGGCTTCATTTTTGTCCCTTCTTTGCGTGCAATATTTTGGCAACAACAAATTCCCCGCTTAGACTTGGAGCCGTGGAGGGAATAAGGGTCGATGTCTGAGGGAAAATCTCCAAAATTATAGGTGGTTCACGATGCGGCCTCGTGAAGGTGTCCGCCGAGCGTCCGGCGGCCGCGTAGTCCGTACACACCGCGATTCTCAGGGCGGGCGGGATGCGCCGCAAAGATCCGGGGTCACCGCTGATAAATAAGGTGCTGACTGCTCTTTTGTCCTCTCTCAAATCTTTTCCTCTTCCGCTCTCGACTTCATGAAGCTCCGCATCCTCCGCATCTGATCTTCATGAATCGAGCTTCGCGGCGAACCGCGAGTCTCCGACTCTGCGACCACGCCAACAAACTTGTGTCTTTCCGGACAATGCCAGACTTTTCGGCTTGGTTTTGCGGCCGATCTTTGCGAGTAAGCTTCGCGATCGAGCCTAAAAAATAGTTTTTGTGCCGAAACCGAAGATGGACCACCGATAAGCTGTGTTGGGAGTGATTGTAGATGCCGCCTTGAGGGATGAGATGGCCAACTGTCTGGGCCTTGGGGAGATGGTCCGAAGCCACTCAGACCAGACTTCTTTGACAGAACTGCTATCAGAGGGTCAGATGAACTATCCGCAGAGCAGGAAACTGCCCTTGTATGGCATCGGGCTGAGGGATGACGAATTCATCTCTGAGGCGAGTAGGGACGAACTAGCTCACTGGTTCTGAAGCACGCCATGCCAGCGCCAGTGGTTCAGGGCAGCCGATGGTCATGCGTGGGAGGATTTCGCACTCGTCACCACCGACTGTCTCTACAACCATGTGAACAATATTGACGGGAATCCACTACAACCAAAGACGTCCCATCCTCTGTACCGTACTATCATGAAGGCGGCGTTACATGATCCGAAGAAGGGGTAGTCCGATGAGTGGGACATGTTCCAGGGAAGCAACTTCACTAATGAACCGGCATGGGCCTACTAGGTAGGCGCCTCATGTGAGGAGTTTGGGGCTTATCTGAGGATAGTGGGTTTGTATGAGGCGGCATGGGCCTCCAAATTCCACATTCACCAACCCAAACAGCTGATGTCGGAGCTGCTGAACAGATGGTCGTCTAGAACCAATACTTTTCACCTGCACCATGGGGAGGTGGTCATCAGCCTGTGGGATGTCCACCAGATTTCTGGGGTTCCGATCTTGGGGGCCATGTATGATGAGTTCCTCCCTGTCATGAGCACGTGGGAGGATATGGAGCAGATGCCACGACTGGCGTCGGCACTGATGGCACTGGTCCCTGGAGAGGACAAGGAAGCAGTGAGGGATGTCCACTTCAAGAAGTCGTTGGAGCGGTTCCTGAACTTCCCAGGGAATCGAGAGATTCCTCTGAGGCCTCAAACTTGTCTGAAGGCGGCTCAACGGGGCAAGGACCACTCGTACTGCCGGGTCTTGGAGGAAATCCAAAGGAAGACTTGGGGTTTCAGTGTCAGCACTGAACAACAACCAATAGTCAGGCTGGTGGCGTTCATCGCAGCCCTTATTTGCGGTTGGATTCTACCGGTGAGGGATACTAGAATGGGGGTGCAGCCCAGATCGCTTATCATGGAGTCAGTGCTGGCCATTGGACAACGGGTCAATCTGGGGATTCAAATGCTCGCCAAGGTATACAGGATTCTGCGGCATGTTAGCGAGGGCCAGAAGCCGCCAGGGATATGCGGGCACTTCCACCTTCTGTATGGGTGGATTGCAACGCACATCAGGGGGATTTATTATTATCCAAACCCTATCGTGCCTTCGGGATCGAACTTCCATCCCTCCATTATGAATACAGCCGGGATCTTCCCATTCAAGTTAACCGTGACGATGGTGCTGAACCGGGTGTGGATGATGGATGAGTTTAACTTCCACCCATTTACATTCCCGACAGGGATACTCACTGACGACGGGCGGGGAATGAAAGAGCACCGATCTTATCTCCTAGTTTTTTGAGGTGGATTTTTGGTGGCACGAGTGGATTGTGAGCCGCTCTATGAACCATACACCCCGCATCACTTTGTGAGGCTGTTCCGGTGCCTCCAGCGGCTGACCCCGCAGGTCTACTGGGAGGTGCATCACGAGGAGCCCCCGTGTGTGATGAGGCAGCTGTGGCTCATGTTCACACAGAAATATGGGAAGATGCGAATTTCATTTCCTCTATCCACTGCCGCTTTCGGATTTGTGAGGGAGTATGCCATTAGCTGGGAGGATTCTTATCTGGGGGAAATTTTGAGGAAGCGAACTATTCGGGTCGGTGATGGCGGGACTCCTATATCCCGAGGTCGGGGTCGGAGGGCAGTAAGGGCCTCTCGTGGTGGCGGGGCCGCCATGGCGGCGAGAACTGCACCGGCCATGGGTGTTGCAGCAGTGGTGGATCTGGTGATTCCAGAAGAGCAGGGTCATCTGGAGGGGGGCCACTGAGTGGATTTCGTAGGATATCCACCTAGGCTCAGGGGAAGCGGCTACATCATATCGATCTGGTAGAAGATGCGGTCTTCCCGGAGGCCTGGGACATTTGGGATGTCAACCGGAAAATCCTCAGCCACCAAAGATATGGGCGCACCTGAATCACCTCTGTAAGGATTTACCAGGCATAATCCCATTCCGAGATGGTTTCACGGTGTCTCCGGTGCAGGCGGACTGATACCTGGACGAGCTGGAGGACTACGTCCACTCTAGTGGGGCCCCACGCCCAATGACAGACCAGGTGAGGATATTGCTGGATCATACGGTTCCCCCACAGCTATCAGCCGCCGATCTGAGTGAGCGCTTCCCCCTGCTGGAAGAATCAGAGGACTCCTATCGAGAGGATGAGGCTGGTGGAGGGAGCCAGTTGGAGGAGGGAGAAGTCGGAGACCAAGACTCAGATTCTGATTATTTCGCAGAGGCTCTCGAGGTAGCATTCAGAACATCATTCCTTACGGTCCGTTATCAGGCCATCACGGATTTCTCACCAATGTTTGAACCATGCAGGAAGAACTTGTATGCAGTCCTCGCTCTTGCCCCTTGGAGGGTGACGATGCAGGACCTTCAGAACCCGCGCCTACGGCTGCATCTAGTTCTGCGTCTGGTGGGGCCAGAGCACCCGAGGTGGCTTCTAAGGAATCTCTAGACCTTCCAACAGTATACGGAGGGCCATGCCTCATGGTCCCGTCAGCATCGACTTAAGAGCAGTACCAGGAGAACGATCTTCATAAGTTTACTCTACTGGATTCATTGTTGTCACATGTAGATTGTGCCGACTAATGTTTGTGTCTCTCTCTGTCGCACAATTCTTCGACTGGCATGGGATGCTGCAGCAAGGCTGGTTGGGATGTTTGGCGGCATCCCTCCTAGGGGCATGCCTGTGATGGTAGAGATAGTCCCCCGATCTCCCCGAGCTGCTACACGCACTATCACTGGCGGGGCCACCAGTAGGGTCGTGCCTGAGGTTATTGAAGTGGATTCTTATGACGAGGATCAATCAGACGACCCAAGTCCCATCAAGCCTGCCCCGACGCCAGATGTCATGCCGGATTCAACACCAGATGCAGATCCAATGGATAATTTCCTGTAATCATATCCTACGTACGAGCCTGCCAATCGCGCAGACTGGGACGAAACGACCTCCGGCGAGGAGGACAACAACATATTCTGCCGCCGATCGTGGAAGCTAATCACACGCTTCATCAAGGAAATCCCCCAAATGCTATGGCTGAACGAAATGGAGAGGCTTCGCTCGTTGCTGCACGACCTGTGCGATGGGGGAGTGGATTCCCAACGTCCTCATGCGCTCATCCGAGATCTCATGGCCGAGCAGATCCGGGAGTATGATCGCGGGCTCAGCATGGGCTGGCAGTGGAGTAAGGAAACCAACATCAAGAAGCTCCAGGAGGCTGAAAGCGAGGTCCAACAGATGCAGATCTGGGAAGATGAGCACTCAGCCTCTCTTAATGCCCAATCTGATCTAATCTAAAGGTTGAAGGCCCAGCTGGCAGAGACAGAAGAGCATATGAGGTAGGCTTCTGGAAATATGGCTTCCATTCAGGCTGGCGTTGAAAGGTCAAGGGCTAAGGCTGACGAATTGTGCCCCACCGCTGCTGAGGAGGAGCGGGAGTTGATTCGGCGACAGCAAGTCTTGGATGCCACTAGCCGAAGGGTGGTAGAGCTGCAATGTTCTTTTGACGGTGTCAACTCGTCCATGGGGGGAGTCAACCCCCAGGTATTTTATCAAATTACAATCCTTTTAATGGTACTTTCGTGCTTCAATTTTTTCGTGAATACCGTAGCATTCACGATTTCCGCTGTTTGCACCGGTTCATTACATCCCTATAATGTTGGCAGGACGTCCGATGACAATTCCACAAGCTCACGTGGGTCAAGACCGATGTGAAAAACAAGAGATAGTTTCCTCATCATCCCTCCCAACATGGGAGTGGAAAACCAGATTTGGGAATCCGGGGTTTGGACAACCAGTCCGGATTTCTGGACGGTGGGAGATGCCTAGCCGGATAAGGAGGTCCTTAGAACAGCCGAATTACCGTTTCTTAAGCGTTCTCTTATGCATGGACGGTGCAATGCCATGGGCGCTGAAATCGGTCCGAACTGATTGAAATGGGAAGTTTGGATAATGATACCCAAGATTCGAAACATTGCGGGGATTGCGTGACAATAATGGAAAATCGTTAACCGTGGCGGAGAAACGATATCCTTACTGCGTTAGCCAGAAATGGTGACAAAATATTATGGTCGACCATTGACCATGTTTGAAACACGGGACTAGGTCACAAATGTCGTCGGTCAATCCTTCTGGATGTTTCCCCAGGACAGTAGGAGGACCCTAGGTCGAACATCCATACTGTTAGGGGGTCCTTCCAAACATGACCCGTCTTCCGGGACGTTAGCCCAGGACGGTAGGTGAGCCGATGCGGCATGAGACCAGGACGTTAGGGGGTCCCTTCAGACATGAAAGGGGACGAGGGTCCAAAAACACGGTACGCAAAGCATGGAATATGGAGATATGGTTTGTTCGAATAGAATCCGACACTCATGTAATTACTCCACCGTGGTGGGAGTATGCCAGATGGACGCATTGGTTTGGTTATAGATGCTTCCTTCTTTGGGACATGGCCTCTCTAGCGAGGGGTTTGGCCAGGGAGCCAGAAAGGGGAAGGATAGGATTAATGATTCATATGGGCTGGACCCTAGGCTAAATACCAGGGTGTCTCTACATATCCCATGAGGATGGGAATCAAGCCACGCATAGTTCTGGAAGCGCAGTTTAATGTCATGCATGACGATGAGAAGCGTGGCCGTGTTGGTACACATCCCACCAAAACTACTAAGCCCACGTGAGTCATTCTCGATGTAGGAAACAAGTAGTGGTGGGACATTCTCGACACTGAGAGGGGCATGTTAGCACAAAGGGATGCTTGGTGAATATCGACTCAATGACACAAACACGATCATGTGGCGTACCTAGATGCGCGAAGAGATAGAGCCGAATATGTTGGAATTCCACTTGATCATGAGGAAGTGGAAATGTGTGAATCGTGACGCTCGATAGTTGGATCATAATGAGAGCAGCGTGATGATAGAGGATAACTATTAACCATGGAGGAAACGTAGCATCCATATCGCATTAGCCCAAAATGGGGACAGACAAATGAGGGCCGACTGTTGACCATGTTTGATACACAGGACCATGTCAAAAATGTTGTCAGAGATCCATAGGGACGTTGGACTGAAACGATCAGAGGGCCCTTAGGTCCAACGTTCATGGAGAGCCCCTAAGCATAGTATCCATGTCGTCCGGTGGTCCTTTTGGATGTGGAAGAGGATGAGGATCCAAATAGCGAGTTCATGAAGCTTGGACATGGGACGAGGGGAATGTCCCTATGAAAATACCACACTTCGGGCTCCTTGTCAAAACACATCTGAATACGAAAATGAGATGTATTAGATAGAGGGGGCATATTCCTTTCCAACAGGGAGATCTTAGTTTAGGGTCGTAGAATTTGGACCAAAGGGTAGAAGGAAACATAAGAGGCACATGGTGGAGTAACTCAAACACTTGGCGTGAATGGGAATAGGGGGTGTGTACGGTGCGTTGAACAACCCGACGTGAATGAGGACATAATCCCATATCACACCGCACGACCCACTTGGGAGAGGTTTTAGGTCAAGGGACCGAAAGCGAAAGTTAGGCTGGGCCTGCGGGGAAGTTCCCGGGTGCTCCTACATATCTCATGAGGATGAGAATCAAGCCATATGTAGTTCTTGAAAGCGTCTTAGTTTAAGGTCTTAAAGCTTGGACCAGGAATGGGTAAGGGGAAAAGGGACACAAGGCAAGGCGGCTACAAAATCTAACGTGAATGAGGACCTAAGACCTACTTACCATGTGTTCTCTGGGGAAATGCTCGAGTCGAGGGACCGAACACGAAGGTTGGGCTGGGCCCACAGGTAAGTGTCTGGGCACACCTACGTATCTCATGAGTATGAGAATCAAGCCATACATAGTTCTGAAGGGTGGCATGGTAAAATACCAGTGCTTGGAAAAAAAGGGAGTGCGGGCATGGCCCTTGCACTAAAATAAGTGGAATTTAATAAATATTGTTTGTCTTTTAAGGTGAGTGGTTTTTTTGTGAAGCGACATGCCTAGGGTAGCAGGCCCTGGTGTCGCCACAAGAATCAATCCGTAATAGGCGTTGAAAAATGGCCTGGAACGTGACCAATACCCAACATGATTTCCTCTACAATGAGGTCATCACAATGCAGTGCCGTTTTTCTTCATGCGGCCAGGATGATAATGTCATATTTTAGGGTCGTGTGACAGGACCAAGCATGCACTTTAACGTCATGCAGTGCAGACGTAGCAGAGGCGATGCTAGGCGGGTAATGTGCACAGTGTCATGAAACACAATTGATGGATACATGATCCCACATCACACTGTACACCACTCCGAGAGGGAAACCTTAGGCCGAGGGGCCGATATAGAGGTAAGAGGTGAAAAGAGGGGGGGGGGGAGACTAGCTCCCCAAATGGGCTGGACCCGAAGACAAGGCGTCCGAGAAGTCCTACATATCCCATGAGGATGGGAATCAAGCTGAACATAGTTCTAGATGGATCTTAGTTTATGGTCTTAGAGCTTGGACCATGAATGGTGACAACTTCCTGAGTAAGCGCAGACGCCAACCCTATCCCTAAGCCCACGTGAGTTAAACACGGTGTGGGAAACAAGGGGGGAATCCTTATCGCAATACCTGGGGCATCCATCAAAGGGGAGTCGGCGGAGAACCCAAAAGGACACTATTAACGCGGCTTTGTCCCACTAACATGAAAATGCGCACTGAGGAGTAGTACCAAGAGCTCTGAAACTCTACATGGACAAGATGAAGTGATGAAGGATGTGAATCGTGTACCCGACACTTTGGGCTTAATGGGGATTTGGCATGGCGATGGAGGTTAACTGTTGATCGTGGCGGAAAATCGTATCTATATCGTGTTAGCATGAAGTGGGAACAACAAACGAGCATCGACCGCTGACCATATTCGCAACGCGGGATTTTATCGATTTGTTGTCCAAAACCCTCGGGGGTGTTGGCCCGTAACAGTAGGAGAGCCCTTGGGCGTAGTATCCAGGCCGTTCTTGGGGGAGCCTCCGGGTGTGAAAGATGGCGGAAGCCCTGATGAAGGGATACACAAAGCCTGGAATACGGGTGCGGACGTGTCCGAGTAAAGTGTGGCATTCCAGGTAATAAACCAGTGTACCCTTAGGCACATTGGTGAACCGTTGGAAAGGGTTGACGAAACAGCTCTATAATGAGAGGCGCATGGCATGGTTATTACAAGACCGACATGGATGAGGTCATAATCTCGTACCACGCTATATAATCCCCTCGTGGAGGAAGAGTAAACCAAGGGGCCAAGGTGGGATGAAGATTCCCGATAGATGGGGCTGGACCCGAAGCCTAGACATTCAGGTGATCCTACGTATCCCATGAGGATGGGAATCAAGCCACGTGTTACTCTCTAGATGCAGTTTAACATCATGCGGGACAAGAAGGGGAGTAATATACCACCAAACAGGGGTGGTCTACGATACAACGAATAAACTGACGTGATTGAAGACATAATCCCACACCACACCATACACTCTCATAAGAGAGGACCTGGGCCAGGGGCCCGAAAAGGCCAAGGGGCCTGATTGTTAGGTAGTGGTCAGGAAGGTCCGACCTGCTTGCAGTGTAACATCTTGCAATGTAGAAGAGGGAAAGAGATAACTATATCTCATCCAGGGAGGTGTACGGAACGACGATTAGTCCGGCACGAAAGAAGATGTAATCCTACACCATGCCGTATGTCTTGACCCAAGGGGATGATTTTGGCTTTTGGAATGGGCCAACAGACGAGATGTTTGGGCATTCCTACATATCCCATTAGGATGGGAATCAAGCCTTACGTAGTTCTGGATGCATCAAGAAGTTTAATGTCGTGCTGGATAAAGGATGCATCTTATTTGGGGATATGTATGGTACAACAAGTAATCCGACGTGAATGAGGATGTAGTCACACACCACACCGTAAAATCCCATAAGAGAGCCTGATTTGACGAAAGTCACTTGGCCTGAGGTCGAGCCATAGTCAGGAAGCCCTGACTGGCTTTGAGTTTAACGTCTTACAGTAAGGACGGGGGTCGTGGGCCCAAAGAGGCCAAGGGGCATGAGGCTAAGACTCGGTCAGGAAGGCTTGACTGGCTTGCAGTTTAATGTCTTTCAGTATGGACTGGGGCCGTGGGCCCGAAGAGGCCAAGGGGCCTGAGGCTGAGCCTCGGTAAGGAAGGCCTGACTGGCTTTCAGTTTAACGTCATACAGTATGGACGGGGGCCGTGGTCCCGAAGAGGACAAGGGGCCTGAGGCTGAGCATCGGTCAGGAAGGCCTGGCTGGCTTGCAGTATAACGTCTTACAGTAAGGACGGGGGCCGTGGGCCCGAAAAGGCCAAGGGGCCTGAAGTGGACAAGGGTCCTGAGGCTAATCCTTAGTCAGGTAGGCCTGAGTGGCTTGCAGTTTAACATCTTGTAGTAAGGATGGGGGGATATCTTAGTTTAAGGTCATAGATCTCGGACCATTTTTCAGTTTATCGTCTTGCAGGATGAAGATGCACTTTAAGGACGTGCATGACACTTTTTCCCTAGGAAAAGTATCTCTTGAGGAAATTGGCGTTGGTGGGAGGAGTTATGCGCTCACCATTCGTGGTTTCCAAGGAGTATTCTCTGTTGGGATAATCCTTGTGGATGACGTAGGGTCCTTCCCATTTGGGCACTAGCTTGGGTGGTTTCCTACCAGGGATCATTGGTGCTCGAAGGGCCAAAACCAGATTTCCCTCCAGAAAATAGCGAAGGCGAACCTTCTTGTGGAAGGCCCTTGCTATCTTATTCTGATGTATTTCCAGATTGTGCAGGACACGAAGCCTGTTCTCATCCAATGCTTCCAATTCAGCTAGCCGAATTTCGTCCACCTCATCTGGCAATTGCTGGTCATAAACTACAGTGCTTAACGATGGTAGGTAGATCTCAATGGGTAGGATGGCCTCAACCCCATACACTATGGAATATGGGGTCACCTGGGTGGAATTGCGAGTCGTCGTCCGATAAGCACAGAGGGAATTGGGGATCTTGTCCGACCAACTTTTCTTGTTCTGACCAACCATTTTCTGCAGAATGTTAGAGAGGGTTTTGTTGAATGCCTCGATCTGTCCGTTTGGCTGTGCATGATAGTGGGAGGTATGGTTCGAAAAGATATTGTACTTGGCGTACAATTTTTTCAGCTCAGCCGCTCGGAAGTTGGTGCTGTTAACGGTGAGGACAGCGTGAGGGACCCCAAACCGATGAATGATATTGGAGCTCACAAAGTCGACGATGGAATGGGCCTCGACCTCTTTGATTGGAACTTCCTCTGCCCACTTGGAGAAGAAATCTGTAGCAGTATGGATGAACCTACACTGGCGAGTTTTCATTAGTGGATATGGTCCCACTAAATCAAGTCCCCACACCACAAATGGCCAAGAGTACCTGGTAGTGTGGAGGGGTTCCGGCGGCCAGTGCAGGAAGATGGCGTTAACCTGGAATTCATGGAATCTCGTGGAAAACTCGATACAATCATGGATAATAGAGGGACAAAAGTATCCTAACCTCCGGATTTGACGGGATAGCTTTGGTCCATCTTGATGGGAACCACAGGAACTGGCGTGGAACTCTTCAATAACATGAGAAATATAGACACCTTGAATGCAACGGAGGAGAACGCCATCGAAGCTCCGTTTATAGAGGATCTGCTCAAGACTAGGACCACTCTGGAGGGTAAATTTCATTGTGTGGTGCCGGATTTGCTCACGCTTGGCCCGGTCATCTAGGAGGCAACCATTTTGGAAATACTTGACAAAATGTGACCTCAAGTCGGGAGTGGCTTCAATCACTATGTCTGATGAACCCGGGACCCCTAACGTAGAGGGCCCGGCGGTGAGATGACTTACCCGTATGCCATCATTGTCCTCTTGGGTGATGGGGAAAATGACTCTCCGGTGTGCCACATGTATGATCAAATCATCTTTCTCAGGTTCCACGAGCGACGCAGCTAAGCCGCCCAAAGTGTCAACTCGACCGTTCTGTGACTGAGGGACATGGGTGACCACTGGCTGAGTGGAGAAATGGGCCATTAGGTGGAGGGTGAACTCTAGAAATGGCACAAGCTCCGGATTTCTAACTACATAATCTCTATTTACCTACTTGATTACCAGCTGGGAATATCCTTTCACATGTAGATGTGGCACATCGATCTCAAGGGCCAACTCGAGGCCGGTGATGAGAGCCCGATACTCTGCCTCGTTGTTGGTACAACCTTCTGGCAACCAGAACGAGTATGGTAGGATGGCTTGCGCTGGGGTAATGAAGACGATACCCAGGCCCACTCTGTTGAGCTTAGGAACGTCGAGCTTCCTACCGGTGGGGCTCCGGGAGGCACCGTCGATGTGAATTTGCAAACATGGGACATCAGGATCGACTGAGAGGATCGTCTCATCAGAAAAATCCAGGTCCAGGGATTGATCTTTAGAGGTTGGATGGGCAGCTAAAAAGTCTACCAACGCCTGTCCCTTAATGTCCTTCTGAGGTACAAACCTGATGTCAAACTGCTGGAGAATCACCGCCCATCGTGCTAGTTGTCCAGTCAACATGGGGCGTCTTAGGATGTACTTCAATGGGTCTACCCGAGAGACCAATTGCACCTCATGGTGCAGCAGGAAATGCCACAACTTCTGTATGGAAAAAACGAGCGCAAGGTAGCCCTTTTCATTAGGGGAGTATCTGATCTCCGTATCAAGAAGCATGAGGCTGAGATAGTAGAGACTGTTCTCTGTACCCTCGTTATTCTTCTAGGAAAGCAGAGCACCGAGGGATCATTCCAGGGTGGTCACATAAAGGACCAGCAGCTTTTCGGAGATGGGTGGCATCAAAACCGGAGGATGGAGAAGGTAATGCTTGATTTCCTCGAAGGCGGTCCGACACTCTTCATCCCATTCATAGGCGGCGCCCTTCTTCATGAGTTGGGAAACAGGCTTACACTTACCGGCCAGATTCGCGATGAATCGGCGTATATAGGCTATGTGGCTTTGGAGACCTCGAAGTTCCCAAATATAGCTCGGGGGAGGTATTTGGCTGATGGCCTTGATCTTCTCTAGGTCGATCTCAATGCCCCAGTATCTAACAACAAATCCAAGTAACTTCCCAGAGGTGACCCCGAAGGAACACTTTAAAGGGTTCATCTTCAGGTGGCGGGAACAGAGGATTCCAAACACTTTCTCGAGGTCTTTGAGATGGACCTGGCGCTGGTGCGATTTGACCACTTGGTCATTCATGTAGCACTCCACCAGCGTCCCGAGAATCGGCCTGAATATGCGATGCATGGCCCTCTGATAAGTGGCACCCGCATTTTTCAGGCCGAAGGGCATAACCTGGTAACAAAAGGTACCTTGGGGAGCCCTAAAGGCTGTTAACTCCTCGTCCTCGGGGGCCATCCGGATCTGGTTGTACCCGAAATACCCATCCATTAATAATAAGGCTTGGAACCCAGCCGTAGCATTAATTAATAACTCAGTCACCAGGAGGGGAAAGTCATCCTTTGGGCAGTGGCGATTATGGTCGCGGAAGTCGATGCAGACCCTGATCTTCCCATTATTCTTCCTGACCGGCACAATGTTGTCAATCCACTTGGGGTACTTGACTTCCTTGATGAAGTTATACTTGATAAGCTTGTCAAATTTGGCCTCAACCATAGCACTGTGAGAAGGGTTCATCTTTCTGGGGGGCTGCTTAAACCCGTGATGGTTTGACGGGAGGCCCAGGCGGTGAACGGCTAACTAGGGATCTAGTCCTGGAAACTCGTTGTAACTCTAGGAAAACACATCATGGTGTTTCTTGAGAAAGTCTACGTACCTCTGCTGCTCCTTGGGGGACATGACTGCACTGATCAATGTGGGTCTCAGATATGCCTCGCTACCAAAGTTCACCTGTACCAGTTTATCAACCGTGGTAGAGACGCCTTCTTCAAAGGTGGGGGAGCATCCTCCAGATCTTCCTCTCCACCCGTGGAGGGGTTTACCAAAAAGGGGGGCTTCTTATGGGCTATCAAACCCTAACAGGCAGCTAGTTCCATCTTGGGAAGCAGTGGTCATCGTATCAGGAGACCCACTCGCCACTGAGACCATAGCAATGAAGGAAGTCGATCCTATCCCATCTGGCCTTCGGCCCAAGGGGCCACGTTTGATGACATCAAAGCAGTGGTGATGTGTCGTCCTGAGTCTGTTGATTCCAGCTCGGTGGAAGAGACACGTATGATGTACTGCCATTGTCATAATCTTGGCATTCCGGTACTGCACATGGGTATGAGGCTCCGGGATCACCTGAGCCTGGTTGGTGTAAGAGTTAGAGGTTATTTTCTATTGTCGCTTGGACATGGGAACACACCTTCCATGAATACCTGAAACAACAAAACACTCACCCATGTCCAGGTTCGTGGCCTCCAATCGATGGATCAGGAAAATGTAGGCGTCCTCTAGGCCTTCCCATGGATCACTTGTGACTGGGGCGGGTTCATCCTCACTTACTAGAATTTGCTTATCCTTGATCTTGTAATAATCAGCGTCCAAATAGCGGGCTTCACAAGAGGCTAAAGGAGACACATCTCCTTGGAGCACGCCTACTTGACCATTGAGGGAGTATTTGAGTCATTGGTGATATGATGAAGGGACCACTGTGTGCAGATGGAGCTATGGCCTACCCATCAATGCGTTGTAGGTAGTGTCCTAAGAGACAACTATGAACTCGGTGCTGGCAATTAGGCCACCGAACTGGGTCTTTAGGCGGATCTTGCTGACTGGGAATTGATCGGTCCTATCATAGCCCTGGATTCTGAGGTCAGAGGGTGTCAAATCATCTTCATAAAGGCCCACTTTCACAGTGTCTGATTCAGGATCAGGTTGATCCTGAAACCCGAGTCAATGAGGTAGCGGTGGACTTCCATGCCATTGAAGTGGCCAGTGATGTACAGTGGGAGAATATTCCCGTGTATGGGAGGGTCCTTATCCTCACCGGATAATGAGATAACTACCTGACATTTGGCGTTCTCAATTGCCTCGGCGTTGAAGGCTTCTGCCATTGCTACCTCCGTCTCAAACTGAAGGGGGATCCTTATGGCCTGGGAAAGTGCTTCGCGCATCTCAGACGATAGGCTAAGGGCCTCTAGGATAGAAAGACTTGCTAGAATGTCATCCAGGTGCTTCAAGACATCATACTTTCATGCCAAGCGTGAGCCTCTACTTACTAGAGGTCATTCTGCAGTTGGAGGCATAGCGGGTCCTGTCGTTTGAACCGGCAGTTGGCTAGTGCTGGGTACATACCGCTGCCTACTAGTTGAAGCCTGGAGAGTAGTCGCCGGATTAGGATCAGACATCGAAGATTAGCTTGTAGCTGGGAAAGACTGACTGTGATACGGACGAGGCAGCTCTGCCTGATATAGTAGCACAAACGTTGGTGGAGGTATAACTGAGGGCATTATATGGGGTTGCGCATGCGGAGCTCTGCGTTGAGCCTGCTGTCTGGTATCTGTAGCGTGCACGGCCCGGCTGAAAGTTCCCACTGACGTGCCTCGATGACCGGCGTGGTTATGGTTCTACTGACATTGACGTCAGCTGGGGATTTTGGGGAGGCTCGTCTGGTGTTCCCTTTCGTCGGGAGTCATATAGGGTTTTACCAGCTCCACGGTGTTAACCGATGCATACCCCTGACTGTCCCCTGATGAGTCATCCACCACCGGGTGGATTTTGGGAGGAATCCCCATTTCAGGGGGGCATAAATTCTCCAAGATTGCGGGATGATGATGGCAGTGGTGGAGCACATTGCTTCTTCTTGCGTCGTTGCTGCTTGCCATTTTGAGAAGAGGTCGGGTGTGAAGATGATGCATAGGTACCGGCTAATTCCCCCGAAGGCTCCGGCTGATTCAGTCGTGCCCGAATGATACCATGGGAATGGGCGATGGTTTTTCGATCCATTCAGTCGTTGTATTTTTGGGACCCCCGGTTGGGAACCTGCTGCCACTCTCCTTCACTGTCACTACCGATCTATGACCCTACAAAGACTCTCGCTACTTGTGTTGGTGCCGGGCCCAACCTGACTATGTTGTTGTCGACCTGGTCTTCAAGCCAGTCATTAAACACATATAATTTTCTGAGGGTGTGCCCTATAATCAGATGATAAGGACAGTAATTGGGGTGATCAGTGAGATTCACCTCTTCCAGACTTCTGCACTCGGGTAGGTGCACAATCCCTTGCTCTAGAGCACTTCAGAAGTAACTCGGGACCTGATTTTCATTGAACGAATAGGTCTGGTGGCTTCTTTCCAGATAGGGGGCCCTGGGGGCCTGGCCCTAGCAAGGGGCCGGAGGGGCCTGCCGAGGGGGCGGCACCTAATTGTCTCTCCTAGGTGGTGGTGGCGCATTGAGCGGGGGAACCTATCAATTCTGAGGTGGTCGCTGCTGGGAAGGAGCCTGCGCTTGAGGTGGAGGACCTCTGTGGGGTTGCACGACGGTGCCGCCGGAAGTAATTCCAATTGCCTGGGGGATTCAATTTGGGCCACCGCAACGGGTTCGGCTCTGGCATCCCTCCTGTCCGGGATCACAGGGGGCATCAAATGTGCCTGACTAGCCTGTTGCAGAGCCTCCTCCAGGCGTTGAGACTTATCTGAGAAATCCCGGAAGCCTCCAGGATAGTTCTGGGTAATCAGGGAAGGAACCATATCCATTTTAATGTTCCCTACACACATCGTCAGTAATTTCTCCTGAGTCAGTGGCATGTCGAGGGAGAATGTAAGTCCCTTTCACTGGGCGATGAAGTCCGCAACTCGCTCATCAGGCCTCTGTTTTCACTTGAAGAGGTTTGCGATGTTGGCCTTTCGGTTGGTGGAGCTGAATTGCTATAGGAACTGACAGCATAGATCCTCCCAACCTGTCACCGACCTGATAGGGAGATGGCTCTACCATACTAATGCATGACCCTCCAATGTTTGTACGAAACATCGTAGCTAGGCGGCTTCTTGCTGGGCCGGAGTCCCCAGCATGGGTCCACACCTGGAAGAAAAGTGGGCGAAGTGTTGCGGCGGGTCCCCTGTCTCGTTGAAGGGAGAGAAATTGGGGTTCTTATAACCTGGGGGTGCAGGCATTTCATCCACCCACATGGGATATGGCTTGCCATCCAGTGGGACCGCCACCTACTACGTTTCCAATGCTTCGAGGCGGGCGATGAGTGCCGCTATAAGATCATCTGGGTGGGGGTCCCCGTCTTAACGGGGATCCCTAATCACAAGTGCGTTTCCAGGTTCTTCAACATGGTAGATGGCTTCAGTAGATCGTGGGGAGACTGGTGGAATGGCCTGCGGGGCGGCTGGGGGAACCCGGGATGGATTCCTCATATTGACCCGTCGTTCAGGAGGGTTTGGCGAGACGTATCGCGCCCTCTTGTCGTAAGTTCCGGCTTCAACCCTGTCTGTGGAAGTAGCATGATCAGGGTTGCCCGGAGGCATCTCAACGGAGGGGAATTGTTCCTCCTACTGCTACCCCGGCTTGGGATTACCATAGTCGGGTCGCCGCTCTGCAGCACGCTCGGCCAAGAGTTCTTCAACCAGCCTCTTCTTCTCAGCAAGCTGCTGGTGTAACACGGCCTTCTCAGGATCTTCGTCTATCTTCTATATAGAGGCGGACGGGTTGGAGTGCTCGACAGTTCCGACATGCTCCTTACCCTTACCGGCATTTCAACTGAGTACTAGTGACTCGGTGGGTACAGAGAGTCCTAGAAGGTTCCTCTGCTGACGGGTAACCCTCCCTAATGGGTCCAGCAGTGGTGGTGCGCCCTCAGGGGGTAAGTCTCCATCGAGAAATTCGAGCTTGTCTTCTTTTCCATCTACGTTAGCCATGTGGACCGCAACCCCTCTCGAGGTCATGTCCTCAATGTCGCATAATGAATCGGGCTGCCGTCGGATATGGATGAAGAGAAGAGCGGCATAGTGTCCCCATCCACGGACTTGCACATGGGGGGTAGCTTCCCTGATGACCCTGCGGAGTACTTTGAAACTCTGAACACATTTCCATTGAAGGGTGCTCTGACGGCCTGGTGACTCAGGGTGCTAGGCCACAGGGAGTGTGGCCAAATTGATCAGGCGACATTGCTCGCCGATTTCTTCAATGTTCTCTCGACTCCTAGGGTACATCACCCGCTCGTAACGAAGGCGGATGTGTGTCGCCCATAGGGTTCGGCAGAAGCACCCAACTTCCTCTAGGGTAAGGGACTCTGTTGCGTGAATGTTCGGCACTGCCTTCGGCCAGAACATCTTCGGGAAGTGATCCACTACGAGAATGCTCCAGAAACTCCTAGGTTCGGACTCGGGGTCTGGCCTTGTATTGTCCCACTAATCTACCGGGGGAGGCTGAAGGAACGATAGTGGTACCGAGGCGGACTGATGGGATAGTAAACTTGGCGGTGGAGAATATGGGGAAAGGGCTGACTGGCCGCCGAATTCCGGGTCCTGCTCTAAAGATTGAGGTGACCTGACCCGATATCACGATACGATGGGCTGATAGCCAAAACATCTGGCGCGGGATTTGCAGCCACCGTCGATAGGTTATACCGTTACTCTACCATCGTAGTCCCCAAAACAGATCCTCGTGATCTCTGGTAGAGGTAGAGGGCGCTTCTGGTGTTGATGGTGGTGATTGTGCAGTCGGGACTTGCAACATTTCCACAATTTCTTCCTCTTGGATATATCTGCAGTGGGAGGCGGGAATACGGTGGACCTCGCATTCTGGGAGAATGAGGCTGACGCGCCTGGTCCCAGCCCCAGTACTTGACACGGAGGAGTGGGGAGAAGGTTCCATCGCTGAGTCGCATTCCGCTTCAGAGTCCAATAAATGGGCAGGTTTGATCCCCACCTGGGTCTTCCCAGGACTCATCTTGTGGTGGCGACGACCCACTCTCCTGCCGCTAGATGGATTTTCGGGACAAGGTTGATGCTCATCATGTGGTCTCGGGGCAGTGCTGACGCCATGGTAGAGAGGGATCCCGCTTGAGATAACTGGGGTGAGAGGGGAACAAGGGAAAATTTCAAAGGTCAAATGGGTAGGGCCTCCATGGACAGTACCCACGTGGGCGGAGCGAGGCTAACCTTCACTCCTCGAGATGCCGGGGCGAGGAGGTCCTTCGCCAGTTGTAGAGAGGATGTAGGGAAGACCCCCATGTTGGAGAGGGACAGGATGGGCAGTGCCTTCACTTCGACAGTTGAAGGAAGGATAAGGGACTCCATACCCTGCATGGTGGGCGTGGGAGAGGTTTCTGCGCCGAGCGTCACTGCCACAGGGTCGGTCTTTCTTTGAGATGGGGATAGCACGAGGCATGTCTCCGTGACCAGCTTTTGAGTGGGGGAGGACCATGCTCTACGGAATAGTGGTACGTGGAGGCCCTCTGTATGGAGTGATGTTATCGTGTATTGGTTCGTGACAATCATCACTCGGGCCTGCAACCCCGAGAGTCAACCCAGCCTACCCATGGGGCGGATGAGGCCTCGATCCTGCCCGGGTGAAGGAGTGCCCCTGCTTGGTGTATGTAGGGACTCTATGATTCAGGTTGGCAGTGGCTCGGGCCATATTAGCTGTTGAATTTGATGCCCCTTGACGAGCTTCCTCAGCTCGGGCCCGACAGTGACGTCGGGTCAGACGGGCTGGCGCAGGTGGTGTAGGGGCATAGCCTACATGCTCTTCTGGCGAAGCCGGTCGGTGGCGCTGATGCATCTGGGTGGGAGCCCTTTCCTAGAGCCCCTAAATTGGGACTCTGAGCGGGCCGAGATGGACATCACCCTCTTAATCAGCGTAAGATGAGAAGTCATCGAGGCGTTCCAGGGATAGGCTCTCGAAATGATTGAAGGTTGGGGTGGGGAGCAGGGGCTCCCCGCGCGGCCTTTGAGGGCAGCGTTGATGGCGGTGCCTGGATGCCTCGAGATCAAGGTGGGCCATATCCCGAGTTGGGATGACCCCTTCTTCCTTGTACCTGCGTACAGGGTTTTTGATCACCATTTTCTGGATGATCTCTGACGGGTAGAGGGGACGTGGGTGCCCCATATTCATGGATGTAGAGGCCGTCGTGGCGGTAGCGGAGCCATGCGGGGCGGTTGTGCCGGTATTTCCTATGCCCCTGCGTAGGTGAGAAAGCGGTGATCGTGTCTCCATAACAGCAACCTCGATCCTGGGAAATAGAGAGATCAACTCATCAACTCTGGGAGGAAAAGGATTGACAACCAGTGCCCCAACGTCATTCCATTATCCACATCTGTAAGAAGGAACCACACCAACACATTGCAGAATAGAATCCCCCACGTTCTACTGCCCCAACTTCAGGTGAGTTTCATCCCAGGACCGCTATTTACTTGGCAGGACCCGACACCGAATATCTGGATCTAGTGACACGTTAATCTAATGATGTCTCGAACGCTACTAGTCTCCACTTTGGGGAGAATAAATTCACACCAGGTTCACCATTTTTGTTTCTGACGCTTTCGTCGGGGCGCGCGCATCCGTCTGTGGAGGATGCACTGCTTGTTGCCCCGCATTCCCACTTTCCAAAGGCAGGCGGAATCCACTCTTTATTCATGGTCATCTGCTCCTTGATCAAAACCGGGATGTTGGGATGTCGGTTCTTCCTTCTGTGGATTCCTCCTTAGAACTCGTCACCTAGTCCAGGTCTCCCTCAAAGATTTAATATGTTGTTCATGAAACTCTTCCTGGTGCCATATTTCCATGGACGCCAGTTAATTACACTACTTCTGTCAGGACATTCCAAAGGGTCCAGTCTGGGCAGCAACCTTCTGTAAAGGGAGTAGTGATGTCGAGGCATCAGTAGCATGTCTGTATGCTGGGAAACTGGCGTGTCTGTCTTTTGTCCCTTATCATGGGGTCTTCTCCTAGGTGTGGAAGCCCGATGCATCCCACATCGAGTGTGGGGAGTCATACACCCTAGGCATATGTCTGTGGTTTTCCTCAACTTCCTTTGTTTGGCACATGGTATGTTGCAAGATTAACATCTAGTAGAGACGGTGACACCAAAGGTGTGTCTTCCGAGGTTTTCCTAAGGCATCTCATGTTTATCACGAGGTAGGCCATGAGTTTAACGTCTTGCGGAGACAGAATGAGGGTGATCAGAACGTCCCATAGAGACAGATCAGAGGAGGTGTGCCCCGAGGAGAGGGGGTTTCACACCGTAATGGCTGATCTAAACACCACTGAGGGAAGATCAGGGGAAGTGCTCCCTAGGATGGGGAACAACATGGATTACCATTGGCTGAGATTTAACCTCTTGGAGGTTTCCTACATACCCGATGTGGACAACAGGGGATCAAAACTCGTGTAGTTCAAAGGGGTGATGAATCGGGGTGTACACAGAGGACAACAACCTAGACATATGATCGGGCTTACACATGGATAGCATCCCATGTACTGCTAGGAGCAGCGAGGAGGTGGATGGAATGATCCCACCGGGATGTGGTGGCCCAGGTGAGAATCAGGATGGATGATGTAGAGTTGAATAAAGTGTAGGGGGGAATGAAATGGGACTATCGCAAGGGCGACGGTGAAATTGGGCTTGAGCCTCGAAGAGACCTCCTCCGTATCCCCATGGCAGGGAATCAATGTTCGTTTAGTTCAGGATGGTGTCAGTGAGCCGACGTTAAGGTGGACCGTGGTCTGATGGACATCATCAGCGAACCGACGTGAAGGCGAACACGGGGGGTCGACTGGTGGTGGGCTTTAACCTCGTGAAGGCTTACTACATACCAAGCCTTGACATGGATCAAAGTACTAATAGTTCGGATGTTGTATCGGTGAACCGACGTGAGCAAGGACCTTGGTCCAGATGGTGTGGGGCTTATACACTAGGCTGCCCGGGTTCTGGCAACCTGACGTGAAGAAGGTCGGGGTGACCAACAGGTGGTGGGCTTGAACCTCTGGGAGGTTTCCTGCATACCATTCCTTGACATGGTTCAAATACCTCGTAGTTCAAAGGGGCTTCGTCGATGAACCGACGAGAAGGTGAACCTGGGGGTCCACTAGTGGTGGTCTTGATCCTTGTAAGGCTTCCTACGTACCATGCCTTGACATGGATCAAAGTCCTCACAGTTCGAGATGGTGGGTGTCGGTGAACTGACATGAGGAAGGTACCTTGGTCTGATGGGATATGGGCTTGAACCTCAGGGAGGCTTCCTACGTACTATGCCTTGACATGGATCAAAGTCCTCGTAGTTTGGGTTGGTCACAATGGCTTGTCGTCAGACTGGAATGTAGTTTAACTTCATAACAGATGAAGGTAGAACTCGACGTGAAGAAATGAGGGGTGGGCTTCAGCCTCGTGGAGGCTTCCTACGTACCATGCTGTGACAAGGATCAAAGACCTCGTAGTTCAAAATGGGTGTTCAATTTAACGTCATGATGGACAAGGGCATACAGTTTAACGTCATACTGGATGAGGGCATACAGTTTAACGCCATGTCGGATGAGGGAATTTCCATGGTCAATGCTTACTCTAAGCCCAAGTGAGTCATTCTCGATGTGAGAAACAAGAGGCAGCAAGGACCTGACGATCACGTCGCGAAGGGTGCGTCTGTGAGAAGCGAATATGGGTTTACTCGTTAGGTGGCCCATGGTGCTATGACTTACTCGAGGATGGAGTCCTGTTGTGTGGAAAAGTGCAGCAAGAGAGTGAATGGGGTCAAATGATGGGAGGTGACTTGTTCCCTATCACTCCCTCCGCTGGCCTTGGCAGTGGAAAATTGCAGAGGTGCATGGGTGATACCTTTGGCAAGAGAGGATTAGGGCCTATACCGGGGTGGTTTCCCTTCTCCCATGGACATACGCTACTCTGAGAAGGAGGATATCATCCCTTGTGGAGGGGTTATTCCATTTTCGTAGAGGTGAGTGGCGTAAAGAATGTCCGAGCTAGGGGGACCCTAGGTGTGAGGCACAAGGTCGGGCCACATTTTAACGTCATGTGTTGAGAACGAGGTGCTTAGCAGTTTAATGTCCTGCAGCTCGGATGAGGTGGGTTTACTCCACACCCCTAGGACATACATAACTGATACCCTCTGTTCCTTGGGGGAGGGGAGGTACTGGCAAGGCCATGGTAAATGGGGATTGTGGAGCGAACCATCGAGGGGCCCATGTAAGCGTGGCTATGCGAAAAAGCAATAACCGTTAGCGTGCCTATGCGGAGAAGTAATAGGTGAAGCAACACTACGGGTGGTGTTGTCCATGGGATTTTGAAATCACATCGTGCAAACCTGGAGGGTTGCACGGGAAGAGGAATTTACAAGCGAAGGAGTGTGCTTCGAGAAGTGGAGTGCTCTGGCCTTAGCATGGGGTGGAGGTGTGAATGGGGGGTGCTTTGCGAAGTGGAATAGTATTAATGGAGAACATCCTCATGAATTAGGGGTTCCTCGAGAAGCATGGTGCTACGAGGTAGTGTGCTTCACGATATGCATCAACCCTTCCTTGGCATGTGGATCACTAGTACAAGATGGGTGTTTCACGAAGCATAAACGCTTCGCAACTGCCCGGGTTCGCTAGGGAATCCCCCTCCTTTGCGAATGCCCTGGGCTTCGCGAAGGGCATCCCTATCGGAGGAGGGGATCAAAACGAGACAAGGAAAAGGTATCTCAAAAAGTAAAAAGACCTCGTGGAGCTCATGATTCCCAGGGCGAAGGGTGCTTCGCTATTTGGGAGTTGAGAAGCCGAAAGGTCTAATTGTCCCTCTCCTTGGGCTCAGGGGGAACCCAGTATTTATAAGAAAGTGGCTCCATGAAGTTGGACTCACGCGACAAGAAGGGGCGACAGTTGCTTCATGGTGGGCTTGCGAACGTCTGAGCGTTCGCGGTGCGTTACCACCTCTTGTGCTTCGCGGGGGCTCACGAACGTTAGGGCGTTCACGGAGTGTTATCGCCTCATGTGCTTCGCGGTGGGTTCACGAACGTTAGGGCATTCGCGGAGCATTACTGCCTCATGTACTTTGCGGAGGGTTCACGAATGTGAGGGAGTTCGCGGAGCGTTGCCGCCTCCAGTGCTTCGTGACGAGCTCGTTGCTTCGGGGGGGTGCTTCAGGCCAGCGCTTCGCGAGGCAGCGCACGAGGCATATTTTCTGTCCCTTCTTTGTGAGCAAGATTTTGGCGCCAACAGTGATTCCATGGGTAATCAATGATATATGAGTTTGATTTTCTGTATTTATATTTTTACCACACTTATCATATACTATTCTTGTTTCAAAATCTAGTTTTGGGGGAATTTGTTGAGAAAATGATTTTTAGGTACCAATTTGGTGTCAAATTAGCTGTTTTACATGTCAATCTTATGTTATGCAATATGGGGTTGGTTTATAACTCATATAATGTGTTATAGAATTTTTTGGGTGATAAAAATTATATGCTGGTGAATATGGGTGTGGCCAAGGTGTTCAATGATTGATTTTTAAAAGGATTTTGTGTGTAAAGCATTCTTATATTATGTGACGTTGTTTTCTTGAAATTATGAAGTTTTTACTAAGTGATATATGAGGGGAAAGATATTTGTAGATACTTCTTTGTGTTTATTATGAGAAGAACTGATGTTTTTATGTGATAATGTATTTTGGTATCATTAGAAATGGTTTGAACACTAAGGGGGAAGGCTAGGTACCTTTGAGGGCATATATGTACTAGTACGCTAGTGATCTGGAAGAGATTTTTCCCCATTTAACTGAGTAAAATGGATAATTACAACACTATATAACTATATTGATGATGATTGGGGACATATATATTACGTGTATATTCCCTACCAGTGCCTCATGCACGAGAACATATTTTTCTATGGTTCCTTTACACTAAGTTACGAGGTACATGGGGTATGAGACTACCTAGTGCCTAGCGGTGTTCCCGAGATAGGTGATCATTGACTCTTGTGTATTTATCTATGGAATATTTTCGGGTTTTTAGGAAAAAACAATAGCTTAAATGTTTTACATAAATGAGTTCATTCATGGAAAAAGTCCCTTGAAAAATTATTTTCATTTGAATGTTTCCTTCATTTGATATTATTTCCACCGCTTCTTGTGTATCAAAAATGGCATGCTTTTTATATTTTATTGTTTAACTTATTGATTCTATTTGTGGTATTCCATTGGTCTTAGTATTACACAATATATTATCCCCTTGATTGTAAGTACACTTGGTCCTATTTGACACCGGTAATTGAAAGGCTTTGGGAGATGGAGGTTTGTGGTGTTAGATCCGGTCCATGGGGTGGAGTTATAGAGGTGGCTTGTGGGTGATAACCCCTTTTCATGTAGAGTCCTTAGGGAAGTTTTTATGTTGTTTTAATTTGTCATTGGATCACTATTTTTATGTTTAAACAAATTTATTTAGTTCCAGATGTTTTCTAAATCTAGTTTGGTATGAATTTTTTAGATTCAGTTTAACGATTGTTTTTGAGGTTTTATGTTTCCATGTTTGTGTAAATCGATCCCACACCAAATTACATGATACCTAAGAACATATATTATCCCATGGGGATAGGTAACACACTTCATGCCTTATCCTCGGCCTTGTTTGGCACCAGTTTTGATGGAAACTAGATTCGGATTGTGACAAAATGGTATCAAAGGATTCTAATGTTTTTGGGTTATATTATAATTTTTGGATTAGTCATGATAAACAAGAGATAGGACTACAGGGGCATGGGGTTTTGGTTATGAGTTGGGTTCCTGGACCACACCTCTCATACTAGAACTTGATCTACAAGGCACTTTGGGAAGTGTATGATTGACTTCACTTCCATGTGAGATGTGTGGGCTACATTCCACATGCGGACATCAGGCGGGGTAGAGTAGTTGTTTCTTTTATTATTGTAACATGTTGATGTTATTTATATTTGATATATTTGATTATAGTTTTCAAAATTGTGGTACTGACTATTGTTGTTGTTATTGTTTCATTTTGTAACAAATGACTCCACAAAAAGCTCCAATGTGCCCATGGGAGGAACCCGAAGAGTGTTCTCCCACAGAGATAGTTCAGAGGCTAGTTGAGGTTGTGGTCTGACCTGTCCAAGCTCTGAGACAGGGACACGATCATGTTCCCAATAATGTTAGGGAATAAGAGATGTGTCCTAGAAAATATAAAGATCAAGAGTTTCTGAAAAAAGGCCTCCTAAATTATGAGGCAGTAATGAAACCCAGGTAGCAGAGGAATGACTTGAGAACATCGAGAGCATGCTTTAGTTATTAGATAAACATGAAAATCTCAGTATGAAATGTGCCTCATTTTTTTGGAGGGTCTTAGTCACAAATGGTTGGATTCATCACTTTATACTGGGATGAATGAGCAGATGCTCTAGGGATATTTCAAGGTTTTAATCAATGTACAGTACTTCCCCGTGGACTTAGAGTATGCAAGGTACCTAGAGTTCATGGACATTATTTAGGGGAATCATTAAGTGTTGGAATACACTGAAAATTTAACTAATCTAGTTCAGTATGATCATGAAATCATCTTGAATGAACAAGAGAAGTCCCAGAGGGTTGGGAAAGGCTTGTGACTAGAGATATAACCCTAGGTTTTATTGTTTAAGTTGAGGACCTAGGCTGAAGAGGTTGATCTGGAATTCATAGTGGAGAGTGACAATAAAGGCAGGTCTAGTTTCTCTAGGTCAGTATCTATATTGGTAAGTGGGATCTCTTCAAGGGAGAATAAGAAGTATGAGGGAAAAGTTAATAAAATAGGTGGTAGTTTGGGCCACTCATCCAGGTAGTTTTCATCTGTGGCTTATGATGTGAGATCAGTGGCATGCCACTAGTTTGGGAGGCCAGAGTACATCCAACTAGCATGCCCACTTCCTCAAAATCCCTATTACCAATGTGGAGGTATGGGTCAGTTTCAATGCTTTTGTGTGGTGGCATGCCCACTTAAGTGTGGGGCTTGGTTAGTGGATACAAGTGGAGTGCCAGCTCATTCCGACCAATCAAGGATGGGGGGGGGGTCATCCAGATTTCTGTAGAGAGTGGGATCCTTAGTAAGGTCACATAGGACCTCCAATACCAAAGATGGGAAGTATTATCTTCCAGTTATTATTTATTTCATATAGGACAATGGTGTTTCCAATAAATGTTAACTAGAAAATGTAGTGAATGTGCTTCCAGAGGTATTCCTTGTTGATTTATCAGGTTTTCCCCCAAAGCGGGATATGGAGTTCTTGATTGATCTAGCACCAGGAACACAACTGATATCTCTTCCCTCATATCCTATGGAAACCACCCAACTAAAGGAAATATATATATATCTAGATGACTTAGAATCAAAAGGATTCTTTCGCTCGAGTGTCTCTCCATGGGCTTCTCTTTTGTTACTTGTAAACAATACTGACAGATCCCTCCAGATGATCATTGACTACCAGAATATGAATAAGGTAACAATTAAGAACAAATACCCTTTTCCCAAAATAAATGAGTTGTTAGATCTGTTAAAAGGTGAAAATTGGTTCTCAAAAATCTACTTTCATTCAAGATATCATCAACATAGGTAGAGAGAGGCAGATATCCCAAATAAATCCTTCATATGTAGGTACGAACACTTTGAGTATTTGGTCATTCCTATCAGATTGATAAATTCTCCAGCGGTCTTCATGGAACTCCTGAATAGGGTGTTCCACCGATATCTCATTTTCTCTATTGTGGTGTTTGTGGATAGCATTCTAGTATGCTGTGGTTCTGAGGAGGAACACGAACATCACGTGAGGATTGTTTTAGGCCCTTTGTGGGATAACCACCTATATGCAATGTTGTGAAAGTGAAATTTTTATATTATGGAGGTTAAATTTATATGTAATTTGATCTTAGATCAAGGTGTTTTAGTGGCCCTTTAATGATCAGTGCGGTAATTTTTTGGGAGAAACTGAAGAATGTGTTTGAGATTAAGATCTTCTTTGTCTGGGATTTTTATTATAGGAAATTCATTTGGGATTCATCTTAGCTTGCTTCAATGATGATTTCCCTCACCCGGATTGGGGTGAAGTTTGAATAGGTCCCAGAATGTCAGACATCCATTGAGAAGCTGAAGCGGTGGTTGACTACCACCCCAGTGTAGATTTTTTCCAAGGTCAGGAAGGGGTATGTGGTCTATTGAGATGCTTCAAGTATGGGTATTGGTTGTGTGATTATATAGGATGATCACACGGTGGTGTATGGATCTAACCAACTATGACCCCATGTAGAGAATAACCTGACACAAGACTTGAAGTTTGTAGCAGTGATACATGATTTGATGACCTGGCGTCACAATCTCTTTAGGGAGAAGTTTGTGGTCTACCATGATCATAAAAGATCGGCCTATATCTTCTTGTAGAATGACGTAAACTTGTGGAAATGTCATTGGATCAAGTACACGCTAGGGTTAGACTTTGACATTGTATATACCCCAGGAATGAGTAACATAGTGGCTGATGCCTTGAACAGAAGATTTCCAATATAGGCTCTGAGGAAGTCTAATGATGAGTGGAATTTGATATGGAACTTTGCTCAGATGCATGTGAATACCAAGGTGAAAATTGGGGATACGTTCTTGGAAATGATTCCATTGACTCCTTATCTATAAGAGTTTATTGAATGATAAAAGACAAGGATGAGTTTTTTTAGTGGTCAAGGTAGTTTATTCATGGGGGGGATTTCTTCTGATTGGTCAACATCCTTGAAGCCATCTAGTGCTACACGGGCTATTTAGAAGTTCCATTATCTCTAACGAATGGGTGATGCAGTATAGTCACCTGTCTCATTTGGAAGTCTATCTGTGTTAGAAAAATATGTATTTTGAGGTATTTCGGTAGTTATGGTGGACTGGTATGAGACAATACATCACAAACTCCATGTTGAGGTGCTACACATTCTAAAAAGTTAAATTAAAGAATCAAAGGCCCTCTGGTTTTCTACAGCATTTACCCATTCCATCCTGGAAGTGGGATGAGGTCACTATGGACTTATTTGTTGGATTTCCTCTTATACCTCAGGGTATTAATTCCATTAGGGTGGTGATTGAAAATTTGACCAAATCATTCCACATTATTCCGATTAGATATACTACTAAAGTGATTGAGTTGGCCCGTTTGTATCTAAATGAAGTGTTAAGGATCCATGGTGTGGTGTAGGTAGTTATATTAGATAGAGACCCAATTTTCACTTCTTGGATTTGGGAAGGAATTTGGAAGGACATGGTGTCTCAGATTTAGATGATTACGGCTGACCATCCTCCAACAGATGGTCAGACAGAGCAGGAAAATCTTATTTTGGAGGACATGATTCGTGCATGTGTTCTAGAATTTGGAGGTTCCTAGGATAGAAAATTGGTATTGGTTTAGTTTTCTTATAATAAAAGTTAGAAATCCTAGATTCGAATGTATATTTTTTAGGCACTCTATGATTTTTCTTGTCGGTCACACTTGTGTTGGGATGAGGTTGGTGAGACCTCACTATTGGGGAGAAGTCTAGTGTAAGAAACATTTAAGAAGGCCATGTCAATCATGAAACACGTATTGATAGTTTAAAGTCTCCATAAATCATAATCTGACTAGAGGCGCTAAGAGATAATGTTTTCTGTGGGTGATATGGTATTCTTGAATGTGGCCACTCATCTGCCCCATCGTCGATAGGGAAACCAATGGATGCTAACCCTGTGGTATGTCAGAACTTTTGAGATAACCAAGTCTATTAGAAAGGTGGAATACATGTTTGTATTACCTTATCAGTTTATATCCATCCATGAAGTCTTCCATGTATCATAGTTGAATAAATACCACCCATATCCATACCATGTACTAAATTGGGTGGGGTGGGATATAGAGCCTAATTTATCTGTTGTTGAGAATCCAATGAAAATAGTGAACATCCATGAAAAGGTTCTTTCTAGAAAGTGTATTCCATTGGTCTGGGTTGTTTTCTAGCATGGGAATGATACACATGATACATGGGAGTAGAAGTCATGGAGTGAAGAAGAGTACCCATTTCAGTTTTCCGATCAAGATTTAGGTTGACATTCTAGGAAGAAACGTTTGCATGGTTCATAGAATTGTCACATACAAGACTTATTTTAATGTTATTTTCCATTTAATTTCCATTCATTAATTTTTTTGGGTGATTCCAATTCATTTTGGTGGAAATGGTGGGTTTTCAAAATTTGTACCAAATTGTGAATCCATTGTTAGATTTAAAAATAAATATTGTTTATTTTATAAATCTTTAATATTTCAATAATTTTCACCCATTCCACTTAAAACATGGCCTTTCCTGACCTATTAACACCCCCATATCAATTTTTACCCTTAAAAAATCCATAAAAAATAGTGGATTTGGGTTTTTGTATAAGGAATTGGGCCAGTGATAAATCTCATTTCTAGTTTCTAAAAACAATTTTTTTATCTAATATATTATTAAATTTTTATGGTTTTTTTGAATATTCCTCCTCCAAATAGAAGAAAAAATCCCTAGGCGGACCCCCCATATTCGTGTCTCCCTCATTGGAGCTTGTTTGATTCGAAGATTAGGTTGAAATGTCTCAACATTTCTCAATTCATCCAGATATAAAAAAGGTCAATTGTTTCCTTCATAACTCCCTGAATTTTTAATATATACACCCTTTTCATTTCTCAATTGACATTCTCCACCTTATTATAACCTCAATTTTATTTTTGGCTGTTTGAAAATTCATCTACTGCTGTATTTGGTGAATGTAATTCACGATCCCTCAAGTATGTGGGTCTCCTTCCTTTTCTTTCAATTTTCATAAGGTTTAATTCTATTTTCATAGGGTTTTTTCCATTTATTTTTGAATTTAGTAATGTAATGAATTAATGGATTTGAACATAGAGTTTTATATTGTGTTTCTTGGTCTATTTGTTTGGTTGAGGCTTGATTTATGTCCATTGTGGTGTGGCTCTGGTTTGATAGGATTTTCACACAAAGATTCAATGGTTTTCATTATTGTGATAGGGGATTCCATGGGTAATCAATGCTATATAGTTTAGATTTGATACATTTATATGTGTATCTCACTTATAATATAATATTATTTCATATAAATCTGGTTTTGGTTGCGTTTGTTGAGAAAATGATTTTTAGGTACCTATTTTGTGTTAAATTTGCTGTTTTACATGTCAATATCATGTTATGAAAAAATGAGTTTGTTTTATAACTCATGTATCTGGTTTATTTAAATTCTTTAAATGATAATTTTTTTTGTGAATATTGATGGGACCATGGTGTTGAATGTGTGATTTTTAATGGGATTTTGTGTATAAAGCTCTGCTAAATTTTGTGAAGTTGTTTTCTTGAAATTCTAAAGGTTTTATTAAGTGGTGTATTTGGTGGAAATCATGTGAAGGAAATTTTTTGTTTTTATTATGACCATAACTGATGTTTTTATGTAGTAATGACTTTTGGTATAATGAGATAATGCTTTCATCACAAAGGGGAGGGGTGCCTTGGTACATAGGATGGTGGTTATGTACTAGTACTCTAGTGATCCGGATGAGTTTTGTCGATGTTTCACTAGGAAAAATGGATAAAGACAACACTAGAAAAAATATATTTCTGATGATTGGGGAACACTAGGTTATGGTTATGTTCCTTACTAGTGTCTCATTCATGAGAACATATTTTCCTAGGGTTACTTTACACGGAGGTACGAGGTAAGATTATATATTTTCTTATGGTTACTTTACACCGAGGTACTCGTGTATCATTCATGAGAAAATATTTGGCACATTTTGTTTTTTTCATGAATATATATAATCTTACATGTTTTCATGAAATGTGTTCATTATTGGAAAATGTTACTTTAAAAACTATTTACATTTAAAATTCTTATTATTTAGAAATTATTTCCACCACTTCTTGTGAATCAAAAATGGCATGCTTTCTATCATGTATTTCTTAACCTATGGAATATCTTGGTGTTAACCTATTTGGATTATGCCCACACCCTAAATAAAATTTTCTTGTGTATGTAGACTTGGTCATTCTTGATATAGGTAAACTAATGGATTTGGGGGAGGGCGGTTCAGAGTGTCAGTTCTCAACTGTGGTGCAGAGTTGTGGAGGCGGCTTATGGGTGATGACCCCTTGCCGTGTGGTGTCCTTGGTGATATTTTTATGAAGTTTTTATTTATCTTTAGACAACATGTTATATGATAAATCATATGTATTAAGTTATTTAATTTTTCTAAAACTATTTTGGTATGAATATTTCAGATTTAGTTTACAAATTATTTTTGGGGTTTTATGTATCCATATTTGTGTAAATTGTTCCCAAAACAAAATATATCATACCTGTGCACTTGTGTCAGGCCGTGGGGATATGGAACTCCATTTAGGACTTTTCAAGGGATAGGTTTGGCCCTGGTTTTTTAGGGCTACAATATTCAGTTCATCCCTTATATTTTACCATAAAATACTTTATAAAAAATTACATCGCTCATGTGTATGTGTGGACTACCTCCTCCACGTAGCGATGTGAAATGTTTTTTCTTTTAAATTTATACATGAATAGTCATACATAACTATTTTCTAAACACATTATATACATAAAAAATAATTTTAATCCTAGAAAGGTTAATTAATATTTAATTTCCTTTCATTCTATCCATTGAGAATATTTAAAACAGTGTTCAAACGTACGTGCGACCTTCCGTCTTTATTAATGGTGTAACCCATTTAATGTCTCTAAATTTGAAATATTAATATAAATACACATATAATTAATATATATGATATTTATATCATGAATATTATTCGGGATATGATGTAACAATGTTCAAATTATATGGACACAAATTACAGAACTAAAACATACAAGAAAACAGAGAAATTATCACATGAAACAGTAATATTAACAAAGAATTTTTTTATAAAAACGTGATAAAATCCTCTTATTAAACCATATATGAAATTATATATATTATTATGGTTCTTTAACTAATTTATAAATAACCTAATATATTATACATGAGGTTTTATTGTATAGATTCAAGTTGAACATTGTGTATGGGTTCCTTGTATCACTTTTAATTTTGTATGACTTATGAAATATTCCATACTTATTAATTTTTGAAATTAATATACTGAACCTTTTGATATTTTATATCCTGTGTAACTTTATATTATTATTATTCAATTTATTATTTGATCCTATTTACATCATGTGTTTTATTATTCAAAAGTTACCAAAGTGGTGTGTGTTTATTTCTCAATTTCATCATTATTCAGGATTGTTAATATTTAGGTATCACAGGGGATAATTAATTTATATTTATATAATAGGTATTTACATTTTATTATTATTTATTTATTTCAGAAATATTTTAATTGTTAGTATCTTTTTTCACTCATTAACAATTAAAATGTTTGGGAAAATGTTCTCTGGAAAATCTGACTTCATTTTTCAATTTAAATGTGTGATTAAAGTATATATAATGTTTACCACGTCGAATAAAATAAATAGACCTTTATTATGTGATTCATTTTAAATATTTTCATATTAATAATTTATAATCCACTTTCAGGCTACAAGGGTTAGGGTCTTTATAGAGGGTATCCAAGGAATTTTTGTAGAATCTTTATGAAATAGATTTAGAAAAACATTGTTTTGGGAATATAATACTATTATAAACATTTAGGAATAGTATATAATAATTGAGTAATGTATTAATAAGATATATATTATGTCGTTTTAAATGAAATAAATACACCTCTGGATACTAAAAGTTTTATGGTTTTTGAAAATATATACCTAAGAGTAATTACTCTATAACAACTACATCCATCCAGATTCAAGCATTGCATGGTAAATTAAAATGAGCCTTAATATAAACCCATTTTTACATTCCAATGAAATTTGATTAGGATATTTCACATTTTATTTAAAAATAATTAATAAATATATAAAAATGTTTTTATTATGTGATAACATCCCCAAAGAAACCATGTTTATGATTATGAGATTATCCATAAATAATTTTATAAAATTTATGAAAAATTTTCACTAATTTTGGGATTATACATTTTGTTTCATATTGCTATGATAAAACTATTTGTATTTTATTATCTAGAAATGGATTCTTGTGGAAGTATTAGAAATGGTATCAATTTTTGTAACCCATTAAGAGATTACCCCTTGTTAAACATTAAAATACTAGAGTTGGAGATACAACTGAAACTGATTAAATTATAACCATTTGTGGGAAACTGACTCATGTTACCTATTATAACATTTACCATATAGAATACCTTTATAATCCACCATGTGGTGTAATAATGATCGAGATATTTTTGTGTCTCACAACCTCCATCAAATAAATGGACTACAAATCTATTTTCAGTTGAGAATTGGATTGGTTCGTTAGAAATAATATTTATCTATTTGGGAAGTAAAAAAAGAGATAAGGTTATTGTGGAATTTTATCATCTATCATGATATGTCGATCAATATTTTCATTGATTCAAAACAATAAGGAATAATATGGAAAAATTAATGAGATGATTTTAAGTTACACTCTATAGAAGATTATTTTTTCTCACATGCAATGAGTTGATGTGGAGAATCAATTCAAGAATCTAATAAAAAGGGATGATAAAAATCTACCTATGTATGGATAAATCTATATAAGGATAGTGAGGAATAATATAAATTTTATAAATAATAAGAATAAGAATATTGATTTCCTCTTTTATAGGTAAAATCTAATCCTTCAAAGGCCGTTAGTCACCGAAACACTCCCATTATTTGAGGACATTTATCATGATCAATAAATATAGAGAATTAATTCTCAAAATATTATGGATTATAATTGAATAAAAAAGGAAGAGTATTTTTGATAAACACATGGATAAAAGAAATAATGGAATGAAATAGGTTCCCACATGCAATACTTATTGAAAGAAACACCTTGGTATATTTTTTAAGTTAATAGGATTTTCCTCAACGTATTTAACGAATAGACACAATGCTCATGATTTAATTGAAAAAAAAGATTTTTATAATGTTCAATCTTTCAACAATGAAAATATCGGGTACTAATGAAATGATTACTCCATGTTTAAAGGTAATATACCTCATGATAAGCTATTGGATTGACAAAAATATTTTTATGTTACTATAAATCATGTGGAAGGAT
The DNA here is from genome assembly GCA_963277665.1 of Viscum album. Taxonomy (NCBI): domain Eukaryota; kingdom Viridiplantae; phylum Streptophyta; class Magnoliopsida; order Santalales; family Viscaceae; genus Viscum; species Viscum album. The sequence continues at coordinate 1,656,210,550 of OY728132.1, read as the reverse complement.
TAATGTGATTTTTTTGTATTCAAAAATTATTATATAAGAGTATTTGTTTCATTGAATATATATTTATAAGAATCATGAAATATAACATTATTTTAATGTTGTAGTTTTTATTTAAGGATTTGAGATAAGATATTGAATCAAACCAATAACTCTGGTCATTGATTCCCTAGAATGATGATATTCTTTGAAAACACATGATTAATGGAAGCTAACCTACAATTTTTTCATTATATTGAGATATTATAGATAAAGGTATTTTTATGGGATAATATTAAAAACCATAATTTTTTGATGATTTTATTGTTTATATTATGTTTTTGGGAGATTATTATTTGATTGGTATTGTGGAATATATTTTAAAACATGATATTTTTTTATTAGAATCATTTATGTTATTGTTAAGTAATTATGGTTATTTGGGAAATAAAGATTTTTGAATGTGACATTAAAATACGCATTATTTTTTCTAATTTAGGCATAATAAATCATTTTGGATATTAATTTTTTAGATTAATAATTTTTTTTGTAATATATCATTAAAAACTAAATGATGAAAGTTTTATCATGAAATATCATTATATAAAGTTTGTATATTTTCTTTTGTTCTCATACTAGATGAGAATAGAGTAACTCGAATCTAGGAAGAGGATCTTGAAAAACAATCCTAGTATCATTGTTTCTAATGAATTAAATTTCTTGATATGTTATAAAATATTCATGGATTTTTTATCATTATATTTTCCAGACAATTCAATTTATTGTTATCAATGATCCCTATCGCCCTTTATAATCATTTACACTTCTATTTCATGTTTATATAATCATTTCCAACCAATATTATCATATTTGGTAACATATTTATGTAATTATTCCATAAGATCATTGTACATACATTTATCTCTTATCAAGAAGATGTTTTATTAACCCTTATCACAATAAGGGATTTAAATAAGGTTATATTCCATTTTCAAACCCATGAATACTGAGATAATGATTGAATTGTGATGACGCAATTTATTGAAGTGGTGCAGAATGCGACACCCTGAGATTTTAAAGGAGGTTCATCATTTTCTATAGAATTTATGCCATGAAACAAAAATATTATAATAAAATATGAAACCCAGATACATTAAAATATATATATTTATAAATAAATCCATTCCCTTGGATAACTTAAAATGCATATTACATGAGGTTTAAATGAAATGAAATACACTATTAAAATATTATTTAAACATAAACAATATTACAGAACAATAAAATGGGAATTTTTGGATAGGATATAATAAATTATAGAACATATATTTTTTGAAGTCGACATCTAAAAAAACAAATATTATTTTTTGTATTTTACATAATAGTTTTATTTTTTAGTGAATAGTGAAAAATAATGATTTTTATTTCAAGTTGTCGTTTCATTTAAATTACTTAAAAAATTAAATTATATTAACATTTATATATAAAGTAATTTTTTCCCATTATAATATTATCAATGAAAGTATGGTCTATAGAATCAATTATATGTTGAATTTTTAAATTGAAACCTTTTATACTTATGCGAATTTTCTCCTTGGAAAGCTAATTTTTCATCGCTTCTGTGGGAATAATATTAAATTTAGTCATACAACATGTATTAAATGAATTTAAAAAAATGGATTCTATATTTGTAATAATAATAAATTATACTATGTAAAAAAGTAAACAAAATAATTTACTATAATTAATAGTTAAATTATAAAAATCAATTACTCCAGTTATGGTAGAATTAGGTTTATCATGGATTAAACTAAGAATATAAGGTTTAAAAATAATTAAAATGAGTCAAAACACATTTTATATACCTATTTAATCCATATCCCATATAAGGATTTAGAATGATATATTTAGGTGTATTTTTTGGATAAAAACATGGGTATCACTATTTATTTACAAAAATACCAAATGTGACCTCGTCCCCACTTGTAAAATTCCACCCACTCTCATATACTCTTCACATTTTCAAAATTCATTGTTCCAATTGAAAACAGAAAAAATTCCTACAATTTTCTTATAAATACACCCTAGTTTTCTTTTTCTATCAAAATCTGACCTTTTAAGGATTTTGTTATAATCTTATAAGTGTTTTCTAATAAATAATAAAAATTCACAGCATGTATATATTTTTTATTTCTTATTCCACCTCCATAAAATATTAAATCGATCATGATAATATAATATCAAACCTACCTAAATAATACTAATATGTTATTATTTAAATAGAATGTCTTATATGTATATTATGTGATTGGGGGTATAATTACATCAAACAAACATATAAACACTACTAAATAAAATATAATATATCCTTCTCCAATTCCTTCAAATGGAAAATTAAACTGTTGATCGTGTGTACAATAGACTACTGCATTTGGAACCACTGTAATTTATTTCCCATTAACACATTTCAAGGGTGGATATAATGATATATTAATAATATATATATTAAAATTTTGAAAGTATTATACTTAGGATATTATCATATCACATATTCCTTCTTACATTTTGATAGGTGGGGGAAATAATTACATGGGTGGTGTGTACTGCATACAACAGCCACACGTAGTTATATGATTCATTTTTCACACATTATTTAAATGAATGGTTGTAAAGAATATATTAATGAATGTTTTTGATATTTCTAATGTAACCATTATAATATAAATAAAATATCACAAATTACTTCTTACCTTCGAATTTTTTAGAAGACAATAACATTGTTTGTGCGTACATGTGGACTACCACCTCAATATAGTGATATAAAGTGTTTTTCATTATATATTTTATTATGGATGGTGATAAATATTTATTTTATTTATATAAATTCTACATATAACATAATAACAATTCATGAAAGCTATATGTATATTTATTCTTATTTCCCTCCCTCCGTGGAGAAAAATGGTATCAGTGTTCATGTGTACGTACGACATACCGTCTCTATGAGTAGTGTCACCAATTTTTAATTATTAAATTTTTTTGATTACCCTAATCAAATATATGAGGAATATATATAATATTAATTTGATGGTTAAATTTTTTAATATTACACAACAATGATAAAATCAAAAGGAATAAACATATATGAAAATGATGTTATTATCACTAGAAATTTGTTATTTTAAAAGTGAAATGGGAATAAATGGATGATAAATTATTATAAGTAAATAATATGTGTTATGGTATATATGATTATGTTTTTGTAAAAAATTTATAATAACCAATATTTATATAGTAGGGGGTTGGACACATACGATCAAATTTGAACCCGGGGAAAGAGTTTATTGTCTCAATTTTACTTCAATGAGACTTATTCTATTTTGAACACTTATTCTGTTGTGTGAAACATATAATGACCATTTAAAATTATTATTTATTTAATAAAATCATCTTTATGGAATTTAATAATTTTTTGTTATTGATTTCATAGGTATTATGATTCCAAATTTAACAAATGGTAATGATTTATTCAAAATCATAACATTATTTGGGTTTTTTCCTTAAGTATCTCTTGGTGGAATTATTAAATATTTATATCATAAAATAAATCTATTTTTTTCTACAATATTTATTAATTAAAAATTTCATATAATTGAACCATTTTTTTATCATTATACTTATAATGATTGGGGGAATTTTTATATTAAATTTATAATTTATTTCTCTCTTAAATTGAATGTAAATTTTTATAAAAATCAAATATTTTAAAAAATATTTAAATTTTTAAAAACATTATAAATATTATTTTTAAATATATTTTTACACATTTTTTAGTATTTACAAATTTTATGAAAGAAATGTTCATTTTATTTTCAATAAAATTCTAGTTTTTTTAATAAAAATGTGAAACAAGTATTTATTTTAACATGCATGAAATGAATTAAATTTCCATATTTCATGACCACTTAATTTTATAAATCCTTCATTAATATTTTCAAACTATATTTTCAAATAAAATTATTTTAATAATATTCTTGGAAATCTTAGTTAAAAATAATATTTTTAAATAGAAAAATAGATTTCATGAACAATATCATTAATGGAACTCTTATGGTATTTCTATCGTTCAATATCATCATCCATTTATTATACTTATGATCAAGTGGGGATATTTTGTTTTGATATCATAATTATTCATTATTTATATTGTTTATGATCTTTTTGACTAGGGGTGTTAAATTTTATTACCATTTACCATATTCATCTTGACTGCTTATGATTATGTATATTTTATTGGGGTATTTATAATCATTTTATAATAATTTTTAAATAATTTTTTTTATATTTATTATGTTTCACTCTTTTCATATGGGAAATTAATTATAACTAGTAAGTGATGGGTAATTACTAGATTGAAATCCCCTTGATGATACCACTAGTATCATGAGACAAATTGGTTCTCCAAAGTAGATAGGTGTCTACCCATAGATTTAAACTGTATTAGGAAAGGTCTTGAAAATATGTCTGGTATGTATTTTTTTTGAATTCCTTCACTGTGAAATTATATATTCATGTTCCTTGTAATAATTCGATTATTTATTATATCCATGGTTATTTTTTATCTCATGTGATTATTTATGAAACGTTATTAGATTACCATTTATTCCAATTACTATTCATCATGTTTTTGTTATTGATAAACATTCTTATGTTTCAATTATTTTACTTTTCACATTGATTATGTATTATATAGCCATGGTTTCTTTTGTTGTACACATAATATTTCAGAGAAATGGGTATCACCCCTTTATTATGATTCATTACCTAGGAAAACATGATGATTATTATTACAAACATTTGGAGTTATTATAGAGAAAATAATTATGTACTCAATGAAATAACAATATTGTATTTTATTTTTTAAATTTTAATTTTATGTACATTTATGTGTATATTTTACCATGATTACTAAACTATATGTTCCTTAATGATGATATTCCTTATAACAAGTTCAATATAAAAAATGTCTGAATTGGCTCTGAGATATTAGTGTCTAGGTCATTAGAATGGGAATAAAAGTAATGGAAGTCATTTTTATACTATGTGATCTATGTGGAACAAAAATTCATGTATATAATATGAATTTAATCTGTGGTAAAATAATTCTATATCCATAAAATTCATTGATTAATGTTTTTACCTTCTAAAATTCTTTATAAGGTGAAAAAGTATTTAGCCTAAGAACATAATATTATGATTTCTTAATGGGTTTCCTTATTATATGCTCATTATGTCATGTTATTGATCCAACATTCATATAATTCATTTATGATATAATACTTTATCATGAATTTATATTCATTATTATTATTCACACCCATCTATTAATTCTTTGTATACCTATTGACCAACATGATCTTCTATAATTTTTGTTATTTTATGATAATTCACCTACATGGATTTCTGGATCAACCATTCTTATATACATACACATGATATATTATAATGTATGAAAAGATAAAACTAATTAAAGGGAACATTATTTAATCAATAACTAATTTATATCTATCCATATTTTATGTTTATGTGTAATGTATCTCATTTACCAAATACACTAGGACTCCCTGTCTTTATAGAATTTATTATTTGTATATTTTTGTCAAAAATCCTGAAATAAAATACATAATTGATATAGGTTTTACTATAATGTTGTTATGTGAAAATAATTTAATTAAAATAAAATCACATTAAATATATCATTAAAGGATTTATACCTAAATTATCAAATAATCAAGGAATAAGAAAGTCAATGAAGGCATGTTATAACATAATGAAATAAAATTGGGTTAAGAAAACCCTTTCCTTGAGTAACATGGTTCTATGTATTTACTTTAAATTATTTATAATAAATATATATTAAATATTTAATTTTTAATGAAATTATTAAAAATCTATTACCATATCTGTGAACCATTGATTTCATTTATTTAAATGACATTTTTAAATAATCAAATAGTTAGGTCTGTGGTGGTTGTCATGAAGAAAATTAGTTAATAATTCAATAATGACCTAAGTAGGTTGACCATGTTCAAGTGGGCCACTATTACATCATCTCTAGAATAATAATAATTATATAATTATACTTTTTATTAAAAAATTAGATCGATCCATGAATACCCATCATTAAAAACAATATACAACAGCTCGTGAGACAGTATGACATGCGTACACATGAGTGATGTTATTTATTTTAATTAAATTGAAAATAATTATATAAATAAAACTATATCCAAAAATTAATTATATTTTTTATAAATCAAATTAATTCATTAAATCTATCCTCATGACCATCTAAGTGAGGTGTTGTTTTAAGTCAATTACTTTACTACTTCGATATAGTAGTACATATATACTGACATGAAAATATTTAATTTTAAATGTTCTGAATGGATTGAAAATAAATGATTTATTATAGTACCAATATACCAATTATTTCATGAATTTCATATATTAACATAAAATTTGTTATAATAACCATAAATAAAAGGCAGTGCAAGGAAACTAAATACATAAGTTTTTTAGGCGGTAGACTACAAATATAAAAGAATTATGGTTTCATTTCCCATTTTATATAAAAGTATATTTATAAGATTCCTAAATTAATATAATAACATATTAAAATATGTTACATTTTTATTTTTTAATATTTTAATGGTTAATGCTGAATTGAAGGAGGTATAAGAAGATGTAAAATAAAAATTATCAAATATGATGATTACCTCCACTTTAAAGAACCTCCTTTGGATCTATCCTTAAAAACCACAAATATAGTCTTTTAAGATCACCAGAACCTCTATAATGTTGATAATGATGTTGAAAAGAGTTTTTGTTAGGGTTTGGAGGGAGTATGTCTCTAAACAAGTGTGAGTAAGAGAGGGGATATGCTGTCATTTTATATGTGAGGGGGAGACGCCCTAGGATTACATAAATAATTAAATTAATGTAATTTATTTTTTATTTTAATATGAAAAAATTTATATATTTTTTATTATAGGATGATGAAGATTCAAAATATTAACAAAGAAATATAATTTACATAGAATTTTGTTATGTTTTAAAACATATCTCTTGGTTTAAGCACACTATGTTAACCCTTTTGATGATTACTCTGATATCAATGTTTTTTACTCATTAGGGGTCAATAATGATACTGTAAAATAAAGGATACCCATATTTGGAATTTTTTTAATATTATTTAATATATCAAATTAAAATGTAAGGATAAAGAATTTTTACAGATTTAAAATCTTTAAATAAATTATCATTTAAAATAAAATACATTAAATGAAATTTTAGAGAAAATTCAAATAACTGCCTTTAAAAAATGTTAACATCGAAACTGATGTTGAATATAAAAAGATAACACATAATTAATGCATTATATTTATCAAAACATTTAATTTAATATCATAACTCAATATATAAATATTACTTTTAATGTATTAAAAATATTTACTTGATTTTTCTATTACATTCCCAAGCACTAGGTCAGCGTTACATATTAATTTAAGTTATATAATTAAATAATAATAATAATAATAATAAATTATTATCATAAATAAAATTTATTTATGATAAATATAAAATTTTAAAACATTTTTATGTGTTTTTATCCATCCCAAAAATATTTTGTATATTTAAATAAAAAGGGTGATATTTTAGAATTTTCCATTGCAGAAAATAATATGAAGAAATTTATGAAGGATAAATGTCCTCAAAATGAACTATTTTTGATATTTTATGTTTTTTATAATAAAAAACATAATATATAAGAAAATTAAATTTTATGGTGATTTTAGGTATATTTTAAAAATGATTTAATACTAGTCAACCCAATATAACAATTATTGTGTTCATACTTATTTTTCATGATTCATGTACATTATTAAAAAAAATAAACTTGACCATTTTATAAAATATTGAAATTATGATTCAAAATAATAAATCTATTATAACCAATTCAGTTTCAATGTGGTTTCAAATTTACTTATAATATAATGTTTCTAAACTCAATGAAAAAATGATTTCAATAAAAATGATTATATATCAAAATTAAGGATAATTTCCAGTAAATTAATAATTATTGGATTATGGTCAAAAATTAATAACATGTGATGTTTTATAAATAATTAAAAACAAAATGTCACTTGGCAAATATTTTAAAAGAAATGAATGATTTCTATAAAATAATTAATTTTTCACAGTTTACAAAAAAATATACTCAATATAAAAATAATAAAATTTCACCCTAATAGATGTTATATATGATTATTTCAAAAAAATATAACCATGTTATAAAATAAAATTAATAAATATTTATTATATTTATTATAATATTTTCCCACGAAATAAATAAAATCATCTTTTTTATAATAAACTGACTATAAAAAAAATATGTTCTAATTTTTAAAACATAAATAAAACATTTTTTATGGAGTGATAAATTTATTTTTATATGTTATAATTATATTACATATATATATACTCTAATTAAATGAATAAATTATAATTATATGATTTAAATAATAATATTTCATTGTTTTTAAGACATGATGTTACATGTTCTATATGCTATCAAATGATTACTTATTTTATAATTCAATGGTATTTCACAATGTGATTAAAAATGTGTTTTGAAAATAATATTTCAATATACCTAAACATATGAGGACATTATATCTTCTTGTATGCAATCAATGATTTAAATCATTTAAAATATTATTTTATTAGACAATGTGATTAAAAATGGTAATTAAACATAATCATCTTATATAAGAAAACATTGGATGGCATTTTTAGGGGAAAATATTTGGTTTCATGGAACCTGAGGATAATGTTCACATATTTAAGTTTATTTTATTGAAAATACTTCAATATGTGTTTGTTTAAGTAATGTTGTGATGATTCTTAGAATATTTACATTGATTTATGCATTAGTATTGTATTTCATTCATTATCATTCATAAAAATCCATATTATGTGTGATTTTCTTCCCTAATAAATGAATAAAATATTTTTTTTGTTCTTTATTGAAGTCTTTGACTATACCTCTTCTATATAGCATCATCAAAAGTGATTATTGATGTTATATATCTTAATGAAATCATGAAATAGTGTTGATGGAAGTAGAGGTATTTTATAAAATATTTTGAATTTGTTTTTTTTCGAATTTTTAGAGATGATTTATGAAGGTATTGGTTCCATCTATGGTAGAAATAGAATTTCCAGGTAGTTGAAAACACACTTTTGACCAAATTATCATTACATCATGGGGCCACATCTCTGTGTGTTCAATCAACTAACCATAAAATCACATGATCATCCTGTCTACATCAAAATCGATCCAAAAGTTTGATTATTTGTATATCTCATCGATCAGAATCTTAGAGGGAAATAGAAATTTTTTCTTCTGATCAATACAAATGATCTATATGTTTTTTATATAATCAATACAAACGATGAGCGATAAATTTTTAATAAAATTGGATAATCAAAATTGATTCGTGTTGTTGATACAAATAGTTTACAAAGACGGTATGCTTACTCTGGTGCATCACTTTCCATATAGTTTTTATTTGTAGTTATTTTCCAGTCACATTAATACTATTTTACAATGTAATGTTTTTATAGAATCACTATGTGAAAATAAATGTTTCCAGTTTTATAATATCTTATAGATATAAATATAATCATGCTATAATGTCAACCATTATTTATTAAACTTCATGATGATGTATGCGATCCTGAATCATGTAATGAAATATTGAAGAGGTTATTAAGCTATATAAATAAGGCCCACATGGAATTAATTCATGCTTCTATAGACATTAAAATGTCAATGGAACTAAAAGAGTGATATTTTTTAGAATAATCCAATGATGAAAATTCCAAAATTATTCCAATATTTTTAAAAATTATTTAAATACTATTTTTATTGATATTTCTATAGAGAATTTAAAATATAAATGTCTTTCATTTTTGAAAAAAATATCATGCTTTCGAAACATCATGAATTTTCCAAAATTATTGGAAACTAAATATTATTCACATTATATTTTGTTTTTATATATATGTGTCTGTACTATAGGTTAATGAAGGATTTTTTTTTGTGATTAATCATTAATAATACGTTTTTGAAGAATAATTTTTTTTGTGTCTTCATACATACCCTAATCAAAGATCAAAGGAGTACAATATTTTTAATTTTTGAAGAAGGATATAACAAGAAACTGGGGATTGAATATTTTGAGGATACATAATTCCTTTTAATATTTGACAATGGTTAGCAAGATTTTCAGTCATGTTTTTAATAAGATATGTTTCTCTAAAATCAAAGTTGTACACGAGTGCATTTTATCTTGTGCACTCATAGAGTAAGATCATCAAAAAGACGTTTAGTGGTTTCACTAAAAGAATATTGATATATTTTTATAATTAAATTTAAATTGAAGTATTATATAGATAGGGTTACTAACAGGTTACAAAATAGTAAAATGGACAGGGTGTATAACTTTTCACTATAGGTTTGCAATTGGTTTGTCTAACAAGATGATAGAAGATTGGTGTTTGTGGAAAATAACAAATAATTCCCTTGTTGACTCAATGTACCATTGAAATTATTAACATTAATATATTATAGAATACATTCAGTTTTATAAAATAAATTGAAAGGATATAGAGTGTATGACACCTGTTGAAAATATTTTTTGTTGTGATCTCTCTTATTTTTTTTAGTCTATGAGGTGAGGCTATGATATATCATTGATTATATCGAAAACCATAACAATTTTGAGACGTTTATTCAAAGGATTAAAATTAATTAATAGGGAAACTAGTTCACCTGACCTATCTCTCAATGGTCTATCCATATGAAAGTAAAACTAGTGGTATTTATGCCAAGGATTCCATTAAAATGTCATGTATTTTATTTATTTTTTAAATAGGAATAATAAAGCTTAAATTTTAAGAAGTGTTTGATCTTCCGTAGAGGAATAAAATTAAATATACTCATGATGGTAAAAATATATTGATGGACATAAAAGAAAAGAAGATAAAGAAAAATCCAAAAGTAATAAGAGAAAAAGCACCAAATCTAGCAAATTAGACTGGTAGATGTTGTAATAATTCTTTAGAGCATGATTATTCTAATGAATAATATTTTAGTTGGGATAATGATGTATACATTATTTCTCATCATTTACAAATTAATGTATTTCTGAAGAATGTTCCCATTGAGTTAGTAGAATTTATTATTATTACTATATAGGGTTATATTCATTTGTAAATGATAGAAAATATAAAGATTTGAAGAATGTATCAATCAAATGATTTATACATTTTGAACTTAAATTAGTATCTTTTCTCTTTTAGAGTTATATGTGTATATTGGAACACTTTAAAATAATATACATTCTTTTATAGAATAATATTTTCAATGTTATGCTTGAGATAATGTTATTTATGAAATGTCATATATAAAATATTTCTATGCACCAGAGAAATTTAATAAAATTCCAACTCAAGCATAATATTATCAATTATAGGTTATCTAAATAAAATAAATGATCATGAATACTCATTACATTGTTTAAGAAAAGTGATTGAAGAAAAAATTACGACGATAAATGATGATTATAGAGATAGTCTATGATCACTTGAGGATATGGATTAATCCACTAATATAATGTTTATTGATATTGAAATGTGTGTAGAAAGTCAAAAATATACATAATCTAGACCTCCTAATGATATTGAGAATAAATCAACCACCAAACATATTTACATCGATAACAACGTTTCATGGAGGAATTATATGAATTTAAATAAGTTCTTGAGTTCATCCTCTAATCAAGTGGAAACATCCTCCCAGGTGATGGAATTGAATAACCTAAATAATTTGTATGTACTAATGTAATTTCAGTTAGTATTAAAATTTTGAAACAATATTATGTGAAAATATGGTTAGTGAAAAAATGAAAAATTTCCACCACATCATCGAAGGTGGATATAAGAGTATATATGAATAAATTTTACAGATGAATTACCCAAAAGGAAAGTGGATACCCTAAAAATGTATAGTTAAGAATATTATAAAATTTAAGATTATTTTTCAAATATAATTTACTTTGGTTTGTGGGTTATTTTTGTTATTTTTGATGTTTGGGCGCAAATAAATTGATTGTTTTCATATTGTATAATTTCATGAAAACCATAAAACACCATAATTAAGGTATTTGGAAGTTGAGGATAAGAGATAGGACAGATAAACATAAGTAGAGGAAAGAATAGAATCATGAGTATACCATTAGTATAAAACATAAGAGATGTTTTTACAAACTACTCCCACGAAATCAATGAATAATGAATAGATATCATTATCCATGATAAAAAATTTTAAAATCAAAAAATAAATGTAATATAAATATACTTGGTAACTTATATGAATGGTGTGGTAAATATTTATAAGATCCACATAAATTAAAATAGATACTACTTTTATTGTAGGATTCAATCAAAAATAATGAGAAATAATAAATATATTCATTTTATATATTGGAAAATATGGAAAAACGATTTTCTCATAATATAAAAAATAAATTTGTGAGGAAACACACACATGAAGAAATAAATTATGATATGAATGTAAATAAAAAATATTTTATGGATGATAAAATGAATATTATTACTCTAAAAACTGATATTGAATGGAATGGGTGGCCTCGGTCGATGGGAAACACTAAATCTAAATGATAATTTTTAGGAAGAACATTGCCCCTCCTTACTATCTATTATTGTTTTTTATTTATTCTAATATATAAGTAAATTAACAAGGGTTATATTTCTATAAAATCATGAAAAAAATAAACTTTCTTTCATAATGTTTCAAACCATTATGAAATATAATACAAAATGAATCCTTTGTACGGGCTATAAAGATAGATCAATATATATATCATAAGAAGTGTGAATAAATAAATACTAAAAAATCTATATATACTCCTTAAATAAGCATAAAATAATTTAATAATCACAATTTTATCACTTATATTTATTTATATGAAATTTAATTTTGGTTGGGGAGGGATGTTTGATGGAAAATTGACTGAAAATATGAATTTTAATACATTTTAGTTGAACATTTTAAGGTATTTTTTTATATGTATAGGTTAAAATTTATTTCGTGATAATTATTTTTTGAGTAGGCCCAGATTGATTTCTAATCATGGACTCAGATATATATTATTTTATAGAAAAAAGTTACTACATCAGATATAAGCTACTTGTTTAAAAATTAGATTTTCACATATATATATAGAGAATTTTAGCTAATGGATTATCTCAAAGACTTCCATGTGATGTTATCCATTTAAAAATTGGCTAGATTCTATTTTTCAAACATGAAAATGGTGATGGAAAATAATTCATGAGTGACTTGAATGGTAGGATAGGTTGTATGAGGACCCATAATAGTAACTATTTCATTAATCATTAATATGGGGGAATGTAAACAATCAATAGTATCACACACATTGACATTGGATGGTGAGTGTTGGTGTTTCCAACAAATTCAAAGGGGTATATTGAAGATCCAATGTTAGTTTCTAATTTGATTGAAATTATTCAATATGTGATTCTTGAGGAAATAAGATGATGATAGTAGAATGAATGTTATAAATTCATGGGTTTTAATGGGATATCATTCAGGATAATATATATAAACCTAAAATTTAAGTGAATAGTTATAATCATAAAAATTACAGGATACTTGATGATGCTACATGAATACATTGGATGGATAGTTTCTATGTAGCAATGACAAATATAATGACAAACATAATGACAAATATAAAGGTCAAATGTTGGTGGTTATAGAGGCACTATCTATATAATAATAGAAGTTATATTATGGTGATTAAAAGTACTTGAGATGATTTGATATGGCCCTACTTCGAAGTGATAAAATTATAAAATTTCCAGACTCTAAAAATCACATGGTCAAACCAATTCCCATAGCATTATGTAGTCACTTATATTTGTGTTTGACCAACTAATTGTAGCTTAATATGATCAATATTGTTTATATGTGGTAAATTCCAAAAGTATAAACTTTTTACATGTGGTCGATATGAATGATACTGTGAAATGGAGAATGTTGTCTCATGGTACATTTGAACAATCAATGAGTTTCACATATAGTAGACCCAAAATAAGATTGATAATGTTGAGACACATGATTTATTAAGGCCTTTTAATAAATATTATCAAAGTTTCCAATCAAGTTTGTATGGTTTCTCCGTGTGGTTATTTTTCAGAGGCATTGTAATTCACGGACATTGGAAGTTTTTTTGATCTGTTGGATAAAAATTTGGGTTTCCATATTAATAACGTTTAGTAGAAGAAATTTTTTTCATCTAATCCAATATTCATATATTATAAATCATGATTAATCATTTTATCATGATTAATTCAATGTTATATTGAGGAGGGTTCCATGATTCACATATGATGTTTTTGTGGAAATGATTCAGGCCATCATATAGATGAAATTTTCAAAATAAATAAAAATTATATTTTATGGATGAATAATGTAATGGAAATGAAAATTTATTTAGGATATTTAAATGATATTTTTTGTCATTATTTTTAATGATATTTCTATTGGGAATTGAAATGATATGTCTCACCCATCTTTTCATAACAAGATCTTACTTTATGGAGATCATGGTGTCTCTAAAAATGAATGGAAAATAAATATTTTTGACATGATATTAAGTGTGTACATATATGTTTAGGTATGGAAGTAAAAATAAGTAAGATATATTTAAAGGTGTTGTAATACTGAATAACATTTTTTAAGAATGTTTGTTAAAACTAACATGAATATATAAAAGAGTGTTGTAAAAATTATACACTCATGGAGGGAGATCATTAAAAAGGTCATTAGTAGTAACCATGAAGAAGATGGATATATTTATATCAAGGGATCATAGATTCTAGCTGGTATGTATATCCAGTTACTAAAAAAACACTTTTATGTGTTTTATAATAAGTCATTGGAGGTTTTTAAATTGGGTTTCTAAATAATTACATGATTATTAGTGGTTAAAAACCCTAATATTTTAGAATATAATTATCTTTATATAAATTTATTATTTTTTGAAACTGGTGATGTAATCACACCGAACTGAATCAAATAATGATTTTATATAAAAAAATAAATATAATAGTATAATATTAAGTGAAACATATTTAGTAAAACCAATTATTGGAATTTCTTTTTCCATTATTAACGGCCCAATGAAAATTCATTGTCTAAAAAATTGTTTTTATTGTGTATTATATATTTTTTATTTGAAATAAAAATTAATTAATTTTATAATCTCATTAATGATAATAAAACTTCATTATTAATTCTTTATTTTTAAATTTATCTATGGTTATATATATGAGATTTTTTATAAAGATGGTTTATTTTTTCAGTGAATAGTGAAAAATACCATTTTACAAATATTGTATCATTGATGAAATATTTATGATACAATAATGACATAAAAATATTGAAAACCATTTTCTTTGTCCAAAATATATTTTAATACTTAAAATATTGATGTTAGTATTGTAATGTTAAATTTGGAAACTTTTTCTTGACTTGTTGGTAGATAATATTTTATAAAGTAATAAAAAACAATTTTTTATTCATTTTATTTAATGAGTTGGTTATACAATCAAATTAATTTTTAGAATCTATATAATATCAATTAACATTAATTTATTTAATAATTATCAAAAAAAATATTGGGAATCATCAATTTTTAGGAATAGTTTTCCAAAATATGTTTAAATTCGTTTTTATTGATAATGGTAATTTTTTTCTAAATGGTTTTTTTAATATTTGTGATCCTATATTAGAAATAATATATACCAATTCAAGTAATTGATTTTGAAAAATTTATTCTTTATTTGGAATCCAATTATTTTTAAAATATATGGTTCTCTTAATTTTATTAGTAATGAATAGTTGAAATGAAAAATAGTAATCACCACATTTGATATTTAAATAGATAAAATAAAGGTATAAGGCTTCAAGATAAAACATAAATCTAGGATAAATCTAATTGGATGAGTGTATATCATCCTATATAATCTTATAAATAAAATTTATATTTGTTATAGGCACTTTACTTTGGTAATGATTTTATTATATTTTGTTATTCATCAAATTTATAAGGGTTCTCTTACTCTAAGTAATACAAGGGAAACTCATCTTATCACAACTACACACAACATGGAAAATAGATATCATTAATTATATACCATAATCACATCCCAAATATCCTCACAACATAATAGAGGTATGGGTCTTCCTAAAATTACCACATAATAATGTTTAAGGTGAAATTGAAAAAAAATGATACCTGAGGAAGATGTAATAGTCTGAGCAAAGATCATTTAGTTTTAATTTTTATTATATATCTTAAAAATAATATTTATCAACATAATATATTATAATCAGTAAATTTATTGTATTAAAATGTTTTTATATTAATTAAAACATAATTTTATACCTCCTTTCAATCCTATGAGAAATGAAATCTTTGATCATGCATATCTGTTGAATAACCCTTCAACGGTGTTATGGGTCTCAATTTTGATGACCACCAATCACATAAAATTATGAAGATGTTTATAAATGTTAAATATTATATTTATGAAATGATTATGATTATTTAAATATTAGAAATTATCTTCCATCATACCCCAATCCATTTGAAAATGATAATGTCATAGGTGCATATGTGTGGATTTTCCGCCACCAACAAGTGACATGATTATTTTTTAATTTCCATTTAAAATGGATCACCATAAGGTTAGAATTAATGAATATGTTTCATATTTTTTATACTAATATAAATTTGAAAAAATAAATTATTATTCACTTTTTTTCTTTCCATTCATTGGAAAATGAAAAAATTACTCATGTGTACATATAGACTATCATCTCCATGAGGTGATGTAATTGAATTTTCATTAACTACATATAATAATTTTTATAAAATCAATCTAATGAATAAATATTATATTTTAAAATGTGATAATGATTTTCTTGATGATAAATCTAAAACCATGGTCTATGGACTGCGATTGTCAAACCAAAATTTTCCTATGAAAAAAATTAACAACCAAATGATTCTTTTAAAGAATAATTATTAATAAATGGGTAAATATAAAATTTTATATTATTATATATTTTTATAAAAAAATATATTTTATTATATTATATATATTTATGATATAAATTAATATTATTACACAATAGGTTAAGAGAACCTATAGAGAACTTCAAGACCTATGGTTGGGGATTATGATACAATCTCATTCCTTTTCAAGATTATTGAAATTAAATTCAGATGGAGGAAATTTTATGATCATTATCATTATAAAATAATATATTATCCAATGTTATTGTAATTTATAGGTTTTCCATGTTTTTCGTTCATTCACTACCTTTTTTACTTAAAAAATTGAGATTTTTTTTATAAAGGCAACTATTATTTCTTAATTTTAGTTGGTAATATTTCTCTAACATATAAATGTTATTAAAATAATTTTATAGTATTTTATATCAATAAAAATATATGTTTAAATTATCATTATCAGTAATATTTTATTTCTTTATAAATGATTAAAAGAATATCTTCAATGGTTTTTCATATAACTCGCTATTGTATTTTTACAAAACTTTGAAATTAATTTTTTCTTTTAATATATATGACATGAATTAATTTTCACACCTTCTATATATAATTTTTTATGATAATTCCTTTTTATGTCTAAAATGACTTCAAAATAAAATCCCATTCCCATATACCATAAAAAAATTTAAAATTTTCCAAATAAATGAAATGTTTTATCTTGAGTTTCCATGAGTATTTTAAATACTTTTATAAAATAAATTTTTATATATGTCAATATTTTTTATGGATTGTTATTATTTATTAGGGATATGATAATATTATACCAATAACTTTTTATATTTTTTGTACAACTTATAATGATAATGATAAGAGGATAATTCCGTGAAACCCATTTCTTTCTAATTGGATAATTATGAAATGATGAAATGATGAATATTTTTATAATCATATGGAATATATATGTATGGTGTACATTAAATGAATGATGGGAATTGAAATATATATCCCAATAATAAATTGGTTAATTATTTATCTTTCATGAGATCATGTGAATAGAAATAGAGAGTGAACCCAGTCCAGTAAGGGACTCTTTGAAATCTAATATTTATGGAAGTAAGTTAGACTATGTAAATGAATTAAATGGGGATTAAACCCAATATAATATGAGACTATATCAATAATGATATTCATTGAAGTGTTCATTACATTAGGGAATGAATTTTCATGCATATTTGTATTCTGTAAACAAATTGTTTATTTGTATAATATGACCTAATTACAAATATGGTCTTCTAAACTAGATCCTAAAGTCAAGACACTGAATTTATAATCCATAACTTATTGGGAATTTTTTAATAAGTTATAATCAATTACTCACTCATTTATTCTTATATTTTCATCTCTTATAGTCATTAAATTTATATATCTAATCCTTACCTTAAATATCATATTATCATACCCTTACTTTTGTTTCATTTTCCCCATGTTTTGATGACAGGTATTAGTTAGGGTATGTATAATAAGGTTACTATATGAGAAGAAATGTTTTATGGATTTCGAAGATATTTTATTAATTAATTTCAATATGTTTCTAGTTTTAAAATATCATTAACCATTTATTGTTTGGGGAATGAATTATTATGTGATGTGTTGAATGAGCATCTAAAATGGTTTAGTATTTATGTATGTATTATTGAGGAAACATCAACTAGTATCAATGTTAGGGATTTTCATTAATGGAGAATCTGTTATAATGAAAATTAATATAGATTCATTGACAACTTATGATGACTTGAAAGTAGGATATGATTAACAGAATGTTCCATATGTTTATAATAATGTTTCCTAATTTATAAAATCATTGAAATTATTTTTATGACTATATTATTACTCAATATGGATAATTATACTTGATGATTACACTATGATTTTTGGTTTTATTCTATGTCTTGAATGAGGAGGTATCATGTTATAAATGAATGTGAAGGAATATATAATTATTTTTCTCATTAGAAACCATGTGGAATGAGAGAGAGAGAATAATAAAATATTTTTTATATAATCATTTAACTCCCATAAGAAATGAATTTTGTTAATATCATGAATTACTAATGGAAGGAGAAATACTCCTTCAAATCATTGATGATGAAAAATTCAACATCCTTTAGTTGTTATTTAAACACATTATATGATAAAAAATAGATCAATACTAGTGATATGATATTATTTTTTCTCTAGTACTAATAGCATATATATGATGTCATTCCCATTTATCATTTGGAATGTGAATTTTGTAAATGGTGCTCCCTTATTAAAAAAATGGGCCAATAGGAAGATATATACACCATAAGTATAAGGCCCCATCCTTAAACCTTACTTAATATTGAATTAAATGAATAATTCACATTTAGGATCTTTTCAGGTTTAGAGTTTTAGAGAAGTAGAACATAACTATTACATCTCAAAAGATTACAAAGTAGTCACTTCTACTAAGTTTCCATAATAATAAAAAACTCTTAAAAAGAAACGTGTCTAGTTCCATGTTTTATATAGGATGACATTACCTTGATCCCATCCTTGACCTTATTCCACATTAAGTCCTATGAAAACATTTCAAAAAAAACTTGGGGTGAGCATAAAAAGCTCAGTAAGGGATACAGAAAGAATGAAAACTGTTAGTTTTTCAAACATCAATTAAACCATATATACTCTATCAAAGTAATACCTTCACCTTTATGAAGTAGTAAAAACTCTTCACTGAATAAACTATCATTACTTACCTTTTTGTAACCAAAGTATTACCATAAAACCCATAAAAAGAACACATAACATATATAAAGGTAACTTAGGACATAAACATACTTAAGTGGAATAACCATAAGGTCGACTTCCACACATATCACTTAATGGAATAGCCAAACGGCCAATTTCCATACATACTTAATGGAATAGCCATACGGCCGACTTCCATACCCAATGCATTGGAGGTTATAACGTAACCACCCATCCTGGTATTCATGGAACCACCCGTCATATGGTTTATAACGTAACCACCCGTTAAAATGTCCAAGTACCAGTATAAAATCATAAAACATAAAACCAATATAAAGGAATGATAACATTTCCACATTTCAATCACAATATATCATAAATATATTGACATAATAGAATCCTTTTTCAAAACCATTTTCAATACCAAAATACATAAAAGAGTATATGGTATTTATTTTATTTTAAAAACATAACAGCTTGTTGAGGAAGCCAAAGACCAAATAATACTCGCGGCAGTGGAAAAGGTCGTTGTCACCGCGTACATTAAAAAAACATTCCTTTTTGTCGTTTAGTAAAATGCTTCGTAGAAAAAGATTCCTTTTGTATAAAAGTAAAAGTCAAAGGGGTTTATACACCGTATAAAAGATAGTTGTGTATAAAACGAAATATGCCTCAATGAAAGGAGATTGAGACGATGTCCCTTACCTCGGGTCCGACTTGACTCGATCATTCTTTAACGTCCTGAATAATAAACTTGAGTTAATTTATACTTGATTAAGAACCTTTTTAAAGTTCATTATTCCTTTTATATCACTTATTGCGATGTTATAAACATTATGAAACCATTTAAGTTAATAATGTTTGTTTTGTCAATATTTGGTTCTTAAGTCGAAAGTGAACTTCTTACAATTACATGTTGTTCGTGTGGTAAAAGGTTCTTTATATCCAGAATGAAATTCCCGATTTTGATATAATATGTATCATATATATCCAGCATATACATGTATTTATAATATTACATAATCATTTAGAGGTAAGAAATGAAATGCACCGTTCATGGAGACGGTAAGCCGTACGTACGCATGAACGCTAATTTCATTTCATTGTAATATTAATGGAATTAAAACTAAATGAGGGGTATGTATATTTTAATTCCAGAATTATATTCATCATTTATATATATCATTAATTATATATATCCATTATATACATGTACTTTTAATAGTACATTACATTTGGGGATAAGAAATGAAATGCACCGTTCATGGAGACGGTAAGCCGTACGTACGCATGAACGCTACTTTCATTTCTATCTCATACTTTAATGGAAAGAAATAATAATGATATAGAGGTATATTATAATTCCAGTATAACATCATATATAATAACTTTAAATCCATCCTTTACACGTCCCACATATGTCATTAACGAATCACATCACTTGAAGGGGCGGTAGTCCGCACTTCCTAAAATGAAGATATCGCGTATACCCATAATGGAAGCCATAAAGGTAAGACAGAATCATAAGTAAAACATAAACATATTATATATCATATATAAAAATAGTGACATCATAATGGCCACCTTTGAAGGTGTTAAATGAGTATTGAACAATCATCGTTTCGGGAGGCAGAATTTCTCCATCCACGGAAACCGTATGTTCTTTAACCATTTGATGTAGTTGTGTGAGAGTGTAGCTCGAATAAATCATATAACAAAATCCTAGTTTATTTAAGATACTGGTGTTGTTACAAAAGAAGTAAATAAAAAGAGTTTAGAGGATTGGAGAAGAAAAATAAAACAAATGAACAAGAGAGAATGAATTACCTTTAAAAGTGTAACTCCTTTTGATTTGAGCCTAAAGGCTTCCTTTGAAAGGATTCTGCTCAAAGGGAATCCTCTAGGATGAGGAGAGGTATGTGGAAAGAGTAAATGGGCATGGTTTGGCCGAGACAAAGGCTTGAGGAGTGTGTGAAATGAGGTAGAGGTGGGGTCCTTTTATAAGAGGAGAGGAGGGGCACTTTTGGAAAGTAAAGAATTATTACTTTATTTGAAAATGTGTTTCGGTTTTAAAAGGTCCCACATTGATATAATTCGTGGATAAGGTGATAAGGGTTCGAAATACACTCATCCAATTGGTTTTGGACATGTGTATTTCATAGATATTACATTATCTTTCCATTTTATTTAAATCATCAAATAATGATGTCATCGTTGCATCATTATTATGTCATAAATAATTTAATTTATTTAATGTCTAAAAATTATAAAAATAACTACTATGATGTAGGAAATCTTTTTATATTTCCAATGAATATTTATAATAAAAAATATGACTTGTATACCCCCATTTAACAATTGTTTTAGTAAAACATATCATGTTTGTGTCATTTTTACTTTTACATTAAATAAAAAGTTATTTATGTCATTTCCCAACCAAAGTGTCTCCATGGGGTCCCCAAGTTGACCCATGGATTGTATTGGTCGTCCATGACACATCCAATGAGTTTAGGACATGTGTCAAGTTCATTTCATATTATTAAAACATTATTTTTACCTTAAACTACACTAATTACCACTAATCGCGATTAAGAACTTAATAAGTTACTATTCACCAAAAAATTATTATAATCTCATTGAACCACATTTTAATTCTTAATGACAACCATGTATGTCGGATTTTTGAAATTCAAAACATAATGATGGAAAAATTTCATTTAAATGGAAAATCAGTCTTTATAAGTACCACTTAGTGGTTTCACTATTCATCAAAAATTGAAGTTTTTCAGAAAATTACCAAATATTCACCCTAAGATATATTTGATATTACAAATTCAAAAATGAAGTCTATTTTACAAAATTCCAAACATATAAGTCACATTAATTAATTTAATAATTAATTCCCACTGTCAGAGCAAATAGCGTGTTTTTATGAAACAATAAGTATCAAAAGATTGACAATAGTTTAAGTCTGATTTCAAATTGAAATTAATTCCAACGACCACTATTGGATTTAATGGTAAAAATATTTTCTAATTTCACTTTAAAACCAATTCGAAAGATAATATAATCATATAAATAAATTAGATTAAAAAGAGGTTTTGAATTAAAATACAACATTTTACATTATTCATTAAAAAATGAACTTTTTCAGAAAGGTACCAAAAATTTACACAAAGTAAATTTTGATGTCCCGATTCTAAAGAAGAGTTATATTTGGTCCAATATAGTTTATAAGATTTATCAAAACAATATTTAATGACGGTTCTCCGTCAAAAGGTGATAAGTGAGCCCTTAGTGAAAATTAGGGTATAAATTGAACTTTTTCCGTATTTTAAGCCTTTATCTTTTATTGGGTAAATGTAAAAACATTTAAAAACATATATAATCATATTTTAGTTATTTCTATCCATTACTTCCAGTAAAATGGCTACTCGTTAACTAACATTTAAAATAATATTATTTTATTACTTGTGAGCAACGTAAGTTTTCAAAGAAACTCATCATTGCGTATCGAGTACGCAATCGAACGTAGAAACCCCTTTTAATTAAAATTAATATTTAATTCGTAAATATTAATAAATATGAAAATTATTTATTCTTTAATTACCTGGGATGTTACATCCTTCCCCCCTTTTGGGAATTGCGTCCTCGCAATTTTATTCACTTATCAAAATAAGTGGGGGTATTTATCCCTCACAGCATTTTCAGATTCCCATGTTGCCTATTAAATCACATGGTTTTTCCACAAAACCTTTACCTGATGAATCACCTTATTTCGTAACACGTGCCCCCTTTGGTCAAGAATCTGGACCGGTTGTTCCTCATAAGATAGGTTCTCTTCCAGCTGAACTAACTCTGGACTCAAAACATGAGATGGATCTGGCATATACTTTCTCAACATTGAAACATGAAAAACATTGTGTACCTGAGATAAACTCGGAGGTAAATCCAACCGGTATGCAACTGATCCAACTCTCTCCAGAATTTCATTTGGTCCAATAAACCTTGGACTCAGATATCCTTTCTTACCAAATCTCATCACACTTTTCCAAGGAGAAACCTTGAGAAAAACATGATCACCTACCTCGAAAGATAGATCCTTCCTCCGGTTATCCGCATAACTCTTCTGCCTGCTCTGAGCTGTTCTCATGTGTTTCTGAATCAGCTGAACTTTTTCTGCCATCTCTTCTACCAATTCTGGTCCCATAAACTTCTTTTCACCCACTTCATCCCAGAAAGCTGGAGATCGACACCGCTTCCCATATAATGCCTGAAATGGTGCCATCTGTATACTGGAATGAAAACTGTTATTATAAGAAAACTCAACCAAAGAAAGATGTTGGTCCCAAATTCCCTGATAATCCATAGAACAAGCTCGTAGCATATCCTCCAATGTCTGGATTGTTCGTTCTGACTGCCCATCTGATTGAGGATGAAAAGCTGTACTAAAATTTAATTCGGTACCCAAAGACTTCTGAAGGCCTTTCTAAAAGTTAGATGTGAACCTGGGATCACGATCAGATACAATGGAGAGAGGAACTCCATGTAACTTGACTATCTCTTTAAGATACAAACGGGAAAGTTGATCAAGAGAGAAAGTATCTCGTATAGTAAGGAAATGTGCAGATTTGGTCAAGCGATCAACAATAACCCAGATTGCATTATTACCTCGAGATGTCCTCGGTAATCCCACAAAAAAGTCTGTGGATATGTTTTCCCATTTCCACTTTTGCACTGGTAAAGGCTGAAGCATCCCTTTCAGTAACTGCCGCTCTGCTTTAACTTGTTGACATGTCAAACACTTCAAAGTAAAATCAGCAATATCTATTTTCATTCCATCCCACCAGTAATACTCCCGCAGATCTCTGTATATCTTATTAATGAAAATGGGGAATTATGGGCCTCACATAACAACTCATTCTTCAACTGTGAATCACAAGGCACACATAACCTCTTCCCAAACCTCAAAACACAAACACAAACTTATCCAAGATCTCATGGAAAATTTTATTCAAAAGGTCCATGAATACAGCAGGTGCATTGGTTAATCCAAAAGGCATAACTACAAATTCATAATGGCCATATCTAGTATGGAACGCAGTCTTCGGAACGTCTACTTCTTTTACTTTCAACCGATGGTACCCCGACCTCAAGTCAATCTTCGAAAAATACTGAACTCCCTGGAGCTGATACCACTTCATTCGATGGCCCAACATCTACTGAAGTTGTTGCAAAGGATTTTACCACCCCTTTCTTCTTGTAGTCTGGCTGCATTCCCTGAGTTGAGTTCTTCGTTGGACACTCGTTTGCATAATGACCCATTTCATTACACTTAAAACATCTTACCGTTGGCTTTTCATTTCCTACTTGATCATCTTCTTTACAGTTACGAGCAATATGACCAGACTTACCACATAGAAAGCACTTACCAGAATTGGATAAACATTCTCCAGGATTCATTTTACCACACTTCTCACAGGATGGATATTTGGTTTTCTTACCTCCTTGCTTCTTTGATGAATTCTTCCCCTTTTCCTTCCAACTAGACCTCTTATTCTGTTGTTTTTCATAGAACACCTGATCATAGGCAAACTCCATTTCCACCTTCTCCGCACATCGAACAAGTTTTTTATAACTTTTAAACTCACGAGAAGCTAAAGCCCTTCGATACTTTGGCTTTAACCCTGAGTAAAACGGTTTATTTTACTATCAAGATCTTGTATGAAGTTTGGAGCATACATTGCCAATCGAGTGAACTTTTTTCATAAGCAGCCACTGAATCATCCTCCTGCCTCAATTCTAGGAACTATTTTTCCATCCTAAGATGAACCACCTTAGGAAAATATTTCTCAAGAAACATAACTTTGAATTCATCCCAGTGAAGATCCCCAATCTCATCATTATCCCTTATATTTTTCACCATCGACCACCACTGATCAGCTTCACCTTCAAAACGGTAAACAACAAGACTAAATTTTTGATGTTCTGAACACCCCGTGACATCAAAAATATTCTCTAGTGCTTTAATCCACCCTTCAGCTTGCACAGGGTCAGATGATCCTCTGAATGATGGGGGATGTTTCCTCATGAAATGTTCCACCACTGACATGTTCCTCTGCTGTTGATCTGGCTGATCTCGTGCATGGATACCACCACCATTTATAGCCTGAGTCAACTGTGCCATCACTGTAACAAACTATTCAGTTCCGATTCTGACCATCTCAGGTTGCTGATTTGGAAGGTTATCTTTCTCCTGATGTCGTCCCAACATAGATGCTTTGTTTCCTCTGCGGAAAGCCATTCTGAACACAGAAATATCTTAGGCGAAGCAACATGGTAATCCGTAAATGCTATATCATTTCAATCATATTATAATTTAACACTTTTTTAACTCCTAAAGATGTCTAAACCGACCTCTGATACCAACTATAAGGCCCCATCCTTAAACCTTACTTAATATTGAATTAAATGAATAATTCACGTTGAGGATCTTTTCATGTTTAGAGTTTTAGAGAATTAGAACATAACTATTACATCTCAAATGATTATAATGTAGTTGCTTCTACTAACTTTCCATAATAATAAAAAACTCTTAAAAAGAAACGTGTCTAGTTCCATGTTTTATATAGGATGACATTCCCTTGATCCCATCCTTGACCGTATTCCACATTAAGTCCAGTGAAAACATTTCAATAAAAAACTTGGGGTGAGCATAAAAAGCTCAGTAAGGGATACAGAAAGAATGAAAACTGTTAGTTTTTCAAACATCAAGTAAACCATATATACTCTATCAAAGTAATACCTTCACCGCTGTCAGAGCAAATAGCGTGTTTTTATGAAACAATAAGTATAAAAAGACTGACACTAGTTTAAGTCTGATTTCAAAGTGAAATTAATTCCAACGACCACTATTGGATTTAATGGTAAAAATATTTTCTAATTTCACTTTAAAACCAATTCAAAAGATAATCTAATCATATAAATAAATTAGATTAAAAAGAGGTTTTGAATTAAAATACAACATTTTACACTATTCATTAAAAAAATTAACTTTATCAGAAAGGTACCAAAAATTTACACAAAGTAAATTTTGATGTCCCGATTCTAAAGAAGAGTTATATTTGGTCCAATATAGTTTATAAGATTTATCAAAACAATATTTAATGACGGTTCACCGTCAAAAGGTGATAAGTGAACCCTTAGTGAAAATTATGGTATAAATTGAACTCTTTCCATATTTTAAGCCTTTATCTTTTATTGGGTAAATGTAAAAACATTTAAAAATATATATAATCATATTTTAGTTATTTCTATCTATTCCTGCCAGTACAATGGCTACTGGTTAACTAACATTTAAAATAATATTATTTTATTACTTGTGCACAATGTAAGTTTTCAAAGAAACTCATCGTTGCGTATCGAGTACACTATCGAACGTAGAAACCCCTTTTAATTAAAATTAATATTTAATTCGTAAATATTAATAAATATGAAAATTATTTATTCTTTAATTACCTGGGATGTTACAATAAGAGGGGAAGATTTAATTATTCTATTTTTCAATATTAACTTTTCCATAAAATTTTCATACAATTTAGTTACAACAATCCATGTCTATAAAAGGTTTTAGAAATTTGGTATTTTTATTAGTAATTTAATAGATAATTCAATTTTCACTCAAAGAGGAAATAGAGAGTGTATAATCCAATTATTCTAATTATTTTTTAGAAAAGATGACAAAGATTGATCATTGAGGGTATATAAATAAGTAATACCATTTATAAAAGAAATTTAATGTTTCCTTATTCCAAATGAGTGGAAAGAAGAATTGGGTAATTTTTTTAATGGTAGTGATAAATGATATATATATATAAAAGATAGGCATCGATCATTAGAATGTAGATTAGATATGAAGAGATTAGTGAATGAAATGAATGTAGAGAAATGTCAAACTAATACACCACCCACACACTAGTAATAATATTTTCATTTAGAATGAATGGTATTCTAGTTAGAACTTAAATACAAGGGATATTGATGAATTTCATTGTAATTCACCCTTAAAGTATATAGAAAAAATTAATTCTCATGCAATTGAGAGAACCGATATTCTTTTCAATAATAAAGTGTTGAAGGGTAAAATTATAATCAACTCCGTAAAAGAAATCTTCCACTATGATTCAAGTTTTTCCTATTATTTTATATATGGATAATAGTTTAAGGATATAACATAACCAACTGAATAGTTCAAAAAATAATTTAATTGTAAAATCTCATATGGGTACCATAATGACATGTCAAACCTTTATCTCCCCACCAAGAGAAATTTATGGGAAAACATTTTTAAAATAGTTTTATTACGTATGTAATTATTTATAAAAGGTTTGGGATGAATCTTCAGTTTATTATTAAAGTATATCAATGACCTATTTTTACTAGGTAGCGGGAGACCCGTTACATATCCCTATGGTCTGGGGGCATGAAAACACATTTCATGACCCAAAGAGCCATTTGGTGAATAATATTGTTATAGTACCTATGATTCTATAATACCATGACCTCTATAATTCCTGATATAGTACCTTCACCTCTATAGTTTCACCACTATTACAGTCCGCCACTACTACTATACTACTACAGTGCCCTACTACATTGCTGTAAAAGTACCCGAGAAAGACACATTTGATATTAAAAATTAAATCATGATAGTTTATTTCTATAAGTCTGAACATGAACATAGTAGGGAAATTAATTCTCTTATATTAGTCTTCTAAACAATTCATGAAGAGAATGCATCTTAAATGGTTGGCAAGGAACTCAAAATTAAAGATATGCATATTTTTTAAATTATTTAGATTTATTACCTAAACATTTACACAGACTTTCATAGAATAATGAATTTTATTTTTGAATAAAAATCATTTCTTGGGCTTTGACAATATCATTAACTTTTTTATATTTTCCTCAATTGAATAATATGAATAGAAAATAAAACTCTAAGAATGTTTGGACAAGGGATTCATTTAACCATGTTCTTCCACATTAGGTACTCATATTCTTTTTTTATGAATGAATGGTCAATGAATCTTATTTCATAATAGGAAACATAACAAGATCACTACCAATGCCATGTATCCTCTAACACACAGTGATGAAAGGTTTGATCAACTATGTAGAAATCAATATATTTCAATGACTGACCATTATTTTTTATATCACCCATTAAGGTTCAAGAAAGGGGATATATGAAATGAAACATTTTATATGAGGCATGTTAATTATGAATTTACAATAATTCCATTTAGACATACTAATCCAATAATAGATTTATAGATTTAATTAATAGTTTATTTTATATTACCTTATGTAAATTTTGGATGTCTGTATAGATGATATTGATATATCTTTTTTCAGTAATGGGGAGAATAATATTTGATTCAATATTTGGATAAAGACTTTGAGGAAAGAGAAGTAGTATGAAAATTTAAGAAATTTTTATTTTCAGTTATAGAAAATATCATTCATGGGTTATGTAATAAAATGTGAATGTATACATATGGATCCATTTATGATGGATGTTTTTATATATACGCACAAACTAAAAACTATAATCATGATCCAAGAATTTTAAAGAGTTAAAGAATATTAATTAATATTTTTCAAAACTCTATCTTGTATAAAAAATCATATCCACAAATTAACTCATAATAGGGGAAAGTTCACTGTGACCGATGAATGATAAGAAACATTAAAGGGACTAAAAAAGAGGGTGGCCTATAAACATGATCTCACACAACTATACAATTGATAATTATTTGTAATATATAATAATTCATCCAATAAGGGGAATGCATGTGCGGTTATGAAGAATGATATAGTGGTAGATTATGACTCATGGGAATAGAAAAAATATTATCTGACTAAGGATTTATAACCAAAAGTAGTACTATTTTCATTAAATATATGGATGAATTATGATTATAGTGAAAGGTGTTATATTTATATTGATAATAAAATATTGAATTCTATATTCACATAGGAGGGTATTAATATGTGATAAAGGATATGGGTAGAGTTGATTAAATGATATGACATCTTGTTATATTACCTCCATAACAATTAATATGTGGTTTATTTATCATTTTGTCAGATGTGACATGTTCATTTTTCTGTGATAATAATTCGATGATATAAAATATTAATTAATTTATATAATATACACCATGAAATCACACATAATTGATAAATATACTATGTATAAAAGATTAAGGTTCAACCATCCATCCATTTGAGGATTAAAGAAAATTATAAGTGAGATATGGAGATATAATAAACAATAATGATTTTTCCAAAGATTGACTGTGGCCATGATAGAATGTTAAATTTAATTATAAAGGGTTGTTTCCTAAGAATTCTAGAACTAAAAAGGGATTTTGTAGATGAATTTTATAGATCATCATTTTATACACATATTGAAAGTAAATAAATAAATAAATATACATATATATATATATCAAAATTTATTTCATTTGGGAAAACATGAAGAAGGATATTATAGAATACGTATTTCAATGCCTAGTATGTGAGAAAGATAATGATTAATGTCAAAATTCTAATGGGATGATTTTACCAATACCTATACATATATGGAAATTATAAAACATCACCGTGGATTACACTTTAAGACCCCCCAATAAATCAAATGGCCATAAAAAAATTTGGGATATATTCGATAACATTATGATGTTAGATCACATTATTTTATTTAGATAATATTTCTAACATTATCAACTTTCTAGGATATTTATTAAAGATGATTAAATATTGTTAATATTATGATCCTTAATTGATTTTGGTCATGACCTAAAGTTTAAAATGATATTCAAGAGAATAATTCATTAATATTTGAATTTGGATTTGAGCTTCAAATATGAATATAATCCTAAGATCAAATTGTCATATTGTGAGGGAAATTTAAACCCTATAATAGATTTTGTCAGCTTCATTTTTTTATAGTTAAAAGAGTTTGGTGTCAACACATTCCTCCTTTTTAATTTTCTAATAATAGTATATTTTACTAAATTATTCATACAGATCCTTTTTAATCATAGTACTTCCATATGTAAATAAATCCAACATGTTGGGATAAGATTTGAGAATAAAATCTATTGTGTCATTATCTAGATAAGGAAATAAAAGAGAAATGTAGAAACATTCATTAGAACCTCAAGGAAGAAAAACATTGAAAAACATGTTACCTCATTAATCATCGATGATATCATGATTTTGAAGGAAGGGAGAAAGTATTATTGTGGGTATCTAATTATATTGAGGTTATGATATTTGGAAGAAAGAGGTATCTAAACTATAGATATGTTGGTCCCTTTTAGATTCTATATCTAGTAGTGACGATAGCTTATCTTTTGGAATATTAAATATTTATATCCCATGATCTTTATTTTTTATATTTATAAATTTAGATAAATTTCATACCTAACCCTTCACATGTACTTATATTATAGTGTGTAATTATGGAGTATGATAATTATTATGATAAAAAACTAGTGAAGATTCTTAATATCAAAGATAATCTATTTTGGAAGAAGACCACTAATCTCATCTTGTATTTCTCATGAAACCAACAATTTGGGAATGCTATATGGTAATTTTAGGATTTAATGAGGCATAATTATGCTCATTTTTTACCTTTAGGGTTGTGTTATTTTTGGGGTAAAATTCTTGTGTGTGTGTGGGTGGGGGTAGAATGTAACAATCAAATTTTTATATTAAATTTATCCTAAATAAATACAAAGATTTAAATAGATTATGATTCAATAAAAAAAAGAAATGAATATTTTAATACAAATTATATTATATTATTATAGAATTATATTAAAAATATTTAGTAAAATCAATTATAAGAAGCAAAAATTTAAATAACCATTGCTTAGTGGAAATGTTTTCAGAAAACATGGTTTGTATTGTTCAATAATGATATTATATTTGAAATATATATATCTATGTTACATAATTTTAGAATGAAAAATGAACTTCCTTTTTGATTTCATAATTTCAAATTTATCTAATTGTAAATTAGTTGTTTTTTATGAATTTATGAATTTTTGTTTAATATAGAATTTTTTTCCTGAATACCAGATCATTGACAAAATCATTACTATATAAGCATGAAATAAAAATATGTTAATCCATTTTCTATAATAAATATATTTTTGAAATGTAAAAAATATATTAAAATTACTATATTAAAATTTAAAATATATTCTTTAATATTTAGAACATAATTTATAGTTTATTTTTATAAAAATATATTTTTGATTAGTTACC
Source organism: Viscum album (assembly GCA_963277665.1). NCBI lineage: Eukaryota > Viridiplantae > Streptophyta > Magnoliopsida > Santalales > Viscaceae > Viscum > Viscum album. The sequence continues at coordinate 1,656,178,199 of OY728132.1, read as the reverse complement.
ATTACTAAGGTTTCATAATGGATAAATTTAATTTTATCATAATTTCAAGGTAAAATAAAAATATTTAATTTAATTTTCATTCAATAAAATCTTTGGAAGAACCGTAACTCATGAATATTTAGCCTAAATATGTAAAAATTTACTTTTACACATAAATGTTATTTATATGTGAAATTCTGTGTATACATTTTTTGTGAAAAAATTAGAATTATTTTCTTCTAGATATACGATTTTAATTTTTGAAAATGGATTTATTATTTGTAATTTGTACATTAGAACTTGGGTATAAAGAATATTTAATATTAACAATAATAAATAAAAACCATGATCAAACAAAGTCACCATGGTAAGGGATAAAGTTGTTCAAAATAAATAGATAAGGCTTCAAAATAACAAAAAACACTATCTTTAATCCCATTAGTTATGTGTATTTACACGTCCCCACCTTATCATTTAAAATAAGATGTTTAGGAGTTATTTAATCCTGATATTCTTTTTATTATATTTCAATGTTATTAATATTTACTAGGGTAACACTCTCATCACTTATTGAACGTAACCTCAAATTATAACACATATGAAAAACTTGGGCACCTTATGTTAACCACAAAATTTCAAAAACACTTACTAACTCTAGTACACACATCCTATAGGTTTTGGTTTAACCAAAAGGCCCACCCATGGAGTCATAATGTGTATAAAATGGATGATTCTTATATAATATGAAATCATCATAACCAAAAAAATTTAGTTTTGTTTGTTATTAATATTCATAAAATTATTCTAAAAACATTCTAATTTAGTGATAAAATTAAATTTTCTATAAATTAAATATTTAATATAAATATTACAGTTATTTTCTACCCACATTACATCCTATGTCATATATAAATTTTTCCAGTGTCTACGTGTTGAATACCACCTCCACGAAGTGACGTGTTTCATTTTTCATGGCTGACACTCATGTATGGTTTCAAATAAGTATCTAATTGATGTATATTATTTTTTACACAAAATTTTGATTCATTCATGGTAAAATATTACCTATGTTATTATTCTTCCATACTTTATAAAATGTCATCCTTACTCATTCATACATATGAACTCCAACCACCATGAAGTAATGTGATTAATTATTCATTTACACAAAACATAGTTGACAATAAAAATATATTTAATAAAAAATTTAAATGTTGATAAAATTATTATTATTATTAAATGTATATTATTATTTACATTTCATTATATCTATTCAATAGAAAAGGGATTAATTACAGTTGCATACGTATAAAATACTGCATATACAAGGTTATGTAATTAAATTATCATCCCCACCTTATATGAATGGTTATTGAAGTTTAAATAATTAATAAATATAAGATTTAATACATGACTAAAATAATGGATATGATCCATGATCAATAATGAAGGAACATAATAGTAAAATCTAAATATGTATGGAAACCAACACAACTAACACAAAAAAATTGATTTTGATATATAATTTATAATAAATAAGAAATTAGAAATTATAAAAGAATAATTTATTATAATATAAGTGGAGATAATATATTTATATTAAGAAGCACGGTTTTCATACAATGTATTTTTTTAATTTCAAATTTAATGCTTTTGACGGCCGAATGTGAATACATATTGAGGTTATATGGGTATTGGGGTTGTGTGTGGCTTGTTCATCATCCTTAACCTAACTCTCAGAGGAAAATAGGTGATTCCCATGGTTATTAATAACCATATGACCAAATCAACACCATTTTATGAAACCATGTGGGGATGAACTATAATGACCTAAATTGTTATAAATAAAATTTCTCTTATAATTTAATTAAATGTCTTATTATATAATATGGTAATAGAAAAATCATACATTTATTGATTTTTGTTATATCCTATCAGATTTAAATGACTGTTAAGTGTCACTACCATTGATTATATATCTATTAAAAATTATCCACATGTTTTGTATAAATATAATGTTATCATTAATCCAATTGACACATGAAATAGAAGTGATGTCATTAAACAGTATGATTGTACCCTATAAAGTGAATTTATCCAAGATTTTTAGGGATATTATATATTTGGTATTTTACCTTGTCTAAGACCTAGATAAGATAAAATTAATTAAGAATTATTGGAACCATGTACATGAGAAGATCAAGCATTTTGAGATCACAACCAAAACCATGTATGTTGAACCATCCCATTAAAGTCTCACCATCACAAACTTACTATTAAGGAATTTGGTGATGTATTAAAAGGATATGTATAAAGAAAATATAAAAATGAGTATTTAATTAAAATTTATATAATAATTTATACATTTATATCATAGTGTTGTTACTTTATAAATAATTTTTATTTTAATACAATAATACAAAAATAGTATTTTTGAGTAATATTCATTTTCAATTAAGAATTTTATTTTTATGAATTAATGTATTTATGATATATATAATATTTTAATACAATGTTTTTATTACAAAAATTATCTAATATAAATTATCAAATAATATTTTATGAAGTCAAATATAATATTTATAAGGGTTCGAAAGCAGTTATTGTAAAAAACCATAATTCTTCAATAATAGTCGGTTATTATTCTAAATTGAAAATTTAAATATTTAAAAATTATTGTGTAAAAATAAATATTTATTTTGAATCATACCATATAAATTGTCCAATGTTTAGTTTTTAAAAACTTTTGTAAGAAATATGATTTTTGGGGTGAAAATTTAATATTGTATAAATATACAATGTGTATTATGACATCATAATGACCCAAAAGTAAATTAATTAATACTATAAATTTTATAAAAGGCCAAATATATATTATACCATTAGTATAAAGTAATTTAATGTTTATTTTATTAAATTTATAAAGCCTTTCTGAATCCTCAAAAACCATTAATTTATTTTAATTTATTAAAACCATTTTTTAAAACAATGAATCACTTCTTCATAATAAAATATATTTTTTACTTAATTTATTCCCATAGGCATATAAAATAATGAAAACCACTTTAATTGGAAATAATCCAATGAAAAAAATCAGGGTATATATTATTTTTTTTCCAATTTTATTTTTTTAAAGTCCAAAACATATGATTGAAAAATGGTAAATAATTCCTTGCTCATGGACTATATAAAACCACCCATGATCCAATTTATCTTTACTAAATATAGTTTTATAATTTCTTAAATCTTCCATACACTCTCTATATTCCTCTCAGGGTGACCCCATGCTCTTAAGAAGTTCCTCCCATGCATTTCGAGTCCCAAACTCATGTACACGATTTCTCTCTTCTAATTTCCATATAAGAACCTATTTTATCTTAAGAATAATAGTTTTATTTTTTTCATACCGGTATATGTTATTATATAACCCAATTACTAGGAATTTTATCTATAAAAAATGATAATCTACTTCCAATCCCATTAGTCCATCCCATGAAATCTTATCTACACTCGTTTCGATGATAAAATTTAGTAAGGGATCATCACCTTCACATAATTAATCGTGGTTTATTTGTTATAGTATACCATATATTCAAAATTAATAATTATTTATTATTTATTTGAATATATATATTAGTTATAATTTTATTTATAAATTATTATATATCCATTTCTCCCACATCAACCAATTTTATTAATTTTTAAGTGACATCCTCAGGCTGCAAAAATTTCTCTATGATTTTCCATGATAAATAAATTTTGTAGAAAAAAACCATACCCATTTCCAATCAAGTGTATTCAAATTTATACACTTATAATTCCTTGTATATTTATATATATGTTTTTATTCCATAATAATTTATTATGGAATAAAATGATATGATAAATGAATCATGGATGATTGATCTATTTGGAACACTTATGCCTGAGAATTAAATTAATGTGATGGATCCAACAAGATTTATAAAGCGCATTAATGAATTCATAAATTTTTAGTCTCACATAATGTCATGTTGGGATATATATTGAACCTAATTCCTTTATATTACTTTTCTCATCACGATTTATTGGTAGTAATCATTGACCTATGTTTATGATGGATTTTTTTTTATTGTTGTCACATTTACCATCTTATGATTATCATTCGATATCATGACTTATTATTCATATTCATTTGTCCCATTTATATTCCTATATTATAACATTTATTACCTTATTACATTATTATTTCTTTGATGGTATATATATCTTACCGTTTCTTATGTATGTTCCTAGGTTACACCATGTAGTTTTAAAAGCCCAAGAATTTTAGAAGGATGTTAAAGACATTTTCAATAATGTTGTTGTTTCTCATGTTCAAGATGTTATTATATCTACCTAATCTCCAAAGACACTAGAATTAACAATCTTTAGTGTTTTAATATTTGTAAATTTTTTTAATAAATCATAACTTATTTTTTAATAAAGAGAATAATTGTTATAATTTGTATCAAAGGAAAATATTAGTTATTATTGGGATTTAGTTGAGTCAACTCTAGATAAAGAATTAATGATAAGACAAAGTATATGATAACATATATAAATAGTGGTAAGTACATAGGAATTGGTTAATAAATAAAATACATCCTCATTAATATAATATAAGTGGTAATGGTTATAGCACATATGATCATAGGGATAACATCCCTAACTAGGTGTGTCGGGCCTGACTCAATGTAATATCGTTCATGAAAGCAAGCCTTACTAAGAACCTAGTTTGACACTCCCAAGGGATATGATGTGGAAAATTATAATATCATTAGAAAGAATTGTTAAAAAAAATACCCATGATAATATATGTTAATAAATAGATCATGGATAACATTGATTTAACAAAATAAATTCATAATTTAATGAAATATATGTAGTTTAATAGTTATCCCTTTAATGTCATTGGATTCTCATATATGTGATTAATTTTTTTATGTTAGTCATCTATAATTCTATTTTTGATGAAGTAAATTAGTAGAACCTGAATTGAGCATTGAATTTTAGAGTTATCTCACACCATTTTATGCATCCAATCATATCACATAATATTAGTAAAAATATTTAAACACCATGATAAAGAATAGAATTTGAGTAGTCAGTGAATATGAAAAATGGAGAAATTATTGTATCTAAATTATTTAACTCCAACCCTATAAATTTTTTTAATGAATATCCATGTGAACCTTTTCATACTCTGTTTTGGGGAATTTGATGCCATTTTCGGTGTGTATCATTTTTCCCTATATAGAGCCAACAGAAATTGTTGTGAGGAGGAAATCAGTCTTCGTGTTACGAATCGTCCCTTGACTCTATACATGTTTTGGAGGAGTATGATTCTTATTTATCACCAAAATTTCAAGAATTTATATTTCTTCTCCATGAAAATGAATATCTTTATGAAATGATCAAGGAAAAGTAAATAATCATCATTGAAGACATGAACATTGTGAGGGAATACATTGATGTTTTTCTTGAAGAATTTACGGATCTTCCTCTGAGAAAAGTGGTTGAGTTTTAAAAAATAATTATACCCAGATAATTATCAATATTTAAGACTATTTATATAATGATTTTTGTGTAACATGATGAGATGAATAATAAACTATAGGTGAATCTGGATAATGGGTTTATATGCCCAGGTGCTTCAACTCAGGGTGAAACAGTTGTATTCGTTACAATGATTTATGGTTTAATTATCCTCTTCTCATCATAATTATTTAATTTTATTCAATGAAAATAAATACAAAAAAATTAGTTTAGTAGGGAATAAGAAGGTTTAAAGTAATGTAGACCATGAGAATCATCTCTAATCAACTTAACTCCCTCTAGTTTAAGTTGAGAAATTTTTGATAGGGTAGTTACATTGTTACCTTAGTCCACCATACAAGAAAGGTGACCCACTACTTTATTCCCCTCCCACCAGGTTTGAGTAACTTTTATACTATTATTGAGTGGATTTATGAATTTATACCTGAGGTAATAGATCGACCAAGGCATGTCACCCTTTCCATGAAAAGAATCATGAAGGAACATGTAATCAGTTTCCACTTGTGAGATGAAATCATTCCCTTGGATTGAAAGAATAATCCTATTTTAGACTGTCGTGTCCTCTTCCAGTAATGAATTTACAATTCCATAGTAAGATGTAAAATTTTTAATCACACTCCCCCTATAATCCCTAAATCTTCTTTTCATACAATGCATGAGAACTTTGAGTTCATTTTAATTCTATTTGGCCTCACTAATACTCTATAAATCATAATGGACTTTTAAAATAGTGTATTTAGATATAACCTCATACAATTTTTAGTTTTCTTATACACATATGGCATTCTAATATTTTATGAAACCAAGGAGGAGAATGACGAGAATCTGGTCATTGTGCTAAAAACCATGAAAAAGGATAATCGTTATGGCATATACATCAAATGTGAGTTCGGGTTGAAGTATTTCTCATTATTGGGGAATATATTAATAAGTAATTGGGGTTTTAGACCCCTAAAAAATAGTGGAAACTTATGGTTTCTCGAGGAAAAAAATTTGTTATATATTTTTAGTTTCCTTGTATTAGATATGCATAATCATGGATTTGTGAGAAATTTATTGCATATTTCAATACATATTAATGAAAATATCTCAAAAAGAAGTCAATATTCAATGGAATGTATCTTGGGAAAATATATTTAAGGATTTAAAAATTAGGATTATCCTAACCCCTATGATCACACTAACCACAACTATAAAATATTTCATGGTATTCATCAATTCATTAAATATTGTATTGGGCAACAATTTAATAGTGAATGATAAATTTGTAACGTATTATTTAAGGGAGTTTAATGTTTACAGATATTACTACACAATGAATTATCATGATTTGGAATTATTGATTTTAAATTTTAATGTATGTAAGAATTATACCTTTGGGGAGAAGTGTAAAATATAAAAAAATCATAAATGCCTCAAGTTTATATTTACTTGGAAAGAGCTAAATATGTGGGAATAAATTTGGTTAGAGATGATCAAGGACTATGATTTCTCAATCCAATAATATCTTGGTAAAAAGAAAAAAGTAGTGAATTATCAATGTAGAAAGGATCAAATAATTATATCAGAGATTTGAACTTAAAGGAATCATATCATCTTAGTTTAAGAAAGGTTAGACATTAAAATCATAAAAGATGTAATCTCATAAATCCATTCATAAATGATTACTCAACCATCCCTTATGAAGTGGATAATGAATTTTCAAATATATGATATCAGAGTTCACAAGAAGGTGGAAATATAATAAAATTTAAATGATTATATTTCAATGTTAATGAATAATGAATCATGAGATTTGATTCAATACCATGAGTACCATCAAATCCAGAGTTAAATAATGATCTTTTGGATGATACCCATAGTTAAACCTTCTCCATCCCCCCAGAAAGATCCAATAATTATTGATATCACTAAGAGAACTATTGGAGGGGTAATATACAGATGAAGATCATGGAAAATATATCAAAATTACTTATATGATATCATGTGAAAGCAGAACGAAATAAATTCCAAGGGGATTATGCAACCATTACCCATAGCAACATGGAAATATGGAAAAATTACCATGGACATTGTCACTATTCTATGGGTTTTTTCAGATCATCTTAAAAAAATGAACACTTCATTTATATTGGAGATGATTTCGCACATTATCATATTGAATGTCTATACATTAGTGAAGTGGTGAGGTTTCATGGAAAACCACTATCAATTATATATGATTATGACCCCCGATTAATCTCTATTTTTTGGATGTGTGTCTAAAATGGTACAAATATCATGTTCAACATTAGAATAGATTATTGCCCTCAAAATGTTGTTTGATCTAGGTTTACTATCTAGACATTTGATTAAATTTTGAGAGAATACTATGTTGACATAAATTGATGACATGACCAACAACAACCTCCAGTCGAGTTATATAACAACAACAGTTTTTACTCAAGAATCAAAATGGATCCCTATGAATCCTATTATAGAAATAGGTGTTGAACACCTGAATTTTGGGATTAACATGTAGAATGAAAACATGTAGGTCTGAAAATGATCAATGAAATGGTGGAAAATGTAAATATCATTTAGAAAACCATCACAGATACATAGAGTCAATAGATGATCTATAATGAAAATCTTTGATGAGACCTTGAGTTTGATGTTGGAGATATGTTATTACTCCTTATATCTCCATCAAATAAAGTCCTGATAGTTGGGAAGAAAGAAAATATTAGTCCAAGATTCATTAAACCCTTCGAGATCATTGATCACATTGGAGTGGTGTCCTATCGACTAACATTCCGACGTAACCTATATCAATTACATGATATCTTACACGTATCCCTATAGAGGAGAAACATACTAGACTAGTCACATGTACTCAATAAAGAGGATATACAATTGGGGAAGGAACATTTCTATAATGACCAACCAGTTATGATCTTAGATGACATAGATAATGTTCTACAAAATAAGAAAACTCACATGGTCAAAGTCTTGTCGAGAAAAAAAAAATGTTTGAATAAGAGATGTGTGAACTGAAGGAAGTGATGAAACAAAGTTACCCTTGTCTATTTTAGTGTGGGAAATGGAAATTCAAAGAGAGAAATTCTTGATGGGGGGGGGAGATTGAAATAACCAAAACTATAAAATATAAAATTTTCACTATGATTTAATTAAATGTATTATTATATAATATATTTATAGAATACTCATAAAATTATTTGTTTTTAATATATCATATCATATTTAAATGAATATTAAGAATCATTGAAATTAATAATATAGTCTTTTAACAATGGCCACATGATTAATATAAATATAGTATTATATCAAATCCAATTTACTCAGACAAAGGAAGTGATTTCCACATATATTACGATCATACCCTATAAATCCCATTTATCAATTGTTTTTCTTTGAAAATTTTTTCATTTCACTTTCCCTTAACCAATCCGAATCTGAGATCCAAAAAAATTGGATTTCGAAAAAACATTTACTGAAAAATTTAATGCTCATTGAGATCACTACCAAAACCATGTATATTGAACCGTCCCATGATTGTCTGACTATCAAGCACCTTAAATATATGGAATTTTCTAGTGTATTAATATATATATATATAGAATATTTAAAAATGAGTACGAAAATTATTTTTTATATAATAATGAATCCATTTTCATCATATTTTTTTATATTATAAATTATTTTAGTTTTGATTAAATTAATCAAAAATATTATTTTTCGTTGATATTAAAATTCAATTAAGGAATCCATTTTAAAAAATTAATGGACTTTTGAAATAAATAATATTTTAAAAAAATTTATAATTAAATGATTTTTACTAATTATAAATGTTTTTATTATTATTATTTGTTGTAAAATTTGTTTTTTATAAGGGATCAAATGTTGTTATTTTCAAAAAACAAATCACTTTTCAATAAGTGTCAGTTCTTATTTTAAAAGTAAAAATTCAAAGGTTTATAATATTATTTGGATAAAATAAATATTATTTGTTGATTTGGGATGATGAAATTATATAACAGTAAATTCATCATAATTTTTTTCAGACATTGTAATTCTGTGGAAGAAATTAAATACATTATAAATATATTTTTTGTATTAAGACATGATAATTACCCTGAAGTGATTTAGTAAATAATATAATGTGTATCCAAGACCAAATATATGTTATAATTTTCAAATAATGTGATTTTATGTTTATTTTTTCAATTTTATATAGCCTTTGTGAATCCTTCAAAACCACTGAAATATTTTTTGTTTTTAAAATCATTTCTTTAAAATTATGACTCACTTTAACAAAAGCAAGGTTATTATTTTATTATGTTAGGACATTTTCCTTATAAAATAATGATGACCACTCCCATTTGGCAGAAACCATGAGAGAACTCATGGGGTTTTTTTGTTTTTGTTTTATTATTATATAGAGTCCAAAACCTATGATTGACAAATGATAAAGAATTTAACACTCATTTCATATATAATCCAACCCAATATAGAGTTTACATTACCTCAAACTCTTTTTTAGACTATCATTACTCTTCCATTATCTCTCTAGGGTCCTCTCTTGGTTCTCTAATTCTCAAATTAAGTACACCGCTTGAATTTGGTTCCAAACACTCAATCAAGGGATTTATCTCTTCTCATTTCCATTGAAGCAACAATTTTACCATATGTCTCTTTGTTTTTTTGGTTGAGAGATATTATTCCAAAACCAAATTTTTTTATATTTTACGTATAAAATATGAGAAACCCATTTATCTCTCATTAATCCTGCTCATTAACTATTGTGTTCACCCATTACTATACCGAAATTTAGTTAGGGGTCCTCATCTTCTCTTCTTTATACATGTTTTCTTTATTATATTATGCCTTCTATTTCCAATTACTGAATTAAAGTTATTTATATCCTTATCTCTATTAATTTCGATTTTATGTAAAAATAATGGGAGACCCCTTTCCCTCGTATAGACACATTTTATGAATTTTTAAGTGATGTTATTATGATACCAAAAGTTCACAATGATTTTCCATGCTAAAAAAAATTGTGAACTAAATACCATACCTATTTCTTATCAAGGGTATTCACCGTTATACACATTATTCATATTTGACTTGTGACATTAAAGATTTTATTCAACACTCCTTGATCATGGAATAAAATATGATGATGAATGAATCAATGTTTTATGATCTATGTGGGATTCTAACGAATGAGAATGAAATGATAGTGACAGGTGCACCCAAAATTATATAGGTCTCTAATGTATTATGTAATTTTAAATCTCATGTGACATCATGAAGGGATAAGGAGCTAACTTGATTCTTTTATGGGACATTTTTCATCATAATGTATTTGTAGTTATCTTTTTCCTATGATTATGATGTAGTGTTTTATGTTTATGCCACATTTCCCATGTTATGATTATCATGCCATATTGTTATTAGTATTCATCTTCATTTAGTACCCAATGATATGACCATCTTATAACATGTATTATCATATTCCAAACTTATTAACTTATTGGGATTTATATCTCAACCATTCTTATGTATGTTACCTGGTTATCCTGTGGAGTTTGAAAATCCATTTAATTTTAGAAATATGTTATATATGTTTTCAATACTTTTGTTGCATCCTATGATCAGGAAATTATTCCATTCCACAAATTTCCACTGAAACTAGACATATTGATCTTAATGGTAGAATTATGTGCACTTTTATATAGTAAATAATTATTTAATGTGTAATAAAGCGATGGTCTGTTATATTGATTGTAGGCATCAGGATCCCCGACTATTTGAGGAAACAATGCGGATTGATGTGAATGAATCTATGCGTCACCAAAAATTATTATTTGAGATAAATTACACAATTTTTTGCATGGTTAATCAATCCACTTTAAGTGATTTTACGAGTTCCACCTAAACATATTAGAGGTCTCATAGTTGGCCCACAGTTATTCCAACCCTACAACCAAAATGTGCGGCTGAGTAACTCTTGCAAAAATGTCAATTTTATTTTAAATTATTTTATAACCCAAAAATTATTCTTCTTGTACTTTTGGGAATATTTTTCACTTAGGGGTCCCCATTTATAATCCCTTTCTTAGGATTTGATCCAAATTATCCAACCAAACTCAAAATCAAGGACAGTTGTTCCCGATGGACTCACACTAATGATAAATCCTTTACTTTGTAATTGTTCTTCATTTGAATTTGTATTGACATAGATATTTATGTTAAATTAAATATTCCATATTTCTAGGTTCTTAATTTTTTCTTCATTTCTATCTTGGTCTGATCCAAATCAATTGTTTATAATAGATGATCACTATACTACAAAACTATGATAGGTGATACATAATTTTTCCAAATGGGTTGTCTATTTATTAAGCTATTTGTCATTGGGATTCCCTCCATACTTTTTAGAATGGCCTCTAAAAATAATTAATTAAATTAATTTCACATAATATAACCTGTTATGGATTATCCACTATATTCTTGAGCATTGTTGGATGTTTTTTACCCATCCAATAAGACTAATGGGGGACACCATTGAAATTTCATTTGTTATACCACCCTTAGGGTGTGTGTTTAATTTTTCCAAGTTATATGAAGCCTATTTATAATTTAAATGGATTCACTTGGTTAATTATGATATGGAAATTCATTCATTTCCATGTGTAGATATGATTTGTCTTTCTTAACATGATATAATTCTTTATATGTATGTTTATATGAGTGGTTATATACATGGAACATAAATTCTTATAAATTAATGGATGGATATGATTTTATTATAAATGGTGATAGATTACATGGTTGGTATACTAATGATATTGATTCCATTAGATTCCATGGAAATTTTACCCATGGGTCATAATTTATTATAGAGGATTCCTTTGACCTATATTCTCCATCTATATTGATTTTATAGGAGGCCAATGGAATTTTAACCCATTACATCTGGCTTAATGGACTTGAAATGGACACACATTTGGGAAAAGATCTAGGGAGTACCCCAGTTTCGTTACTGAGATTCATTCAATATGGGTCTACAACATGATGGGGATTCATTGGTATTATTTACTTTTCATTTACCCTTGTTGGTTCGAACATTTGTGATCATATAACATGATTTTTTGAATATGAAATTGTTGATTATATGTCTCAACCGTGGTGAATTACAACAGTTATGTTTATACGACATGGTCGTGATGGATATGATATACATGTTATATGGTATGGTCATGATGGATATGATATATATGTATACGAATTGGTACTGCTGTTTACATAAATTTTCTTATCAGACGAATTGTGATTGAAGATTGAGTCCTATTTTTTAGGGATCCCTATATGGATTTATATAATCACATGGTTTTTTACATTTTCCTTGGACAACTTACTTTCAAAACTGTTATACATGTAATGTTTTTCACTATGCATTTTATTTTATTTCATATCCAATAATTATTATGCAAACTTTGGGTGGTGAAATAATAGGATTTTATATCACTACCTATTAGGTCCAACATTGGGTACTCTAAATAACATTATAGAAGTAGGTAGGGATCGAGATTGGTCCCCAAAATTAGATTCTTGGATTTTTTCCACTTTTAGGAGTCGCAGAGCAAGTGGCAGACATGAGGCTCCTGATTATTTTTGTGGCTAGTTTCTTTTTAGGACATTTTGTATCTTAATACAGTTAATTTACTTATGAATGTAAACCCATTTGGATCAATTTTTATATTCCTTAAATAATTCTCATCCAATAAGAGATTAATTATTTAATTTTTGTATATATCTTTCATTTGGTAGATTAATACTTATTCAGTTATTATTATGATTATTCTATAGATCTATATTCATTGATGTCATTGTGTTAAAATATAGTAAGAGGATATAGAATTCCCATAAACACACCCAATACCCTTACTTCTAGTCAGGAACCTACCAAGTTTGAGGGGATATACTTGATTCTATTTTGCTAAATAGGATTGGGGAACCGTTTAGTAGCTTCTAGACCTGAGACATTACAAAGTGGTATCAAAGGCTTTTTCTTTTCTTCAATATTATTTTGATACAATAGAAATGGATAGGAATGAATATTAATTTGGTAATGGGATATTCCTCGGTGTTTCTAACTCTCATTAAAGAAAAGATAAATTTAATTGAATGAAAAATTATGCTTTTTGGATTTTAGAAAATATAGTTGATTTGATTCCACCATTAGGAGAAAAATTGAATTAGATATTTTCATTGATATGTTTAAGGATTATAGTTTGTTGAAACTGTATATTATTTGTGTATTCCATCTCATGAATAATTTTATTCACCTTACAAGACTCACGTGCTATGAATTATTCAATACTGTATATGATGCATTGATTATTTGTGGGACATTTTGTTAAGTGATGTAATATATATACCTTTTTATATATAGATGATAAATATATTGGATTGAGAAAAACGGTTGGTTCATATATTTACTAGAATAACATAAGTAGTGTTTTCTAGATTATTCTATAGAAGACACTGTAAGAAGCTAATTATGGAACATTGAGTCATGAATCAAGAGTCACTTGGACTGGAATCTATTATCGCATGAGTTAGGTGGACACCATATTTTCGAACATGAGGAGTATTAATACTTATGGATAGAATTTTTTTAGAAATATGATTAATCCATATTAAATTAAATGATTAATAAATATTAAAAAGAAATGTAAATTGAAAATTTTAAAATAGATAATTGACTATGAACCATCTTATGAGTGTTCTTTAGGTAGTGTCCTTTGTGACGTTTGGGAATGTTTCTTTTTTCTAGTCCTCGATATGGGTGACAGTTGTTGTATAACATTATAACAAGAGGTTATTGACCTGTACAATGAACTTTTCTATGAATATTAATTTTCAATTTCTCTATGTTGTGTATTTGGAATTATAGAGGCATGCTACCATGAAAACCTCCTGAGGTATGCCTAGACGGCGGGGATGACTATGTTATATAGGCAGTGCGAAATGGGATACTGGTAGGTCCTCTTATATTTATTGCTTATACAATTGAATTTTTACCAGAAATAGGGGCTAATGTATAGTTTTGTGACAGTTTTATGTGTCTCATATAGAAATTTCATGGGGCACCATATCCTATCACTTCTATGGATATGATGACATGTGTATTCACGATGCAAAATCCTACCACATTTTTCGGGGTTGAAACTATAAAAGTCACTGATCTATGTTATGATACTACACAATCAATATTCAATCATCTAGAGATACCTTATGATTATAGATTGAATATCATGACTTATATCCTTTTAGGAACATCAATGTATTTGAGGGATGTTCTGAACCAAGATGATTGTTGTGTGATATGGATTACTTGGATTTCCAAAATACACTTCAAGATTTTATCCCTTGAGCATATGACAGAGGAGAGGGATAGCGAGTTCATGCATTTATTGTAGGGATCTATGATAGCTATGGAGTATTAAACACACAATTCATTTATTTAGTGTTCTTCACCGATATATCTTGCTGATGATAATTTTAAGGAGAAATTATTTTTGGAAGGTATCAAAATTATTTTTCAATATTATCTAATTATGTTCATGTTGAAGACTATTAATGACATGATAAATCTAGAAATGATTTCATAGGGGAACACTAGTGAATTTTGTGGTCCATTGTAATGTTGTGTAGTTGCTCAAGCTTGTGGTTCGGCCTGTTGTGTTTGGAAATAGCAATTTCAGGAATCTTGTGACATGTGTACCATCTAGGCTTTGAATACTATTATCATAGTTTTTTTATCAGTGTGGGAGATAGGTAACAAGAATAATATATGAGATCATGGTTCATATGAGATGAATATTGTGAAAGGATATATTGGATTCAATGTTAATGTTGGACTATTCCTCGTACAGTTAGTAGATGAGGGTCTCTTCTGACACAAAGATCAAGAGTAGGATTATAAGATCTACATCAAGTAAGGATATTTGGTAATTCATATCAATCAGGATGAGGGTTTGGGTTGTCATGGATGAGGCATAAAGGAACTTTTTTCCCCACGAGAAAAGTGTTGTCCAACATCAGGTAGTGTGGTAGTGTCAAATGGTTGTATTTCTGGCGAGATCTGTTCTGTATAGACTACAAAAGGAGCAAGGTGTCAGACCATATGTGGGGAGTGGTACAATTTTAGTTTCCTCTAATATGGTCTATTCTATTTTTGAAATAGGTGTATCACATTGGTTTATATGCATACAAATTACGGAGATTATGGGACTCATGATTCAGTTTTTAAGGGAATTATGATGATTAACACTTCATTATGTTTCAAAATGGAGGATGTAAATCAATACAGGGAGTCCCCCTTGAGATGGGTGGTGTAAAAGTTTCTTTACAAATTTTCCCCAAGAGATGACCAACTCTAATTTTGTATATATAATGGAATATGTTGTGGCTTATCGATCCTTCTTTGATAAATATTGCTGGAGGGTGACATTTACAATAATAGTGGGAAGAGAGTTTATTCACAAGGGTTACAGGGATACCTAGAAAAGATGATTTGGAATAGATATTTTTGAGTTGGGTGGGATGAAATCCCAAATTTATAGTTTGTATTTAGTTAACCAGAGAGAAAATCAGTTGAACATTCCTCCATTGTTCGATCATTCTAGAAATGTTTTCCCAGAAAAACTCTCTGGTTTACCTCCTGAGAGATATGTGTAGTTCACCATCGAGATAGTTATATGTTCTACCCTGATATCAAATAATCCATATTTTATGGCTACTACCAAGTTACTAAAACTCAAGAAGAAACTACAGGGATTAGATAAAAAGGGATTTACATGTCCTTATACTTATCTGTGGGGTTCGCTTGTTCTTTTTGTGGAAAGTATAGATACTACCCTTAGGCTATGCATTGATTTCTAAAAATTGAAGTATTTGATTGTTACAAAATTGTATCCCATTCCACAGAGTGATGAAATATTTTTTCCAGCTATAAGGAGCTCATGTATTTTCATGAATTGGCCAGATGTCATGTTATCAAGAAGTGATTGTTAGTCCTGATAGAATACCTCATATTTCTTTTCATAATAGGTATGGTCTATAAGAATATCTAGATATTTAATTTGTGTTGCAAATGGGATATAATTATTCATGGTGCTAATCAAATGGGTTTTTACACTAATTTGAATTTTATTATGGTGTTTTTTAGGGATGATCTCTTGGTGTACTATCATAATCAAAATGATCATGTCAAACATCATGAGTTCATTTGGGATAAACAAAGAGGACATACATAATATCCGTAGTAGATTAAGTGACACGTATGAATGGATAATATTCTCTTATATGACATATTATATTAGAGGAATGAGTATCAATTGAACTAGAGAAGGTGATATTTGTCATTTTATAGAAGCATCCCAAGATATCCATTGACAGTTGTGGTTTCTTATGGATAGCTCGATATTGAAATAATTTCATACCTGACATTTAATCCTTAGTACTACTGATGATATCATTTACTAATAATGGTGTGAATTTGGTATGGGTAGTTACATAAAATATATCCTATTAGGTGATTATTTGGAAATTGTAATCAAAACTGGTCATGATATTACAAGAGAAACGATGGAAGCTACACAGACTTTTTTGATGCATCAGTTATCAGTATAGGAGAAGTGATGATACAATGGGATATAGTCATGAAATTCAGTTCTTAGTAGCTGAGGCCACATGATATAAACTACCCAATTCATATTCTTCAATGAGATATAATTATTTATGCTTTTCACTATTGGAGACATTATTTTTTGGGATAGCGTTTTGTGGTGTACAGGAACCAAAAAATTCCAAAGTACATATTTAATATACATGATTTGAATATAAGGTAGTGAATGTGGGTTAAATACCTATAACCGTTTCATTTTAAGTATTAATATACACTATGGATGTTCGATTCTTTTTATGATGAATTGATTATGATGAATCAGATACGGTCACTTCAGGAGGCATGTAGCGAGTAATATGTTATGGATTTTAAGATGAGATACACATGGAGGTGTATGACATTAATGGATAGACTAGTTTTTCATAAATATATGTGAAATCTTACAAACTAGATAGTGTTAGGATGGGGTATCTATTTGATTCAGAAGGCCCAGTATTACAGGATAGTGTGGATGCTGAGGAGCCACCAATTGGTTAGACTTTAGAAAAAGATAATATTATACATATCCACGGTCATGTTTAGATTCCAGTGGAAATATGAAAGGAGTTTATGTGGGACATTCATGACTCATTTTGGTCAATGCATCCCAGAATTACCATCATGTATCTTGACATACACCATTATTGATAGAGTACAGGTATTAAATGAATGTTGGTTGGTTTTGTTATGAGGTGTTCCACCTACTAGCAACTGAAGGAGCTACCTTATTGAATAAATATATATTACATCAGTTGCAAATTTTTTAGTGTATATGGGATGATGTAATATGGATTTGAGGACTTTTTTAAAGGTCACCTCAATGTACTAATTCAGTTTGGGTTGTTGTGGATAGGCTCATGAAGGATTCACCATTCATTAAATAAATAAGAACATTAGTGGGGATAATAATGGGAGGTTGATTATCTATGAGATATCAAGATATCAATGGGTCCATCCTAAATTATTTCTGATATGTATGATCGGTTTACATCTCATTTTATAGTGAGTGTGTAGAGGGGGATAGGTATATATGTGATTCATTGAATGCAAAACCACCATTCGACTGACGACCATTCAAAGTGTCTGATATAGGTTAATGGGGTAATGCAATGAGAATGTGTCATGTATTTTTGGACCTCTTGGTAGAGGAATATACACCTAGTGGTTTTTACCTATAGTAATAGTTTTCATGAAACTATATATATGGAACATTATGAGGCTTTTTATGGTATCCAATACTGATCACCCCTATGAGGGTTAGAGGCTGGTGGAAAAGCATTACTGGGGATGTGTCTCATGTATAAGACTTATGGAAAGTTCCTGTTGATGAAGATGAAAAAGGTTACTATAGAGTGTCTATTGAAATGATACATGAATCACTGCTAATGACCCCTAAATTTTTGGGTCACAGATCAATTCTTTTTTATGTATCTTATTGAGTCGAGGAAACAGATGGATTCTGAGACATTGAACACTTTCCCTATGATATTTTTGTCTGATTGATATTCTACGGTGTGTCGGGATAGTAGCATATTGGTTGTAGTTAACCTAGAGTTATCAGGCCTTACATGACATCTTCTATGATTCTTAGTAGCACCATTAATATTTATACATATATCACCTTATACACCCTAAGGATTTGGAGTTACATATTGATATATCATTTGAGGAGAACCCTTTTCTTGTCGTCGGTAGGAGAAAAACTGTCATTTGGTGTGGGCCAGTTCATTGAGTATGGGTGACATGGAAACATGATCATTTATTGGATGATACTTGATATTGAGAGACCAATGTACATGATCAGTGGTGACATGAATCTTGAACACCCATGAGAGGGTATTTGGGTAAAGATTAACTTTAAGGGTGGGAGATTGTAAGATCCAAGATTTTCATACGAGGCACATACATTTTTTGTTTATTTTAAAATTCTTCATTATGGTGTAATGTTAATACCCTATGATATTATGTGAGTATCATAAGTGTATGGGGAATGTTTGAAGACAGAAACATAAATTTCTTTGGAAATCATATGGGTCACATGCTTAGTAGTAACCATGTGGCTGGAGCTATATAATTTGAGGAAACCATGTAGTGATGGATAACGGGCATGAGAAGCCTACATGGTTTGAGGAATCCACGAGGATGGGAAAACAGTCCCTCATAGGGAGCCTTCAATTTTTTTGAGGATCCAAATTTGATTGTTTTTAAAAGGTTATTTAAACTGTGTGAAGTTATAGAGAGGGTTACCCCTTAGAACAAGAGATTCTGAATGGATGGTGCATGGTTTGACCAACAATGAATCTAAAATGTGCATCCCAATAACTCTTGTAAAAATGAATAATTTTCATTTAAATTATTTTATAACCTAAAAATATTATACTTATTCATATTTTGGAATCCCATTCACCCATGGAGCTCTATTTTGATAAAATTTCTGAATCATTCATCACAATTCTCCATCCAAACAATGAATCTATCATCATCAATCATGTTGGATTCATGATGATCAGTACTACCTTTTTTTAATAATTTTATTCATTTGAATTCAAATCAATCAAGTTATTTATGTTCAAGATAATATGAAATATTCTTAGTTCCTTATTTTATTATTACATTTTCCTCAATTTTAGTCGAATTAGGGGTTAATAATAGACAAGTACTCAACTATAAAACTATAGTAAGTCATTTATAGATTTTTTAAGTGGTTTGTTTCAATATTAATATAGTTTCCATTGTCCCTCTTGCATGGATTTATAGAATGGAATTGAATATTAATTTAATAGTTAAATTAGATTTAATAGAAATTATTAATGATTTCTGCTAGTTTCTTGAGTCTTTTTTGAGATTATTTCCCTAACCAGTGTCACCCATGGAGCATGCCTTTGACATAGAAATTTCTATACCACCCATGAGGTGTGTGTTTTATTTTTCAATCTTACTGCAAGATTATTTTTAATTTGATTGATTGGATTTGATTAATTAGTATATGATGATGCCTCCATTACCATTTATTGACATCTTTTTTCATGGTTTATTTTATAGATTGTTGTATATATATTTTTAAATGAGTAGGTATACTCATGGATCTTGAAATACTTTTAATTGTGTGATAATGAGGTGTGATTGAAAATGGTAGGGGATTCCTTGGTTTGTATACCATGGATCTTGATTCCATTTATATTCCATGGGAATTTCAACCATGGTTCGTGATATAATGTAGAAGATGGATTTGATCAATATAATTATGGTATCTTGATTCTATAGGACACATAGTGAATTTATACCCCTTGAATCCAGTTTGTTGGAATTGCATTGGACATGAAATATTAAAATGAACCTTGGAATCCACCAGTGTTGTAACTGAGCTTCTAAAAATATACTCTTAGGACTCAAAGAGGGTGACTTGGTAGTGATTAATATGATATATAAGGTAATTAGAATGGTCATGGTGTTTAATTCATTTTATTTAATACCTTCCTTGTGATAGGATCGTGGCAATTTTTTTATGGGATCCATGTACATGAATAGATTTTTTTTCGTTTTCCCTGGGCACATTACTTTAGTACTATAATACATATTATACTATTCACTCTATACTATCTTGTATTGAACAACTAATATTCATTATAGAATCTTTTGGTGGTGACATGTTGGGATTTTATATCACACCCTTTTCTAGTTGTCATGGGTTACATGAACAAACTTTATGAATATAGGTATGGACAAGGGAGAGAACCCATAATTTTGGTTTGTTATTGTTCCATGATTATGAGTAAGAGATCATGAGACAGTGCTGAGGCATGTGTTTCTAGTAGGATATTGTTTCTTTTTCACATTCTTTACATTTTGATACATATACTAAACTGATGCATGTATACCTATTTTTGCTCAATTATTGATACATGTCATGGTCATCATTATATATGATACTAAATCTGGAATTCTTGTATACTTATTTGACTTGAATGATTACTGTGTATTCAATTCTGATTATGATTATGATATTGATATTCATGGAATGATACCCCAATGTCAAACTCTAGTATGAGGGAATATTCTCCCCATAGACACACCATAGTGCCTCACAACATGTCTAAATCCTCTAGAGTATGGGTAGGTTTCCATTAGGACATGTGACCACTCAGGATCGGGGAACCGTTCACTGTAATCTATATATGGGAAATTACAATGATATATATGTATTCTATATAAAAATTTATTGTCCATAAGGTCAATATAATGTAAAAATAATTTCAGGACCTATGATAATAGTTAGTGATACAATTTCATTTCATTTTATAATATTTAATGTTAAATTTATATTGATGGAAATTATATGATGCTTATATTTTAAATATCATTTACATCCTTATACTATGGATAATTTTGGTAATTTAATTTTTTCGTTTCATTATCCTCTCTTTGGTATATAAATAGATCAAGAATTGTTTTTTTTTTGAAAAGATTTACATTTTTCTTTTCATTTGTTAGGAGTCTTACTCTTTCATATATATGATAATCAAATTTTATTATAGATGTTTTTACATATACATAAATTTTATTAAAATATAAATTCTCCAATATTTTAATTTTTTAACAATTTGTTAAAAGGAAAAAAATTAATGTTTTTAATTCAAATCAATTTTACATATTTAAAAATGTGTGTAGTGAATGTAAAAATTTAATTTATAATAAATGAATGCATTTTAATGTCATATTTTATTTTATATATCATTAATCTACCATTAAATGTTATTTTTTTATCAAATCATATTCCAATATTTCTTGTAATTTTAGGTTTTTTAATATTTAACTTACTAAGAGGGTTGTTTTCACATGATTTTTAATGTGTATATTAAATTATTTTATTTATGAATCATTTAACTTCTGTCAGTATCTATTAATGGTTTTTATTAATAAATGGTATATTGTTTTATGTTAAAATATATTTCATTTCTTATTTATAGGCTTTGATTATGATGTTTTAAGGATTATTTTAGGAAACTTGTTTCTTTCCCACTATTTAATTATGGTAAGATATATATATATATATATATTAGTGATCATATGGAACAAATATTCATTATTTTTTTATGTAATTGGTGTGGGATAGGAATATATATCCATAAATTTAATTGGATATATATATATATATCATGAAATAAAATGATATAGAATGTGAAGTGAGCCCAATTTAGTAAGGGAGTCTATAAACAATCACAGTGTTAGGAGTGATTCTTGATAGGGTAAATGGTTTTTCATGCTTATGTAGATTCCATAAACTTATGTCTTATTATTACAATATTATCTTATGAAACATGCATTGAATTATAATAAATACATATGTTATGAATTGTGATTTATTATCTATGACTTTTTCAGTATGTTTTGATAATCTATTGTTGTCGTGACCCAACCATCCATGGGACATGAACCCTATCATATGACCCCTTGGGAATCTTGTAATACATTTGTTTCCTTCACAAAACACCAATGGTTATTACACATTTGGTTAACTTATTTGACTGGTGAATTTCCCAACTAGAAAACATATGTTCTTTCAATGGTTTTTGTTCTCACTCACACTCAACCAGAGAAAAATCTATTAAGTTCAACCATCTTGGTCACTACTCTTGGAAATTAACAGTTCAATGTGGAGTTATAAAGTGGAAGTGTACGAAAAATAATTTTTCCCCTTCTTGACATGTGTAGTGACATTTATCTATTTTAATTCTGCTTTTCCAGGGGAGTTAAACTCTAAACAACACTTCAATGCACAACACCCTCATTTTGTACCTGAAGCCACAATCGTATTAAGTAACTCAGCACTTTTGGGTGTCTATTGGTTTTGATACAATTTTATAACATCTCGAACTGAACCACTATATATGGGATAGATGCTACCTGACCACATACATGTCTCCCCAAATGAATGTTGTTACTGACTAAATGTGAGGGTCTATGTATGTTAGTCGGGAGTCTATAACCTTAGTATCTTGTTATAGGATCGATAATAAACAATATCCAATATAGTGAATATTTAATGTAAACATACATAAATTTAAGTATGGATACCTTTAATACAAATAATTATATCCCAAATGGGGAAAATAACTTGTGTAAGTAAAGTAGATAAATTATAAAATGATAAACTAAAGGTCCCACTAGTGTCTATAATATTCCAAAAATCTTTCCACACTCTGTAGCTTATAAGTCCATAATAATTCCATTTACATTTACCAGATCCCTCATAAAATCTCAATGTGCACAGAAATTGCTCTGTAGAATATGAGTAAAAACTCAATAGAAAAAAAACTAATGCATCCTAGACCACATATGATCATGTAATCAAGTGTATTCCATAATAATAATAAATGACTAATAATAATAGAAACACACAATCCAAAAATGGAATCGTCATGCACAAAACCAAGCCTCCACACAGCCCTTGTCGTACCTGCTTTGGATTCATTCTTGAAATGTATGGAATGTCGATATGTATCCATACTAGAAATAAGTCCATTAAATATTCACTTAGAATCCACAAGGAATTGAGTGAAAAAAACTACCCAGAATATAGAAATAATCCAATAGTACAAATAATTCAAAAGGAATCTGGTATTGGTAACCTTCCTGTAATCCACATAGCATCAGGTAATAGAAGATATCCACAAGGAATCTTTTTTTTGTCAATCTAATCAGAATCCACATAGAAAAAACTATATTCTTGGTTACAAGGTTATCATGTTACACCATCATCATGTTCTTATTCCATGAATAACACATAAGGAGACCTCATACCCTGATGGCCATATGTCAACTATACACATACCAATCCTCCAGAGGGTAGCATGACAGGTCATGGCATGATAATAACAATTGAACACATCATGGTAAATATAGAGAAATCATATAAATAAACATGTGAATCTACCATAATCATGTGTCACAGACATCACATCAATCTCATCGAATGAACTAACACCATATCATGGTCCAAACACACACCCACAGGCAATCGCACGTCATGCATGATTTTCCATCACACCACCCATAAATCATAGAATGGGAATAAAAATGTTAAAATTTCCCACAAAATTAAGGAACTTCATACCTCAAAATTCATAAATGTCTGAAGAATGGATGTACCACATTTTTTTGTTCAATAGCTGGATTGGAAACCGCAATAGTAATGAACACCCCATTGTGGCATTAAAAATGCAAAAGTCGAAACGTAATTGATCAATTCTCATTAAGGGTTCATAGAAAGAAAATATTTTATTTGAAAAATAAATGAATTATCACATGTGGTGTTAAATTTCCCCACTTATATAATTTATGAATTACCATTTTAGTAAAACACATGACCTCCAGATAATCACTATACGAATAATTATATTTTAAAAATATCTTATAAATTTAAAATTTAAAATTATCTTCTCATAAATTTTTCTAAATTATCCTTATATAATTATATCATAAAAATCGAATGAAAAAATATTTTAAAAAAATATTTTTAATAGTTTTATCCCAAATTACACTTTTAAAATTATTTCATGATATTATCTCATTTACTATCTTCTATTATTGTTTTTCAATAACATATTATAATTTTCTCTTAATAATTTATTATAAATATTACTCTATAATTATCTCCAAATATTTTATATTTAATTATCCTTGGAAATTATATTTTTATAATTTCTTATAAATTATCCCATTTAATTATCATTGGATAATTTATTCAAAAAATATTCCATTGATAATACAGAAATTATCATTTGATATTTTTTAAAATTATCCTATGATAATATAGATATTATCATTTCATAATTCTAATAACTATCATTTTAAAATCAATGAAATTTTGAAATGATAATTTTGATTATCTTTTCTACATAATAATTACTTAATAATTATCCTTTAATAATTTTTATAATTTTATCTTTGATAATCTCATGTATATTGACATTTAAAATTCATTTTATTTATATTTTTATTATTCTTCATTATTATCCTTTTATAATTCATTTTAATTAATTTTTTATAATTTCAATAATTCATCATTTGACGAATTTATTGAAAATTATCACTTGATAATCTGATGAAAGTATCATTGATAATTTGATGAAATTATCATTTGATAATTAATCATAACTACCATTCAATAAATTGAAAAAAGTACCAATTTTATAACTCAAGCTATTATATTTTTACAATTTTTGAGATTATAATATGATAGTTATTTTTAATTTCATTATTAAAAATAATTATCACTGTGAAATTCAATATATTATCTCTAGATAAATTCATGATATTATCCTTTGATATTTTTTTTAAATTATATTTTCATAATATAGTGGAATTATCATTTATATTTCATTAAATAGCTTTATATAATTCATTCATTTATCCATTTATTTTTTTTAAATTATCCCAGGAATGGTTTAGTTTAAAATCCCATTAAAAATATTATTATAATTGAATAAACCGACTTTAAAGTTAAATAAAAATGTTTAATCATAACTTACATTATCCCTAAAGAGTGCCTGGAATAGACCAACCAACTTACCACTACCAGATCACCAAAAATGAAATAATAGTGGTCCTAGAAATCACTCTAAATAGGTTCTGTAATCATTTGTATTTTAAGGAATCAATCATGAATGAATCCAATTTTTTTTGTTTTATCATGATCCCTAACCCCCACTCTTAGAAAACCCCAATATTAAATACATTTTTCAAATATTATATACAATCTAAAATTTAATTTGGAGTTATTAGTTTCACATGACTAAGATATTAAATATATTTCTCTATTAAAAACGTTTAAACCCAATTGTTTAAAATTCCACTTGTACCTTAAAACGAGTTTTAGCATGATTGAAGGGGATAATGAATAATCATATAGTTTAAAAATTAAATTATTGACTAATATAATGGTACTATCATGTGTGATGTTCCTAAATGCAAGATGCATATAAATGTTAAACCCTATATAGGGTATACCTTGAGTACTAGAAAAAATTATGGCCTTGGAGTTCTCATATGATGCCCCATTTGAGAGATATTGAAGTTTTTAAGATAAATGTTTTAAAAATATTAGATCAATAATACACTAGTATGATCTGAAAAAAACTATAACCCTTTTGATTGTTATTCCCAACATATGTTAAACCCCACATCTTGGAAAAATCATTGGTCTCAGTTGTCTCACACAATGCATTATTTGAGAGAAATTTAGTTATTTTGGAGTAATCATGTAGAAATAATATAATATTTTTAATATTTTTATTCTATAGGTTTTTGGTCACTAGGGGCCTCATATCATCTCAAGAACACCACATCTAACTCAAAAAATATTCAATTGAATATTTCAATTTGTTAACTTGGATTTTACCTTCAGAAAAAACATTAAATAACCTATTAATTAATTTTAATTTAAAAACTATTTTTTTTTGTAAAAATAATTCTTAATTATTGTAAATTGATTTTTTTAATATCTCTAACAAAAAATCATATTAAAATTCTCTGCCTCTATTGAATTATATTCTATTATATGTATCTCTAACAGTCATTCTCATACACTTAGGCCACTAAGTTGTAACATTAGACTCACACTCCCATATCTCATCATGGATCTGTCCATAATTCCACCAATTCAAGACTAGTAGTGCCATATTTCTTCTCAACATAATCTCTCTTTGATATATGACTGACACCAGAATCTCCTCATTGGACGCCTCAATCTATATCACACCATCAATGAAATCTTTAACATACATAGAAATGGGTATGTACCTTTAAAGCTACGACACATGAAACATATCATTTTCACTTTTTTAGAGATAACGGAGGACTAGATGATATTAAAATACCCTTCCGAAATTTTTGATCCAATGGTTCCAGGAAAACAATGTGTTTTCTTGTATTTATTCGTCAGAAGTCTCCACCCCAACTAAAGACTCACCCACAAGAAAAACCAAATCACCCAAAAGAACCCCAAAGTGATCCTCTTGTGATTATATTAATATTGTTATCTACTCTGAGTGGTGATCAACCACTTCTCAATTAGATTAAATCTCTCATTGTCCACGTGATCCAAAACGGGGCCACAAGCACTACCTCACATGCCTCATTCCAACAAGAGGTGGTCAACATTGTCTACCACAATGATCCTCATAAGGTGTCATGTGAATCTAATACTTCTAACTATTATTGAATGTTAACTCATGAAGGATTGTTATTCATTTCATCCTCTATCAAATTCTATCACACAAGCTCAAAACATATCATTTAATGTGCATATATTCCTATTGGATTTTCCATCGGTCGGAGGATGGTACATTGCTCTCAATATCAACTGAGTACCTAGGGATTTCAAAAATCCCATCCAAAATATTGAAATAAAATAAGTGGCTCTATACAAAATAATTCCCAAGGGAATTCCAAGAATACAAATGATTTATCTAAAATAATGCATTCCCATATCCTCAATAGATTGAGTCTCTTGGATTGGTAAGAAGTGATATGTCTTCATATGCCGATCATAAATAACTTATATTTCATGAATAATCCTAGAGTTCTTTGGAAACCCCATAAAAATCAATAATTACATCTTCCCACATTCACATAGGTACCCGGATAGGCTGCAATAACCCCTATAGAGTTTGGTTTATAGCCTTCACCTTTTGATAGGTAAGGCGGTGGGAGACAAAAACAAAATTCTATATCTTCGTCCTTGACCACCATATATACTTCTTGGAGACATGATAAATCTTGAAATAAACTTCATAAAATGTCCATCTAGTGGTATGGAAATCCATCATCTGGTCCTCTCTAATTGTAATAGGGTCTACTATTCTCCCACATATCAAGATCACATCATCATCATCCATCAATCATCCAGTTATTGATTCACCACATTCTAGCTATTTACTCATCATATGACACTCTGTGTACGACTACAATCTAGGTATTACCCTATACACAAGTGATGATGTTATCAAAAAAGAGGAATAATTCATATATCCCATATCATCAAAATAATCTATGATCCAATCATCAAACAAGATCATTGTGCGTCTCTTCTCATGTGATAAAATATCACAAAACTCATACACATACAATGTATTATTGATAATTATATTCAAAAATAAACTGTATTTTCCAATTTTCACACATCAAATCAATAAAAATGGCATGTAGATACTAAAACTCACACCTTTGTCTCATGTTTATAACCCCTTGAGTTATGAAATAGTTAAGGATCTTGTTGTCCATGTAAAAATAATCTCCCATAAATGAGATAGTGTCCCCAACACATCAGATAATGGAATATAGTTTAATTAAACAATTAAAGTAAAGGGTATCTCCTCTCATGGTGTTTAATCGGAAGATACCCATAGGATATTACCTATTTCCTTTGCATCAGCACCACTCCCAGACCAATGCCTGATGCATTATGGTACACAGTAAAACCAAATATAGGATCAAGGAGTGTCATAATTGAATATTTTTTCTACCTTATGTTAAGTTAAATGAAACCATATTCACATTTTTATTAACACCATAACATTAATTCATTCATTTTTAGTTCTTTTATATGTACTTATAGTTGATATAAGTCTTGGATAAACCATCACTAATTTACTATTAAACCCATAATACACATAATCTAAAACAAATTATCAGAAAGGATATAAGATATGAATAACAAAAATTTCTCTAGATATATATATATATTGGTATAAAAAACTATAATTCATTGCAACATTACATATCCAATCAAGAATTCATACTTCAACAAATTCGTGTAAACTCGGTGTTCTTGATAGGTACATAAGACTCTCTTCTAGGTTACTAGAATTTATATCTTTCTTAAAGAATTATAAAAGGATAGCATTGATGAATTATATGACGAATGTTTCCATTATGGGATGTTGTAACTTATTCAAGAGGTCCATGCATAGTTGTGGTATATTTTGTATCCCAAAATGTGTCCACAAGTACTTGTAAAATCCATACCACTTTCAAAATGGCATATTTAAAATTTTATCCTCCCTGAATGAAAACTGGTAAGATCCCAATAGAATATCAATCTTGGATAATCACTTTGATCCACATTTTTGGTCAAAAAGATATTCATCCCTAGGAAACATATATCAATTCATCACCATCACCTGGTTTAACATCTGATAATTAGTGCATAGTTGATGACTACCTTCCACCTTCTTGGAAAAAATAGAGGTGAACCACATAGTGAATTACTAAACCTTATTAATCCATTACTATATATATAGAAAAACTGATCCATGATCTTCTTCATCTCAGTTGTCACCATTAAGTACATAAGAATAAAAATGGGATTTTAACATTGTATGATATCAATCCTAGCTAAAAATATCGATCAATTACAGTATCTAATAGGTTAAATATTTCTATATGCATATAAAACCATTATTCAAGATTATTCAATCCTTTGGATATCTAAAAGGAGGAACAATGATGGATATAAAAATCATGTCATATTTGACCGTAGTAACTAACTTTTATGACTATGATAATCAAAAACTAAAAGACATTTGGTCAAAGATTCCATACTACCTAAACCACTGATATGGTGTGGGACCATGATCCACTACATTTTCCTACACATCCCATGGTAATGTAGAAACATACTCCCTAGTGGAAGTATTCTACAATGATTTTCAAGTAGTCCCGTAAGGCTACATGTAGGAGAAAACTACTATAACATTATGGATCACACATCAGAAGGGAAACATAGTCATTATGATAAACATAAATCCTTCTATGGTACAACATAATTTTTTCCTATGAGTCTACACTTAACCCACAATATACCCCTCCTAACACTAACCCATTTCTATGTCGCTACGTATGAGTCACAGTCATTGTATATTAATGCACAAAACTATATTCACTATTCAAAACTGTAATGAAAATAAAGATATATTGCATAGTATAAAAAATATATATCAATAAAATATAAACTATCACAAAAACATAGAAAAAATCGAGGAATTTAATTAGTTAACTACTATGAAACCTAATAATATGTATATATATGACTTGCGAACCTATTTTCCTAATAACATTGAATAAATGCACCAAAATTATCATAAATCACATATCAAAATCATCTGCATCATCCATGGTGAATTTATTTAACTGTAGTAGAAAAACATAATTTCTGAATGTATGGGAAACATGGATGTCCACTATACAGTGCTGAACATTCACTAAAATAGTTCCCCTGCTCTGGATTCAACTGTCACAACTCATGTATAGCCTACATCTTCCATAGAAAAAAAGAATAACATTTTTGTAAATCTCAATCCTTTAATACCATTTTTCACCTAACCATTGAGGGATATTAAATTATTTTTTACAAATAATGCGTGAATAATAAAATGTATATAATATTTTTATTCCATCTTCCCCGACTCTCTACGGGCCTTATAATCTCACACTAGCTCAATGCAAAACTCTAAATATATTTGATAGAATATTCAAAGGTGATAACTGAGATTATTCTGTATGAAAATCCTTTAAATAATCTATTATGTTATTTATTTTCAGAATATATGTTTTTCTTATAAAAATAATTATTAATTGTTAAAAACGAAAGTATTTAATATCTTTAAAAATATCAGATATTACAATAGTCATTTTCTCATGCCCTTATGCTTATATTATTATTTCTTAAGATCATTTATGGATATATCCCATATTTATTATTATGGGGAATCTAGGATCACAATTTATTATTGTTCCTTTTCACCAATTTATGGAAGAATTTTTTAAGGATGATATGTTAAAAATGAGTAAATTTTTTAGAAGAAATTTATAGGATTTTTTTCCATGAAATATGTTTATTATTTATTTAGTCTACAAATAAAATAACCCTTTATTGATTTATGGTTTGTATTATTCTGAGATGTATTTAATTTTAATATAAAATGAAGTCATACTTTTTTATATCTCGGGATGTCTCATGTGGGAGGGGAGTATTACAAATCACACTCTTGTTGATTTAGGAGTACACAATAATAATTGAAAATATTATAGTGGAGAATCAATGCGGGGTTCTGACCAACATGTGAAGTTTTACGATTTATTGTACAACCATGTACATGACTTTTCTTTAGTATTATTATTTTAACATACAAGTTGTGCTTATATGATATTAAGTTACTCAATATCATGTTTAGACATTACTATCCTTCTTATTTAGATCCCAAGGACCCATGCTCTAAACTGATGGATCAACCCATATAAGGTCATGAAAATTTGTATTTATTCTCACTACACGACTTAGATTAAATTAAAGAATCCCATGATATGTTTTTTGAATTAATTAGATAAATATTGAAATATGAAAATGTATTTTTTTAGTTACCCATCACATGAGGATGAGGCAAAATTGAAGGGAGAAATATGATAAATAATGGACTTCCAAGATATACAAATGGTTATGAATCATTGTATTAGACATAGAACATATTTTTATATCCTACCAAAGTGGTTCAAAAAATATTTGATTTTATTGTTGATGAATTTTTTATAACAACCATTCATAGGAAACATTAGTATAGAGTAGTTTTTATTCCCTTCTATTTCCGATCCCTACGAATCTGTGGTATCACTAGAATATACTAATGGTTTAAAGAAAATTTGGTAAACCCCCCCCCCCCCCCCCACATGGAAGCTAGTTGGTACCCCACAATCAAAAAATACATAATGAAAATATATTACTACAAGGACCTAGAATTGAAACATTACGTAATCATGAACTAAATGAATAATTCACATTGATTATCTTATGAGGATTACAGTTTTAGAGAATTTGGATATAACTATTAGAACACATCAACAAATTTACAAAGTAGACACTTCTACTGAGTTTCCATTATTTTAATAAAATAAAAACTCATAAAAAAAGAGTCATGTATAGTTCCATATTTAAGGCAACACAAATTTTCCATGATCCCATCCTTGATCCTATTCATCTCTAAGTCTTGTGAAGAACATTTCAAAACATGGTATGTGCATAAAAAAGCTAAGTAAGGGTTATAAAACAAAGAAATAAAACATTATTTCATCAATACATATATAAAATAATCCCTTTAACATACCTCATGAAATAATAAGATTTATGAATAACACATTCTAATAAAAAATCATATTGTTAACTTGTGGAATACATAACATACTAATGTTGTAGCTTTCATAGCTATGTAGGGAGTTACATTTGGAATACCCATCACAGTATATTCCATAAATTTCATATTAAAAACATTCACATTTACCTTTCTCATGTTACCCAATGCATTTGAGACCTATCTCAGGATAACCTGCCCTAGGTTTAACATGGAACCACCTGTGTACGTAAACAATGGCCATGAACCAAACCATATTCATAACACATAAAACAACTATAAATGACTTCTAACATTTCCACATTTCATTCACAATAAATCACTAACATATATTGTCATAATAAATCCATTATAAAAACCATTTTCAATACCAAAATACATATATGACTATATGGTATTAATTTCCCCTTTACAAACATTACAGCTTGTTAAGGAAGAAAAATATTATATAACACTCGTGGCGAAATAGTGGTCATTGTCACCACGTACATTAAAAAGAAACATTCTTTTTTTGCCGTTTTGTAAAACACATCATAGAATAATGATTTACTTTGAATGAAATAAAAATTAAAAGGTCATAATACACCTTATTAAATAAATTCATGTTTAAATAAAAATATAACTCAATGAATGGAGATTGATATGAATCACCTTACCTAGTGTCCGACTTGACCTGTTCATTCTTTAATATCCCGAATAATAAACTAAACATAATTTATACTTGATTAAGTATATTTTTAATTTTTTATATTTCTTTTATATCATTTGTTACCATGATATAAACATTATTCAATTATTTAAGTTAATAATGGTCATTTTTTCGATATTTGGTACTTGAGTCAAAAATGAACTTCTTATAACTATATGTTGTTCATGCGGTCAAAAGTAATTTATCTCCGGAATGATATTAATGATTTAGATATCATATATATCATATATAAAATATATATCATATATAAAATATATATCATATATATTTTGTATATATTTGTATTTATAATATTACATAACATTTGGAGAAAAGAAATTAAATGCACCATTCATAGAGACGGTAAGTCGTACGTACGAATGAACGCTACTGAAATTAGTATTTCTTATTTAATGGAATGAAAAATTAATGATACATGGTTATATAATAATTCTAGTATTATATTATATATAATTTAAGTAACTCCATCATTTATATGTTCCACGTATGGCATGACCGAGTCATATTACATTGAGGCGGAAGTAGTTCGCACTTCCTCAAATGAAATTATAATGATTACCCATTATGGAACTATAAGGGTATGATATAAATTAAAATTACAGAACCATGGTGACAATATAAATATAATATATATCACATATAAATACAGTTCCATCATCATGGCTACCATAATAGGTGGTAGTATATGATTGAACAATCATCATTTTGTGAGGAAGTAGTTCACCGTCCAGAGAATCAACATGTTCATTACCCATTAAATGGAGGTGTGTGTAAGTGTAGTTCAAATACTTATCATAAAAACAAACTAGTATGTTGATAATACAAGTTTTTTATAAAATAAATTAATAAAAAGTGTTTATGGGGTTGGAGAAGGAAAATAAAACCAAATAACATAAGAGAAGACATTACCTTTAAATTAGGTAACTCACATTCGTTTGAATCAAAAGGATTTCATGTAGAGCCTTCTACATAAGGTAAGGATTTTAGGTGGAATATAGGGATACTGAGAGATTATTTGGGTAGACGATGGACAAGCCAAGTTGAATGAGAGGTGTGAGTAATGGGTTAGAGTTGAGGGCTTTTTATATGGGGTAAGAGGGGATATTTAGAAAAGATTGAAAATGTTATTTTATTATATAATGATTTTCAGTTTCTAAAAGTAAAAAACATACTAAATTAGAAGACACAATGACTCTTTTTTGTAATAATATCATCAAAACAGAATTTTATATTTTTTGGATATTTTTTTAATCTTTATAATAATTTTAATTAAATCATTCATTAATGAGGTAAACACCGCATCATTATTGTGTCAAAAATAATTTTTTTTATTTGATGTATAATTTTTTTAAATACCATGTTATAGGAATGCTTTTTTATCTTTCAAATGAATATTTATAGTCGATGATATAACTAATATAACCCCATGTAATGATTTATTTACAAAAAGATATATGTTTATGTCATTTTTATCATTACATTAAATTTATTAATATAAATTGTTATTATCATTTCTATGTGGCTCCATGGGGTCCCAAAACTGACCCAAGGAAGCCCATGGTCGACATTGTATCAAAGAATAGGATCAGGACACATGTTATGGTTATTTAAAATTAGTATAATATTATTTTTACATAGAAGTTTCCTACTTACCTTTAACCGTGCTAAAGAAAAGTCAGAAGTTACTATTCACCTAAAATTATTTTCATCTTATTGAAGCACATTTTACTTACTAATGAAAACCATGTATGTTGGATTTTTGGAAATATATTCAAAGAAGTAGTAAAATTACATTTAAATTAAGAAGTCATCTTTTTTACTATTACTCAGTGATTTCACTATTCATCAAAAATTAAAGGTTTTCAGAAAAATACCAAAAAATCAGCTAAAGATATATTTGATATTCAAATTTCAAAAATGACTTATATTTTACAAAATAATAAAAAAATATTTTCATTAAATAATTTAATATTGAATCTCTTTGTTAAAATAAAAAAGCGTGTTTTTAATAAATAATAACATTCAAAATATTGACAATTGTTTATGTTCAATTTTAGAGTGAAATTACTTTTAATGACAAAAATTTGATTGAATGGTAAAAATATAATCTAATTAAACATTAACACCAATTAAAATGATAATTTACCCTTATAAATAAATTATATTAAAAGGTAGTTTTGATTTAAAATACAATATTTTTCACTATTTATTAAAAATTGAATTTTATAAGAAAAATACCAAAATTTATCCAATGTAAATTAAAATGCCCCGATTCTAAAGAAGAACATTATTTTTTAAAATAGAGACTTTAAAAGTGACAAAAACATGATTGCAAAAGGGTTCTCCATCGAAAGGATGTAAACAAAAAAATTTAAGAATATTTGTGTTTATAGTTAAAATTGGATTCATTCACATTTTAAGCTTCTAACATTTATTAGACAAATGTAGAAACTTTTTACAAATATGTATAATTATATGTTAGTTATTTCTATTTATTTCCATTAATGCAATGTCTAGGTGTTAACTACCATTTAAAATTATATTATATTATTATTTTTCAGTATGACTAACACTGTGTGCAGCGTAAGATATCGAAGAAACCAGTTGTTATGTTTCAGGTATGCAATCAAACAAAGCATCCCCATTAAAATAAATTAAAATTTAATTAAAAAATATTTATAAATATGAAAATTTTATATTCCTTATCTACATGGGATGTTACATCATTCCCCCTTTTGGGAATTGCAACCCCAGAATTATATTAAATTATCAAATATGTGGGGGTATTTATCCCTCATAAAATTTTCTGATTTCCACATCTCCACTTAAAAACATATGATTTTTCCCAAAAACTTTACCTAAATAATTAATTTATTCCACAACACATGCTCTCTTCGGAAAGAAATCTGAACTGGTTGTTCCTCATAAAAGAGATTCTCTTCCTACAGAACTATTTTTGGGAACAAAACATGAGATTGATCTGGCCTATACTTTCTCAACAATGAAACTTGAAAAACATTTTGTACCTAGGATAAACTAGGAGGTAAAGAGACACTATATGAAATTAATCCAACATTCTCTAAGATTTCATAAGTTCTAATGATCCTCCGACTCAAATTTCCCTTATTACCAAAACACATTACACTTTTCCACAGAGAAACTTTGAGAAAGAAATGATCACCAACTTCAAAAGAAAGTCCCTTCCTCCATTTACCCAAAAAACGTTTCTTGCATGCTCGGAGCTGTTCTCATGTTCTTTGAAATTAACTGATCTTTTTCTGCCATATCATCTACGAATTCTAGTCCCATCAACTTCATTTAAACTACTTCATCCCAAAAAGATGGAGTTCGACACTGCTTCCCATATAATGCCTCGATTGGAGCCATCTTTATGCTGGAATGGAAATTGATATTATAAGAAAATTCATCCGAAGAATGATGTTGGTCTAAACATCCATTGTAATCTATTGAGAAAGCACATAACATATCCACCAAAATATGAATTTTTTATTATAACTACCCATTTGATTGAGGATGAAAAGATGTACTAAAATTTAATTCATTACTCACTGACTTCTGAATACCTTTCCAGAAGTTAAAAGTAAAATGTGATCATGATCAGATTCAATGGATTGGGGAACTCCATGAAACCATACTATCTCTATAACATACAACTAAGAATGTTGATTTAGGAAAAAATATCTCAACTAAGAAGGAAATGAGTAGATTTAGTAAATCGATAAACAACAACACAGATTGCATTATTACCTCGAGATGTCTTTGGTAATACCACAATAATGTCCAGGGATATATTTTCCCATTTCCACTCTGGCACCAGTAAAGACTGAAGAATCCCATTTATTAACTATCACTCGGATTTAAATTGTTGACATGAGAAACAATTCACAGTAAAAGTAGCAATATCTGTTTTCATTCCATCCCACCAGTAGTGCTCCGGAAGATCTCTTTACATCTTAGTACCACCAGGATGAACTGAAAACAGAGAACTATGAGCATCACATAATAACTCTTTCTTCAACTTTGAATTACAGGGCACACATAATCTCATCCCAAACCTTTAAACACAATCATTATCAATGTTAATTTCATGAAACATACCCTTATGAACAAACTCTACCATTTTCTTGAACACACTATCTTCCTTCTACGCTTGCTTAATTCTATTTGATAGAGAATATTTCACTAACACCTAAAACTAAAAAAATGAGTTTCATGCACCAAAAACTTCTATTCCAAATTCTATAAAGTCTTTAATCAAAGTATATTTTTTTAAACATTAGAAGGTTAATGAAGCATTACTTTTTCAACTCAATGAATAAGAAACTTTATTTGATTTTTTGGGATGGTAATGAATTGTGCAATCATAATACTTGATTAATTCTTTCCATATCCACTATCTTGTGTTTAATTCTATTATGTTAATATGTACTTAAATTTTTTTTACCAGTATATATCACACTTTACTCTATAGAAATGATGCCTATAACTTTTAATAAAAAATAATAGCAGTTAATTCCAGATCATTTGTAGGGTAATTTAGCTCACGAGGTTTCAACTGACGTGATAAATAGAAAATTACATGATCATATTTCATAAGGACACATCCATGTCCTTTCAACCAAGTATCACAGTAGATAACAAACTCACCATTTCTAGAATGTAATTTCAAAACTATATCATTAACCAATATTCTTTTCAATTCCGGAAAACAATCATCAGAATATTTTTTCTCGATGAACATAACACCATTTCGAGTTAACTTAGTCATTGGAATAGATAACCGTGAAATGTTTTCAAAAAAACTCTGGAAATAACCTTCAAACCAAGAAATCTACGGATCTTAGTTATATTTGTGGGTCTTGTCTATTCTTCAACAACTTTTTTTAGAAGGATCAACAGTTATTCCATTTTTTGAAACAATGTGACCAAGGAATGAAATTTTTTGTAACCAAAACTCACACATACTGAATTTTCAAACTAGTTTATTTTCTTTTCGAGTTTGACAAGACATCCTTAAATGATTTTAATGTTCCTCATTAAATTATGAAAAACCCAAAATATCATCCATGAAAACAACCACAATCTTATCTAGGAACTCATAGAAAATTATATTCATAAGATCCATGAATAAAACAGGTGAATTCGTTAACATAAAATGCATAACTACAAATTCCTAATGGCCATACCTAGTACAAAACACGGTCATCCAAATGTCTAATTCCTTAATTTTAAACTAATGGTTCCCCGACCTCAAATCAATCTTTGAAAAATACTGATCTCCCTGGATTTGATCAAACAAATCATCTATATGAAGAAAATTATACTTTTTTCATAATAGTGATGTTATTTAATGCTCTATAATCAATCAAAAGTCTCATTGAACCATCTTTATTTTTATAAAAAATACATGAAAACCCCATGGTGAGGTGCTAGTTCGAATGAAAACTTTATCTAATAACTCTTGAAATTTCTTCTTTAACACTAAAAGTTTAATTTGATCCATTCGATAAGGGGGATTGGAAATTGGCTTAGATTCAGAAACTTTGTCAATAGTAAATTCTACATCCTAATCTTGTATTATAGTAGAAAACTCATCATAAAAAACATCAAGATACTCATTTACCACTGGGATATCAATAATTTGAATAGTTCAATTGTTTTGAACTATATGTGCAAGGTAACATTCATTTCCATCTTTTACTAGTTTCTCAAATTCATGATATGTTATCCAAAGTAAGGGTTCATTCTTAAAAAAAACTGAAATTATTTTGAAAAATAAACCTCTTTAGCTCTGATTTATTTCATAGAATGATAAATTGGTTTTCAATCCATTACCAAAATAACATCAAGCTCTACTAGAGGAAAAATAATAAGGTTTATGTGTAGATTCTTTTTGTACAAAAGGACATGTAGGTTCATATAAATTCTTTTTGTCTCTACATTTCCTGCCATATTTTTTACCATAAGTTTTGCATTCATATCATGAGATGGAATTTCCAATTTACTAGAAAACTTCTCATGAATGAATGACTGTGTAGACCCTAAATCAAACAACACATTGGAATAATCTAAACAAACAAATAGTGTACCTTATACTACTTCATTTGATAGCCCAACATCTGATGATGTAGGGGCAATGGATTTAACCAACCCTTTCTGCTTGTAGTATGACTACTTTCCCTCTGTTGAGTTCTTTATTGGACAATCATTTTCATAATGGCCCATTTCATTACACTTAAAACATTTTACAGACTATAAACCAGATTTTGTCTTACCATTAACTTGATCTTCTTTAGTACCATTACGAGACTTATGTACCATTTTACCCCATCCGTAGCACTTACCAGAATTCAAAATACATTCCCCAACCTTCATTTATCCACAATTTTCACAAACTATAAACTTAATATTCTTACAATCAAGAATTTTCTGAAGAGGTCTTCCCTTTCTTCTTCCACCTTGATATCTTATTTTGTTGTTTGTCAAAGAACAACTGATCATTAGAAAACTCCATTTTAACCTTCTCTGCACATCAAAAAAGATTTTCATAACTTTTGAACTCACAAGATGCTAAATATCTTCGATAAATTGTCTTTTATCCTATGTAAAAACAGTTGATTTTACTATCAATGTCTCATATGAAATTTGGATCGTACCTTTCCTATGAAGTGAATTTTTCTTCATAAGTAGCCCCTGAGTCATCCTACTTCTTCAACTATAGGAATTGTTTTTCCAAACTATGAAAAACCACATTAGGAAAATATTTCTCAAGAAACATAACTTTTAATTCATCCCAATCAAGAGTATCGATCTCCTCACAATCCCTAATAATTTTCACCATTGACAACCACTGACCAGCTTTACCTTCAAAATGGTAAATAGATAGGATAATATTTTGATGTTATGAACACCCCATGACATCAAAAATATTTTCCAGTTCATTAATCCACACTTCTGCTAGTATAGGTTCAGATGATCCTCTGAATGATGGGGGATGTTGCCTCATGAAATTCTACACGACTGACATCTTCCTCTATGGTTGATCTGGATAATCTCATGTATGTATTCCACCAATATTTATAGCCTGAGTCAATTGTTCCATCACTACAACAAACTATTCAGTTTCTATTCCAACCATATCAGGTTACTGATTTAGAAGGTTTTCATCCTCTTGATATCTTTCCAATAGAGCTGCCTGGTTTCTTTTGTGGAAAACCATTCTAAACACAGAAATATCTTAGGAAACGTAACATAGTAATTTGTAAATACTATATTATTTCAATATTAACATAAATTAATTTATGGATATTAATTTAACAATATACTAACTCATATAGTTATATAAACTTACCTCTGATACCAACTATAATGACCCGGACTTAAAAGATTACATAATCATGAATTAAATGAATAATTTACATTGAGGATCTTCTCAGTTTTAGAGTTATAGGGAATTAGGCCATGACTATTACATTACATCTCAATAATTAAAAATTAGACACTTCTACTCAGTTTCCATTTTTTCATAAAATAAAAAATATTAAAAAAAGAGTGTTGTCTAGTTCCATATTATAGACCACATGACTTTTCCTTGATCCCATTATTGACCCTATTCATATTTAATTCTTGTGAAAAACATTTCAAAACATGGGATGAGCATAAAAACCTCAGTAATGGTTATAGAATAGAGAATGAAAACATTATTTCATCAGTATATACATAACAAAAGTTGTTTAATATACCTCATTAAATAATAACATTTAGGAATAACACATAGTAATCACAAATCATAAACATAACCTGTGGAATCCATAACGCCCTTACTTTATATCTTTCATAACTATATAGGTAGTTACATTGGAAATACCCATCACAGTATATTCAATAAATCTCTTCGGAGAAACATTCACGATTATCTCTGTCACGTTATCCAATGCATTAAAGTGTTATCTCACACTCACCCACACAAGGATTATCACAGAACCACCCATATACGTAAACAATGCTCAATAAATATAACATATTCATAACACATAAAACAAGCATAAAGGGAAGATAATATTTCCACATATCAATCACAACATATCATTTAAATATATTTACATAAAAAGTCCAATATAAAATTACTTTTCAAAACCAAAATACGTGAAGGATTATATTTTATTTATTATGCATTAAAAACATTACGGGTTGCTAAGGAAGCTAAATATCAAATAATGCTTGTAGTGGCAGAAAGGTTGTTGTCACCGCATATGATAAAAAACTTTTCTTTTTTGTCGTTTAGCTAAATGAAATGTAGATAAAATATTCCCTTTGAACAAAATGAAAATTAAAAGGTGTTTATACACCATAAAAAATGATATCTTCTATAATACAAAATACGCCTCAATGAAAATATATTAATATGAAGTCCCTTACCTTGTGACTGACTTAACCGGTTCGTTATTTAATCTCTTGAATAATAAAAAAAGATAATTTATACTTTATAAAGAAATTTTTTAGAGTATTCTATTACTTTTATATCACATATTACTACATAATAAACATTATGCAATTAGTTTAGTTAGTAATGGTAATTTTTTTATATTTGTTATTTGAGTCAAAAATGAAAATCTTATAATTAGAAGTTATTCATGTTGTCAAAATCCAATTATCTACAGAATGATATTAATTATTTATATTTCATATATATGATATACATATAGTATATATATATATATCTATATATATGTGTGTGTGTGTGTGTGTATGTATTTATTTATAATAGTTCATAACATTTGGAGATAAGAAATGAAATACACCGTTCATAGAGTCGGTAAGTCGTACGTACGCATGAACGATTCTTGAATTTATATTTCATATTTAATGGAATGAAAAAATAATTATACATAGGTTTATTATACACCCAATATAATATAATATATAATTTCACTAATTCCATCCTTTATATATTCCACATATGGCATGAACGAGTCATATCACATTGAGGGGTGGTAGTCCACACTTTCTCAAATAAAATTAGTGGGTTCACCCATTACAGAAACCTTATAGGTATGATATAAATGAAAATTAAAGAATAATAGAGAGAATATAAATTTAATATATATAACATATAAATACATTTCCATCATAATGGCCACCATAAGAGGTGGTATGAGAAGATTGAACAATCATCTTTTCTTGAGGCTGTAGTTGGTCGACCATAGAAACAGTATATTATTTACTTGTTCGACAGAGGTGGTTGTAAGTGTAGTTTGAATAATTATCCTAAAAACATGAAACTATATTAATTATACCGGTTTTGTTATAAAATAATACAATAAAAAGACTTTAGGTGTATGTAGAAGGAAAATAAAACAAAATAACTTTATAGAAGACATTACCTTTAAACCGGGTAACTCCCTTTGGTTTGAACCCAAATTATTTATTGAAGAGCCTTATGATTAAAGGAATTAATTAAGGTGGAAGAGAGGTATCGTGATAGATTATTTGGTAAATGGTTTAATGAGCCATGGGGCTTGAGAGGTGTGAGTAATGGGTTAGAGGTGAGGGGTATTTATAAAGCGGAGGCGGGGGTCTTTAGGAACATTTGAAAATATTGTGTTATTATGTATTGATTTCCGTTTTTAAATGTCCAAAACATATAATAGTC
This sequence comes from Viscum album, assembly GCA_963277665.1. Lineage (NCBI taxonomy): Eukaryota > Viridiplantae > Streptophyta > Magnoliopsida > Santalales > Viscaceae > Viscum > Viscum album. The sequence goes on along the minus strand of OY728132.1, from coordinate 1,656,135,336 downwards.
AATTATAAGATGACTATATTTTGAATTATAATCATCCAATATGAATTGTAAAGGTATTGGATAATGTTTTAATCATTATAATCTTATTTATTTAAATCATTCATTAATGAGTTAAAAACTGCATCATTATTGTGTAATAAAACTTTTATTTATGTTATGACTAAAAATTATTAAAAAAATACCATGATATATGAATTATTTTTATCTTTAAAATAAATATTTATAGTCAAATAGATAACTTAAAAAATCACATGTATGAATTGATTTACTAAAATATATAAGTTTATGTCATTTATGTCATTAAATTAAATTAATTTATATAAGGTGTCATTATCACTCTTAAGTGGCTCCATGGGGTCCCAAAATCTACCCAAGGATTCACATGGTAGGAAATGTACCAACAAATAAGATTATGACACATTTTAGGGTAATTTAATATTATTATAATGTTATTTTTACCTTGAATTACCATATCCACCTTTAACAACGGTAAATAAAAGTCAAAATTTACTAATCATCAAAAAATATTTTTATCTTTTTGAACCAAATTTTAATAACTAATAACAACATTTTATTCTTGATTTTCAAAATTCAATTCAAATAAGTGGTAAAATTTCATTTAATGGAAGAAGTTGGTTTTTTAACTACTACGTAGTGTTTTAATTATTCATAAAAATTTGATGGTTTTTAGGAAAATACCAAAAAATCATCCTATGCTATATTTTGATATTCCAAATTAAAAAATTGTGTGTATTTTACAAAATTAAAAAAAACGTTCCATTAATTAATTTAAAATTTATTCTCATTGTTATAACAAAAAGCCTGTTTTTAAGAAATAATAACTATCAAAAGATTGGTAGTTGTTTATGATCAATTTCATAGTGGAATTACATCCAATGACCAACATTGGATTAAACGGTAAAAATATAATCTAATTAACATTTAAAACCCATTAAAACAATAAAATACCCATATAAATAAATTATATTAAAAGGTAATTTTTGATTAAAATACACTATTTTTCCCTATTCATTAAAAATGAATTTTATCATAAAAATACCAAAAATTTAACCAAAGTAATTTTTGATTTCCAAATTCTATTGAAAATTATTATTTTTTCAAATATAACCTATAAAAGTGAAAAAATTAACTTCAAAAAATGTTCTCCATCAAAAGTCTGTAAATCAACTTTTTAAAAAATATTATAGTGTTTCTGCTTAAAATTGGATTCATTCAGATTTTAAGCTTCTATATTTGATTGGATAAATGTAAAAACATTTAATAAAACTATGTATTATAATATATTATGTTATATTCATTTATTCCAATAAAAAGTCTAGGTAGTATTACCCAATTTTGTGTGCAACATAAGATTCCAAAAAAACTCATTATTGTGTATCGGGTATGATATCAAAAATAGAATCCACGTTAAAGGAAAATTAATATTTAATTCAAAATTATTAATAAATATGAAAATTTTAAATTCTTTATTTACCTAGGATGTTACAGTTATAACAAATAAATAGAACATATATTAAACCAGAAAAACTAAAAACTAAAAATAGAATATATAATAAATTTTACTATAAAGTTGTTGATGACATCATGCTCATCCAAAAACACAATAAAAGAATTATCATCCTGATAAAATAATCAATTTTCGCACCTAGATGTTTATTAGCACCATTAAAACAAAAAAATCACATCGATTTACTAGAGCATCCTAAAATGGGAATACAATCAATATAATTCTATACAAATTTTTTTAAAAAAATATATAAATAGTGATATATGTATATCCATCGTTGCATTTATGAACTATATGGTGTCGTTATTCCTTTTTTCACACTTCTAGACTTCCACTTTTTTCACCTTTTAGTCTTTTGGACATGACTACTATAATGGATTATTAGTATGGGAAGAGGAATTTTCATTACATGATTTGAGCCCATATATTATGGTATTGATAAAAAAATTGGTCAATAGAGGCCCCACCCGTGGTTATCCTCAAATAATACCTATCAAAAAATTTCATACAGAAGAATTTTTCATCTTATTTCTCATAAATAACCTATATATGAATGTTTTTAAATAATTCAATAAAAATATATTTAGAAATTAATTTTCAAAATTTAAGTTATATAACAAATCTTATAGTTTATTCTTCCATCTCAAAACATACAATAATATCATTTGTTTTCTGTATACATTATTAAAGTAGGTATCTCATGGTAAATTCCCTTCAATGATAGAAATTGATCACTATAAAAATAAAACTAATGTATGAAATTAATATTCAATAGTTATGTTAATGATTGAAACCAAAATAGGATAAATTATAGTTTCAACAAGTTATTTCATAATCTGAATCATAAATAATGAAAACATTCTCACTTGTACTAAAAAAGACATGTCTTTCTATGTTGTATCATGGTTATTCATATGAAACTATGTAAATACTTTATATAAAAGAACTTTTTTTCATTATGAATAATCTAACGAAATTATTTCTTTAAAAATTATTATTTTAATATAAAAAATAATCATTTTTTACAAAATAATCACATTACCATAATACCTAAAACATGTCACTCTTCTCAAATGAAATTATCTACTGTAAACATGTGACTATAAAATCATTGAGGGATGATATACACTATTAAATTATTCTAACTCTACAAAACCATACATTATAATACATATCCTTGTATTGTCTCCATTGATCACGTAATTCAATCAGCTATGTAACCCTCATGCATCGACATTGGAAAATTATAGAAATTTTATTACCAAAATATAAAATCATATGAATAAAATAATAATATTTAATTAAATATTGGAAATTACCTTACCCGTATTTAATCCCATGAATAATCCTTTATTTAATCTACAATATGTCCCTAGAAGACTGGTTATATTGAGATGATATTTCCAAATTTTTAATGTATCTTTATAAAAATTATATATTATATTTCATGTTTACTAATTATTTGACTATATTAATTTTACATGACATTATATATGTTTGTATGTTCTATTCTATATTATCGTGATTTTTCACATACCTCAAAATTTTATTATATCTAGTTGAGAAAGAATAAAATAAAAAATTTAATGTTACAAATATTTTTGTTAAAATAAATTATTGTTTAAAAATTTAATATTATTTTATACATTTACATGAGGAAGGGCTGCTGGAAAGATCGTATGGATCCCTTGGTAATAAAGGATCTATAATATAAGTAGTTATAGTGGGTTATAATGCACATTTTTGATAATTTATATACTCTTAATGATTAGAATGAGTTGAGGTAGATGTTAAGAAAGAAGGAAAAAATAGAATAGAGAGAATGAATATGTATGAAGTGTATGTTTAAATGTTTTTTTGGAAAAGGATAGAAAAAATGTGGAGTGTGAGCCATTATTGGATATAGAAATGGTATATATAAAACAAGACCTATGGAAAATGGTTATGATAACATAGGGAGTCTGAAAATATATAGTACCTCTGCTATAACTTTAGGATGAGAAACTGTGTTAGATAGTATATCTGGTATTGGATGTATGTTTTATTGGGTTAAAAGAGTATTCTATATACCTATTGTACCCCCTCTAATTGTTAGGTAGGTCACCACTTTTACTAGTCTATCGTCAAAAATATTATCTCATAGATGGTGGTTTGTGATTTAAAATTTATTATAATTAATTTAAAATAATATATATGTTGTCTAATTGACACATATATATTTGAAATTCATTATTTAATGTGGGAACGAAATGATTAAGTCCCATCACTCTCATATGTTGAAAGTTTTCAAACAATATCTTCCAACATATCTCAAAATTATTTTCAATGTCCAATAATGAAAAATAAATGTGAAATAAGATTTATTTTCATTACTAATGTTTAATACAAAAAATATATAATAGGAGACATAAAATTCTTAGGGAATAATAATTTACATGAAATATAAAAAGATATGGACATAACATAATCATTTATATTTAGATGCATGAAAAAAAACACATAAAATATCTGGCCTAACATAACAAACATATACTAATTATCTTGTTAATAATTGTTATGTTTTCTTCAAATATAGTCAATTTAGTATGATTTTTTTAGATTAGGTTGATTAAATTTTGATTATTTCATGTTGGTTAATTTTTCATTGATTTCTCCATAAATTTGTTTCAGATTAGATTGGCTGTTTTTAAGATGGATAGATTCAATCGATGTAATTTTAGGTCAATTTGTTTCACATTTTATTTCATTAATGTTCATTTGTGTAAGATTTGGATAATTAAGGTGATTTTAGTACATGGTCAATGATGTCATTTATCGTCACATTTCATTTATGGTGAATGTTTTGAAAACCATTCAACTACAACCCAAAATGTTTTTACTATTTAAATATTAAAAAAACTAAAATGTTGAGTAACTCTTAGAATTTTTTTCGATTAATTTTTCTTTTATAATTACTTATCCCTTATAAAAAAATTATTATTCACCATTTATATATAAGATGTTTGTTTTTTAAAAAGTTTTGTACAACTGTGAAAGCGGCACACGACTCAAGGAAGAAAATTACAGTAAATTGCAATCTCGGGGACTTGACCCTGCGACCTGCCCCTCACCCCCCAAACCCTTACCACCCCACCACTAACGGTGGGGCAATAGAATGTTTATTTTTTTGGATGATTTTTGATTAAATTATTTTATGTATTATATTTTTTATGTTTTATGTTTTTATTTGTTCTTTTATTATATCATGTATTTTGTTCATTTTTCTTTGTTCCATTATTTTTTTGTGTTTCAATTTTATTTATTTATAATTTTTTGTATAATTTTTTCCTTTTTTATTTTATTTGTTCTATGTGTTCAAATTTTTCCACATTTCTCTATTTTTAAAATATTTTTTATTTGATTCTTATTTTTTTTATGTGTTGGTTAATTATTCATTTTTTATCCCTTTTTTGTGAATTTTTTTTATTTTTTTTCCTTATTGTTTGTTTTGTTATATCTTGAATTATTTTTATTATCTTAGTTTATTTATTATATTAATTAGAAATATAGACATGAAAACACATTTTACAATATTTAAATTTCAGGTATGTACATTGGAACATCAACTTCATATCACTCATTCAATAACTATAAGAAGACCTCTAACAAATGGAATTACATAATGAGTTCATTCCAACATATACTACCCAAAGTAAATAAATAATTACACATTCCAATGGGTGGTTATATTTGGCTTAAACATATTATAGACAATTTTAAGGAATACTAAAATATATAAAAAAGAATATATTGGATTTATTTTTCATGAAATAAATAACATAATCAATGTTCTTTAACACATATGAAAAAAATCTTATTTACATAAAAATAAAGGTACTTTTTAAAAAATTGAAAATTATTTTTGTAGCACATCACGATTTATGGTATTCCTCTTTTAAAATTTAATATCTTTTATAATTTATGCTTGACACAAAAACGAATTTAAAACTATAATATATTAATAAATATGATCATTAAAATCGAAATGTGGCCATTAGGAATAGTAATGTGACCAATAGAATAATAAATTCCCCTATGATATTACAAATAAAATTTGGATATCTTATAAATGAATATATGGAATATTTATATAATGGGATAAGTAAATAATGTTTTAAAATATGATTAATGATGTTTTGGTATTTTTTTGAATCATAATTTATTATTTAGAAATGTATAATTAGTATAATGGTTTAAAAGATTTTTTTCCCAGAAAATAAACTACTATATTAATATTTTATTAGATAATTTTATGAGAGCTTAATTAATGTTTCAAAGTGTCATAAAATCTGTTATAATTTCATAATCGGTATTTATCAAATAAATGATCATTTAATTTATAAACTAAATTTAATATATTTATGAAACTATATTCATAAAATGGAGTCTATTTATAAATTCATAATATTGAGAAATGGTTTGGGTAAATTTTTAAGATTTATAAAATAGTTCAATTTTTGGTAAATAGTGAAAATCTGTATTTTATAGTATTTGTTAAATATAAGAATTATTGATTCATAAATGATGTTAAGATGATTTAGGATCTATTAGTTAGAAATCACATTCACTATTTACAGTATTGATCAATAATAATCAATATTATTGATATTCCTCATCCAAAAAAATATTCTAATGATTAAAATAATTAAAAAGCACATATCTCCTCGATATAAATAACACCCCTCACCACATGTTCTACATTAACATACAAAGCCTTGATGCATGTTAAATTTTTATTTGAACCCCCTCCCAAACCTCTCCCTCGTGTTATTTTATTTTTGGTCTCTCCAAAAATACCATTTTAACGTTACATAAGGTATTTCTCAAGGAGAGAAATACAAGATGTGGAATCATGTTTCATTAATTTAATTTTCATTGAATTTATTTAATTTCTTATCCATTACTCAATTCCCCATATAAACATGTCAAGATAATTCAAATATATTATACATATTGGAAATATTTTTTGACAACATATTTTCCATCATGAAACCCATTCTCATATCAATTTTATTCTGAAAATAAAAACATTGTCCATGAGGTGTTGATTTACCACCATCGTGGACAATGCATTTTCATTTTCTATTATTGCATATAAGGATGATAATGAAATCGTTTTTTGGGTTTATAATATAATAATATTTATATTAAAACATATTTATTTTTTATAACTAATATATATTTATATATATAATATTAATTTATTTGCAAAAAATAGTTTGTTGTTTTAAGAAATACCAATATATTCTAAATGATTACCATTAATATTTTATCTAGTGAACAATGACCATACCTAATAAAAATAATACATAAAACCTTTTAATATTCTACAAGGTAATTACTAACATATTACTTCATCTCCCGGTAAATATTCCCATTTTACATGATCTTTTGAACATGTATACAACTAAAACAATCATGAAAATCAAGGAAACAAACACTCCAGAATAAAGAACATGAATCTTATAACTCAAAAAAATATATAAAAAAATAATTACTTATAATAAATAAAATATATTTTAATTAATAATTAAATTAATTTCATTAACCGGTAAAATATTTGAAAGTGAAGAAAACATTAAGGTCTATGTTATGTGTTTCTCCCTAGACCTCCATTTTTCATTCAAGTTATGCTTTCCCAATCTTTAAAAAAATTTAATTCTATATTTTTTTATATAAATTTTCGAAATTGTGTTTTTATGTTTCCATCATATTTCTTTATCTCAATTATATGCTCATTTGTGAAGAAATACATGTCTTATATGGTCACATTCACAATTCCTCCTAACAAGAAAGACTGAATAAAAGAAGTATCACAATTTCTGATCTATTATCTAGTATAATATATAATATGTATTAATATCCCATTATTCATGAAGAATCAATAAATTCATAATGAAAATAAAACATGGTTTATTTTTTATTTTATATAAAAGAATATTTTTTTCCTCTTTACATTGTATTTAATATTTTTCTTTAAATTTAACTAAAATGAATCATTTTTAACATTTCATAAGAACCTTTTAAATTTTTTTCACATTAGTTCAACAAGCATTATGAATAAAAACAAATTTAATTTCCTTAATATTTCTTTTCTATGATTTTCATGTCTATAATATGATTTTATGAAAAATATAATGTACTTTTTCCAAACAACTTTTCTTTCCAAAAGTGAGAAGGGTGATTTCTTTCAAGATTACCATGTTAGTTTTATTATAGTATTTTAATCGATTTTAACAAAATATTTTGAATCATATTATTTATTTAAAATTATATCTTATATTACCATATACGATATTTTAATTAAATGATTATTTTTATTTTGTTTGGGTACGTACTATCTTGATACTATTCACTATATTACATAGGATGGTTTAGGATTATTTTTATTATTTGGAAAAAATTATTAAAATTAAATATTATTGTTTAAATACAAATAAATATGTTGATTATGGTTCACCACTTTCATATTAAGAATTCATTAGAATGAGTAAGTAATGGGTGGGTCTCACTATATCCCCATAATGAATCGGTAGGTCTTATGAGATAAAGTAGAACATGATTTCGCACATTTATATAGGGTTTCTGTGTTGTAGAAATGATCGTATGATTATGATATATGAAATTATACCTTCCGTCATTATGATGTTTGTAATTGATAATCCATGTGATTATTCATCAAGATGAATATTTATTGTTAAGTTTCATTCTCTTCTGATTATTTATATGGAATTATTTATTCATATTTTATTCCTTCTATATTATTCTAATGATTTTGTTTTAATGAAATGTGTTTTTATTTATTAATATTTCTATATTATTTTTATTTATGTTATCATCCATTGTATTTCTTACCTTTACAAATCATTTAATGTCACCCCTTTCATATTTTTGGTTATTCCCAAATAGGTGAAGATGTATATTATAAATGAAATATACAGATAATATAAGAGTTTATGTTTATTTAAAATAGTGTTTCTATTTTTTTATTCCTTTAAAATATGTAATTTAACAATTATGTTTATATGTGGTTTTTAAAAGCTACTAAACTATTCTGAACTTTAGGATGTGAATGTTTGTTTAGTGTAAAAAATTAATAAAATAAGGCATTGTGTCGAAGCTGCGGGGGTCAGGGTCATTGACGTCAGTATTGGGGAATGTTTAGTAAACGACTAGGAATGTATATTTAGAAAAAATATATTAGGTAACGTGACCATATGATAGACATTGAGAATAATAATTGACGAAAATCCAAGATTTTTTTATGGTATAGATTATTTGGGTCTTCCTAGAAATACATCTCTTTTTAGATAATACATGTTGATGTGGTTATGGAACATATGTACCTAGGGGTAACAACTCCAACATGGTGTTTCAGGCCTAACATAATAATACCTGGTTCACAAAAAAAGTCCATACTATGGAATATGATTGACACTCTTAATAGATATGCTTAGAATGATTCACATTTTTATTACACACAAATATATAGGATTTTGAAGTAAACATTTACCAAAAGAAACCATGTTTATGATTATGATATTATTTGAACATAAATTTACAATTTATGTTAGGTGTTTTTCTAGTTTGAAATTATAAATTATGATTCATATACTAATTTGGTGTATTGATTTATTTTGGAATAGAACCTTGGGAAAAGGATGAAACCCGAACCAATACACTTATTCCATGAAGGGATTTAACTTATATGAAATATGATGATGTTGAAGTGGGAGTTTAAATATGATATAAGAAAATTATATGTATAATAGGGAATCTGACTCATTTTATGAGTAATATCCTTACTCGCATGGAGCATCATGGTGAACAACATGGTGTAACAATGATAGACTTATTTATGCAACAATATCATCCATCATTCAATGGGACATAAAACACATTTGTAGTTGAGCAATTGATATGTTCCTTAGAGAATATATTTTTGTATTTGGGATGTAATGAAATTTAGATAGTTCTATTAGATGTTTATCATCTTTTGGTAGAAGTGGATCAGTGATGGTCATTAATTAAAAAACAAAAAGAGAATGAAATTAAAAAAAATGATGTATTGTTAGGAAATATTCACGGTAAAATATTTCCCTCATGAACAACATGTAGATATGAAGAGGAAATTATTGTGTCTACGATGGAAGGAGTATAAAAATGTTTCCATATATGAAGAAATTGATACAAGGTTAGTACGACATGAGACAAACTACATATGCATTCTTAGGAGAAATATTTGCAATTTATTTGATGGTATTAAACAAATTCTATTAAAGGAACTATTCTCCCCATTATTCCTATCATAAGAGGATATAGAATTTTTTCCATAAATATAGAGAAATAATTTTCCAACCCATTGTGAATCATAGGGATGGATGAAAAGAAGATGCATTCCAAGTACAATGGGAAAGGAAATAAATAAATTAGCATAGAGAAGGATATGATTTCCATCATGTAATAAATGTGGTAACAAAAATCACATGCCTATTCTAGAAGGGAGTTTTTCACAAATGTGGAGAAAAAGGACACCATTCCAATTATTTCATAGGAATGAATGTTGTAAAAAACGAGAAATAATTTCGCTACAAGGAGATACGAAATTATAAAAATGATTGTTCTTGACATCAAGGAAAATTTCCCCAGATGAGGTCATAAGAACATGGCCATGCTTGTGTAGTCAAAATAGCTAAGGTTGAAGTTTCTAAGGATATGGTGGCTTACTGTTCAATCATCTCTTAATATTTAGATAATGTAGTATTTTATTCAAGATCATCAATTTCCTTTTTATCTTTATATTTTTCATTAATAATTGAATATTTCAAATTATCCTTATGAAATTGTGTTTTCAGAAAAGACTCCTCGTGGAAAAATTATTAAAATAAAGACATGATGAGCAGTTCCTATTATGACACACAAATGATCCCTAATTTCCAATTTTATTATCATAACTATGGTTTATTTTTATATAATATGTGGTATGAACATTTTTTATATATAATGGAAAAAAATATTGACAAGAGAATGAATTTATGATTCTTGATGAATATATTTAATTTCTTATTTTTAGATGGGATACATCACAGTATGATTCATACCTAGATCTACCTCTTGTAGATATTATGAATGAACTTCGTAGGTTGGAAGATAAAACATCCTCTATAAGAGAGAAATGAAATATTCAAATTTAGTATTTAACTATTTTAGAATAATGCATTTATGTATTTATATAGGCTTTATCTATAAATCCTACTGTGAGGATAGTTTAGTTTTATATTAATTTAATCCCTAATTTAAAGCCAATACCCAAAACCCCATATAGAATGAACACTATGGAATTATAATATAATAAGGAAAAACTGAATGATTTTATTAATATGGGATTTTTTCCTTGTAATTCCATATAGGGAGACCCTATTCTCATTGTCAAGAATAATGATGGATCAATGAGGTTATGAATTTAATATTGAATAATAGAAAATTATAATCTTCCTCACATTGATGATTTATTTGATCAAGTCCACAAAGATCAATATTTTCAATGATTGAATTCTAGTATGGATATAATAAATTGAGGGTGAATAAGAATGATATCATAATGATAACATTTAACTAGGTATAGACATTACGAATTTACTTACATTCCATTTTTTTTAAATAATAAACCTTGTAATTTTGTCGATATCATGAACAGAGTGTTCAAGGAATATCATAACAATTATTAGGTTGTATTTAATAATGATATCTTGTAATATTTCAAAAGCTATGAGGACCATGGGAACTAAATTTTTATTTTCTAATGACTCTTAGAAAAAATGAATAATATGGGATGTTTACCAAGTGTGAAATACGGATTCAATAAGTTTCTTTTCTTGTCTGTATTGTCTATAAGGATAAAATCATAGTTGATCCTTTGAAAAAAATTTCAGTTCTGGAATGGCCTACTATAATGAACAGAACACAAGATTGTATTTTGATTGGTTTATTAGGTTAGTATCAGTGTTTTGTTTAGAATATTTCCAAATTAGCTAACCAGTTTACAAAGATTTATCTTAAAGAAATTAAATTTACATGGAAAATAAATGTAAATGTTTTTTTATTAATTTAATAGGTGATTATTGAATGCACTGATCTGGAATATTCCATTTCATATTGGGATACTTGTTATTTATGGTGGCATATCAACGAATGTACTTGGTTATATCATAATTAATAATGATAGAGTTATTTAATATTTATCAAGGTAGTTAAAACCCAATTAATTAAACGAAATGTCTCGTGATATTGAGTTCTAGGCTATAATATTTTCTCTGAAGACAAGGAGACATTATATCTATGGGGGAAGATATGAGATATATATAGATCACAGGAGTTCAGAATATATCTTCTTATGGAAGGGACTATGCATGAGGAAAAGGTGATGGATTGAGCTAATCAAGGATTATGATTTTGTAGTACCCTATCTCCCAGGGATGTCAAATAAGGTAGCATATGATTTGAGTTGAAAAGATCATAGAGTATTGAAAAAATGAGAATTGAATGGGATTGAACGAGATCATGTGTTCTAGGAACTAGTGAAGATGGATAAGAAAATTATCATGAACGATAAACCATCACTAATTTTTCAATTTCTTACCCATGCATATTTATTGGAAATGATTAAATGTTAATTGTAAAAAGAAAGGAATTTTAAAATGAAAATAGAAGTTGGTAAAGCCGGGAAGTTGTTATAATTCTTGTATAAGGATGGAATTCTATAATACAGAAAGAGGATTTATGATCCCTCTATACCCGAGCTAATAAAATATTGGATGATTCCTATAGCCTTAATTTCTCTATACAACATGATAGAACTAATATATGTATATACATATATATTAATGAAAATTTAGGGTGGGAAAATATAATGAATGAAATTGTTGATTTTATATCATGATGTTTAGTCTATCAATATGTGAAGGATGACAGATAACTTCCTAATGGAATCATGAAAAATATTCATATTCCTACATGGAAATTGTATGGAGTTGGTGTGGACTTAATCACTAGATTACCAATGACTTCATGAATGAATGATGAAATATGGTTAATTGTGGAATGTCTTAACAAATCAACAAATTTCCCCAATTATATGGGTGGATTTTCAACTGGATTTCCCTACACATTCCTATATTAATGAACTTGTAAGACTTCATGGTGCACATATTGAAATTGTTTTTGATTAGGGTTCATGCTTTTCATCACAATTATAGAAAATCATTCAAAAATAATTGGATAATGAAATTCATTTTAGTACTGATTATCTCCCTAAAAATAACACGTAGTCAGAAATGATGATCTAAATATTATAAGAAATGTTGATAACATGATCACATGATTTTCATGGAATATTTTATAAGTACATAACATTAGTAGGGTTTTACCACAATAATAGTTTCCATTAAATTATTAAAGTGGCACCCTATGAAGAATTATATGGAAACAAATTTCATACAAAAAATATTTGGGATGAAGTTTGTGAAAGGAACCTTGTAGGCCTCAACCATGTTGAAAAAACAAAAAAAAAGTAATGACTATTCAAACACATTTTAATGTAGCAAAATGTATATAAAATAATATGATGATAACTAGAGGAGATATTTCAAGTGTTTAGTGGGAGATCAAGTCATCTTCAAGGTATATCACTGGATAAGTATCCTATAATTTGGAAATGAAGGGAAACAAATTCCTAGGTACATCTGACCATTTGAAATTATAGAGAGAATTAGATATGTGTATTATCGTTTGGTGATACCACCTAGCCTTTCTAAAGTACATCACACGTTCCACATATCTTTGTTATGAAATTACATTCTAGACCAAACACATGTTTACACATCTAAAGGGATTGAATTGGAACATGATTTATCCTACTGTGAAGAGACTAACATGATTTTGGACACTAGATAATAAGTTAAAAGGAATTTAAAAACTCTAATGGTAGAGTTACAATGTAAAAAAAGAAAAATTGAAGAGGTAATGTGGGAACAATTAGAATTTATGATGAAGAAATACCAAAATACTTTTTTGAGTAGAATTTTAGAACAACTTGGGGCGAATTTTTTAAAATCAGTGGATAATTTCAAAAATGATGATTTAATGGCTTGTGTATTTTTATTTTCAATATCATTGATAGTTTATGCTTCATAAAACACATAATTTAATATGGTAATATATTATTAAATATGATAATTGGAATAATAATGTGACCATTAGTAAAAAAATATGGATAATAGAAAAATAACATCACCTCTGAAATTATAAATAACATTTGGGTATTATATAGATTAAAATATTGTATATTTATATCATGGAATTTGGAAATAAATGTTTTAAAAATGGTAAAGTGTATGTATTTTTTCAATATATAAATGTTTGTTGAAAATTTAAATTTTCATATAATGGTTTAAAATAAAACTTATTTTCAAAAAAAATTAATCAATTAGTATTCTAGTATCTTATGATTATAATTTAAATTATGAGACTCTAATTAATTTTTGAATGTTCCATAAAATGAGATATAATTTTATAATCAGTATTTTTTGAATTGATAATGATTTTTTAACACATAAATTTCTCATTTTAAAGTAATTATTTCCATAAAATGGAGTACATTTTTTAATTCTACACAAAAAAATGGTAATGGTAAATTTTGGGGATTTTTCTAAAATAGTAGTATTGTTGGTGAATAGTGAAATATGGTAATTTATAGTATTAGCTAAATGCAAAAATTATTGAGAGATGGACCATGTATTACTATGTTAGGAACAATTATTTCAAACTCAAATAAACCATTTTCCATATTTAGTCCTAATAATCAATAAAATTGAAATTCTGAAGTCAAAATAATAATATAGTTATAAGAATTATCAAACAATCACCACACTTCTCCACTATAAATATCACCCATCACCACCACTTCTCCTCACACCTCCAAATCCATGAATCTTCTCAAATTTATAACCAATCACCCTAAAAATTAATCCCCCTCATTCATGTCTATTTTTTCCCACCCAACGGTCCATTTCAATGTTCCTTATTATGTATCTCAAGGAGAATAATTCAAGAGCAAAAATCCTCTTTCGTTATTTTAATTTTCTTATAATTGTTTTTCTTTTCTTATCATTTCCTCACCTAAAATTATACACAAGGGAAGATAAATACATTATATTATATAAAATTTATTTCTGTTATGTTATTGTAAGAACAATAATTAAACCATTTCTCATACCCCTTTTATTCTTAAAAATATAACGTTGTCTGTGATGTGTCGATTTTCCGCCATCGTTAATGATTCATTTTAATTTTCAATTATCATATTTAAGGAAGGTAATAAAAAAATGGTTAAAAAAGATTATAATATTTATGTGAAACGTTATTTAGTGTTCTATAACAAATATATATATATATATATTCAATATATTAATTAATATGAAAAAATTAGTTTATAGTGATCTAAAAATACCCAAACAATCTATACAATTATCATTAAGGTTTTATCTAATGAATCATCTACATATATAGAAAACTGATATATATATATAAGTCCATTTAATATTATATAAGTTATCTAATAATATATATTTTCAATTCTGGATAACAATTCCTATTTTACATTCTCTTTTGTACATGTTTACAAGTGAACTAATGATGAATACAAATAAATAAACCCTTCCTAAGGATGAAATTGAATCATATAACTCAAATAAATGGATCGAAATGAACCTAATAAATTATACAAAATCAAATAAATTATTAATAGGTTTTGAATTAAATTACTCATCAATATAATTTCATTATCCAAGACATAATGTGCTAGGGCATAACACTTTCCGACCAAAGGTAAGGGTTTCTCCCCAAACCTCCATTTTTCAATCAGGTTACACATTCCCTCTAATTACACCAGTTTATTTCTTAATTATTTTTATATAATAATCATAAATTGAATTTTTATGTTCAAAACATATGTACCATTATAAATTCTTCTTTAATTGGAAGGTGAATACATGTTTTATAAAGTCCCCTTCTCAATTCCTCTGGATAAGAAAGCCTAATTAAAGGGAACTTTGCTATTTCTAACCCAATTTCAAGTACCATCTATAATAATTTTTCATCACTAATAATTATTATCCTCCTGTTAAATCCATTTTTTTTATTTTTTGTGACACTTTATTGTAATTGTGAACCAATACATCTCCATTGGATTAAAAAACCAACCAACCAAGATTCCGGCCCACTACAAGACATTGCCCATTTTTTTTCAAAATTAAAATACCACACGTATATTTAAAATTTTCAAAATTAAAAAGGGTACAACAACATCGTCTCAGACCATGAGACAACCAGCATCATGTTGTTCCTTCTTTCATCATCATCACCAGTTTTGAACCCATCCTCATTGTCGGTGATCAAAAAGAACTATTTTAGGATAAAGTAAAAAGGGTATTTATCCAAAGAATTACACAAAACTATTACTAGATTATTTTCATCTTTTTAAACACATTAGTTTGAATCTTTTTATTAAATGAAATTTATCTCTTATGTTTCTAAATTCGATTTTTATTGATTTTTTTATGATTATTTTGATAGGGCATATTGTAACACCCCGGGTAAATAAAGAATATTAAATTTTCTTATTTATCCGTATTTTTGAATAAAATATTAATATGACTTTAAAGGGGACACTATGCTCGATGGCGTACCCAACACGCAACAACGAGTTTTTTGGAATCTTACGTTGCACTATAATAATAAAATAATATTATTTTAAATGGTAGTTAACATGTAGACGTTGTATTAGCGGGAATGGATAGAAATAACTAAAATATTATTATATATGTTTTTAAATGTTTTTACATTTACCCAATAAAAGATAAAGGCTTAAAATACGGAAAGAGTTCAATTTTAGGCATTTATACCCTAATTTTCACGAAAGGTCCACTTATCACCTTTTGACGGAGAACCGTCATTAAATATAGTTTTGATCAATCTTATAAATTCTATTGGACCAAATAAAACTCTTATTAAGAATCGGGACATCAAAATTTACTTTGTGTAAATTTTTGGTATCTTCCCGATAAAGTTCATTTTTTTAATGAATAGTGTAAAATGTTGTATTTTAATTCAAAACCTCTTTTTAATCTAATTTATTTATATGATTATATTATCTTTTGAATTGGTTTTAAAGTGAAATTATAATATATTTTTACCATTAAATCCAATAGTGGTCGTTGGAATTAATTTCACTTTGAAATCGGACTTAAACTAGTGTCAATCTTTTGATACTTATTGTTTCACAAAAACACGCTATTTGCTCTGACAGTGGGAATTAATTATTAAATTAATTAATGTGACTTATATGTTTTTAATTTTGTAAAATAGACTTCATTTTTGAATTCGTAATATCAAATATAGCTTAGGGTGAATTTTTGGTAATTTTCTGAAAAAATTAAATTTTTGATGAATAGTGAAACCACTAAGTGGTACATATAAAGACTGATTTTCCGTTTAAATGAAATTTTTCCATCATTGTATTTTGAATTTCAAAAATCCGACATACACGGTTGTCATTAAGAAGTAAAATGTGGTTCAATGAGATTATAATAATTTTTTGGTGAATAGTAACTTATTAAGTTCTTAATTGCGATTAGAGGTAATTAGTGTAATTTAAGGTAAAAATGATATTATAAGAATGTGAAAACACCACGACACTTGTCCTACACCTATTGGGTGAGTCATGGCCGACCAAGACAATCCATGGGCCAACTTGGGGACCCCATGAAGACACTTTGGTTGGGAAATGACATAAATAACTTTTTATTAAATGTTAAAGTAAAAATGACACAAACAAAATATGTTTTTCAAAAAAAAAATTTAAATGGGGTTATAAAGATCATATTTTTGATTATAAATAGTAATTGGAAAGATAAAAAGATTTCCTACATCATAGTAGTTTTTTTATAATTTTTAGACATTATATAAATTAAATTATTTATGACATAATAATGATGCAGCGATGACATCATTATTTGACGATTTAAATAAAATTGAAAGATAATGTAAAATATATGAACTACACAGCTCCAAAACTTATTGGATGGGTGGATTTAGAACCCTTATCACCTTATCCACGAATTATATCAATGTGGGACCTTTTAAAACCGAAACACATTTTCAAATAAAGTAATATTTCTTTACTTTCCAAAAGTGCCCCTCCTCTCCTCTTATAAAAGGCCCCCACCTCTACCTCATTTCACACACTCCTCAAGCCTTTGGCTCGGCCAACCCCTGCCCAATTACTCTCTCCACATCCCTCTCCTCATCCCAGTGGATTCCCTTTGGGCAGAATCCTTTCAAAGGAAGCCTTTAAGCTCAAATCAAAAGGAGTTACACTTTTAAAGGTAATTCATTCTCTCATGTTCATTTGTTTTATTTTGCTTCTCCAACCACCTAAACTATTTTTATTTACTTCTTTTGTAACAACACCAGTATCTATAATATACTAGTATGTTTTTATAAGATTTATTCGAGCTACACTCTCACACAACTACATCAAATGGTTAAAGAACATACGGTTTCCGTGGATGGCGAAATTCTGCCTCCCGAAACGATGATTGTTCAATACTCATTTAACACCTTCAAAGGTGGCCATTATGATGTCACTATTTTTATATATGATATATAATATGTTTATGTTTTACTTTATCTTCTGTATTTTTCATTTGTGGCTTACCTTTATGGCTTCCATTATGGGTATAAGCGATATCTTAATTTTAGGATGTGCGGACTACCGCCCCCTCAAAGTGACGTGATTCGTTAATGCCATACGTGGGACGTATAAAGGATTGGTTTAATATTATTATATATGATGTTATACAGGAATTATTATATACCTCTATATCATTATTATTTCTTTACATTAAAGTATGAGATAGAAATGAAAGTAGCGTTCATGCGTATGTACGGCTTACCGTCTCCATGAACGGGGCATTTCATTTTTTTATCCCCAAATGTAATATACTATTATAAGTACATGTATATAAGGGATATATATGATATAAATGATATCCAAAAAAGTAATTTAATTCTGGATATAAATAACCTTTGACCACATGAACAACATGTAATTATAAGAAGTCCACTTTCGACTTAAGAACCAAATATCGACAAAACAAACATTATTAACTTAAATGATTACATAATGTTTTTAACATGTAAATAATTGATATAAAAGGAATAATGAACATGGAAAAGGTTCTTAAGAAAGTAGAAATTAACTCATGGTTATTTTTCAGGACGTTAAAGAAAGATCGATTCAAGTCGGACCCAAGGTAAGGGATCCTACACCTCTCCTTCATTTTAAGTAGACTTTTTATGTCATTCCTTGTAAAGCTCATCTATCATGTTATTGGGATGTTCTTTTATATTACTATTACTGTAAATTTTATGTTCATATGATGAGAGACCCTATTCTTTCTCATCAATCCATTTTGGATGTTTTGAGTGGCGCCGATAGGCTGCCGAATTTTTGTAAGAGATCTAACCTCTCTCTTTCTTTTAAAGTACTCTCCTTTATGTCAATTCTTTTAAGCTTCTATTTGTTATGTTGGGGGATGTTCCTTTATATTCATCTATCTATAAACTTTATGTTGATGTGATTAGAGACCCTATTTCCTCTCATCAATCCATTTTGGATGTTTTAAGTGGCACCGTTAGGCTGCCAAGTTTTCGTAAGAGATTTTTCATCTCAGTTTTATTCCCATGAGATTTATGATACATTTTCCACAATTTCCTTTGAGTTGTGTATGTACTGACCATTATTTTACTCAATGTGTAATATTCTTTCATTTATGAGTATTTACATCAATGTTGTATTGTCCTTCTTTCACGGGGTGTATGTTTCGAAAGATACCCATGTCGGTAAGGGAACCTTTCATCCTCCTCTTTTTAAAAGACTTCTTTGGTTGGGTCTTTTAATGTACATATTGTTATGTTGGGATATGTTCTCATATATCCTTATTGATGTAAATTTTATGTCCAAGTGATGAGATACCCTTTTTTTATTATCTCTCATCAACTCACTTTGATGTGACGCCGTTAGGCTGTCAAGGGAACTTCTTAACCCAATTTCGATTTCTTTGGGTTCAACATGTAGTTATTGAATATGTCATCCTTTGAATATGTGTGAATGACCTTTGATTATTTTACACTTAATATCCACATATATTTTGTGTATTCGTTTGTCACACATAATTATGTAATTGATTTATCCTTAAACCAAGGATACCGTCTTTGTAAGGGACTTCGTCTCAATCTCCTTTCATTGAGGAATATTTCGTTTTATACACAATTTTCTTTTATACGGTGTATAAGCCCCTTTGACTTTTACTTTTATACAAAAGGAATCTTTTTCGACGAAGTGTTTTACAAACGACAAAAAGGAATGTTTCTTTTAACGTACGCGGTGACAACGACCTTTTCCGCCGCCACAAGTATTATTTGGTCTTTGGATTCCTCAACAAGCCGTAATGTTTTTAAAATAAAATAACTACCATATACGCTTTTATGTATTTTGGTATTGAAAATGGTTTTGATAAAGGATTTTATTATGTCAATATATTTATGATATATTGTGATTGAAATGTGGAAATGTTATCATTCCTTTATACTGGTTTGATGTTTTATGATTTTATATTGGTACTTGGACATTTTAACGGGTGGTTACGTTATAAACCATATGACGGGTGGTGCCGTGAATACCAGGACGGAAGGTTACGTTATAACCTCCAATGCATTGGGTATGGAAGTCGGCCGTATGGCTATTCCATTAAGTATGTATGGAAATTGGCCGTATGGCTATTCCATTAAGTGATATGTGTGGGAGTCGACCATATGGTTAGTCCACTTAAGTATGTTTATGTCCCAAGTTACCTTTATATATGTTATGTGTTCTTTATATGGGTTTTATGGTAATACTTTGGTTACAAAAAGGTAAGTAATGATATATAATTCATGAATAGTTTTTACTACTTCATAAAGGTGAAATGTATTACCTTGATAGAGTATACATGGTTTACTTTTTGTTTTGATAAACTAAAAGTTTTTATTCTTTGTGTATCCGTTACTGAGTTTTTATGCTCATCCCAAGTTTTTGAAATGTTTTTCACAGGACTTAGCATGGAATAGGGTCAAGAATGGGATCAATGGAAAGTCATGATACCTAAAACATGAAACTAGACATGTTTCTTTTTAAGAATTTTTATTTTATGGAAATTTAGTAGAAGATACTACTTTGTAATCTTTTGAGATGTAATAGTTATGTCCTAATTCTCTAAAACTCTAAACCTGAAAAGATCCTCAATGTGAATTATTCATTTAATTCAATTTTAAGTAAGGTTTAAGGCTGGGGCCTTATAGTTGGTATCAAAGGTCGTTTTAGATAACTTTAGAGGTTAGGGTATTCTCTAAACACAAGTGACGTTACCATAATAGATTGGATTTCAGAAAGAGTCCTAGTTTTAGATAAAGTGAATGAGTAAGTGTATCTTAGTGTTTAACTTCCTCATTAGTACATTATGGTTTTGTTGATATAATCACACTGACCTTTTTGGTTTTAGTAAATGGCTGGATCTAGCATGCACCAAAGTGACAATGGGTTTGAAGGAAACTGTGGTGGTTCTGTGATTAAGATACTGGATGAGATGGGGGATTCAATGAGGAATCTCATAGTTGTTCTAAACCAACTATCAAGGAGTCATGATCAACCACTTCAACCTTGGTGAGTTCTCTAATGCATCATGTACGAGATATCCAACTCGATGTGGAAATTCAGGTAATAATTATTCAGGTAACCATTGGGGTTTATATGATCCCTAATTTAGGGGTAATTATGGGTTACTCCCTGATATGATGGAAAAATGAAAGTAATGAGATAAACGTGAGGTTAAAATATGTTATGATCTTTTTTTTTTTGAAGTTTTATCTTGTTTGGGGGGATTTTTGAAGAGTTATATAGTTTTGGAAAAAGGACAACACGCAGACCGTGTGACAACACGTCGCGTCGGACAAAGCTGCGGGAATCGAACCCACAACCAAAGTGTGACTGGTATTTATCGCCTACCATTGGACTACGTGAAGTCCCTGGTTAGTTTGACTGATTCATTCTAGTTATATGATTTTATGAATTAAGAGTAAGTTGATTATGGGTTATTTATGAAAAAGATTAACCTGTCATCGAGGATATGTGATTAGGTTAATTACTTTTCAATATGAGACATTAAGATCAACTGATTTTGTTTGGAGATAAATGTTACGATTTAACATGGAAGACTATGTGACTAAATCCTTCAAATGTTTGGGTTTCAATCTTATATTGGTTTACTTTGAGGAATTTTATGGACAAATTGTTAATCGGATGGTCCTCGTTGAACTTTGGGTTTTGTTGGACAAATTTTGGAGATTAAGAATATATTTTCTTTCTAATGGGTTATCCTTTTCTGGTTTATCTGATCTTGTACTAATCTCGTTGGATTTGGTTTTGGATAAAGTCTAAAGACATGGGAAGTATATAGTTCTATTTTGTGGATTAGGTGATTCTCTAGAAGTTGATTATAGTACTCTTAATGTGAACAAGTCTTCCTAAATACTCGTCTTTTGGAGAAAATATGAGTTTGTGTAAGGAATCTAATAAAAGTTGAAAGTCAATATGATAAGTGATTATGTTTCCTTATGAATAAATTCCTCAATAAAAATTAAGTTAAAACAAAAATGTTGTCTATTAACTTTTCCTACTGGGGAATCGAATACCGTTTAACCCATCACAAGTTTGGGATTTTCTCGTGGTTAACTTTCTCCTAAACATGTTTTCTATCACTCTCCATCTGAACATGACCCTTTGTTTTTTCCTCCATGTCCATATTTTCATACTTGGAATCCTAGTATAGGTTAACTCGGGTGACCTTTGTACTTATCTTCCTTTATTTTAAAGTGATTGTTTTACCGACCCTTGTTCCGATGTGGGACTTTCAAGGATGTTTCCAAGCTCAATTTTAAAAATTGCGAGGACGCAATTCCCAAAAGGGGGGAAGGATGTAACTCCCCAGGTAAATAAAGAATATGAAATTTTCTTATTTATCCATATTTTTGAATAAAATATTAATATGACTTTAAAGGGGACACTATGCTCGATGGCGTACCCAACACGCAACAACGAGTTTCTTGGGAATCTTACGTTGCACTCTAATAATAAAATAATATTATTTTAAATGGTAGTTAACATGTAGCCGTTGTATTAGCGGGAATGGATAGAAATAACTAAAATATTATTATATATGTTTTTAAATGTTTTTACATTTACCCAATAAAAGATAAAGGCTTAAAATACGGAAAGAGTTCAATTTTAGGCATTTAAACCCTAATTTTCACGAAAGGTCCACTTATCACCTTTTGACGGAGAACTGTCATCAAATATAGTTTTGATCAATCTTATAAATTCGATTGGACCAAATAAAACTCTTATTAAGAATTGGGACATCAAAATTTACTTTGTGTAAATTTTTGGTATCTTCCAGATAAAGTTCATTTTTTAATGAATAGTGTAAAATGTTGTATTTTAATTCAAAACCTCTTTTTAATTTAATTTATTTATATGATTATATTATCTTTTTAATTGGTTTTAAAGTTAAATTAGAATATATTTTTACCATTAAATCCAATAGTGGTCGTTGGAATTAATTTCACTTTGAAATCGGACTTAAACTAGTGTCAATCTTTTGATACTTATTGTTTCACAAAAACACGCTATTTTCTCTGACAGTGGGAATTAATTATTAAATTAATTAATGTGACTTATATGTTTTGAATTTTGTAAAATATACTTCATTTTTGAATTTGTAATATCAAATATAGCTTAGGGTGAATTTTTGGTAATTTTCTGAAAAACTTCAATTTTTGATGAATAGTGAAACCACTAAGTGGTACTTATAAAGACTGATTTTCCGTTTAAATGAAATTTTTCCATCATTGTGTTTTTAATTTCAAAAATCCAACATACATGGTTGTCATTAAGAAGTAAAATGTGGTTCAATGAGATTATAATAATTTTTTGGTGAATAGTAACTTATTAAGTTCTTAATCGTGATTAGAGGTAATTAGTGTAATTTAAGGTAAAAATGATATTATAAGAATGTGAAAACACCATGAAACTTGTCCTAAACCTATTGGGTGAGTCATGTCCGACCAAGAAAAGCCATGGGCCAACTTGGGGACCCCATGGAGACACTTTGGTTGGAAAATGACATAAATAACTTTTTATTAAATGTTAAAGTAAAAATGACACAAACAAAATATGTTTTACAAAAAAACTTTTTACATGGGGTTATGAAGATCAGATTTTTGATTATAAATAGTCATTGGAAAGATAAAAAGATTTCCTACATCATAGTATATTTTTTACAATTTTTAGACATTAAATAAATTAAATTATTTATGACATAATAATGATGCAGCGATGACATCATTATTTGACGATTTAAATAAAATAGAAAGGTAATGTAAAATATTTGAACTACACATGTCCAAAACTTATTGGATGAGTGGATTTCGAACCATTATCACCTTATCGATGAATTATATCAATGTGGGACCTTTTAAAACCGAAACACATTTTCAAATAAAGTAATATTTCTTTACTTTCCAAAAGTGCCCCTCCTCTCCTCTTATAAAAGGCCCCCACCTCTACCTCATTTCACACACACCTCAAGCCTTTGGCTCGGCCAACCCCTGCCAAATTACTCTCTCCACATCCCTCTCCTCATCCTAGTGGATTCCCTTTGGGCAGAATCCTTTCAAAGGAAGCCTTTAGGCTCAAATCAAAAGGAGTTACACTTTTAAAGGTAATTCATTCTCTCATGTTCATTTGTTTTATTTTGCTTCTCCAACCCCCTAAACTCTTTTTATTTACTTCTTTTGTAACAACACCAGTATATTTAATATACTAGGATGTTGTTATAAGATTTATTCGAGCTAAACTCTCACACAACTACATCAAATGGTTAAAGAACATACGGTTTCCGTGGATGGCGAAATTCTGCCTCCCGAAACGATGATTGTTCAATACTCATTTAACACCTTCAAAGGTGGCCATTATGATGTCACTATTTTTATATATGATATATAATATGTTTAACTTTTACTTTAGCTTCTGTATTTTTCATTTGTTTCTTACCTTTATGGATTCCATTATGGGTATAAGCGATATCTTCATTTTAGGAAGTGCGGACTACCGCCCCCTCAAAGTGATGTGATTCGTTAATGCCATACGTGGGACGTATAAAGGATGGATTTAATATTATTATATATGATGTTATACTGGAATTATTATATACCGCTATATCATTATTATTTCTTTCCATTAAAGTATGAGATATTAATGAAAGTAGCGTTCATGCGTACGTACGGCTTACCGTCTCCATGAACGGTGCATTTCATTTCTTATCCCCAAATGCAATATACTATTATAAGTACATGTATATAAGGGATATATATGATATATATGATATCCAAATCAGGAATTTCATTCTGGATATAAAGAACCTTTGACCACACGAACAACATGTAATTATAAGAAGTCCACTTTCGACTTAAGAACGAAATATCGACAAAACAAACATTATTAACTTAAATGATTACATAATGTTTATAACATGTCAATAATTGATATAAAAGGAATAATGAACATGGAAAAGGTTCTTAAGCAAGTATAAATTAACTCAAGTTTATTATTCAGGACGTTAAAGAATGATCGAGTCAAGTCGGACCCAAGGTAAGGGATCCTACACCTCTCCTTCTTTTTAAGTACACTTTTTTATGTCATTCCTTCTAAAGCTCCTATTTCATGTTGTTGGGATGTTCTTTTATATTAACCTTACTGTAAATTTTATGTTCATATGATGAGAGACCCTATTATTTCTCATCAATCCATTTTGGAAGTTTTGAGTGCCGCCGATAGGCTGCCGAATTTTCGTAAGAGATCTAACCTCTCTCTTTCTTTTAAAGTACTCTCCTTTATGTCAATTATTTTAAGCTCCTCTTTGTTATGTTGGGGGATGTTCCTTTATATTCATATTTCTATAAACTTTATGCTGATGTGATGAGAGACCGTATTTCCTCTAATCAATCCATTTTGGTTGTTTTAAGTGGCACCGTTAGGCTGCCAAGTTTTCGTAAGGGATTTTTCATCTTAGTTTTATTCCCGTGAGATTTATGCTACATTTGCCACAATTTCCATTGAGTGGTGTATGTACTGACCATTATTTTACTCATTGTGTAATATTCTTTCATTTATGAGTATTTACATCAATGTTGTATTGTCCTTCTTTCACGGGGTGTATGTTTCGAAAGATACCCTTGTCGGTAAGGGAACCTTTCATCCTCCTCTTTTTAAAAGACTTCTTTGGTTGGGTCTTTTAATGTACATATTGTTATGTTGGGATATGTTCTCATATATCCTTATTGATGTAAATTTTATGTCCAAGTGATGAGATACCCTTTTTGTTATTATCTCTCATCAACTCACTTTGATGTGACGTCGTTAGGCTGTCAAGGGAACTTCTTAACCCAATTTCGATTTCTTTGGGTTCAACATGTAGTTATTGAATATGTCATCCTTTGAATATGTGTGAATGACATTTGATTATTTTACACTTAATATCCACTTATATTTGGTGTATTCGTTTGTCACACATAATTATGTAATTGATTTATCCTTAAACCAATGATACCGTCTTTGTAAGGGACTTCGTCTCAATCTCCTTTCATTGAGGCATATTTCTTTTTATACACAATTTTCATTTATACGGTGTATAAACCCCTTTGAATTTTACTTTTATACAAAAGGAATATTTTTCTACGAAGCGTTTTACAAAACGACAAAAAGGAATGTTTCTTTTAACGTACGCGGTGACAACGACCTTTTCCGCCGCTGCAAGTATTATTTGGTCTTTAGCTTCCTGAACAAGCCGTAATGTTTTTAAAATAAAATAATTACCATATACTCTTTTATGTATTTTGGTATTGAAAATGGTTTTGATAAAGGATTTTATTATGTCAATATATTTATGATATATTGTGATTGAAATGTGCAAATTTTATCATTCCTTTATATTGGTTTTATGTTTTATGATTTTATATTGGTACTCGGACATTTTAACGGGTGGTTACGTTATAGACCATATGACGGGTGGTGCCGTGAATACCAGGACGGGTGGTTACGTTATAACCTCCAATGCATTGGGTATGGAAGTCAGCCGTATGGAAATTCCATTAAGTATGTATGGAAATTGTTTGTATGGCTATTCCATTAAGTGATATGTGTGGGAGTCGACCGTATGGTTACTCCACTTAAAATATGTTTATGTCCCAAGTTACCTTTATATATGTTATGTGTTCTTTATATGGGTTTTATGGTAATACTTTGGTTACAAAAAGGTAAGTAATGATATATAATTCATGAATAGTTTTTACTACTTCATAAAGGTAAAATGTATTACCTTGATAGAGTATACATGGTTTACTTTTTGTTTTGATAAACTAACGGTTTTTATTCTTTGTGTATCCCTTACTGAGTTTTTATGCTCATCCCAAGTTTTTGAAATGTTTTTCACAGGACTTAGCATGGAATAGGGTCAAGAATGGGATCAAGGGAAAGTCATGCTACCTAAAACATGAAACTAGACATGTTTCTTTTTAAGAATTTTTATTTTATGGAAATTTAGTAGAAGAGACTACTTTGTAATCTTTTGAGATGTAATAGTTATGTCCTAATTCTCTAAAACTCTAAACCTAAAAAGATACTCAATGTGAATTATTCATTTAATTCAATTTTAAGTAAGGTTTAAGGCTGGTGCCTTATACATATACTATCTTGATTCAACTCAACACATTACAGAAGATACATTATGATTATTTTTACATTTCTGGGAATGTTTTTAAAAGTTTCATAGCTAGTATCAATATGAATTATATTTTTTATTATATAACACCCCATTCATTTTAGGAATGCATATTATTTAGTAAGTGATGAGTGGGGCCACCATAGCCCTACAATTCATAGGTAGGTGTCATGACACAAAACAGACTATGTTTTTACATATTTATATATGGTGTCCAGCATATATCCTTAATACTTTGTTGATGATGTATGTCCTTATTAATTCCACCATTAAGATATTAATAGTTTATAATCCATGGGATTGTTAAACTAGTATAATATCAATGGTAAATATTGATTCCAATGTGATTATTTTTATGGAATTATTCATTCATATTTTATTAGAGCTATATTATACTCATGATTATGTTTTAATGGAATGTTTATTTAGTTATTCGCGTTTCATTATTATTTAGGATTATATTATCTTCCAATGTATTTTTTACCCTCATTGAGTGTAGGAGATCACCCTTTTTTATGTATTATTTACCCGGAGGATGAAAATATATATTTTAGTAGTGAATTATAGGTATAATCTATGAGTTTATGGGTGTTTCCAAAGGAGTTGAGTAGTTGTTATCCTTTAAATTTTTAATGTAATAACTATGTTTATATATTTTTTTGCAAAACTACTAAACTATTTGGTTCTTTGCGAAGTGAATGATAGATTATATTACCAAAGTAATAAAATAAGTCATCAGCTATGTGCTAATATGTTTAGGGTCTTTACAGATTAAATGAAAAATTCTCAGATGATTGAGAAATAGAATATTCATTGTTAAACAATTAAAACATGTAGATTAATATTATTAATTAATAAAATTTATAATGGTTGGAAATTTCATTCATCTCATATACATTATTTAAATTTTCCATTCAAAAACTTCAAAATATTCCATATAGAAAATGATAAAAAGAAACATTTTTTAAAAAACTATAATGAATTTCAATGAAAAATTAATTTGAAATTTAAAAAACTTATGAGTATACTAATATTAATTTTGAATTTTTTTTATAAATAACTAAATTATGGAGAATGATTAAGAAGAAAATATAAAATCACTTAAAAATATTTTTTAACTAAAATCCATTATCTTATGGCTCGCACACCGTGTATGTCTTTCAATTTCATGAGTAATAATATTTTTTAATATTTCAATTTAATAAGAAATTTTTTATTTTCATTTCCTTACTATTTCTCAGTTTTTTTGGGATTTATTTCTAATTTTTATTTAGTTAATAAATTTCATTATTTTCATAATATTATTTTAAGTCATTTGGATTGTAAAATCAAAATAACATCGGCGCATTGACAATAGTCAAATGGGCCATTGTTTTATAATATTGAAAATATTAATCGTTAAATAATTAAATAATTTATATATGAAATAACATTCTATAACCAACCCTGAAATTTTCACATGAAAAATGAATCACATCTCTTTGTGGGGATGGTGGTCCACACTTACTCATGAGATACAATACAATTTCACATTGGATAGATGTGTAATAAAGTATGTAAAATATTATCTCATTAGTGTCACAATTAATTAGTAGATATCATATATATTTTTATGATCCATTATTTTAACAATATAATAGATATAGTTATGAAATATGAAACAAACCACTTCCTGGAGGTGTTTTTCGACATATATGGATAAGCAAGGATTAAATTTAACATAAGATTGAATGGGAGATGAAAAAAGAGTAAGTCTGTAAATATAATAAAATTTAGTTAAATGATATCTACTAATGTTATTTTATAAGAATATTTATATAATGTTTGAAGGAGGTATAATAAGAAATAAATTATAAGGAACATGATCAAGTTATACACCACTTATTTGGAAAACCTCCTTTCAATTTCACCTTAATCCTACATGTGTGGTCTTTTAGTGAGGCCAAAACATTTAGTAATTAAATGATGATTTAAGGAAAGTATTTTGGTATATATTTTTGTGCTATAATGAATATTAAATAGATTTATAATGGAAAATATCTTGGTATTTAAAAATAGTTAGAGGGGTGTTTTATAAGTAAAATATTTATTATATTATAAAGTAGGAAAAATAATTTTGAGGAGTGATCACTTCTTCTAATTTGGTGGTTTAATAAAAAAAATTAGTAATTTAAAATTATAACCCTGCTATAACAAAATGGATTCCTTGAACCACAAAATTATAAGCAACGAAACCAAAATTATTTTTTGTTCGAATAAAATATAACTCATGATTTAAAATTTCAAAAATTGGGGTAAAATATATTTTATTAATTTTTAATCTCTTATTTTAGTATATATATAATTATCTTATTTAGAAAAGGTTTTTACAAAATTTTAAATAATTATTACATCGTATTATTTTTATTATAGTTTTGTTATATTTAAATAACGCATTTCTTATAATTATAAAAAAAATTATCTTTTTTTAATACAAAAAAATCACCTAATGATAATTTCGATAATATGAGTTAAAAAAATGTTCTTTTTTTCAAATTAAGATTTTAAAATTTATAATTAAAATCTAAAAATCAAACCATATTATTAATAGAATAAAAATTATCTTAATAAATATTTTATTTTGGATAAGAGACATACATAAAATTACTGTAGTTAATATAACTACATAAAATATAATATTGAATATTTATAAGGCATTAAATTTATTTAATATTTGTATTACCTATGTTTTCACATTCATACCCTAGAAAAAAATTGTAAACCAAAAAATTTATTCATTATAGAAATGTGTAAAGATATTTTCCTCTTATATCAATTTCAAGTTCCCATGTTTCTCATTCAAAAATTTCATTCATAAAAAAACAAGTATCCATTTGTGTTAACTTATTATTTAATTTATTTTATCTATTATCTATAATCTTCATGGTATTTTCTTTATAGAAATGTTTTCATCAAAAGAAATTACTTTATGCATCAAAACATGGGATCTATAAGGTATATATTTCATTAAAAATGATTCATTAAAATCATCTTGTACATTAAATAAACTCATAAGTAAGGATACTCAGTAAGAAAATAATACATTTTTTATAAATTATCATACATGCAATTAAACAATGGGTTTATCTATACTTTATTACCGAAATGGAAAACAAATTTCAAGGGATATATTTTCAGTAGAAAATGACGTCAAACCTCAACTGAATAATCATTCATCTATTTATTTATATAAACCTCCAACATACTCTAGGAAACCCATGTGTTGATCTATATTATATTTATATTTTAATATTTCTCATATTTTTTTTATTCCTAAACACATTCATTCAAAAACATCATCCCACATGATAGATTACAATATTTATTTCCATATAAATTTTCAAAAGGATTGACCTTTATAATGTAATGAAAACTATTATTATAAAAAAAATAACTAATTAAAGATTTCATTCCCAATATTCCTATTAATATTACTATAATGATCAATATCTATCTTCTAAATTATAAATCACTCACTATAGCTATATAATACATTTTATGGGAATGTTTGAAAAAAAATTTAACTATGTACAAATAAAATTATAAATTACATTAAAAATGGTAAATATGGGATCTTGAAAAGATTCAATAGAGATATGAACCCCATATAACTATAATCTCCCTTTAATATAAATATGATAAAGTTGATAAAATGAAATATTATTTTTAATTGGTTGAAAATTTATTGATTTAGTGAAATGATTAACAATAACTATAATTAAATTATTATATTGAAATTTCATTGGTAGTACCACCAACTAATATATCGATATATTCTCCCATTTCCATTTATAAACAGGTAAAATATGAAGCATCCCCTTCTGTATTTTTTATTTTCCTTAACATGTTGTTAGGTCAACAATTTTTGTTTTAAAATCATCAATGTACTTTTTCATTCCATACCACTAGTATTATTCCCATATATATATATATATTATAGTGAAACTGATATGAATATAAAATATATATCTAAGATATTCACTCTATAATTTATTCATAAATGGAGGATAACATTGTGAAATGACCAATAATAATTTGTTTGATAATTGAGATGGCAATGGAGAGAATTAGTGAAATATTTATTTTATGTTTTATAATATGAAAACAAAATTCAGATATGGTAAGTGATAATTGACTCTATGATAAAAAAACACTAACAACCAAAAGAACAATAGTATTTACAAGTTACAATAATAAGTCAGAATATCCAGTACTTGAAATGGTTTAGAAATAATACATGAACACAAAAACCCAAGAAATACATATTTTTGTAAATAAAACACATCAAAAATACCCATCACTTTCATTATTCTATATTACATATATAGATTATGTGATCTATTCATATATAATATGACATATAAATAGTTGTGATAATGTAACTGAACCTTCAGTTTCCTGCTTTGATAAACTATCACTATATTTCTTTAATTATTCAGACATTCTTTTATAAAAAGTTCTCAATCATTATATTTAATTCTAAACACAACAGTGAGTAAGAATATTCTAACTGAATAACATATTCTAAACCTGTCAATATGATACATTCTTCATTTGGTAACCTCATTTCGATACCACTATATCTAATTCCATGTTCAAATTATAACATCTTCATTCAATAACCATAGTCATGTGCCACATTGTCTTGTATAGTTAGGAATCACACTTCCCAATGTTATTGTTTATTTTTTTATTGATTAAAATATATCTAAAGAACTATAGTTTACACTTAACTACTTCAATAAATCATTTCCAATAAAAAAATATTCATTTATCACATGACCCCCTTTATATAGGTATTGTTTACAAGAAAACACAGGGAGTAGTGTGAACAAAAAATTCAATGATCTAGGTTAAACATTGAATATCATTTTCAATACATTGTTTATTTTACTTCCTACTAACAACTAAATAACGAAGTGTGAGATATATTATCGAGATATCCTTTTATCTCACCATTATGGGTTTCTCTAAATATCCAGAAATATTTTCATGAATCACCATATTTGTTGTATGGTTATTTTATAATTGAATGTCCAAATTAACATTATCAATGTGAAAGAAATTACAAAACACTTTATTGAAAATAAAATGATTATTTGATAAATTTTAGTAGGATCTTATCTATTAAATAAAGTTCCATCAACTTTGACTTTGGATGTATTCTTTATTTAGTAATTCTATGAACAATATTCTTTTCCATGACTCTTTAGTGTCTAATTCCAATTTACAAGGTCATCAAAAATAAACCTAATTTATTCACCCATAAGGTGGTCCACTCTGTTAAAAAAATGGTATGAATGGTGTAATCGATTTAGGCATGGTTTAAACTATTTTCATGAATAAAATTTTACTATGACATACTGTTTTATCATAATAAATAGAGTATAATAATGATGGAATTTCTTTGACCCATATGTATGTGAGTCCTTGAAGAAAAATTGAATATGAAATAAATAATGCACAAAGATAAAAATATAAAATTATTAAACATATTTGGAAACAAGTCAATTCGCTCACTCTGTGTCTCCCTACCTTGTAAACAAATCATAGCCACCTTTAGTAACCTCTAGCCCCCATATTTATATTCACCCTTACTATATAGAATATTGTAAATCCCAATATGTATTATAGGATAATAATAACATTAATATTTAGATAAAATTATTCCTAAAACCCAATTAGGAATTGCAACTACAACCAATCATCATTATTTACCTTTAATTAGAAAAAAAATTCATATTAGTTAGAAAATACGTGTATAAATTTATGGTTTCAATTTTTATATAAAATACACTAAAAGTGACTATTAGATTATAAATATATATGTAAAAATATACATGGTAACATTATTTAGATAAATAAATTATATTTACACTTTAATCAATATGTGAAAATGTAAAATTCATTATTGTTTCTCTTAATAAATTAGAATTAAATCATCAATTTGATTTTAAATAAAAAAATACCATTAAATAAAAAAGTAGAATCACAATGGGAATTACTAGGGTAATATGGTTTGGGCCTAGGGTCTATGTACTCTTTGAGAATGAAAATTTTAAAAATAATATCATGAGAAATATGATTGATAGGATGAAGTAAACATTCTAGTAGGAACTAATCCATTTGTTCATCATGTAATTTAGTAATTGTTATAGCATAATACAAATATTGGTAGGGAATAATGTTTATAGAATATTTTTCATAGTATACCCACATAGATACCAATAATTTCTATGTGTTTTCTCCTTTTAAGAATCTATGTTCCATTTGAATTAAAAATAGAAACATTCCTGAACGTATCAAATGCACATAGGTATCCGTCTGAACATCATATTCAACAAAAAATAGTTCAGGTAATATTGGAAAATTGGTGTTGGATCCAATAAAATTAATAGGATTTTAAATGGTATTAATCATTCTACATGTATATGTTTACAGGGCCTCAAATTTTACAATTTAATGATCATCCTTTTACTTACCTGTATAAATCCATAGTATTTTCAATTTAAAAATAATTTTTTATCTTACACAAATATATGTATATATATAGACTCGACTCACCTGATTGTATGGATTCAAATATCCCTGTATGGATATGTGTATATGAAGTAAAATTTGGGTACATTTTTTTATTCTCTTTTATCCCCTTTTAAGAATGACTATATTTTTTGTTACTTTAAAAAAAGGTATAAAATATTCAATCAAATACATAAGTATTCAATTAAAAGATCAAAACACCATTTTATGTTATATTAATTCCATTGAAATAATTTATACATTAAAATGATTATTTTTTGTGCATTGGAGGTAATTTACTTATTTTTATATAGATATTTTAAAAGAAACACCCTATGAAGTAAATGGAAATCACAGAAAAGTCATTTTTCATTTATTAAAAGTAAAATCAATATATAATATGTACTGATTTGAAATATAAAATTTTATTATGAAACCCTTGTAGCCAATATTTCACATTCTGAAAGAAAACCTCCAAGGAAACCTAGATCAATCAAGCACAACATTAATCAAAATGTTAATTCTAGAATTATTATGACTTAAGAGACCCATAACATCCAGACATGAAAAATTAGAAGCCAATACTCTACTAGGGAATGTTCTTTGGAGATGCAGATATAAAATAAAGAAAAATAAACAATAATGATAAGAAAATATAGAGAATTAGAGGTGGTATGACAACATGGATTTGATCTCACATGAATTTAGAGTGAGAAATTATGTTCGAATGGAGAAGTAGGAGGAGAAAAAATTATGTGATGGGAGCACTACCCCCCCCCCCCCCCAACACCTAGGATGTTGTGTGTTATATATTAGAATGGGGACGTGTGAGGAATATTTTTTTGGGCTTCAATAATTTTATTTATTTTCGATAATTGGTTTACAAGAATGGTTTATAAAGAGTTTAACAAAACCATCTACCCCACTTTTGGAAGCACATTGAACATGAACAGCTTGACAACATGATTTGAATAACAATGTAAAAACAATGTAAAATGGATCATCCCTGAATTTATGGTAACAATAACAGTTACCAAAAGGTTTAACTAATATTGAGGACTATATTTTCAACCTACACTAAATTCCATAAATTTTAATTTTTTAATAGGGTTTCACTCAAAAATATCCATCAAGACCAATTATAAATTAGTAAATAAAATAATAATGATTATGGTCAGGCTGATATAATTTTCCTCACTATTATCGTTTGATCTCCTAAAAATTCATAAAAAAAATTGGTCCATCAAGAAAATGGTATGGGGTGACTCACTCATTGACCATTAAAACCAATAAACCAAGGAACACTCCAACACCTTTCACAAAATTAGTCAAGAAAAAATTCAAATGATAATAACATCATTACTCATTTTTTTCTCTAGAATAACATTTAATATAATAGTCCCTAATAGGGGATATAACCATAAACATAAATGATGACCAAAAATGAGTTCTCAACTCTTCCACATACAATAACCAGAACCATTAAAATCGAATCATGACAGACTCGACACAAACAAACATACCATACATTGTAAGGAAATTATTTCACTCAATGGGAAAATGGAAAAATATTATGGTCCCCCCATATTTAAAATATTACATAGGACCCCAATTCTTCAAAAATAATAGTTCACCATGATAAATTATCTTGGAGAGTATATAATTTGATATGTAAAATAAAAGTCAACAAAAACCTCATTAATATTATCATCATATTTATCTAATTGAGAGAACACGAACCCACATAAAAGGCTATAATAAAAACAATAATTACTTAAAATTATCACAAGTAGGAACTACCAGAACATGAAAAAAACATCTTTTGAAAATGTGGGTTTACTAATTAAATTAAATATTAAGGAATAAGGAGACATCGGGTCAAATCATTCCTGGAATGAATCCTTCTAAATCTAGTTTAACCTCAAATTCATTGAAATTTATTAGTCCAAATCTATTATGTCACCCTATATCGAACATAGATGTTCAAAAATAAATAACAAACACTGAAAATTATAGAAGATTTTTTATTCAAAAAAAATATCTCAAGAAATAATGAAAGGACAACCAAATGTGATATTTTTAAATGAGTGTTATAGGATATAACCTATTCCACAATTATGTGGATGTAATGTATAATTTATGTTATTTTACTAATTATTTACTTCTGAGAACCACAATTCATTCTCCTAATTATCACAATATATATAATATCAAAATATTAGAAGTTAAAGATCAATTGAAGGAAAAAAGGTTAGTGAATGAGGAAGAAAGTGTGAAATAATAACAAATATCTCTAAAATAACATCCAAATACCAGGGTACTAATCCTTAGTTCCATTTTATCTAGTGAACAGATTCTATAGACCAACCATACATTGGTTTTTGTTTTAGTAAACAAAGGGACTTGATCTACCATTCTATATGGAATATGGATTGAATCGAATTCCAAAGGTTTACACCAATGATCTATGGAATAAAAATTTAATGTAAACCTAATGTCATTAATTATTAAAAATCCATTTGGATATTTTCATGGTAAAATAATTTAAATGAAAAAACAGACACAAAGCATCATCAAAATCATCAGAAACTCAAATCATATACAAATAATCCAATTTTTTTTTCAAAAATATAAAAAATTTAATAAAAAAAGAACTAAAAAATTTTAAATCATTATCTCATATAATTTTAAAATCCATAATCCCATTAATTGGATTCACAGTTACCATTTTTAACAATATTATAATGTCTAAAAATTATGATTAACAATTATGATTTTCGAAACCCCACTTTTAAAATCATTGTGAAAATTTTCATATTCCCTTTATTTTGATCCTCGTTAATATTTTCAAAGATTCATTTTCATTTCAATACATTTCACAACAAGTCATTGAAACACAATTTTTTATAATTATATTATTCTATATTAAATTATGTCCTTAAATATTAAATATCATCTAAAATTACATCCATTGGGAAACTAAAAGTAACGAAACCATAAAAGTAAATTTTATCCTATTTTATTATTTATTAATATTTTATAATTCATATTATTATATTTAATTCATAGAAAAATCAATGAAAAAAATATCAAAATTCCACAGGTTTCTATCGTAAAACTAGGCACTCACTTTTGAACAAAAATCCCATATTGAATAATTTTTTAAAATCCCATTCTAATCTCTCAAATACGCTTTCAATGAAACAATCCTATTCGAAAAACACCCATCATCAATATTTTATCCCAAATAATTTTCATGTTTCAATACTTGAATTTAAAAAAAAATATTTAAAAAAAATCTATTACACTAGTTTATAAAGAATAAGTTAGTTTCTTTCAAACCAACCCTAAAAATCAATCAAAAACGTATTGTAATATATAAATCCAGTTAAGAGAATAGTTTGGGTTTTTACTTACATGACTATATGGTTTAGTAGACAAGGTAAAAATAATTAATCCTCTAATGGAAGTAAAATTGTAGAGTGAAAATGGTCCCCATATGTTTTTTTATTCCCTTTGATTGAACCATTTTACACAGTTTCAACTCCCATTTTAATCCCTAAAAACATAGAAACGATTTCTATAAAATAGAACAATTATTATATAAAAAATTGAATCGAAACTTACTTCCCATTGTATCAAAAGGTTAAACACTAATAGTGATGGCTACGTACTTTTTTGAGAATAGAACAAATATTATGAAATTATTAATCTCATCTTCCATTACAACCCAGATAATAAAGTCTATATGAAACCATTTTTCCATGAACAAACCTGATTATTTCATCCACCAAAAACGTTAACATATATGATATAAGGCCATAGGGGAATTCCCAATCCCCATTGACATGAAACTACTTTCGAGCATTAATGAAAACCAATTGGGAATAATTTCATCTAATAAAAGTAGTTAATAATATACTAAAAATGAGTGTGGTCCATCTGTAAGTTAGAATACAAAATAATACTGAGTATTCAGTCATAAATAATCAAAAAATAGAATTTAAATTAGAAAAAATAGGAATAAAAAATTCAATGTACTCACCCACAGTCTTCCTCCCCAATAATGTAAATTATTGCCATCTCCAATTCCCTTCTTGACAAATGAAAATATATCTAACATCCAATAATAGAAATATTGTAATGGAATAATGGATATTGCGAAAAATAAATCTAAAAATAATATAAAACATCAAAAGTAGTTCAATGTTACCATATAAGTCACTCTCCAACTTTAACTAAACATAATCCAAGAGAAAACAATAACTAATCATAAATTGAAATGTTAAATAGGCGTGGGATCGAATGACCATTTAGAATTCCAAATGATATTAGTTCTCTTGATTTAAATTGAAATATATTTATTTCTTATACTAGTTTAAAAATAATTATATAAAAAAAATTATTTAGTTTTTATATTAAATAAATCAATGAATAATTTTATCTTAGAAATATATCTCTGGAAATATTGAGTTCTATTAACTTTAGTATAAACAAATTGTTCCAAAATAAAGAATGAACTAGGTATATAACTTCTGTAAATGTTTGAATTAATAAATATAATAAAATAATTTATTTTATTTCATTGATAAATTAGAACTATAAATAAATAATGATAAACATAATAGGGAGCTATATAATAGTTAGGATATTCCTTATTATCCTCATACTCTTTATGATCAAACCATATAATTGTTTTCATTTCCACCGGATATTGGAGATAATGAAACCAAAGATTTAGTGGTATAAAATACATATCATAATCATTGAATTTTTTAGTATTATATCATAATCCAAGGATAGGGATGTAATTCTATTTTTAGCATACATTTCCCTATCTATCCACCTAGGTATCCAGAGATTCCTTATGATGTTCCTATTTAATGAAGAAACATTT
This sequence comes from Viscum album, assembly GCA_963277665.1. Lineage (NCBI taxonomy): Eukaryota > Viridiplantae > Streptophyta > Magnoliopsida > Santalales > Viscaceae > Viscum > Viscum album. The sequence goes on along the minus strand of OY728132.1, from coordinate 1,656,096,323 downwards.
CAATTGAAGAAAAAATATAAAGTACCCAAAATCTATCAACCAAACATATCATAGTGATGAGAAACAATTTAACACCAAAATATTTAAGAGATAGTTGAAAACATGAGTGAGGACCATCTAATTTAACAAGTCAAAAAACATTATGAAACAAACTACAGAAAGATTCCAACAAAAATTGAAAACATAGAATTCAATTTCAATCAATTGAAAAACTAATTTTAGGCCTTTGTGTTTTATTTTCCAAATCATTATATTCACTTACATAAATATAAAAATATATATATCACTCACCTCAATATACATATTAACACATGATTTTTTTTCATACTTATATAAGTATATATATATATATATATATATCAATGTATATGAGTGTGACTAATTAAAAGGGGTCAATTGTATTTTATCATTATATAAACCTTTTTATGTATTGATATATATTAATGATGTTGTATAAAATTTATAAATCAATAAGAGAGATCCATAAGGATTTTCTTATAAATCCAAAACATTATTTTATATTATAATAACCCATTTGAAACCATTTCAATATGAAAAATAATTTTTCTGTATGAAGAAGATAAATCTCATCTTTGTATATATATATATATAAATAATCACCCTTAACATACAATATAAATTTGAATGGAAATATTTTTTATCATCTCAAAATTTATGCAAACAAACAAAATATATTAATTTGAATCATAAAATAAGATAATGAATTCTACAAAGTCAACTGTTTTTGGTATACAGGATAAACCTGATCCAACCTACCTCATTAAGAATTATGACAATGAAACCATCGATTATCAGTGAATAAATAATATAAAAACCCCTCAAATTCTTTAAAATCATAAGGAATAACAAATATAAAAGATGAACTAAACGTAGGGTTTCATCCAGGGAGAAGTTGTGAGAAAGTGAAGGAAAACCAAGCTGAAAATAGGATAATATAGATAATGAGAAGAGGGGATCTATCCAAGATTGGAAAACACCGGAAATAAAATGTATTTATGGTGATTTTTGGGAGTGTAAGGGGAGGATTTTTACAAAGGGTATCCTCCACCATGAACTGATGTGACTTGCATATGAGAGGGGATCAGGGTGACATATTTTTTTGGGCTTTCAAAATTTTAATATTTTCAAGTGGATTTCCTATAATAGTAACCATAAATACCAAAAATGTGTTTAATATATTAATAATTATCATCATAATTGGGTTGTGACACATGTTGACTGACAAATATTTTTTATTTTGGTGGATTCAGTCTTGAAAAACGTGTTGGATGGCTTCACTCAGAAACATTTTGATGATTGATGCACACAGATTCATCATCTGATGAGATCTGCTTAATGGATCCTAAAAATTACTAAATCTACTAAAATTTTTAAAATTTAATTTTATTAATGTCATGCATATCTCAATATAATACAGCTTCATACACAACATCCAAAACACTTCTCTTTATTCATGTGACACTGTTCCAATATGTTCCACCAACCAATTCCTTAAAACATCATAATTTATATTCAGGAATATAATTATATAAAATTGATCATTTTAATTTTTAGTAAATTCAATTAATCAACTAATTTTATTTTATATGATGTTTTATAACAATTCTTATATATAGACAATTCAACTTTTTTATATCCACAAAATTTTTTCTAGAATTTTCTTAAAGGTGTTCCAACTTTAACAAATAATTTATTAAATGAAAAATAATTGAATACAATGAAAACATTTATTCTATATAACCATTCTAAAAAACCTTCTAGTACTAACAATCTCCTCATATGGTATTTTTTGTTAATAAAGAAACATAAATTACTAAAGCAAAGAACATAACACTATAGATCACAATAAAATAGTTAAAAACATCTATGAGTGAAGTCGGTGGTGGATAGAATAATTATAGAACAAATTACAATGATTTCTATTAATTAGTGATTATTTATTATTCCACACTTATTCCATTCCCACATAATCATAAAAGAAATAAAATCTATCTTGTATTAAAAATATCATACATTATCTTTAAAAAACTATAATAATAGTTCTCCAATTCTAACATTAGAGATTAAAACTTTTCTAATGTTCCCCTAAATATATTATCTTCCAAAATAGATTATGCGCCTTGAAATGGATAAATTTATGTTTCTTATTTTATAATATTTTGAAAACTAAATCCAAATAAAAGATGGTTGAGGGGAAGGAAACAATGTAATCCATATCTATGAAGGTTATATGGTTGAATGACCATAATCAACCTCAGATTTTAATAATTTTAATTTGATAATGGTTTAGTGAATATATTAGATACATTCTCCATTTTTTGACAAAATCATAATTTAGATTATTTTTTCTATATGTTCTTTAAAAATTCGTCATTAATATCAATGTTTCTTTTATCTAGAATATTTCCCTACATTTCATGGTGATAATGATAATGTTTTTGTTATCACAATCCAGGAGTTGGGGTAGATTCACATCATTCAAAAAAAAATTATTTATTCCTTAATTTATATAATCTATATTTCTTTTTTATAGAGAGATACATACTTTTTGTAGTATCTAATGTTCTTATAGACACTTGTTTTTTCTTCTTTGCAATCGAAATCGAACAAAATTATTCATAATAGAAAAATACACTAGATTATGATATTCTACTATCATCCCAACCTTCCCAAACAACAACTGTTAATCCAAATATGTAAATCACTCCTAAAATTTTATATTTCTTTTGGAAAACAATTATATTATTATTATATCATAGATATAGTTTTTTCACATTATATGAAAATCCTTTTTTCTACTTTCACAGATTACAAAATGTTTATTTACTTATAAAAGACATGACCCTAAAGTTTTTAGATACAAAATGCTTCCATTCAACATCATGATTAATTTTGGTATACTTATTTTCCATGAAAATATTTATACCACTTTCTTCATAAAAAATCGGTGTGTAAATATGTCTTAAATCTTCCATGCCAATTTTTATATGATGTTCATATTCATGCTTCTCTTGGTAATATAAAATCTTCCTTTTCATTATATAAATATATAATCTGAGAAAGTACATCATTTATCAGAGGATGGAAATTTCAAAAATAACTTTGGTATCATCACTAATCATTTCAACCATCTCTTCATCATTCCCAAAAAATATTATATCATCTATATAAAAAGTAAAAATGATGGAAACATCATTATTTTTCATTATGTATAGGATTTTATCATCTCTTCCTTTTAAAATTATCTTCCTCTCAAGGAAGTATTCTAATTTATAATTAAAATACCTCCTATATATTTTCAACCCTAAAAAATACATCATATACTTGAAAAAATATCATTCATATTCAACATGAATAAATCCATAAGGTTTTAAAATAATTTTATTTCTTTGCTTTTTCCATTGTGAAATTCAGACATAAAAAACATTTTAAATATAATTTATCTATATTTTTAAGTAATGTAATGAATTTTTTTATGAATTAAGTTATTTATATAGGGAAAAATTTCACATCAAAATCAGTTCCCTCAACCTAAGAGTATTTTTTGTGAATAAGTCAATCCCTATTTCATTATACTTTACCCTTTTTAACGAACCTATTTCTAAAACCCAATTTTTTTCATTCTCATTGTTACATTTACAATTATTTATAAGTATTCATGTCTTATATTTCTCAATCAAATAAAATTATCCATTAATCGAATCAACCCATTCTTGACTCCAAGAAAATTCTTTAACATATCTTGGCTTGTCCTTTGAAATCAATAAGGTGTGTGAGACTTTTCTAGATGTTCTTTGGGACTAAACATATTGTCATAAGTCATTATTTATATATTAGGCATACACAAAATTTATTAACCATGGATGAGATGAATTCACTTATCCCTCGTCACTTAAAATAGATAAATCATTATATTAACCTTGAGGTTCCTTTATATCTTCATTTTTTATAGAAAGTTTTATTGTTGTGAAACTCCACCATCTTCATATTACATTCCTCTTATATATGGATATGGTAATGAAAACATTCTATCAAAACATTCCAATGAAGTAACATCTTGATAACCAAGGATTTTTTCTATTTTTTTTGTTATAAAACATGTATCCACTAACCTATTGAGGGTATAAATAAAATATATCATCAACACATCACTGATCAAACTTCATTAAAATTATTTGTTTTTTTTGATAATTCATGGACATATAAGAACCATTAATTATTTCAATAAATTATTTTATTTCTAAAATATTTTTTATAGAGTCATAAAACTTTTTGGACTACCAAATAAAAGAATTTTAATTTTATTATTTTCTCCAATTACATGCCTATTCATGAATAGATATGAATCATGTTCAATCATCATTGCTAGATCCATTTCAAAAAACATCCATTCATTAATTTGGTAACATTGAATTTTCTTATTGGTTGTATAGTTTTCTATGTTTATAATAAATCTCATATATTTCAATATAATAGTTCAACACTTCATTTTCATACTAAATAATATTATCTATAAAATCCACTTCATGTAATATCAATATTTTTTAGTACTTCACCTATATTTTTAAACATTTTATATCATGTGTATTATGTTTTAAAAAAAATAAAACATTTAATAAGAGTAAAATAATAAAGAAATAAAATACACTAATTATCTCCATTTTTTTATTTCTATCCAATGGGTTCACATAATTTAGAATATATAATCTATAAGGGATGAGTTAAATATATCTCAACCTTCTCAGATACTGAGTTTGGATTCTTTAATTTTTTTATTATCATGCTACACAAATATATTATTCTTTATTTGTTAGGAACATCATGAAAACATTCAATTTTTTAATCTTTTTTATATTCCCATATTATATCTATTTAATCCTTTATTTACATAACTAGTTTTCTTACATCAGGATCATATAGCCCAAACACAGTGCATTACAATTCTGAATCGAATTTGTCTTGGTTTATTGTCCTCTTATTATAACTTCTTCATATTAAATAATTATAATAATAAATATATATGACATGTCCCCCTCCCAACAAGGAGTACCCCTCTGGGGCTGGAAATGTGATAAGGGAGACAGTGACCCCCGATCCTTGTCTCTAGTTGGCCCCGGGTTGGCGACTAGCACCGAGGGTATAGTAAACACACAAATGGGATATATTACCCTCTAAGAGAACACATGCGAAAGAGATGAATAATATAGACATGAACCTTCTCTAACTCAGAATATTATATAAAATAAATCTCAAGTACACATATTTAGTTTCATGAAAAACTACTACAACTATAGGGGAAAACTGAAAGTACCAAAGGAAATTAAAAACAACAGCGACCATGAATCACGAACAGCTCCTACAACCCCAAGCTAGTAGTAACGAGTCTGATCTCCAACATGCCCCATGTAACCTAAAAAATAGTTTATATATACATAGGGTGAGTATAACTATATACTTAGTAGGATCCTTCTCAGAGCCTCACTTGCTAAGGTATAAAAAGCATGCATAAACATAGTGAACAACAAGTGATACTAAATCATCACCAAAACATGTATAATATGTTCATAGACTCATCATTTCTAATCTCACCAAGTATCACATACAATAGTATATAATATAATAAATAAATAAATGGTACCCTGCTACTACTTCCCCACTCGTTTTCTATTATTCCCCATCGTCACACATCCTAAGCATCTCTCTGTAAAAAAGTTTTCACTTAGACACCTTGGCGAAGCACCATATTATGAACCTTGTGTAGTACAATCACTATGTCTATGTAACCAATGTAACCATGTAGTTTGGGGGATCCACACAACTCACATAATGTGTAACAAATGTCAGGCATTAAACCTCGAGCTCTTATAGCCCATACACTAAGTAAGAATCCTTAAGCCATCACATCCTACACATGTTACACCAATAGTAGTCCATAGAAATCTATATCTAGAATATATGTGTGTGGATAACCACAATCCATTATGGCCTAATACACAGATATATGGGGAAAACTAGCTATTTTCCAACCATCAAATGTAACTACCAAAAGAAGAGAGCATGGACAATGGGGGTAATCATCCATCTACCATGAAGATGTAAGGGAAATCCCCACTTAGGCTTAGAATCCACATGGTGTTAGTTTCCCTAACTGATTGGGTGGAGTAGCATATAGATACCCAAAAAAGTATAGAATATACCATAGATCACAACCACACTATGGGCATAACCTAGTCATATACTAAACTATATATAACGTCTCTGAGACTCTTAGATGCCACTACTAAGAATAGGTATCCTATAAGCACACATCCATTTATTGAGATTTATTACATTACATTATTATATTTTTATCATTTTCAATTAATGTTAATTAATTATTTAATCATTAAGGAACCATTAGAAATTCCACATTACATTTCATTTCCATCACATCCAAAGATGACTGTTCCATTAAATTGCAATCTCATCATTGCATTTGAGAAAGATCCCAACCAATGGGTTAACATCATTTATTCAATCATTTATTAATAGTATTAATACATTCCCATATTCCCATGTATTTCGGAGAAATATTCTATGGTACTAAACATAATGGGGCTCAATATGGTGGGTATTTGAACTTCTAGTTAAGTATTTTCTACCTATAGCAAGAGCGTAGACCCATCCTCCCCCGAGAAGATAAACATGGAAAGCACGTGGCATAACCCACGTGTCTTCGCCACTTTTTTGAAGGCGGGTAAGAAATACCAGCTTCCATGAGCAGTGGGGAAAGTAATATAGATAAACAACAAAAAATATTCTACAAAAATACAAACATTCACATCCAACTGGTTTCATCATCTCTGATGTCCACTGCGACACCCACATACATAAAATGATGCATCACGACACTCTTGTTGTCAGCTACTGCCACAACTAATTATCCTCCCTACCCCCACATATCACAACATCCATCCAGGCTCATATCACAACATATTTAGTAGGATAAGAAACATCATATCAACTGGGATCTTGTCCCTTAAACAATGAATCCAACCTTGAAACATAATGAGCACTCAATGCTCCAAAGCACAAGTCACATGGACTAATAAGAAAGAGGGTAACCTAGAACCCTACTGGTCATTATCTTTTTATAAAACAGTTTTTTATTTAATATATCTTCAATTCACCGATTTATTATTTGTAGGTTACAAATATGAGCAACCTAATTAGTAAGCTATCACAAATAATTAAGCATTCTTACTGCATCATTTTGATAAACATAAAATTACAGAAACAACAACAAGATTCATTTACATTCCTCTTTATCTTTGTAAAATAATTACAATTAATCCGATTTTATGTTCTATACCAATTTCTATCATGAACTAAAAAACAAATAAAGCAAGCTTTGATATCACACTATCTATCAAAACAAGAGGAAATAACAAACAGTCGATATCAATTTATTTATCTAGTAAAAATACTTATTATGTCAATTCCACTATGATACAGTTGGATAAAAAATGATTGCTCTATAGTTATACGTAAAAGAATATAGATAAAGAAAATCCCCTCCCTCAAAATGTTATTGATGTTCTTTATAAGAGAACGATCCACACAGCTGATTATGATCACCTCCCCTGTGAAAACTACTTTCACCAAAGGACATCGCGGCATGAAAACACCAATTGAAACCCATGAAAAATCCATTATAATCATGGGGATCACATTCCATAACATGGAAAAGTGAAATGAGAGACAAATTGTTAAAGAAAAAAGAATAATGGAGGTAGATCAAACCCTCTCTCAATGACAGATTGACACTTACTAGTTTCACTAAAAGAGGGGGTTCCCATCATGCAAGAAGAAAATTAAAGGGGAAAATCCAAATATTATTGTTTTTTCACAATGCTCATATGGGATGAAGAAATGGTTCGAGCATCTCACACCAGGAAGCAGGAAGATAGAACAAGAGAGGATGATATGTCATATATTTAGAAGATTTATGGAGCATCAGTTTAAGATATTTTGGATTTTAAATTAAAAGTTGATTGTGTTAAACCATGCTATTTGACCCTGTAAATGAATCCCATGCCTTCTGTAAATTACTATAGGAGTTATTTTTAGTTAATCGGCCTTAAATCCCATAAAATAAGGAGTTTATAGTGTTTTATGTCAAAAAATCGTAAAAGGGGAAAAATATAATAAAATCGAAAGACTATACTCCTAATAGATGAAGGAAAAACTATACACCAACTGATTATAGAAACATTGTACACCTATTGATGCTAGAAACATTTCACACCTACTGTTCTAGGAAATACTGTACACTGACTGATCCTAGAAACATTGTACCCCTACTGTTCCTGGAAACACTATAAACCTACAAATGTTGGAAGCATTGTACACCTACCATTTCCAAAAACACAATTCACCTACCAATCCTGGAAACATTATACATGTTGTGATCCTAGAAACACTATACACCTAATGGTGGTGGAAATACTATACACCTACCAATTAAATAAACTAGGTTCAAAGAAATAAAAATTTGGAAATGTGTTATGTATAGGTCACATGGACAACACATAACCTCTCAGACACCAGTTCTCAGTAAAGGAATAGACTAGAGGGGTCCAAACCATTACATCAGATACCTCTCAAAACATTCTCTTCCTCTTGAATTTAAAACCAACCAAAAAGGATACAAAAAGGGGTCTGAAAAACCACCCATCGAGATACCTCTCAAAAGAGAGAAATCCACAAGAAGCAACAAAATAAAAAATGTATCTAAAATACAAATGGTCTAGAACTATAATGAGATCGTCATCTAATGAGACTAGTTAAGCATTAGACAACTTAGGGTACAAAACACATATCTATGACTTAGGTTCCTATGTACTCTACTCCACACCATTGTGTCTCCACAAGACACAAACCAAGTGTATAAAATGCCTAAGAAACACCTTCTCTTTGTGGTCTAGGATCTCCACATGCTGATTCTGTATGGTTTCATCATCATCAACATCGATCAATCCCCAATTTATGATGTGAGAGTCATTAGAATGATAAAAATGGATATGTGATACATAAAAAACATCTTGTATCCAGATCATTTATGGGGGAAGTGCTACTCAATTCTTTATAACTCTAGCATGAGAAAACACCTCCTAAGTAACAACAAACTAGGATACATCTTACTACCATGACCATACATTCAATACCCATGACAAGGAGTAAACTTCAGAAACATGTGATCCATAACATCAAACTCCCAAGGTCTCCTCCTTTGATTGGAATATGATTTTTGATGATCATGTTATATCTTCATCCTATCATGAATCACATAAACCTATATGTTGCATTCTGCACTAGTTCTGGTATGATAATTTCTATATCTCCGACCCTAGTCCATCACAATAGAGAGTGACATGGTCATCCATAAAATACTTCAAATGGAACCATACTGATCGTGGAGTGAAAACTATTGTTGTAATAGAACTACACCAATGGTTGCTGCTTCATCCAAAAACATAAAAAATCCAAGACATAAGAGTGAAACATATCTTCAAGAGTCTGGATGGTTCTCTCTATCATACCTTCCATTTGTGGATGAAAAGTACATCTAATGAATATTTGATAACCAAAATCTTGTTGGGGACCTCCCCACTACCTAAATGGATAACAAGGATATCGATCAGAAATGATCATTCTTTGGCCTCTTTGGAGTCTCACCACCTCTTCCAAATAATACCTCGACAAAACATCCACTGAGATAGAATCATTGATCACTATTAAGTGGGATGATTTCGTTAAATGATCCACTACAGCTCAAATAGAATTATGTCCTCTTGGAGCTCGAGGTAAACTACTAATAATGTTCATTGAGATGTCCTCCCACTTCTACTAGGTAATATCTAATAACTAGAGAAATCCACGATAACCTACATAGAATAAAACCAATCCATTCTGTGGTTGACATCATATTTTTGTATCCAAAAACATTGGATATCTCCCCATGAACGGTGTTACCCTTGAACTAGCTCACAGTATCAACATACTCCATACATGTCAGCTCGACCTCCAACTAGTTTTGTCAACCCCAAGGACACTAGAAGCCTCTCTACCTCATGTCCAAAAGCATTGACTAAGGAAGGTGATATAAAGGACTGCATCATTCTGGAATCAAACCAGAAATACTCCCATGTGAAAAACAAGAAATGGGTACCTCGAAGGACATTAGGCTTGCTTGGTGCTGGCAATTCTAAAGCTTGAAATTATCCACAAACACTTCAATGATATCTATGACACTGATGAAGACCACCGCCATGGTTGCACTCTTCTCTCTGAGGGGTAGGTGCATCAAGGGGATATCCAATGCCTAGCTTATCTATCTCTACTGATCCAATGATTGCACAACCTCCTACTACAACCTTGGTTGGAATTACCTCAATAGAGGAAACTGGAGAGAAACACATGGTGAACGATGACTACATTGAATGTTGGGGCACTCTCACTGCCAATTACCTCCATTTCCATAAGAAAAAAAAGGGATTTATCCCTTTTCATAGAAATGAGAGCTACCACAACTTGAGAAACTAGATGATGAGATCTGGGACCTACCCCAGGCCGAACAGAAACTCTTCTGCCCAGAAAATCAAGAACCCGAAACCACATCTATTCCTTTTTGAGGAATCATGGTGACTCCCCTCTTGTGAAGATACAGTTCTATCCAATGTTCTATGGAAAACCTCATCCCTCGTCATCTCCTTAAGGTATGCCTTCAGAAAAATCAGGGTGATGAGTCATAGGATTATAGATACAAAGCCTCCTCAAAATCACACACCCTCACCTCCTCATCAATCTATAGGTTTGAAGCATATCATAAAAGTTTTTTTAAAAGGATTCCAAACACTCTAACAATAGATATTCCTTGTCTAAGGTTAAGAAGCACATAGGTATTGGATGCCTTCATGGTTGAAGAAAAAAACTCAACTCTAAACTTGTCTTGAAACACCTCCCATGAGATAACCAACTCTTTGAGATTCACGTGGAGAAAGAACCACCACTTCCATACTGCTCCACACAACATCGTCATAATCAATGAAACCAAGGGCTCCTTCCAGTCATTGATTGAGCTGAATTATCTCTCAAACTCCACCAACCAGTCTTATATGACTGAATCTGAAATGGAGCCCTCTAACATCAGTTGACTTTAGTACGGAAACTCGCAGAGTTTCCTCCTCCAAGTGTGTATGTCTTCAACTTGTACCATGTAGTTATCTACTAGCACAACCTCCTGGACTTCTACGTGAACCTGAAGAGGATTTTTAATTGTATCCATATGTAAAATAATAGTTTGAGCTCTTACACATTGTATATAGAAGATAAAACAATTAATAAATTAATTTTTTTCATTTATTCATTTTAGGTAAACCTATCCCATGATCGACCTATTCAAACACAAGAACAAGGAAGAATGATGCATGATCCTTTCCAAGGAGTCTACCCTCCCACTAGTATCACCTCCTTTAGTTTCCATTGTAATCTTAATGGTCCATGAATCATCTCATAGGGGTCCCTAAACACCTATGTCTCATTCGGGGTCTAGTGTTAACAAAAATTTCTAAACATAACTGACATTATTTCCCCACCAAACCAAGCCACATCACCTATTCCAAATTATAAACTCCATCCAACTCTCAACCAGAGACTCTGATAACACTCTGACATCCCCCTCCCAACATGGTGTACCCCTCCTGGTCCATGAATGTGTGAAGGGAGATAGTGACTCCCGAGCCCTGCCTCTAGTAGGGAATAGGGTTGTTGACTAGAACTAAGGGTATAGTAAACACACAAATATGAGGTATTACAGTCTAAGAGAAAACATATGAAATAGAGAGATAGATAATATAGAAACTAACCATCTCCAACTAACAATGTAAACTGAAGGAAATCCCAAGTACACATATGTAATGTCATGAAAACCTACTAAAACTGAAAGGGAAAACTACAAGTACCAAAAGAAAGTAAAAATATCAGCGACCTCGATGCCAGAACTGCTCCTACAACCCCATGATAGAAGGAACCAAACTAATCTTCATCCTAATTTAAGTGACCAAAATTATTTCTTATATATATCGGGTTATTATAACACTATACTCAATAGGATCCTCCATGGATTCTCTACTATAGCACTAAAGAAAGAATGTTAAAGCACAATGAATAACAAGTTAAACTAACTCACCACCTATACATGTTTAATATGGTCAAAGACCCACTAGGGATACAATAACCATGTATCACATACTAGAGTATATAATATAATAAAGAATATCAAGGGTATCCTGACACCACTTCCCTAATGGTTTGCGGCTATGCTGGAACATCGCACCTCCTGAGCATCTCTCTCCCAAAAGGCTTCCCTATAGGAACCTGGGAAAAGCACCAATGTATGAAACTCAAGGAGAACAACAATCGTGTCAATAGAATAAAATCAACTATTTGGTTTCTAGGAGCCAGCACAACTCACATAATTTGTATCATACATCAGGAATTAAAACTCTATCCATTACATCCCACACACTGAGTAAGGATCCCCAGGCTATCACATCTTATACATGTCACACCTATAGTAGTCCATAGAAAAATATATACAGAATATATGTTTGTCAATAAACACAATCCATTATATCCCTCAACACACATATTTCGGAAGGACTGACTGCTGGGCCCACCAACACAATAAACTACCAAGAGAAGAGAGAAGAGACCAATGGGGTGGTCAGCCATCCATCCGACCACTGGAATGCTGGGAAAAACACCCCCACTTACTCGGTCTTAGAATTTCCAGGGTGTCGGTTTCCCTAACTGAAGGGGTGGACTAAAAAACTGAAACCCTAAAAGTAGAGAATATTTTATAGCTCAAAACAACAATAAGGGAATAACCTAGTCTTAGAATCAACTATAGCTAATATCTCTTGGACTCCTGACTTTCATATCTAAGAATAAGTATCCTATAAGACCACAACCATTTAAATAGATTTATAACATTTATTTAGTCCCTTTTTATCATTTTCACTTTACATTAATTAATTATTTAAACATTAATTATCAATTAACTATTACTCATTACATTTCACTATCATCACTCCCAATGTTAACTCTTCTGTTAAATTTCAACCTCAGCATTGTGTCCCAACATGATCATACATCATGGGTTAACATCATTTATTTATTAATTTATTAACAGAATTATTACTTTTCCATATTCCTATGCATTCTAGAATAATATTCTATGTTTCTAAACATAAGGGAGCTCAACATGGTGGGTAGTTGAACTACCCATTTATGTCTCTTCCACCAATAACAAAAGCATAGACCCATATTTCCTTAAGAAGATAAATTTGGAAAGCACATGTCATTCCATGTCAGTATTCTACCCTTTTAGGAAGGAGGGTCATCAAGAACAACTACCTTGAGTAGTGGGGAATGTAATGTAGATAAAAAACCAATAAGATTCAGGAAACATCCAAACATTCACATGCAACCTGTTTCATCAGCTCTGATATCCTCCTGGACACACACATGCATAATCTGATGCATCTCTCCTTCTAGGCATCAACTACTACCACAACCAATGGGCCTCCCTACCCCACATATCACAATATCCATCCAATCTTACATCACAACACAAGTATCATAAAAAACATCATATCAACATGGTTCTTTTCCCTTAAACAAGGCATCTAACTTTGAAACATAATGAGAACTCGGGGCTCTAAAGCACAAGGAACTTGGACTTACAAGCAATAGGGTAACATAGAACCCTACCAGGCGTTATAATTTTATCAAATAGTTTATTATTTAATACATCTATAATTAACCTATTAATTATTTGTAGGTTCTAACTATGGGAAAACAAATTAGTAAGCTATCACAAATAATTAACCATGCTTACTATATTAGTTTGATTTACATGTAATTACAACAAAAACAACTAGATTCATTTACACAACTCTTTATATTTGAAAAATAATTATAATTAATCCCAGTTTATGTTATTTACCAATTTTCATCTAGAATAAAAAGTTAAAAAATCAATCATTGATATCACACTATATAGAAAAACATAAGGCAATAACATTTGATCTATATTAATTTCATTATCCCTTTCAAATATTTATTATGTGAATTCCATTATAATCCAGTGGGCCAAGACATGTTAACTCTACAGTCTCATGTAAAAGAATAGACATAAAACGAATCCACTACCTCAAATTGTTTTTAATGCTTTTATATGAGAATGATCCACACAATGGATTAAGATTTCCTCCCCCATGACAACTACAACCACCTAAGGATTCCACAACACAATATCCCCAACCAAAACCCATGAAAACTCTATTTGAAGTATGGAAATTACATTCCATAACATGTAATGGTCAAATCGGAGAATAAAAATAAAAAAACACAATAAAATAGGTAGATCACACCTTCTATTGATGATAGACCAACCCTTGCTGCTTCTAATAAAATATGGGTGTGCATGCAGTAGGAAGAAACTTCAAGGGGAAATAATCCAAGGATTAATGTTTGGTCACACCTCTCAAATAGGAAGAAGGAACAGTTTAGGCGTCTCACACCAAATAACAAGAAGGTTGAATGAGGGGGGAAGATATCTCATCCCTTTAGAATATTCACAGAGCAATGGTATAAGATACACTGTATTTTACATTAAAATAGGATTTCATTAAACCCCTTAGTTTGAACATGTAAATGAATCCTAAGCATTATAATGATTAATATAGGAGTTACGGGCTTTGAATTGGCCATAAATCCCTAAAAAATTTCCTTCATTGCATTTTATGTCAATGAAATCATCAAAGGGGAGAACTCTAGGAAGATGGAAGAATTGTAACCCTACCCAATGCTAGAAACACTACACACCTAACAGTCCTAGAAACAATATACAACTACTGATACTAGAAACATTGTACACCTATCGATCCTGGAAACATTGTACACCTACCGATATATGAAATAGTGTACACCTACTGAGGATGGAAACATTGTTCACCTACCGATCATAGAAACATTGTATACCAATCGATCCTAGAAACACTGTACACCTACTGATGCTAGAAATATTGTACACCAACCGATGCTGGAAACACTATTCACTGGTCTAAAAATATAGCAAAATGTTGGGGATAGGTCACCTGGTCCTCCCAGAACACATGATACACTAGATTTCATCAAAGGAATGGACCAGTGATTTCCTGGCCATTACACATTATATTTTAAATATATATTTATTTCATTCATCAAACTATTTAAACACCCCCAAAAAATAATTTTCATGTAATATATAAATAAGGCCCTTTTATTTCAATTTATCTTTTTCAATGATAAAAAATCAAAGTCATTTGAAATATCTTGAATCATAATTTACAAAATTCATTGTAAAAACATTGTAATAATGTTGATTTTGTAAAAAATTGATCTCTCTTTTCATATGTGATGAACACCCACAATTTGAAATCTACATGTGTTCTACAATTTTGTGTTGTATCCATTATGTGTGTTTACTCCCCCACAAAAACTACCCATAATGAAGCTATAGTTCATTTTATTACTAATTATAGAACTGATACATATATTTTGTGTGCCCAAATCAATTAAAATACCAACAATATCCATAGAAATCATATTTTCTAATGTTTCCATTACAATACATACAATATCCATAAAAATATTATTTGTAACATGATTAAGTTAAATCAATTATATTTACACTTTAATAAATATGTGGCAATGTAAAATTCATTCTTGTTTCTCATGATAAATTTAAATTAAATCATAAAATTTACTTTAAAAAAATATAACATTAAATAAACAATTAGAACAATGTTGGGAACGAATAGGGTAAAAAGGTTGGGGACTAGGATCTCTGTACTCTTTAAGATCAAATAATATAAAATCATTATCAGGATCATGATGATTGATAGGGTGAATTAAATTTTGTCGGATAAAGTAATACATATGATCATCATGTAATTTAGTAATTTTTGAGCATAATCCAATGATAGATAGATAATAATGTTTATAGACTAATTTTTCTAGTATACCCACATAAATACCTATGGTTTATATGTGTTTTCCCATTTTATGAATCAATGTTCCATTTGAATTAAAAATAGAAACATTCCAAAACATATCAGACACACATAGGTAACCATTGGAACATTGTAACACCCTGATATTTTATGAGAAGTATATTTTTTATGTATTATTTTATACACAACATCAAAGGAATATTTCATTACACACAACACTAGCTTGGATTGTGTTATACGAAAGAGAAACATTCCATTATAGAATGTGTTATACATAATATCGAGTTTCACTAAACAACGATATGTTATTAAAATATTATATAAACTAGCCATTATGAATATTAATACACACTCTTTGAAATTTTATAAATTTTATCTTTCAAAATGGACTTCATTTTGAGTCTTGGAATATCGAAATTAGCCTAGGGTAAAATTTTGGAATTTTTCTGAAAACTTTCATTTTTTGATGAATAGTGAAAACACTAGGTTACTATTTAAAACCCAAATTTTTATTTAAATAATTATTTATTTTATTTAAATTTATTTTATGTCAAAATTGATACATAATACTTATATAATTTCAATGTAATTCATTGGAGTCATTTTATAATAATTTTAGATAAATAAAAATTTTATTGAACTTTTTATAGTCTTTTAACAACCTCCTTGGAGAATTTGAAAAAGTACATAAAATGTAATTTTACCACTTCTGTGTTGGAATTTCGAAAATTTGAGAGACACAGTTAATATTAGGGTGTAAAATGTTGTTCAATAAGATAAAAATTAGTTTTTGTGAATAGTGACTTTTTACTTTTATTTACCACGGTTATAAGTAAATAGGGTAATTAAGGGTAAAAACGATATTATTATTACCCTAACACATGTTTTAATTATATTGGATAAGTTTAATTCGACCAAAAACAACCTTAAGAATAAAATATTACCCTTTATGACCACTTGGATTAGATTAGGACACTTATTATTATTTTATTTAAAGATGAGTTTAAAGAGTTAAAAATCAATGTTTAATAACTAAAACATTTTTTATATAGTGTTATACATAAGATAAATTCGACTATAAATATTAATTATAAAGATAAAAATATTTCCTACATAATGGTATTTTATTTATAATTTTTAGACATTATATAATTTAATTTATTTATGACACAATGATGATGCAGTAATTACCTTATTAATGAATGATTAACATAATTGATGTTATAAATACCAAAATTAATGTTATTTGAGACTTTTTGTGAATTAAACTAATTTTATAGGTCAATATGACATGTTATTATTTATTTAATTAACTTTTTTTGAACTAATCATTCTGTTATGATTTTCACAAAAATTGATTACCAATTAGTTACAAAATTGACATAAAATAGTTTTTTTTTAAATATTATATTATTAATTGTGATTCTATTTCAAAAAATATATGTTTCGGAAAAATGACTTAGATAAGGTTATATATATTAATAATTAACCACTTGGGGTTCATTTGGCTTGGCATTGTATGTTTATTAACTATATAGTGTAAGAAAACAAGAAGACCCAAAAAAAAGTAAATTTATTTAACTTAGAGTTAAATCTAAATGATAAGGTTAAAATAGTAACTTAAACTTGTCTAAAACCTGTTGGTTGAGAGGAGTTCAACCCATCCCCACTTTAGCTTCTAAATAAATCAATTTTGAGCTATTATAAGACTAATATGACTTTATTATAAAATAATATTTTATGCTTTTCCTAAGGTGCCCCTCTCCTTCCTTACAAAAGGGAACCACCTCCCTATCCTCCTCACACAATTTTGAGCCTCTAAGCTCAGCCAAAACCTGCCCATTTCCCTTTTCAAATTCCCTAGAAACATACTTGAGGTCCTGGTCTTTTCAAAGTCTATTTTTAGTGCCTTAATAGGAGGTATTATAGAGGTTTTTCGAAGAAGAGGTAATATCCGTTACCGATTCTTTCAAATTTATTTCTTCTTCTACTTACTCATCTTTAGTTGTTTCATTATTATGTAATAACATCAGTATAAATAAAATATTTATATGTAATTATAAATATTAAAAAACCCTATTTCACCTTCTATCCATTCTATGGAAAATGAAATCATCCCGTATTCGTATGTACGGAATACCGTCTCCACGCCGTGGTGTAATATGTTTTTCCACCACCACCTTACTTGGATGGGTATACTGGTGTAAAGAATAAATATATATAATTATTATAAAGTGATATTTATTCTTAAATATTATACATACAATTCGATAAAATTCCATGATCATGGGAATGATATCATCTCTCGTGCGTACGTACGGTCTAGCGTCACCACGATGTGATGCGACTTGTTCTACATGATCTTCATTGAATAATGATTATATAAATGAATTGAATGAATAAATATGATATATATTACTATAATTACATTCTTTAAATGAGGTATCTATAACCTAAAAATAATAATAAGAATTTATTTGACAAAACATGCATAAGAACATAAAGCAATGAACACACGAATAACAAGTTACAATGAAATATTACTAATAAGAAGATACAAATATGACCATATATGATATCATAAAAATGAATATGATTCTGTAATAAGTCAATGAGAATATTTAAATTATTATACAGTAGTTTTGGATACATACGAAGCAAATCGAACCTGAGGTAAGGGAAAATCTCGCAATCTCATTTTTTATCCGAGATTGTTTATACTTCAGAATTTACTGGGGAAAATATATCATCCACATACATATTTAGTAAATATATAATATTATTTCTATCCTCCTACAATTTTTTAAATCCAATTTTACCTTTTGGTGTGTTTTTAGTAAAATATATGAATGAAATCTTTTGTCATTTTTATTACGAGGTACTTTTTGACTTTTCTGACCAAAGTACGAGAAGAATGTTTCTTTAAACTTATACAGCATGAATGGATTTTTATGATTTAATAGAACATTATTTCCATGAATCTTCATTTAAATGTTTTCATGTTTATTTTTAATCAACTGCTTTTACTTTAAAATTGTATGACATTTTATGAAAGGAAAAATGTTTTTGAAGTAGAAAGGATATTTTCCTCAAAAGTGGATTTCAAGTGTTTCATCAAAATTATTTTCCATCTAATATAATATAGGGTTCTATTTCTATCCCTATTTTTACATTTTTTTGATTATGTTATTATAGAATTAATTTTATGATATCCTTTTATCTTATATAGATTATGTTATGATGGCACGATGCTTAAGAATACCATTTTTATTACATGGGTTATGCTACGATATATGATATATGATTTTGTGGCACACATAAAAATGGTTTCACTATGAGAGGGGTGGGACCTACTTCTCCCTCCAATGCATAGGGTAAAGATTTATA